>OY757543.1:16832311-16976594 GCA_963584105.1 Alviniconcha strummeri | reverse complement strand
GTCACTAGAACATATCTGTCCTAATGGACCTTTTCTGGTGTCACTATGCTTCAGCACAGTGATGCCATTCTTGCTGTGAGTATGATGTATAGGCCTACTTTGTTGTACATAAAAATATTGGCCTTTAAAAAAAAGATGATGTGAATACATTTTTCTATCCCTTTTTTTATCACTTGAAGAGGTCAGCATTTTGCGGCACATGAAAAGAGCGTCTGAGCCAGTGAAATGACCATTAGCAAGCAGTGTGACATGCCCAGTTGCTTTTTGATTGTTGTTGTTGCTGCTGTTCTGTGTGTGTGTGTGTGTGTGTGTGTGTGTGTGTGTGTGTGTGTGTGTGTGTGTGTGTGTGTGTGTGTGTGTGTGTGTGTTAGGGAGCCAGTTGTATGTTTTTACTTTGAGGATGGAATAACAAATGTATGTATACATAAGCACTGTGTAAGATGTGAAAATCATCTTTTTCCTCTCCTTTTTGTTGTTGTTGTTGTGGTGGTGGTGTGCAGGTAAATTTTGCTCCAGTCAGCATTGATCAGTCTGACATGGTCAGCAGCAAGACTCCAAAAGCGGGGCGGGGATAGCTCAGTGGTTAGAGCGCTGGACTCGTGATTGAAAGGTCGCGGGTTCAAATTCCTGCTGGAGCGGCGGGAGAATTTTCTTCTCCAGGGTCAACTTTCTGTGCTGACTCTTATTTTGGTATCCGTTCCACCCCTGTGTTACTGCAGTAGCACAAAAAAGATCTCGGTCATTCTGCCAAAAGTGCAGGTGGCAGGTTACAGCTAAACACGCATACACCTTACGTATGTGGCTTTGCATGAAGTGACATGGAGCATGGTTGTATGGTGTACACAGGACTTGCGCTGAGACGGCTGCAGTTTCATATGGCACCAGCCATGCCAGCACTGTAAGTATACCACTTCGGTGGATATTTTAAAAAAACGCGATATAAAGCGTAGAACCACATGCGAGCGCAGTGAGTCTGCTCAAGAGAGTGGAGAATAGCGCTATATAAGCGATCATCGATCAAAAATCCAAAAAGCCATGAGAACAAACCATGCAACCCCCTGTGTCAGGGGCAACTGTCACTTTATGCAATAATGACTAAAAAAGGCATGTCAACAGTTGATTTTACACTCTCAGCTGTACAGTGCAAACCATGTGTGTGTTTTGTTAACAAAACACTTTAGCTACACCAGGAAGTCAAATAATCAGGCACATTTTAAATATGATGATAGCTAGGCTGAGGAACAATTAGGTTTTTCATGTATGCGAAAATAACAGTACTTAACAAACATCACATTAAGATGGAACAGGAGAATAGCTCTCCTCACCCCACCCACCCCCACCCCCACCCCCCATTATGGGGGGGGGGGGGGGGTAATGAAAAATAAATACATGTAGTATATAATACAACTTGAAGCTCAAGAGTATACTTTAGCGGGGAACAGAGAGAATGAATCATTTTTTCTTTTTGCAAGTTTTTTTTTTTTTTTTAAATTAACCTACATGTCATTCATTTGTGAAACAACTCTTTCTGTCAACAGGCCACTTTGTTTTTAGACATCAGACAGACATGTTCAACCCAAACAGAGAACAAAACCATGTCCACCAGCAAGAGATGCTTCTTTGAATTTGTGACAATGCAAAATAATTGTATGCTGTAAATACTTAGAAAATCAAAAAATTAAAAAGAACAAGATTAAACTTGCTTGCCACATCCTGCATTTGTTTGGGCAAACACACATTCAGGTTACATGCAATCAACAAATCAAGAGAAAGCAAGACATAATTTCCACAAATTCTGCAATTTTTATTTCTTTTTCAAATTTTTATACTAGCAAAGCTTGAATAATCAAGGTTTGCATGATTCATTTCATATTTCACTGATTTAGTTACTTTCACATGTAATGTTCATATGAACTAGACACATTCACTGATTAATTCACAGTTATGATGTAGCACATGTGGTCACTGTTGTTTGGATGCCAACAAGATAACTGATTTAAATTTTCCGGTTCAATCCATTGAGCATGAAGCCCCACTGGAATGGAGAGAAGCAGGAGCTGGCATGAAGGTGATCTAACACAGGATTTTGGAATCCTGGAGATTTTGTGTCACAGGAGAAGGTTATTCAGCCTAATTCTAAAGCTGAATAGTTGTTGCAGATGTTCTCTGTGATGCACCATGGAAGCTGTGCTTTCCCAGGATCTTTGCAAATGTCTTCAAAGTTGCAGTTTTCAACACAATGCATAACTGATAGAGGTTCTCTGTCAGACTGAAACACAGACTCAAAACTGATGTGTAAACAACATTATTTATAAGTAATGTAATAAATTTCCTTTGGCCTTTGTCTGACAGCCAGCCAAACACTGATATGATTACACATAGACATTTCAATTTCTTTATGTAAGCTTTTGTGCAGCATTCCTTTTCCCAACTTTTAACATTCCACTGATCACTGATGATACAAATATGCGGAGTTGATCTTGGTATGATCTAAATACTGAGTCTTAAGTATACCAAAAAAATAGATGCTGCACACTTCTCCAAGCGAACAACACAGACTCTGAGTGAGTCTGACACAGATGTGAAGAAAGCGTACAGCCTATTGGGCGATTCAGCAAAGCTGGTTTGCTAGAGTGAATGCGCTTTGTAATCTTTCGCACAAGAAGTCGTGAGAGGTCGCAGCGCACTTCCGGGCCAATTTCTGAGTAGGTGTTGCTTCACGCTGTGTATCACAGTGGAAGTTCAGCCTAGAATTGTGAAGCAGTACAAATGCCAATACTGTTGCAGTTGCAAAAATTACTGTGGAAAGGGGAGTGGAGGGTGGACAAAAAGTGTCTTTGCGTCGTTTTTCGGCTGACCAGAAGATCACGAGTTCGTAGATTTTTTTTTGGGGGGGGGCATCCTATAGCACGAGCAACAAGTTATTGCTTATTTCCAGACACATTATGTCTACGGGCCTCAAAAAATGCCTTTGAAGTTGGCAGTGTAAAATTTGCAAATTCCCTGTCACCGCCTTCCATTGTGAAGAAAGTACGCACCAGAAGTAAAAGCAGCCAAGGGACTTAAGCGATGCCGGGCAAAAGTCAAGGGAGTTAACAACCCCACCTGAATCGCCCAATAGATTTGAACCAGATGTGACCGCCAGACCAATGTATACAATATGTTCAGCATGGAGGCATGATAATTTAATAATAATATTTACAAGGCCTCCCCCCCCCCCTCCCCACAGTTAAAAGCAAACCAGCATGGCTACACCCTTAGCAGTTCAAACTCTGTGAAATAACTGAACTTTTATTGCACAACAACTGATAAATATTGATAGAACAACCATATGAAGCCTGCAAACAGAAATGTTCCATGTTACATGCCATCTTGTGTCCTCACGTGGCACACCCTTAAAAGTAAAAGTCCAAGGTTTTTAAGTATGCAAAATGACCATCAAAATGGTTGACAAATAAGTCACTAGTTTCAGATTTAATGAAATAAAAAATGAAAAGAAATGTTTAATTGGGTTTTTAATTGATTTTATTTTCTGTAGGCTTCCCCGGAAGTGACGTCAGTCTGGGGAGTCAGTGCAGTTGCCATGTTAGATTCTTTAGTAAATTGTGTATGCGTGTGGTCAAAAAGTTAACTATGCCAGCCTACTGTGTTGCCGCAAAATGTAACAATTCGCAGACAACCCCAGGTATAACAATGCACGAGCTCCCACGCAACCAACCCGCAGTGAGGCAAAAGTGGATTAAGTTTATACAATTCAAACAAGCTGACTTTCTTGCTATGCCGCATCATGCCCATTTGTGTAGTGAGCACTTCAGTGAGTGCGATTTCACAAACCCCATGGAATACTGCATGTTGAAGCTGACACGATGTTCCGGTACTCTTTCAGAATCCTGCCTGACAGGCTCAAACTGATACGGCTGCATCCTTGTGGGTCTCTCAGGCAAAGTATCAGTTTCGTCTTCGGAGCTCGAGTTGGCCATTTTGCAGCGACTCCCCAGAGTGACGTAGTAGGCATATGGTCAAGTGATTTGGGCGTCATGGTGACGCTTTTGGTACGACAGAAAATGCCTTTTTTTCGTGTATTTATAACCCTCAGATCACAGTTTCACCTACATCATCGTTCTCAGCGAGCTTTAACAGAAAATGTGTCAAAAATCACCCCTAACCTTGGGCTTGTCCTTTAAACCTGGAAGGATTCCTCAGGGGAAGAACATAAAATTCATTTTAAAAAAAGAGGGCAGAATAAGAAATGTTGTGAACAAAATAAAATTACAGTACAACACTTACATAACAGTTGTAGGCTCTGGTCAGGTTGATTCTGGTATTTCAGATGACCGAGTTTGAGGGAAGATATATATATCTATATCTAGGGTTGGTCAACTTCCAGCAATCTGTGTGCTGCAAGGTCCTTTAAGGCCTACAGAAAAAGATGAATTTGTTTGTTAGTATTATTACTATTAGTATTACTGTATTAATAGAATTACTATTATGATAATAGATTACTTATCTAGAGTTGACTCTATCACTGTTATCAGCCTCATATAAAGTTAACTGAACTACCTTCCTTCCTTTTCTTTCTCATGCAAATTCTCATTTGATAATAATTTAAAATCATAATAAAAGTAATAATAATATATATTATTATGCTAAATATAGTATTTACTACTGACCATGAGGCCTTCACTTATTAAAAGTTGGACATGAGATCTTGTGTGTACATAAAGAGATACAAACCACAGACTCACTTACAAACACAACAACAAAACAACATGATTGTAATTGTTAGTCACATGGACAACAGTCAGACACCGTAACTTTTTACACTCATCTCCAATAAATTCTGCAAGTTTGTTTTGGTCTGCAGATTTCTCTGGTAGATTATTCTGCTTACATACAAGTTAGTTGTACACTTTATCATCTAGATTAATATCTATAGATCTATATCACGGTGATTTCTGAATTTCAAGTCATTATTCTCTAACAGTTTACCACTTATAATGTAGTCTAAATCTGAACAAATTCAGTGAATAATGCATTAATTAACAGTACACACACACACACACACACACACACACACACACACACACACACACACACACACACACACACACACACTGCTTAAGTGCATGTGAACACAGTGCAGAGTTTTTGTTCTTTACCCTCCTGGTGTCAAAAATTTGGACATATTTATTCACAGTGACACACAACACAGAGTTGTATTAATTAGCAGTTTATAGGAGAACTCAGAACTTGGTCTTCCATGAAATGTCTGGAGAAGATTGTTGACTACTAGTGCTATCCAATGTGAGTGATGGAATGGAGCAACCGGCTTTGGTATTCCTGGTTCTGTATTTGATCCTTTGCCCACATCTGCTTTTGGTAAGCCATGAAGTGCTACCAACAATGCAACAGTGGCTACCAACAATGCAGCAGTGGCTACTGATGATTTTTTACATTTCTTCTTCTTAATCAAGAACATGATGTAAATAGCTAAAGAACACTCAGTGCAGTCAGTTCAGTCAGTCTGCCATTCCAAATGGACATGCTGGATGTGGTGCAGCTGGCAGTCCAGTATCTATAGGTCCATGCATAGACTGTTGATGTATCCACTTCAGCTCTCCTTTCTCTTCAGAAGTTGTGGTCTGTGGACACTGTCTTGTGACTTTGTCCCTCACAATTAATGAAACATTATTAAAATGGCTCTCATTGCTGCCCATATTAATGCAGGAGTCATTCTGGTGGTGACAGTGTAGTAGCAGGTTTTTGTTTTTGGTCATTTCAAGATGTATGAGCAACTCTCAAAAGGTCAGCATTCTCCACCTGACATTTTTATAATTGTTGTAAAATTTTAACTGGTGCACCAAAAGAGTTTATGTTTGTGTTATATAATAATGTAGTAATTAAAGTAACAAAATCCAATATTTTGATGTGTTTATGGTCCATTTGTTAAAAAGTTTTCAAAAGAAAAAATATAGTTTTTTTCTGCACACAAAAACGTCACACTCACAGGATGTCATTGTGATGTGATCACAAGTAGCAATAAATAAGTTGTGTCAGTTACATTTGGTGTTGAGTGAATAGTGGAAATATTGCTCTGTTAAAATATAAAGTTTTGATGGGAAAATGTTCAGCATTTTTTTTTATATCAATATTTAAAACCTATGGAGTCATACGTCATGAACTTCATCACTGACAAGGTCCACGTACACAGAACATGTTTGGTTGTTCCAAGGGAGACCATTGTACTGACAAGCCGTAATTTTAATGTGCACAGTCAAGGCTCACTGAAAACTGTATCTAGCAAATACAAATTCTAAAAAGAGGTCCAAAATTTAAGATAATATTTGAGAAAATTTGTTTTTGGTCATTTCAAGATGCATGACCAAAATGCAATATTTTTAAATCGCACACTATTAGACTGCGTTTCGATCCACCATTTTGATGCATCCACTTCCTGCTGACCACCTGGCCCTATGTCAGCTTGACAGCGGAACCGAACGCCTCAGGTAAGATTTTGTTTATTTTAGTCATGGCTTCATAGAAAGTGACATGTGACCCCAAATGACATACGAAACCATTTTGTCAGCGTTTTTTAAGATATGGATGTATTTGCTGTTAAACAACACTCTATAATCGTACGAGAAGAACGAGAAGCGAATACGACTTTGTAGAATGTAGCTGACATATTTACAAAGCATGTAATTGAAAGGATTGATCTTACTGTGACTAAAAGTCAGTTTTAGTCAGAGAGATGTATGAAACTGGTTCTTTTTGTCCTAGAAACATGCAACCTTTGCAAGCTTTTTTCATAATGATGATTGACCCTCCAAAGTTTTCCTCAGTGAATAAAAGGGAAAAATATTTAAATGGCATATCAACAAAATTCCTACTGACTGCACAAGTTGTAGAATGGATTTAATTAATGTAAATAAATTTTGTAGAATTGCTAACAGTTAACAAGATCTAAGCCAGTTGAAGGTATATTTGGGGTTGTATGTTATGAACATGAGAATGACAAAAATTAAAGTCTGATGCTGCAGAAAATTAAGGAAATTAGATAATCATGGTTGCATGAATATGGACTGCCAAAAAATAAAAATCTGGGGGTGGGGGGGGGGGGGGGGGGGGAAACATGGTAAAGAAGGAATGTATATGGAGCTGTCATATTGTTACTTTTGTTCGTGTTAGCCTGACTTGGATAGTGTACCATTTACTCCTGTATAATAAATAGGTTTGCTTGGTTTGCTATTTAAAAATAATAATACTAAAACTGTAAAAGCTGCATGTACTTCCATTTAGAGAAAATATAGACACTTTCATGGACTAAGTTTTCATTGTTACATTGTGTTGATTAGAGTATACATAAACTTTAGGTTATTCATAATTAGAAACATTTTGAATAAGAACAGATAAAAAATTATAAAGTTTCTGTGATACTAATATGAGTAATAAGTAAATATCAACATAAATTGTGCAGGCTGCAGGATTCGTGGTAAGAAGATGGACAACTTGGTGAAGAAGGTGTTGACCAACAGGGAAAGATGCCGACGATTTCAAGAGAGACTCAAAGGCGGCGTTTTATTCTGTGCTATGGAAACAACATGTCTACATTGCCCAGGTTGAGGTTATTGAAGCAGCATTGCAGATGGCGCAGGTCAACTTCATGGAGGAAAAGGATGGGCGTACTAGCCAAGAACATGCGACAGAAGCGAAGAACCATTTTGCAACCTGATTGCAAATGTGAAGGCAATGGAGTTGGACACCATGCGAAGCACAAACAGAAGGCAACTTTGGAATGCCACCTTCTAAATGCCACCATCTTTGTTATTGACCTCATAACAGCGGAGTTCATTTGGCATTTCTGGCTCAGCTCTGTCTTGGTTTTCATCTTTGCAACAGAACACATCTAGGGTCTCTCTCTTTCTGTCTTGTTTAGTTTTTTAATTTAGCGTCTGTTTCCTTTTCTTGTTGTTATTGTTATTACTGTCGTTTTCTTAATCTTAGTTTTATCCCTCCCTTTCCCCTCTGTAAATTATCCAAAATGTTTTTGTTTTGTTTTTGTTTTTTAATTCTTGACTATTTCCCTCGTGTTCTTTTTACTGTTATCTTTTTCATTTCAATTGCAGTCACTGTCTCATTTTATATGTTGTTATTGATGCTGTATTTGTCTATATCCTTCTATCATAATATTTCACCATGAATGTCTTCATTATTACTAATATTAGTAGTACTGTAGCAATGACACATATGTAAGTTGGCATTTTTGCTAATATCTTCGCCGTTTAGAAATAAAGTTTAATCAATCAGTCAGTACCTTTGCTTGCTCTTTCAAAGTCACCCTTAAGACACACCTGTTCAATATTTGTAAACTTTTTCACAGGTGTGCCTATCCCCCATCTGACCTGTGTGTTAGTGTTATTGTAAAGCGCCCTGTGTTCCCACCTTATGCAGAAGATGGGTGCTCTAGAAATCCCCTTTAATCTTTGTTATTATAAAACTGAGATGCGTCACTTCTTCTCCTTAGAATATTATTAGATGCAGAGTATCTTTTTTTTTTCAATTTTTTTTTCTCCCTTTCTTATCCTTATTCTTCCCTCTCTCTCTCTGTCTCTTTTTTTTTTTTTAAACAACTATTATGCATTACCCTCTTTTTTTTCTCTCCCCCTTTTGTAGATATATAATGATGTATGGAAGCAATTGCAGGACATTGGATAACAGTGATGTGAAAGAAAATGAAACTTTTTTTGCTGGGGTTGGGGCTTATTTCTTGTACTTTTGACATTGCTTGACTTCATTTACATTTGGTTGTACCACATCGTTCTGCATTCCAGTTCATTTTTGTTTTTGTTTTTTTGTGTTTTGATTGGTCGTTGGCAAAAATTGTCCATCCTGGGAATGTGGCATTTTCATTTTTCTCAAACCGTACAAGAAGACTGTAAATACATGTGTATGTATGCTTAAAAGGTTAAATTTATGTGTTGCTCAAGTACAGTTTCATTAGGTTCTTAATTCTAGTATTTGTAAGTGAACCACACAACTTTTATGAAGTGTACATGTTCATCATTTTTGTCATATGATGCACGACACCAAAGTACAAAATGTTATGTGATTCTACAGATATCAGTTTGCTTTACTGCTGGTATTACTTTTCTGAAATACAAAAGAATGATGAACATACTTATGCATTGTTTTGTGTGTGTTTTTATGGTGTTTACCTTGTGAGAAAATGTTTTTGGAAGCATGGGAGTCGCATGTCACCGATGACAAAAAGTATACCATAAGAAATCATTACTCATACCCAAACCTTCATAAGTTGGGTTTTATTTGGTCATAAACTGTAACAGTAATATGTTTATCACAAAAATAACAGGGAGTAATGTCAAAATGCTGCCACAAAGAGTAATGTTTTTGTCATCAGTGACACGCGACACCATGCTGGCATCCAATTATATAACCCTGTAACTTAGCAAGCAGCCCCAATAGTATCCTCTAATCATTGTTTTTGTAGAGAGTTGAGTTGATACAGCACCCTTAAAATTAAAATTGCTTCACCATCACACTTCAAATTTAACCAAGATGTCACACTTTAGTTTTCACCTTTTGAGAGTTGCTCATATATAATCTCCCTCTTCCCCCACCTCCATATCCCCTTCTCCCTGTCCCTAGTAAGCCTTGTGGTTTCTGTGGACGTTAAGCACCATGTTTACTTACTTACTGTTGATGTTTTTCACTGGTGATTAGGGAAAGGGGAGGGAGAAAGGGAGACTGGGACTGGAGAGAGTTTGGGGTGGGAGTAGAGAGAGTTGGTGTGTATGTGAGGGAGAGAGACTGCTCTGTAATGCTAACAAGGTTGTGCAAGCTGTAATGTTTTGCAAGTATTTTGCCTTACTTGTTTGTTAATAGAATAATGCTATTGTGTTTGTTAATAGAATAATACTATTGTGTTTATTAATAGAATAATACTATTGTTTTTAGTTCAGCATGTAGAGTGCTTTGCACCTCACACAACACATTTATAACAGAGGGATTCAGCACATTAGCTTCTTATTATTATTATTCAGAAGTTGCGTTTTTGAAAATCATGTACCATTTCATAATATTTTAAGTTGCCACCAGTTCACAAGTTTGTAAAAACATTTTATGTTTTTTACAGGTAAACACTAATGGACATGTGTCTTTCGATACGGATATTCCTAATTACCAGGGTAATCTGGTGCTACCCATCGGCTTTAAGCTGATTGCTCCCTTCCTGGCAGATGTGGATACAAGGGGAGCAGGTCGAGTGTACTACAGGTAAGGAGTGGTCGGAGACATCATCATACATATTAACCTAAATGCAATATTCTATATGTCCTACCAAAACAATTTTGCATGCATGTGCATCCACACACGCATGCACACACACACACACACACACACACACACACACACACACACACACACACACACACACACACACACACACACACACACACAATGACTATAGCAGAAACTGGGTATTGATATTAGTTGGTGGGGAAATACTGTGAGAAGAGGAAGGTTTTCAGTTTGGCTTTAAAAGATGACAGGGTTGAGCAGTGTCTAAGGTCTTGTAGGAGTGAATCCAAACGTGGGGTCCAAAGCAAGAAAAAGCACAAAAGCCATGGCTCTTGTGTTTGTATTGCTGGATTTTCAGTATGCGGGTGTCAGAAGAAGAATATAGTTTATGGGACGGAGTGTAGACATGTAGCAGTTCATAGAGGTAAGCAGGACCAGAACCATTTATAGCATTGAAACACAAACTAAACTAATTTGTGATAATTTCCAGTCAATCAACAGAGGACATGTTCCCAGACATAAAATTTGGAATGACCCAATATGCCTAGTCTAACTGTCAGCATGTATCAGAATTTACTCAAATGCAGAAGACTATGAAATGCAAACAGAATGCGTGTTCACACCTAATATGAATGAAAAAAAATAGTGGCAGCCTCAATTTTGACTTCATCTCGTTACCAAATCCCGCAGTAGGTGAGAACTAGGTTTGCTGACATCATCTGCTGTTGTTCATCTTTGGAAAATGATGCTGTGTACGATGTTCCGATCTATTCAAGCTCTTTCTGAACAGCAAATTTACTGAACAGCTCCATCATTCTGGCTTTGCAAGTTTGTGCATTAATTCTAGAAAAATGCTGTACACATTTTTTGTACCACTGACGCAAAATGCATAATATTTGGTGTCAGTTGATGCAGATCTCTGAAAGGCAGTGTGACCCCTGTGTCAGTGTAGTCTTTGAACTCTCTGTACATACCAGCTCCATGGTTCAGCATGGTTCAGCAGCTCCATGGTTCATTCATAGAATCATAACCCTGGTGACCCATCTTGTTATGAAGAGCTGCTATGACATTAGATGGAAGGGCACTGGGCAGAACCAGCTGCTCGAGGACACCATGTCACTGGTCTGTTTGTCTGCAATAGAAAACCCTGTCCCTCAGGAACAAATGTGAATGCTGTTGCACCAACATTCACATAGGACGTTCCTTACTGACTGAGGGTTTAGCTGGCTATGCTGCAATGACAGGACCAATGAATGGATCCAGTGTTTGTACTTTGTAGTTCATGCAGGTTGGCTATGGACAACCTGGGAAGACTCTGTTGTAGCAGCTTTGTCTGTCTCTTCAGCTTTGTCTGCTGGTTGCACAGAACTATTGGTGACTCCTGAGACATCAACACAGGGGGATGAGTCAACAGCAGATTGTTCACACCATGTGTCATGAACACTGGTGACCTCTGGCAGCACTTCCGTCACTGGGGATTCTGGAAGAGAATCAAATGGCATGTGGGAAAGTGCATCAGCAGGATTGACTTTGCCCAGTTGGTACTTGATTTCAAAATTGAACTGTGCCAGCTGAGATGCCCGTCTTTGTTCTAAAGCGCCTCACTTTGCAGAGCAGAAGTAGGTCAATAGATTATTGTCCGTAATGACAGTGAAGTGTCCTCCAAGCAAGTAATGGTGAAATTTTTCAGTGATTGCCCATTTCATGGCCAGAAATTCCAGCTTAATGCTGCTGTAGAAGGAGCTGTTCTTTTCACTTGGCCTGAGGTTTTGACTGGCATAGGCTATGATATGCTGTTTCCATCCTGTTCCTGGGACAGGATAGCACTGAGTCTGTCATGACTAACTTGCATCTGTCTTCAAGATGAATGGTTTGGTGTAGTCAGTGTAGCCAAGCACAGGGGCAGTTGTTAAGGCCCACTTCATGGGCTCAGCTGTCTTTTTCTTGGTGCTCTTGCTGCTGTCATTCACCAGACCATGTAGTGGTCCAGCGATCTTGGTGAACCCTTTGATGAAATGGTGGTAGTAGCTAGAAAAGCAAAAAAAAAACAAAGCAAAAAATGTGCAGGTATGTTACAGTTTTTGGTGTTGGCCAGTTCTGCACAGCTTCTACCTTTGCCAGCTTCACAGCTCCCTCCCTCCGCAAATATGGTATGTCCAAGGTACATGACCTGGCGCCTCAGAAACTGGCACTTGCTCAGTTTCAACTTGAGCCCTGTCTCAGTCACATGTTGCAAGATTCGTTCTAGGTATTCCAAGTATTCATCAAATATCTTTGAGTAGACGAGAAGGTCATCCAGATAGACCAAGAGGAACTGAAACATGAAATCTGACATCGTGGCTTGCATCAACCATTGGAAAGGGCAGGAGCTGATGTCAAGCCCATTGGCATCCTGGTCTATTCATAGAGACTGAAAGAGGTAGAGAACACTATCTTGTGCTGATCCTGGGGATCCATGCCTATTTGGTATTAGTTGCTGGCAAGGTCTAGTGTTGAGAAATACTGGGCTCCTACCAGTGTGTCTAGACACTCCTGATCCTGGGGAGTGGGTATACATCACCAACAGTCTTAGCATTCAGCCTGCTACAGTCCACACACAATCAAAGGCTTCCATCAAAACCACAGGTTTGTAGGGGTTGTAGCTCTCTACAGTAACCTTCCAAGCTAGCAGTCCTTTGATGTTCTCCTTAATTTCTTGAAGGTGATTTGGAGGGATGGAGCAGCAAGGCTGTGCCACTGGAGCATTGTCCATCGTGTGAACATGGTGCCTCACTGCATCTGTGTAGCCAAGGTCACTGTTTCCTTTGTAAATCTGTGAGCATATCTGTTCTGTAGAGCCTGTAGGTGGGCTCACTGCCCATCTGTCCCATTGAAGGCAGGGCAGGGGACAGCCTCACATGCTGTTGCCTCCACCATTGAATGCTCCACAGTGATGGTCATCTCATTGAAGGCTATGGTAGTCTGTGCTTCTGTACTCTGTCACTCTTGATGCCATTGATTGCATGTAGAACTGCTACTGGAGTGTGTGACAGCAAAATGTAATCTTCCTCCAACAGGTTTACAATGTGGATGCAGGGTTGTGTTGCATCTTCACTCATGGGGGTTGGATCAAGTAGCAAACCTCCAGGTAGAGGCTGTGCCAAGGGTGATGCCAAAAGATGACACAATGGTTTGTGCACCCCTGTGGTGAGAGACCTGGCCTGAATGAAGCTCTGGCTTGCCATTTGAGCCCCACCCCTGACAGATGTGTGCTCAAAATGGGCCTCCTGAAGAGCTAGCTGTAGTGCAGAGCCAGGGGGTACTGTCTCCAGACTGCTGAGAATGTTGCCTGCCTTTACTAACACTTTCATCCCCACTAGGGCTGGCACTTGCCACTTTCTTTTTCTGGTGGTTGGGTCATTGGAGTCTCTAACCACTAACACGGGAACACTTTGTAATGTTTGTCCTAACAATTCCAGTTCCACAAAAGTCACTCCACTGTATGGGATCTCCAGCCCATTTGCTGCCTTCAATGTCACGTGAATCAAGGGTAGCAGGTCAGCATGTTGCAAATTTTCCTGCACCCACCTCTCAGTCACTGTAGTGATCTCACTCCAAGTGTCTACTAAGGCCTTCACCTCCTTGCCATTGATGTACACATCTGCTGTGGGGCATCACCCAGTCAGTCCTACAATGTTAATTTCCCCTGTTGCCTGACTTTTGGCGATGGGGACCACTAGTTTTCCTGCTGGGATGAAAATTATGGTTCTCTGCCTTGCCTTGGGATGTAAAGTCCTGTTTCACCTTGGTCCTGATCCTGGATGGTGTTGTGCTGCTGGCCCTGCTGTTGTTGTTTGTACAGTCACCAAGCTCTACAGTCACGTTGAAAGTGGCCTGGCTTCCTGCACCAGTGACAGACTGGCTGCACTTGTGGTGGGGGCTGTGCTGGGACATATTGTTGCTGCAATGTGGTCTACAGTTCCTCTATCTACATTGTCAACACTGCTATCTGTGCTTACAGCTCCCTCAGCTCTTGACAGGTTGGTGATGGGGTTGCCTGAACTTGCTTGGTTCACACCTCTACCTCACCATCTTCCTGCATCCAATGAAGTGCTTCAGCGTGTGCCTGTTGGAAAGTAGCACCATCACAATCTCTCATGAATCGTCAAATATCACAGCACAAAGACTGGGAGTGTAAACTGTCAACAAAACAGTCATGGAGCATTACATTTTCATCGTTCATGGTGCCTGGCTGTGGCCTTGTTGACTTTGGTGCTGCACAAGACTTTGAGCATACTCAAGGACATGTTCACAAATACCTTGCCATTGGCTGTGAAAGGCACTCAAGAGGGTGGACAGGCCCTGCTGGTCACCGAATGTCTCCTTTGATATGGCTAGGACCTCTGTGGCTGTGGTTACCTCACCTGCAGGTTGACTAAGCACCTCCCTCCTGGCGCAACCAGCTAGCACCTGTAGTAGCCACTCGACTGCGGCGCCTTGCTCCATTTTGTAGTTCACAATAATTTGTTCCTCTTCCCTCACAAAATCACTGGTTTCACAATCACTTTCTTAGGTAAATTTGTGTAGTTTCTTTGGCTGAATGGCATGCCACAGGGGCCCTGATGGAACATCCCCTGTGACCATTAGACGCTCCTCTAGTGTTAGCCTGGTGTTATTTGGCTTCCCTACTTTCAATCCTGCTTGTCAGCGCCAGATGTAAATGGTTGATGGAAGTAGCCACAGCCACTACAAACGAGCATTAAATTTTCATCATTCATAGTGCCTGGCTGTGGCCTCGTTGACAGCCAGTTATTCCTGTTTTATCCTTTTTGTTTGTTTTTAAAGGAAAAGTCCAAGGTTTTTAAGCATGCAAAATGACCATCAAAATGATTGACAAATGAGTCACTAGTTTGAGATTCATATTGGTTTTTAATCAGTTTCATTTTCTGTAGGCTGGCTGAGACTGCTGTCTCAGATTCTCCATCAGTCATGTGACTTTCTCGGAAGTGACGTCAGTCTGGGGAGTCAGTGTGATTGCCATCTTAGATTGTTCATTGAATGTGTATGTGTGTGGTCAGCAAAAGCTCTAACCATGCCGGCCTACTGTATTGCAGCAAACTGTAGCAACTCACAAGCAACCCAAAGCATAACTATGCACGAGTTCCTGCAGAATCGACCTGCGGTGAGGCGAAAATGGGTCAAATTTGTACAGTTCAAATGAGCTGGCTTTGAAGCTGCGCTTCAGTCACGCCCATTTGTGTAGTGGCACTTTGCTGAGTGTGTTTTCGTAACCTTTATGGTGGAATACCAAATGGGATTTGCTTCAAAGTGGAATTTGTAGGGCTGTCCTGTGGGTAACCGACTTGGAAAAAATTCAAGTTCAAATCTCCAAGGATGAAGCTGACAAGCAGCAAGTGCACAGCATGATACCAAAAACTGAGAGATACACTGGTACCATGAAACAAGCACTAACAAGGCAAAGAAAAAAATTCTAACATGAATGCCAACAGCAGAAAAGGCTGTGAAAGAAAGAGACTGTACACAAATGCCTGTGGCAAAGAAAGAAAGAACAGACCACAAATGCCTGTGGCAAAGAAAGACCAAACCACAAATGCTGGTGGCAAACGAAAAATAGCTGCCCTAATCAGTCAAGCAAACAGCTGACACCAAATGAAGGAAACAAAACAGCTGAAACCACCTCAAAACCCCAAACGGTTGCCTATCTGCAAGCATAAGGTGGAAAACACACACACACACACACACACACAAAAGCACCAAATCACAACAGTCTAATAGACTACTGTCTACAACAAAGGAGTGGATGACTACAGTCAGAAGAGCATGGAGCAAAAATAACTGTGCCAGCCACAAACAGATGGAAAGCCAAACTAACCGTGACTAACTCTAAACTAACCCCTCACTAACCTGGCTTCCATCTAGAAAAACAAAGGCTGCAGACTGATAAAGCAAAACGCTAATCAGGACTACCAATGACAAAGCATCAGGATGTAAACAAATGCAGACGACAAGAGAAATACAAAATGGCTGCCCTAACCAGGCAAGCTAACAAGCGGGTACGAAATGACCAATAAACCAAAGATAAAAAAAGAAAGAATGCATGGTGAAAAAGAAGGGGAAAGGAGAGAGAACAACAACACTTCTTGAAAAGAAAGAGGAGGCAAGTAATGTCAGCGAGCAACAGGACAAAGGCTGGATACACGTAATCTGTGTACACAATACAGCCCATTTAGCAGTGACAACAACACGGCAGGGCAACAGACGCTCACAAACTACCCCACACAAAGAAAGAATGAGAGGTCTCGTTAAACATTGAGACTACCCCCGTCACTCATACATCGTAAATGAACGATATAACTCAAGAAACAAAAGGGGAAGCCAAGAGAAAAAACAGTGAATGGCAAGAACCGGTAACTAGCCCAACCCCAAACCCTAACCCAGGGAGGCCATGAAATTGCTAGTCTACTGAACTAGAACAAACAAAACTTTTTCATTTTTACATATGATGAAACAAACAAGGATAAAGTGGGAAACTAAAATAAAACATCCAATAAGAGGCAGGCTCCCTGATGAGGTCTAGCCTGTTGTGAAAGCTAAACAGAATGAAAAAGACTGAAACACCACGCACTTAACAAGGTTTGAGAAAGATGAAATAACAAGGAGAAAATAAACAAAGGCCCAATTACCGACAATTGCACTGGAGCTTTATCCTTGGAGATTCAAATTGGAATTGTTTCCAAATTGGTTACCCTGTGGTTACTAGCCATTTTGCAGTGACTCCCCAGAGTGATGTCGTGCGCATATGTGCACATGGTTTTCAGCGTCATGGCAACACTTTTGGTACGACAGAAAATGCCTGTTTTCGTGTACTCTCACAATTTCGCCTACATTCTTGTTTTCAGCAAACTTTAACGGAAATCATGTCAAAAATCACCCCAGACCTTGGACTTGTCCTTTAATGGTATCTGTGAGAGGACGATGCACAAATGGGAGTAAAAATTATTTACTGAAACAACCAAAACAACCAAAAAACAGCTATCAAGAATAGGATCCATGATAGCACAACAGTAATTTCTTTGGCCAATATAACAAGACAATAAGCAATCATCCTTGTTTCAAGTTAATTACCCCTGTGACCTTTCGATAAAAAAGAGCAGAGCTGTTCTGTATTTGACTACACACGGAAACAGTATGTGTGATTCATTTTGTTGATGAATCTGTTAACAGAATATCAAAGTATTCACTGATGAGACTTTTGCAACTGCAATATATCATAATATTTGATTGAATTAGAGACTCTTATAAGTACTCTGGTGAAGAATTGCTTTGGAGAGAGGGAGAGGGGTCTCATGTGTATTGTTATACAAATTTAATATAGAACTCCTGTGCATTGTTACAGAAAGTTGCCCAGATATGACTGTAATGGTTGACTGGGTGTAAAACACCAAATCACTTACTGTTACACAAAAGTTTAAAAGAGGAAAGTAAAAATCATTGCTGTGGTTATAGTTATTATCAAGTTCAGTGTAAAAGCAGTTTTTGCTCCCGGAGGTGTGTGTCTTTGGATGAAAGCAGGACTTGGATGGCTGCAGTTCACTGTTTACATGACAGATGCCAGTCTACAAAGAGGTAATTAACCCTGGTATATTTAAAAAATAAAATAAAATGTATTTAACATTTGTATAGATTATGTGATGTGCATAGAGTACATCTAAATGAATTAATCACAGTTTGATAGTTTGAACATTAATGAAAACAGCTTGTAATCTTAGATTTAAATTCAGTTTTTTGACCTAAGTGATGATATTATTGTCCATGTTGCGGGGCTGTGGAACATAGGACTGATTGCTGCTGCTTCTGTAGCTAAGTGTGTGTGTGTGTGTGTGTGTGTGTGTGTGTGTGTGTCTGTGTGTGTGTGTGAGTGAGAGAGAGAGAGAGAGAGAGAGAGAGAGAGAGAGAGAGAGAGAGAGAGAGAGAGAGAGAGAAAACAAACGAACAAACAAACAAATGTTTTATTAACGAGGATAATGGAATAAGTACAATACTTTTTTTTATCCAGCCCTCGGGCAAAAAAATAAAAAAATAACAACAAAAACAATCGAGAACAAATAATTATAAACTCAAAAACTCATATTAACTATTGAGAGAGAGACAGAGACAGAGACAGACAGACAGACAGAGAGTAAAATGCAGAGCATGCATGCATAATATACATATCTGACACATCATATTCACAAATATTGAGAATATAAATGTTCAAATCATGTTCAAAATCAAAGATATAGTGCACATAGCCTTAATCAATGTTTGTTGTGATTTTTTTCCATTAAGTACTGTTTAAATGTTTTTTTAAATGCTTTGTGATCTGACAAAATTGTAATCGGTACTACAAGTTTGTGTGAATGTCTGTTCTGATTTAAATGAAAGTTTAATTTTAGATACTATTTTAGACCAGATACTATTTTATGTATAATAATGCCTTTATTAAATTCTAATTTTAATTTTAACAGCAGAACATCTAAAAGTTTATAGTCGTGAGCTGTCAGAGATGTGGATTTTAGAAGGGTTAATTTAAGGGCTCGCTTGTGAATATTAACAAGAGGTTTTAATGTGTTTGCACTAGCAGAGTCCCAGAGTGTTGAAGCATAGTCAATGATTGGCTGGATATGTGCATGAAAAAATAGTTTCCAAGCATGAGCATTTAGAAAATGTTTAATTTTTGTGAGTTGGTATAGCTTTTGAGAAACACATTTGGTTAGTTCATTTACATGATTTGTCCAAGACAAATTATTATCAATAGTTACTCCTAAAACTTTATGTGTTGCTACTTCGACAATTTTCTCATTTCCAGTATAAAGTGGCATGTGAGAAGATATGTTCTAGCATTTTTGTCTTGTTGTTATGGTCATGTATTTGGTTTTGTACGAGTTTAGTGACATATGATTTAGTTCAGTCCATTGGAGAAGATTATTGATACTTTCCTGTAAGCTAAGCAAAAGATTTTTTGGGTTTGAGTGACTAGAATGGATAGTGGTGTCATCAGCAAATAGTTCACATAAAGCTTTTATGAATAAGGGCAAGTCATTTATATAGAGAGAAAAAAGAAGGGGGCGTTTTGGAATACTGTATTTTACGGAAAGAAAATCAATTTAATTGTGTTTATACAAACAAGCTGTTCTCGATTTGACAGAAATGAAGAAATTAAGTGCAGGGTATCATTGGATAAAGAGCTAATTTCCTCAAAAGTAGATCATGAGCAATGATATCAAATGCCTTTGCAAAATCTACGAAAAGTACTCCTGTAAATTCATTGTTGTTTATGTTCTTATAAAAAGTATCTACTAATGTTGTAAGTGCAGTATGGCATGAATGGTGTTCCCTAAATCCAGACTGGTTGGGGTGTATAAGTTCATTTGTTTTAAGATAGGATAAAAGGTGTTTGTTAATATGTTTTTCTAGAGGTTTTGAAAGAGAATTGAGATAGGTATATAGTTTGAACGGTCTTTGTTTTGAAAGAACAGACAGAATTGAGATAGGTATATATTTTGAACGGTCTTTGTTATCTCCTGATTTGTAAATGGGTATAATCTTAGCTTGTTTGAATGCTTTTGGAAAGTAGTTTTTGTCTATGCAAAGATTATATATGTAGGTAACAGTCTTAGTTATGATGTGTGCACACATTTTAATAATTTTGCCGTCTAGGTCATCCAGACCTCAGGTTCCTGTCTGTTTCAGTTGTAATAGGGCATTGTTCACTTCATATATTGCAATTGGTGGAATCGTTAAAGTAGAATTTGATATTTTTGATTTGCAAAAGTGTTTTAAAAAGCTTAAATCATTTAGTTTTGATTTATGGTTGGTAATGATTGTGTCAGATACATTTGCCAAATGACTGTTTAGCTTAGGGGGCTGGGGGGGGGGGGGGGGGGTAATTCTTTGACTGTGACTTGAGGCTTTGATGCATCTGTGTTTGTTAGAGTGTTAATGGCCTTCCAAGTAGAGTGAGAATCATTTTTTGAGGTGACTAAATTTTGAAAATATACTTTTTTGGAAGCATGTATTAAAAATGTCATTTTGTTCCTCTGCTTTTTGAATTCTTTGTGTTTCCTTGCTTTCAGTAGCCTATCTCTTTGATGCATGGCCTCTTCTATCTCCTTTGACAACCTTGTGTACTTAACACACTTGGTCATAAAAGGAGCATGCTTATTACAAACAGAACTAAATGTTTTGTACCAAAACTCAAGAGCTTCATCGGGGTCTGTATACTGGTATACTTGTGAGAGTTGTGAGTGAACCAAGTCAAGCAAAAAAGCATCTTTGTCAAAATGAGTAAAACATCGGTACTGTATTTGTTTATGTGCAGCTTTAGGAAATTTTACACCTTTTTTAAACCATGTAATGCAAATAGGTAAGTGGTCACTACAACCACACACAGGGGAACATACTTCGGCAATATTTTGTTTGGTAGTAACATAAATATGATCTATCAAGTTTCAGAATTTGTAGTAATTCGAGTTGATTTATCTATTAGTTGATGTAAGTTAAAATTTTCATACAGTTGATTCCATTTAATATGATGGCTTTAGAAGATTGATGTTAAAGTCTCCTAGTAATATTTCTTTTGCTTATAGACAAACGGCATCCATCATTAAAGATCAGCATTGAATTATCAGAGTAGCCATGGATCAAATTGGTGCACTTTTTGTTTTGTTCCTAAGATGGTGACCTTTGCTTGCTTTTTGACCAGAATCACTGCAATCAGACTCTGGAGCAATTTGACAGTGGACATTTTTCATATAAGCTGACAAAATCTTGGGGATAATTTTTTTTTTTGTGTGTGTGTGTGTGTGTGTGTGTGTGTGTGTGTGTGTGTGTGTGTGTGTGTGTGTGTGTGTGTGTGTGTGTTGTTTAGGTGTAACTGGGATGTGTACATTTTACACGTTTTTCTTTAATGCAAATGCATGGCAGCCTAGTTACATGTTATGAAGGTATATATATATATATATATGTGTGTGTGTGTGTGTGTGTGTGTGTGTGTGTGTGTGTGTGTGTGTGTGTGTGTGTGCCCTGTTTTTATTGAGTGCAGCTGACTTTGAAATGCAATTTTTGTTTGCTTATTGTGATGTATACCTGTTCATTGTGTATGTGACATGTGCATCTTACATAATTGTCAGAAACTTGAACAAGGTGAGTGAGGAGAATGTGTTGTGCTGATATGATGCAACAGCACATAGTCATCATTGTTTTGTGTTGCTGCAATAAAGCTATTCATTCTTTACCCTTTGTGTTTTGTTTTTCTTCTTTTCTTTTTGCTGCCATTAATTGAGTACAATAAGTTGATAAATTGGCATCACCTGTGGACTGCATGGTCAAATGGCTGTTGGCAGGGAGACTCGTGAAGAGAAGATATTGCGGAGGGCTGCAGCAGATGTACAAAGCCACTTTTCCAGCACAGCAGCTTTCCGACCAATGATACTGTTTGTGGTGACCTGGGACAAGGTTGGCTATTATGACCAACAATATGATAAGGTGAGGAGAGATCTTTTTCGTTTTGACAGGTCATTCACATACGAAGGTGAAGTCCATATGTTTGCCTGTAGCTAGACGTACTGGCCACCCTGTGGCCTTACTATAGTTGAATTTTCACTATATGAGCCTTAGATATTTTGGTTTTGGCTTGGTTGAAAGATGATGAAACATTTCACACACCTGGTCAGACAACATGATATTCCAACAACAAACCACATTCCAACTTTGTGCTCTACACAATTCTTGAATTGAGCAGGCGATTCAGGTAAATCTGAATTTGGTGCTCATTTTCAGAATCCCACTTTGAGCTGCTCAGTTCCGGAATTTGGCAAATCTAACTTTGCCTCGAACATATCCACCAAAGTGGTTACAGCGCTGTTTGGTTGTTACATGGCTGGTGCCACATGAAACTGCTGCTGTCTCTGTGTAGTTTTTGTGTACACCATACAACAATGCCCCAGTTTACATTGTAACTTTATTTGAAGCCTCCTATATAGGGTGCATGTGTGTTTAGCTTTAACCCACTGCCTGCACTTTTGGCAGAATGACCAGGAAAACAATTACACATGTAGCTTAAGTTCTAACCAGTAGAGACAAATGTGTTTTATTTTGAACTCGGTATAGTCAGTATAACATGATAAGCTGATTTTGCTGACAATTATGAATCCTGAAGGGAGGCTGGGGATGTCTGATGATATCTGCCTGTGTGGAATCTCAGGGTTGTCATTCGATTCCCCTTTCAATCTCCTCTCTTGTTTTTTTGCCTAGTCCTCATGCTCTTTCTGTCTTGTCATTTTTCTGCTAATGATCCATTCTCTTGACTTTTTCCAGATTATTCTCAAACATTTTTTTGTATGGCTCTTGTTGAGCAGCTAGGAGATGGTAGTTGGTATATGCAGCTTGCTGCTATATAGCACTGGTACTTTCCAGTATTCAGTTATATATATATTTATTTATTTTTAAATCAAAAAATAATCATCTGGCATTGACAAATTAGATGGAAAGGTCAATGATACTGGCATGTCCTAGCCTGATGTGTTCTTTTAACAGGGGTAATTTTGGGACTAACTCTTCAAAAATTTGTGCTGGATGTTTGTGTGTATGTTTGCATAGGGATTGGTTTTGTGGATTGACTTGAGAAATGGTTTATATATATGAGAAGAATTTTGAAATGTGCATCTGCTTATGATGGTGTTTGATTGTCCTGAGGTGACCCTGTGTGGTTGATAGGACATTAAATTTGAATTACTATAAATATATTTGAAATTATATCATTATGGTAGTGGTTGCCATGATATGAGGGATACAATGTGGCATGTTTTAAATATTTGAAGAAACTGTGTCTTATCATCATTGTTTTGTCTTGCTGCTGTCTTGGTACCAAATTACACAAGTAGTGCTTTATAGTCAGTATCTTTTCTGAGTAGATAAATCCATTCAAACATCAGAACAGTGTGTGTGTGTGTGTGTGTGTGTGTGTGTGTGTGTGTGTGTGTGTGTGTGTAAATTACATAAATTATTAGTTTGTTTAATATGTAACTTTTGTACTTCCAATAAATGTTCTTTGAGTTCTAAAATATACAATATGCATTATTGTGCACTGTGGTGTGGTTAATGTTCAGCCACATTTTAATTTCTTGAATGGGATAATAATCTTGAATCTTGAATAGCCCACCCACTCAGTGGCATACTACAAAAATATGCTGTTTGGTCTGACAAAAATGAGATGGTGCCAGTGTGTTTGAAGACTTATTGGCGGACACTTAGGAGTTTTATTTGCCCTACCATTGAAGACTTATTGGCGGACACTTAGGAGTTTTATTTGCCCTACCAGTTACCAGGTCAGCAAAGACAGAGAGCAATTTTCTATGTCATTGAATGAACAACAAACTTCACAGCTGCTGACTGTTACAACCATGTACAATGATTAAGAGGACTGTGTTTATTGCAGCTAGCTATTGGGCGGTTCAGTGAAGCTGGTTTGCACGAGTGAATGCCCTTCGTAATCTTTCACGCAAGATGTCGCGAGAGGTTGCAGCGCACTTCCAGGCTGATTTCTGAGTAGGCATTGCTCCACACTGTGTATAACAGTGGAAGTTGAACCTAGAATTGCGAAGCAGTACAAATGCCAATACTGTTGCAGTTGCAAAAATTACTGTGGAAAGGGGATGGAGGGTGGACAAAATAATGTTGTTGCATCATTTTTTGGCTGACCAGAAGATCGCAAGTTGGTAGAAAAAATGTGTTTGGGGGCATCCTATAGCATGAGCAACAAGTTATTGCTTATTGCCAGACACATGACTGTGGGCCTCCAAAAATGCCTTTAAAGTTGGCAGTGTAAAATTTGTAAATTCACTGTCACCACCTTCCATTGTGAAGAAAGTATGCACTGGAAGTAAAAGCAGCCAAGGGACTTAAGCGATGCTGGGCAAAAGTCAAGGGAGTTAATAACCCTACCTGAACTGACCAATAGACACATAGCATTATAAATCATAAGATCACTGTTTTTTTGTTTTTTTGGTGTCTCGGTCAGTGATGCAGCTGTAAACTGAGTGAGTGGTGGCAAGGGGATCAGCATGGTGGTCAGGTGGTTTCACAGAGAGGCCCCATTGTGCTATCTATTGTACACATATCTCTGCCATCCTGTTGCCACTTGCAGCAAACATGGGCATGCCTAATGTGGGTGTGTTATTGACAATGTGTTTATTTTGAGCAGTCAGAAATGAGTCTGCTAAAACAGTTTTTAAGAATTTTTAACAGGGCTTTGATACTCACTTGAGTGACAGAATTGTTTTTTTATGCTTTTCAGAGACAGATCATAAGGCTTGAGTTCCAGTTCAGTAGACAGACAAAGCTGTTTTTGCTTTAAAAAAAGCTTTTCATGGTCACTGTTTTTTGCAGTATTGCACCGTTGCACATTATTGAAATCTCCATTATTATCATTATTATTACTGATTATTGCAAGCTGCATGTTTTTGCTTGCCACTTCTACGTAACCAGATGTTGCACAATTTTCCCAGCCCCTACAGTAATAATAACAATATACTTTATTCATCCCAGCAGGAAATTAAAGTTGTTGTTTACCTCATACATTAAAGCACAACCAGAAATTTAATTTAAATAGTATCTTAATAATTCAGCCCCCTCCCCCCCCCCCCCCCACACACACACACACACAAACAAACACTCACGTACACACCCTGTCTCTCAGTTTATATAACCTAGCAAACACAAATTACCCTGAAACATGTTACATCTGAAAGACCAAAGCTGAAAACTCTCTAGTTAAATAAAATCATTAGGTACAGATGTCTCCCCCCCGCCCCCCCTCTTTAAAAGTTACCATCCTCATCAGACATCCTGACATAAGGCATACATGGTTAATGACTGTTATAATTTTGATTAAAAGCCAACAAAGCAGAGGGCAGAAATGAAGCTTTTTATTTGTTTTCAGAGTAGATAGTCTTTTTTCATGGAAAACCTTAAAACTGTCCACTGGCTTTCTCACCATAGACAGTCTTTTTTCATGGAAAACCTTAAAACTGTCCACTGGCTTTCTCACCACTTGACCTGCCTTTTTCTTTTCTTTTTACACTCATGATGATGATGAAGTGATGCTTTTTATTTTATTTTATTTTTTACAATCATGATGATGATGAAATGATGCTTCATGTCAGTTGACATTTTAGGGACAAGCTATGACCAGTGCCAAAGCATGGTTCAGCATAGCTTTACGTCCATGGAAACCAGAAGGCTCATTAGGATGGACAGCCTAGGATGGCCACATCCACTCTCACACAGCTCCTGAACTATGGTGTTTTTTTGTGTTTTTTTTTTACAATCTTCCATATGTAGACCAGTTTGGGACATCTTTGATTAATGCACAGGTGTCTGGCCTATTCCTTGGGCTGGTTGCTAGGAGTTTAAGAAAATAGAACTTGTTGTGAGGGAATTTGTTATGAACCCTACTGGTACATGCTTTAAGTGTGAAAGACTGCTAGTGACTTGATATGTGCAGGTGAACACCTTCCAGCTGGTGCTGGTGACAGATGGTGTGTCTTCCTTTGCTTTCTTTCACTACTTGGACAATGGAATGCAGTGGGTCAGCAGCCAGGGAAAGCTTACTCCCAGTGTGCCTGATGTGCCTGGACAAGCTGGCTTTGATCGTGGCAGTAATTACCAGCAACATTCCCCGACTCTTCCTTTCTCAGGATCCACTGCTGCCTTTGTTAAGTGAGTATGGTAAATTGTTCTAGCTGGTGATTGTCATCATTATCATAATTTGGTTATTGTGATTAGGCTCATGATGATGATCATTATCTTAAGTACCATTATCATCATCATAAATTTAACAGCAGCAGGATTGATATGAGTAAATTCTGATCATGATACTTTGATGTAGATCTCTGCAAGATGTCACTCTTGTCCCATGTCCATGTTTTGGGCATTTTGATATTGACAGGTCTAACCTACTCTTTTCTTTCCATTGCATTCCAGCACCCCACCCCCTCCCCCCACATACACACACACCCCCTTGGCATGCTGTTCTGCTCAATGTCCTCCTGACATTAAAAAATGTTTTAAAGGAGTGGCTTTTTGGGATATGATACAAGTTGAAATTTTAAAAGGAAAACGTACATGGTTGGTAATATCTAATATCATGTCAAAATGCTAGGTGAGAGAGGATATCACTTAGGTGGCTATAGACTAGATTGCTGCCACTCTTGGCCAGTGTGATATCTAAGGCAGGGGTTGGTACTGGTTCCAATAAAAAAAATGGAAAAAAATGTGGAAAAACATTGGGGTCATTGCTTTTGTAATGAATATACTTGTTTATTAAGTTTATTAGTAAATGATTCAAGTGTGTGATTCTTATTATATCCTTTTGTACTTGTGATGGTGTCTACATAACACATGAGACAGATTAGCCAACTCCACTCATGCATTTCTGGTGTCTTCTGCAACATGTGAGACTGGCTGATGATGTAACATAATGCACAAGTAACCAGGTTCCTGTCACCGTGTCAGTTTATATCTTATATTTATGTACACAAGAGATGTCAAACTTTCATTTCCAAATAATATTTAAAAATTCACACTTTGAATTTTTACCCTGCTCAGTCAAAAACACAAAAATCAACAACAACAACAAAAAAAAACATGGTAGGCCTAGATTACTTGTTTAAAAAACACACTATTTGACAGCTTGATTTTGCCCAACATGTGTTTTTTTGCTGAAAAGTGTGGAAAATGACAGCCGAACACAGTCTAGCTGCATCAGATTTGCCACACAATTTTAGTGAAGGTAGAAGCAAGGTTGTGACATCACTGAGAGGCATGCAACTACCTCCTTTTCTTCCTCTAACATCTAGTTACAAGCACTTGCGTCAATGTATGTCTGTTCCATATAGATACGATATCTGGCATTCTATCGTATTAGTACAAGCCAGTTGCCAGTAGCATCTCTAAATATCAGTGTTGACTGGAGCTTGGAAGAGGATGGTCAAGAGCCCCAACATACCATTTCAGCAGCCACTGATGATGTGGCTAAGTGATAGATCACTTAACAAATTGCTCTGGTTTTTCTTTGGCATTTGCATGTGTGTATTATCTGAGATTAAGGCAATTTGCAGAGCCAATTTGTAACCAAATGTTTTGTATTTCTGAACACGATGCCTGGAACTGATTAGTCTTTGTTTTTTCTAATCTGCAGCTGTGTTCAACTCTTGGCATTAGACATTTTTTTACACGGTCATTTTATTTGTTCTACATATAAAAATCTCCATGTAATAAGTTACATAGTTAATGACAGTTTGTTGTCTGGTTCCTCTGTTGTCAGTATACCATCTGTCATTAACTGATTACGCCACCTCTCAAAAAGTCAACTCTTGACCACAGCAACCCTAACAACTACTGTCCAGTTCATTCCTGTCTAAAAGGCAAAGTCATTGAGAAAATAGTTCTATGGTAGTTCTTCACCTGTGTGAATTCCTGTGAGCTGCTCTGACCTACCCAGTTTGCTTATGATCCATCATTCCATGTCATAGTACCAAGACGGCTTTACTGAAAGTGACTAATGATAAGTGATCATGCTAGACATTTTTAAAACCGGTATGATCTCTATAAGGTGGTGAAAGTTGTTCATGGAAACCAGTCAGACATTCACAGTAACCAGTCAGATACATATACAACTACTAGACTATACAGATACATTGCTCCCTTCCCCATTTAGAACACACACACACACTCCCACACATGCATGTGCATGGCACACACAATCTCTCTCTCTTTCTCTGTGCTGCATTTATTTTATAACTTTTTAGGGGTGTTTTGAGTACTGGTCAAACAAAATAACAGCTGGTACATCTGACTGATTGCTGATTTGTTTTCTGGTATGTGTTCATCTTAACCTGTGAAATAAGGTGGCATGGGGGAAATTCTTTCACTGGCTCAGTTGGGGGAACTTCCGTCACCCAAACACCTTGTGAACTGCACTCAGTGTTATGCATCAACCCCTACTATTGAATTTTTCCAAACTGTAACATCAGCTTTGTAATGGATCAGTCCACAAAGAAAACTGGAAATGAGAGTGATTGTTACAATCAGGGTATGGGAAAACCTGTCCTACTTTGGGAACCTTGCTATTTGCTTGGCAACAAAACCATAGTGTGGGTTGTATGAAAAGTAAGGACCAACATATTGTTGGCTGATCTTGTTTGTTTTGAAGTTCAGTGTTTGAAAAGTTTTTTCATTTTAGTTTTACACATTAATCGAAAGCAGATGAATCTATATGCATCCCTTATGTTTAGCAAAAAACATTCACACAAAGTGAAAATTAAATTTTCAAGGTGGACGAACGTCCCCCAACATAAATCATGCTTGGGGGAACTTCATCGACACCACCTGGGGGAAATTTGCCCTTTTTGTTTACCCTTGCTTATAGGCCTAATGCAGACTGATAAACGGTAATATCCAAAGAGGTGGTAAAAAATTCCTGGACATAACAGGTCACAAATATCATCAGAATCGTGAAAACAGGGTCATATGAAGCAAATAAACCCAAAATTTGCAACATAAAGTGAGTTTAATGATATTTGTGTCCTTTAGTATGCATATGCTCCTTATAAAGTGAGTTTAATGATATTTGTGTCCTTTAGTATGCATATGCTCCTTTCAGACATTTGATCTAGATCTAATTTCTGAGTAACTGTGTGCTGATGTTGGCAAAACAGTTGATCATGTCCTGAGGACTCACCCATTTACAGATGAATCAGTCACTTTTGTTGCAAATGTTGGCTTCATAGATCTTATATGACCCTGTTTGAGTGTTTCTGATGATATTTGTGGCCCAAAATGGCATTTAAAATGTCCCAGGAATTTTTGACTGTCTCCTTTGATATTATGGTAAACTATGAAATGAAAGAACTTCCAGTGTCAACTTTGTGGGACCAGAGTTAGGCTTTTGGAAATAAAGCATGTGTTGGTTGGCTTTACACTGCTGAGTTTAGTCCAGGTGTTCCACATTTATGCTGAAAAAGTTCACATTCAGTCCTTCTAAAAACACTGAACTTCCTACTAGTTTGGACATCTTTCTTATCCATTTCCTTTCATCGGGTGTGTTCTCTTTATGTTTGGACAAAGTTCCCCCAAGATGCTGGATGAAGTTCCCCCAATGTGGTCGAAATTCCTCCTAATCACATACATCAGAAAAAGAATGTTTTATTTCATATTCATGAGATCAACATGGATAATTATGATGATTGGTTGAAGGTGCCTACAAACCACAACAAGCTTGTGTTGGTGGAGCCAGTGTGACAGAACTGTGTCTCGAAGCATGCATGTGAATCAAACATACCTGTTTGGACTAAGTTCCCCAAGGCACCCTACCAGAAATACCAGGTTAACCTGAACCCTGATAATATTCAGATTGCTCTACATCCTGGTAATGTGTCTGTCTTGACCCTTCTCAACCAGTCTTCTGCCTTCAATAAGTACTATCAACCACCATATTCTCTTTCACAGGCTTCAGTCTCTCTACAGCAGTTCTGGCACTGTTCCTTTGTGGTTTGAGTCTTACCTTGCTGGTAGGACTCAGACTATGACTGTCGTTGGCTAGAGTTTAAGACCTGCAGATGTTTCCTCTGGTGTGCCACAGGGCTCAGTTCTCGGTCCAGTTCTCTTTATTCTTTGCTCAGCACCTCCAGGGGTTGCAACACTTTAGAACTTATGTACAGTAAAGGCTTTGTCTTGAAAACACACACGTGCACAACCATACTGACAGCGACTTTTTAAAGAACAATCCTGGACTTCTCTATTAACAGTTGTGGGGACACTGATCAGGTCTGTGAAGATCAGGCAGCACTTTTTGGCGCACTCATCAGTGGTCTCCCTGCCCTTCTCCTTCATGTTGCATACTCTCAGATTACCTTTGTGGTCATACTCCTGCTGTTCATTCTGGTCAGATACATATATAGTTTCTACTAGTACTACCATAAAGCTTCTGCTCCTGCCTTCTCAGGCTGCTCTGTTATCTCAGCATTTTCTTTTGCCACAGAGGGATATTGCTCTTGAGGCTGCCAATTTCTTTTTCTGCATCAAAACATCTCCCCACTAGTTTGTCTAATCTGAGCATGACCTGAGAAGTCAGTTTGTCTATGTCACTCTTGGGTTGTTGAATACTGTTTTTAGTGGCAAGAGTTTGAAACTGCACTTGAGTCCCTTTTCCTATCACCTCTCTTGTTTTTCTGCTTAGTCCTTTGCTCTTCCTGTCTTGTCATTTTTTTGCTGCTGGTCCATTCTCCTGTCCATGGAAGCTGTAGGATATTGGGAGCACTGGTTTTCTGTTGGGGGATATCCAGATCTTTGTGCACATACTAGGGTTGAAGTGCATCTGCCATATAGTTTCTCATCATTCCAAGGAGGAGAGGTCATGCTGCAGTAGTCCTATATATGTGCTGTAATATTCTCTCTCTCTCGCTTCTTCTTCTTCAAAACAAAGCCAAATTGTCAACCATGAAGCAAAATTGGCCCTTTTCTTTGCACATATTATGTCACACATAAATTATATTTTAAATGCATGGGGTGGCTGTGCCTGTGTGCACATGAAGCAACTGTGTTCTCTCCACAAATGTCCATAAAATTCTTAATACCAATTCCTAATATGGACTACAAACAAAAGTGCTGTGCTCTCAAACTACTCCCTCTAGACAAACAACTATTACTCAACAACTGTATTCTAATGCAAAAGGTTGTTCACAGCAAAACCCTGCAGTACCTGAAACATCTCATGATTCCTTCCGAATGTCTTTACATTCATGGGAATAAACAACTTTTGCCCAAAACAAGGACTGATATCTTTAAAATGAGTTTTTTCTTCTGAGGCTCTTTAGTGTGGAATAGTTTACCTCATCATCTCAGATACCCCATGGAATTAAAAACATTCAAAAGGAAAGCATGTTAGGCACTCCCTAAGCCACCTTGATACTTTTTTCTTCCATTTGCTAGACACTGTGACACGAAATGTGAAGTTTTTTCCCCTTGCATGTTCTTGTCAAGTTTTACATTTGTATTTCACACAAAAAATAAACTTTTAGTATTATATTTTCTTGCATTATTGTACTCTGTTTCACTTTCCTTGTGGTCATCATTTTTAATGCGTTATATATGACTTAGTGCCAAAAGGTGTGCATGAAAACAGGACAAAGGGGGTAGAAAATAAAGTTGATGATACATTGAAACTAGTTGTGTTTTTAGAATGTGCACAATGCTAGGAAATATTCTTAAAAGCAAAAGATAAAAACTTGTGCACTTTTGGAGATATTTGCTGACAAAGGTCATAAAAGGCCGCATGTTGTACATCAGATATTACAACATGCATAGTTCATCATGTCTTCAGTTTTGCACAAGTATACACAAAATCAAGTCACACTATTAGTGCACATCTCCCCTACTATGTTTGTGCCAAATTTTGTACACTCATATAATTTTAACACATGATTATGACATGTTGATTGTTGTAATATCTGATGGGCAACATAAACCCACAACTCATTTTTTTTTTTTTTAGATAACAATTAACACACCCTTTCATGCAATATACTATAATCAGCCATCCAAGTGCATGCAAAAACACAGTGAGAAGATTTTTTTCTCAGTTTGCATTTAATAACAAGTCATAAAAATGAAACAAATTTCTGTATTACATCAGTGTTACAACAAAATAACATTTCCCCAATTTTTAGCATAGAAAACATTCTGTTTGCTTAGATCAGTGTAACAAAAACAAATCAGAATGACCTGATTTTATCAAGGTAATTAATAATTAAGTCCAGACCCCCCCCCCCCCCACCCCCACCCCCCAGCTCTTTGAAATGTGGATTCTCTGCAGCCAGCCTCTCTCTGTACAGTCTGCAACTATCTGTGTTTGCTGTTTTCCTCCTTGCTGTACCACTTGGCTCAGGAGTACACTCAGTTCAGCATACCCTGGTCATGTCAATTAATTTGAAGTGTTATGAATATGAAATTATGAACCCAATAACCTGCAACTGTCCCAATATTGATATGCTCAGTACAAACATGTCAAACCTACACACCATGACTTCTACACAAATCAGTACTCAGTTTTCAGAACCGCTATTAGTATTACTAAAATCTGCTGGGCTTGTTTTACGTCACATTACAACAACAGTTGTGTGGCAAACATGACGTCTGACATAACTTTCAGGACGGAAATTACTTCCAGAAAAAAAACTATAACTTCGTCACTCTCACTCAGTTAACAAAATATTCTCGCAACACCACTAAACAGTCTACAAAAAGCATGCACTTATAACTGACAAGTTTTTGATGAAATTGAGTACACATCCTTAATCAACAGTTGCACGTAACATTTACAAGATATTGTCTTGTCGTAATGAAATCCTTCACACTGTACTCGACTAAGTATAAAAAAACAGGTTTCAAATCTTTGGCACAGGAAGATGCCACTTTTCACAGTACTTTCATTTTGCACACCCAGATCGGCGGAAAATTGAAAATAATCTCAACAAACTCCTGAAAAAGCGCATAGTGCATGTTCTGCATCAGACCACTGTACCGCCAACAAACTCCTGAAAAAGCGCATAGTGCATGTTCTACATCAGACCACTGTACTGACATCGCACCACTGAAGGAGACTACAACACACCTTTCGGTGTTTCCAAACAAAGACATGCCATGCGGCCGGGAAAATGAAGGCGAAAATGAAAGGTCACGTGACGTTCCAGATGTTGTCGATAAAAAAGAGACTGCTTTCTTGTTTGTTTTGTACAAAATATTAGATATCTTGTAGGGACGTCGGCATTACAACAATATCAAACGATCGGGGAAATATTCTTCAGATTTCGTACAAAACTTCGCTGAAAAAAAAAGGAGTATCGTTGTGTAGTGCAAATGCATGGATCGAAACACACGTGACGTTTCTGGTGATTCCGAAGCGATGCTGTCGTTTTTCGGTTGTTCAAAGTTTTCAGTTCAAGTTTGCAACACATCCGACGTACATACAGGGCAAACATTCGCGATCAATTGATCGAAAATACAACTATCATGAGTGTTGATGTTATATTATTCGTATAAAACAATGTTTTCCACATACAAATCAGTGATTGTTTCTCCATGTGCTTACGATTTGTTTGTAAGTAAAGTGACAAAAATCACTCGGTACATGGATGTCCATTTTTGGCGGTCATTTTTCAGTGCTTTTTCAGTGTGTGATGACTGGGTCTTGAAATCAACCACAGCCTGGTTGCTGAAATTATCCGCACTATATATTCATTCATTCATGCAAGTACACAACAACATTTCAAATAAAAACATTTTTCAACAATGTTTTGTTTTCAACTGAAGTGCATAACCCCTTGCATGCGCACCTTTTGCCACTAAGTCATATATGAGTGTATGTGGCATTGTTTAACTTCCATTCTTGCTAGATGTGGTCTTGCTTTTTACAGTATACATAGTGCAGCAACAGATAGATATTCACTCTTCTGTTACTTTTCTTTTTTCATTTAAAATGATTTTGTAATTCTCTCTCTTGCCTGAAAATTCATCCGCCTTACTTTGCAGACTTTGTATGTTGTGAAGCTTTAGACAGTAATAGTTTTTGTTTTGTTTTGTTCTTAAGATGTATTTTAGTTTGCTGCAATTATTTGTATTCTTGTTTGATGGATTGAGTGTTGCTGTGTTTGTCATAAGGGACAGATTTGTAAAAAAGCTGACTTGTGTTCAAATCTTTATCCTTGTGTAATAAAGTATTATCTTCTTCTTTATTTTCTGTTGTTTTCTTTTTTATACTTAATTTTACCATTGCAAGAAATCTGGGTCACACTACCTGAGCAAAGCTAGAGCAGGTGCAGAAGCAACGCTACCCATTCCTACCAATGTTTGCAGTAGTTTCATGTGTCCAAACAATGGTATGGCTGCTGCACAGAGGTTGATACAGATGATTGCTCATGGGTTCTGTACAAACACTGCAAGAGAGTCTGCACTGAAAGCTGACTCTGGGACAAGATCCCTTGCTGCACTTGGGGAGTCAAGCACATATCAGTATTATTGTGCCTGTGTACGTTTGATGAGGGTGATGTCCACTTTTATAGCGCATAATTCCATGAACTTAAATGCTCAGTGTGTTTGGTGGGGGGGGGGGGGGGGGGGGGGGGGGGGGGGGCGGTGGGGGGGGGGGGGAATAGAAAGTCATAATTAAAAAAGTAAGTAAGTAAGTAAGTTGGTGTTTTACGCCCAGTCTCAGTGTGATCATTTTTTATTATTATTTTCATAATAAAATTTAAAAAAAAGACACATGGTGCAAAGTCATTCACAAAACAGAAGCATTTCAATCTGATGCTCTACCAACTAAGATGCATCCTACCCCATTGCATTTATACTTTGTTTTTATTTTCCAGTGAGTCCAATGTAAACATCCCTGGGGTTTGGATGTTTCAAATTGGAAATACAGGTCCTGATGGGGATATTAAGGCTGCTGACATGAACACAGGCAAAGGTAAATATAATCTCATGGAAAACAACCAACATTATTTATGAACACTATAAAATTAGCAAATTCACCTTTGCCTTTATATCCTGGTTTTATAATCTTAACATTCAGCAGGGAAACTCAGTTTAGAGAGTTGTAAATTTTAGCTCTAAAATAATCTGTAACCAAGTTAGAACTTTATCCTTGTTTGGTAACCAGCAGATGTTACACAAAGTTAACTCTCTTTTGAAGGACCATGCGCATGCCCTGTATGGGGAATTTGAACCCTTGCCTCATCAGATCACTGGCATAGAAAACCAACAGAAGAGGAAATGCTTTTGTTCTGACCTCAGCTCAACTCCTCAGCCCTCTGTAGGTGTGTTTTAACCATTTTTTAAAAGTTTAAGTGACAGATGGCTGCCCAACTAGATTTGGGTGGTGCATATGTGATAGGTGACTGTGTCTGGTTGATAAGTATATAATATGTGTGTGTGTATGTAAGCTGGATGAGGGGTGTGTGTGTGTGTGTGTGTGTGTGTGTGTGTGTGTGTGTGTGTGTGTGTGTGCCTCAGGGCCTGATGTATAAAATTGTATGTTATAGAATTTTATCTGCTATAATTAATATACCCCATTATTATGAGTGTGGCAAATGATAATGCTTTTGACATTAAAAAAATCAATATAAATAAATTGTTTACATAGTTAACTAACATAGGAGTTAATTAGCATTTGAAAGATGTTACACAAAAATAACGACAAATACCCAAGTCACCTATGGTAACTCCCTGGCATGCAAGTAAATACAGGGTACATAAACACCACCAGAGGATACACAACAACAAAGATCTGAGTTGCCTATGATAGTGGACTTGTTAAAGCAAATCAGTTTGACATTTTGAGTAGAAGCAAAGGAGTCACTGAATCTTGTAGTTTTGATATGCCTGATGAAGAAATGGAAGGAACATTTTTATTACCTGTGAAAATAAGTATTGATTTTTTAAAATACTGTTTAAAATAGGAAAAGTCAGTTATGACATGTATGGTTTACGATAGAAAAAAATACCCATATTTCACTCATCCAAGATGGCAGAAACATGCACCTCATTCCACAGAAACTAGATCTAGATCAAATGTCAATAGCACATACCCATACGGAAATACACAAATGTGATCAAACTCACTTTTTGGTTGCAAATTTCTATCTGGATGATTCTGATGATATTTGTGACCCAGAGTAGGACTTAAAATGCCCCAGGAATTTTCAACTGCCACCTTGGATATTACACTGAGGTCATCTGCTTCAGCAGCCGTGTCAGCCTGACTTCGATAATACATGGTGCATGCTAAATTTGCTTGCAGGACCCAGATAAATAGTTCATCCTCCCTATTTATTGTAATACTTTCCATTGAGAATGAAGGCGATTTCATTGTGCTAGAATTGTGACAGCATCTGTCATAATAAAGGGATCAGGTGTGCGTGTGCAAATGCGATGGTGTAAAATGTATGGTTAGCTGTTGTGGTCATAGTAATGCCGATATGTGTTATGCCTCTCATGAATAAATTGTTTACAATTATGTCACAGACTTGTTTGAAGTCAGAAAAGTCAAATTTTAAGTCTTTTTAAAAATATGTTTTATGTCCCTTCAAATCTATGATCAAGCTCTGTATGTATGTGTGTGTGTGTGTGTGTGTGTGTGTGTGTGTGTGTGTGTGTGTGTGTGTGTGTGTGTGTGTGTGTGTGTGTGTGAACAGACCGAGGGTGGTGTGCTAGCAGTGTGTTGTCAGACACAGGCTGTATCAACAATCTCCCAGATGATGATATTCAATAGTAAAAACGAGTTTGGTTCACAAAAACCAGACACCCAGACACAAACTCATTGCCATACTAAAACCAAAGAGACACCCGTTCCAGTCTACCTTGGCATGAAACTTCACTGCTGCTGCACTCTGCATCTTGCATCACAGACCATCTGCGAAAAGGGTGACAAAAATGAGATATTTGAAGACTGTTCCAAGAAACATGGGCTGCTCCCAGTGTTTCCATACTGGAGCTGTGTGCTGGAGTTGGAGCTGAGCAGTCTTCAGTTCACTCAATCCATCTGAACTGCAAACTTCAATCAGTTCATACAAACACTGACAAAGCTGTTACCATGTTGTTGTTGTTGCTTTGACCTTGACCACATCAACTACACCAGATGGTTAGTGTACCTTCATGACATGTGTCAACTCGGAGGCAATGGCTGATTTGTTGTGCAGAAAACGTGTCATCCTTTCTCAGCCATAGCGCATGACCAAGCACATGAGCAGTGCAATGTGATGGTAAAAGGAAATGGAGGTGCAGTAGGACTTGCCAGCCTGCACTGCAAAAAAACACCAGGATAAACGGTCAAACTCCTGAGGAAGCTGGACATCCATTTGAAGACGATGAAGGATGCCTCTTCACCCTGGACTCCAAAATCATTGTACACATGGCTGCCATGATTGCAGTTAGCTCAGTCATCACCAGTGGGATGCAGCAGTATAACAACTTTGTTGAGGAAAGGCTCAAAAAGAGAACAAAATTCAAAAAGCCTCTGCAAACGAACAAGCTGCATGTGTTTGTGTAGCTACAGAAGGCTAAAAGATCTTCTCTGACAATCCTCCGCAATGGCTGCACGTTGTTTTTGACCTGCCAGAATTTTTCAGGCACGAAAACCAACTGCCACCACCATCACTGAGCAAACTGGCAGATATGCAGACAGGTAAAAAGGCAGACTTGCTATAGTGTCTTGAACACTCCCCTCTTGGATCTGGGAATGCTGATGAGGAAAAAGTCCTGGTAGATGAAACAAACAACACTGATTATGAAGAGACAGTTGATCCTGTTAGCATGATATTGCCATTGAAGAGCTTTCTGATTTTATCATTGGAACTGAGCTTGAACCTTGTATGCAGGAAGAGGAACAACTGATCAGCAAAGACACTGCTGCATGCATTGCTCCAGACAGCTCACCTGAAGCAGATGTGAAGATCCTTGATGGTGCATTTGCTGTTCAAATGCTGTCCCCCAGGACATCAAACACTTCCCAGGACTACAGCAACAGCATCTTCTTGTGTTACATTTTTGGACAACTTCAGAGTGTTCGATGGTTGGATATTGTTTGGGACGTTTATTTCACAGACAGCTTGAAGGCTGGGACAAGAAGCAAACGGGGCCATGGTCAACATCGTAAGGTGTTACCTTTGGCACCATTACCTTCCACCTGGAAGAGCTTCTTGAAGAATGGTGAGAAAAGAGTGACTTTTTTTTGTTCTCTCTTTCTTTTCAAAGAAATTGAAAATACTAAAGTTTCATGCACAATATTCGTCTCCACTTGCAGTGACAGCGTGGTCTCATCATCCACAAAAATAGACCTGAACCATGTGAGTGGATGCACCACGAAAAAGCCGACACATGAGTATTTCTTCATGCTCCAGAAGAAGATAATAATACGAACTGCTGACACTGACGTTGTACTAGCAATCTGTGTTGTTGAATAAATAAAGGTGGAAGAGTTGTGGGTTGCATTTGGGACTGGAAAACATTTCAGATACATTGCAGCTCACGCGATTGCTTCAAGTCTTGTTGCAGACAAATCAAGAGCTTTTTCTACTTTTCACGCTCTCACTGGTTGTGACACAGTCCCATTCTTTGGCTGGAAAGGAAAACTGAAGGCCTGAAATACATGGACTGCATTCCCTACAGTGATGTCGGCTTTTTTTAAACTTGGTACTGAGACAGCAAATCTGTCACAAGAGGCATTTGAGAAGATTGAGCAATTTGTTGTGTTCATGCATGAAAAGAAGAGTACAGTAACAACAGTGAATGCAAGGCAAAAGCTGTTCTCCCAAGGATGCAAAGCCACCAACACATATATCTCAACAGAGCACCAAGGTTGCCATCTTCATCCGCCTGGGGATGGACGAAGGACAAAGAACAACCATGGAAGCCACTATGGACAACACTTTACCAGGCTGAGGACTGGTACTATGAGCTGATCCACTGTGGCTGCAAACAAGGCCGTAAAACAAGATGCAAGTATGCAACTGCCAACTTCCCATGTATGGCCTTATGCTACTTTGAAGGAGACTTCAATGCAGACTAGCTTGATGACAGCATTCAAATCTTCCAGCCGACTTTGTGTGAGTTGTTGCAACTTCACTTCTGTTCAAGCTATGAATTTATTGTCCTGTTGGAACACTGGATTACAACTTCTGAATTGATAGTTTGCAGATTTTTTGAGGGTTCCATTGAAACACATATAATTATCATCAGTTCATAATCCACCACCCGTCCATAACGTTACAGTGAACGCAATCAAAAACATCAATCTTCTTTAGTTAACCTACTTTTATGATTTTGACCTAGTTCAGGATTTGTTGTGACCTTTTGTTCAGCATGATCAACAAACTTTGTGTTTTTCTGTAAAGAATATAGTGTTACAATGAACACAATCAGAAGATACTTATAAGTCTGTTTTTCTTCAGTTGACCAATCTGTTTTTCTTCAGTTGACCAATGTTTACTATTTTGACCTAGTTTCGGATCTGTTGTGACCTTTGTTCTACATGATTGACAAACTTTGTGTGTTTCTTTTGTAAAGAATATAAGTTCAAATGTATGCAGTTAAACTTTGTTCTAGGTAGTTTTGTAAGTGATACATAGCCAGTGTGCATAAGGTACTTGCGGCCTAGACAACACAGGCACATCCATTATTAGCAATCACTTTGCACCACTTTATTATGATTTAAAATACTCTTGCTCTCAAATGATTCTGATGGGAGACAAAAAGCATTAACTTCTGTACAAGACAGTATCCAATTTTGATGCATAAGGTATCATGTAGTCACATGTATGTCTATTTTTAGCGTCATAATGTACATTTGAAACACTTAAACTTTTTTTGTTGTAAAGTGCAACTACTGTACAGTTAGTAGTATTGCACTCGGGGTTTAAAAACAAACTGTCAGAGACACTGACATATATCTGAATACCATTTGATTTTACAGGGTGACCTAAATTATAAAGGTCATGGTGACCTAAACAGTGACCTTCAACCTCCCTTCCATTTAAAATTTCAATCTATATGCTATACTACACAATTTACAAAAAAGCACGTGCTTCTACCCCAATTTGCAAACTGCTTCTCATTTTATCGTCTTAACAAGCTCACTATGATAACTCTCACCTGGCATGCAACTAAATACAAGGTACAAAAAATACATTTGAACTTATACACCAGAGGTTATCCTGAAGTTTGTGTACTTTGTGTTTACTTGCATGTTAAGTGAGGGTTACTGCAGGTGACTCAAGTCTTTGTTGTTGTGGTTGTGTGATAACTTTTTCAAGTTGATTCTGCACAGGCACTCTGGGCCATGTTCTGTTTCAGATTCCGCTGACATGCTTTTAAATTAATAAGCCTTTAGTAATGGTAGTTAGTTGAACTGCCATGTGATTTAGTGGCATAACAAAACAAGTTACTTGCTAGATCTTGTTCATCAAAAAGAATGTGTTACTTTCTGTTGCAGATCTAGACCTTTCCTTTTGTAGCTGCACTTTCATTATCTCTCTGTATGAAGAAATAGTTTTTTAGTTTAATAGCTTCAGCAGCAAGACTGTATTGTATTATATTGAAAGATAATTCCATTACAGGTGTAAGCTGCTGTTAATCAGCCTTTAATTTATTATTATTATTATTCCCTTCATGAGAGCCTCAAGATAGTACAAGGTGAGAATTTTCTCCCATGCCTGAGAAGAAGGCCACAGTATTGGTGGTCTTTCTTTAATTGTCATGGGTTGAAACTGCAGAGCCGCTGATAAGCTCTCCTTGAGCTAGTGAAACACATCCTGCTGACAATCAAAAACAAAACTGAACCATTGCAGGTTCAATTCTTTTGCTAGTCACTCCTGGTGATATACTGTTGTTTTTAGGGGCTTCCCATTGGACTGACTGCATCTAGCATAAAAGAAATTGATGCAGACCTGGAATGGGCCTTATGCTCCCAAATGGGTTCTCTCTGAAAGGAATTGTTTTTATTGAAAAATCATAGCCTAATGAATAATGCTAATAAAAGATCTGCACCTTCCATTTTTAGAACTCTGGAAGGCAGACAGGCTTGGTCACTATCATTATGTCAAACATTATTATTTCCACAGCTCATGTAATCATAATGTTCAACACTTCACTTGAAGACTTAGCCTCTGTAAATTCAAATTGTCTACCATGTATGCAAACTCCAAGCACTGGTTTATGACATCCTTCCTTCAACCACTGCCGTATTTAGTTACACCATAGGTCCCAGAAAACTGTCAGCTAATGAGCAGTTTTTTGTTGGTGCTCAAACAGTAGTAGGTTTGTTACAAACAACTCAGATTATATCAGACGTTTACTTTATAACTGACCATGTTGCTTACGCCGGCTCAAATAAAACCAAAATTGTTTGAATCGAGATGGACCCTTTTTTTTTTTTAAACCCGGGGTGGATGCATCCCATGTTTACGTGCGTGCTAGGGCACTTGGTTGCATCCACAGTTTTATCAGTACTAAAACCTTTCGGAGCCGGCTGACTGCGTCACAAAGATAAAGAGTGCCCCTTCAGTGGCGTAACTAAATCTGGCAGAGTTTGAAGGAAGGTGCCGGAAAGCGATGCTCAGAGTGTGCCATGTATGCATGATGATCTGTTTGAAGACATAGTTTGAAAACAAAATGAATTGTATTAAGTGCAAGCAAAAAATGTAAAGAATATGATCAGAATATACTTCTTATAACTACTTTGCTGTTGAATATTACAGTTTAGACATGCACCCATTTTGTAACAAACTTGGCAAAAACTAATTTACAAAAGCATCTGAACAAACTTTAGACTGACATCATAACAAAAACTCACTTTGTATGCTTACATTCTGATACTTGTAAAAGATTTGGCATATACCAATATAAATATTGTATAACCGTAATATTTGACTAAATATATGCAGAACGTTTAATTTATGTCGAACATTATGCCTTTTACAGTCTCCAAAAATACAACTATACACCTTTCACATTTCACACCCTTCCATGCGTGATGGCACCCAACATCCTTGTGCTCAAAGCAAATGACCCAGATGTGTAACATGACTAGCCAGATGTAGTGCAAATGCATGAAAACTTATTTTTTTCCTTTTGCTTGTTTAATCTAATACTGTTTTGAACGTTATTTCTTGCAACAATATTATGAAGAATGGCAAAATGTATTTTAAAAACTACCCAGACATTTGGCAGTAAAATGAAACATTGGCGCCTGATGCAGTGACATACCACAGTGACTGGGGTAAAGTTTTGGTGAAAGAGAAAGGTCTTTGCTAGACTGTCTGCGGATGCTGGTCATGAAACATTTCAACACATGTAACGTTCGATCAAGGGACATTTTGGAGCCCCCAAATCGAAAAACAAAACTTAGTGATAAACAATTTTGTATGTGCTGTGTAAAGCAATATCTCCTCTATACAAATTGGTGACTGAGGTAATGTTTTGATTCATCATGTATGAGAACAAAAGCATCAAAAGCACTCACTGTGAGCATGTCCGTTTTCAGGGGTCAAATTCTACGGCGCTTTTCACTTTCAAAAATAAATATTGGTCCAGCAGCTCCAGATTTGAAACTCATATTGTTTCCACGGTGATATTGACCAACTATGAACGCACACACAAAGCAACAACAAGACAAAGTGTTTGAAACTGATTTTATTGGCAGTCAAAACCCCTACCCCACACAATGCACTCCTTTTGTCACTAAGTCATATATATATATATCTCAAGTTGTTATATATTTCTTGTCTTTCAAATAACAAGGCAGAGGGTGTTCAGACTTCATGTTTTAATCTTTTGGCAAGTAGATGAATGGCTGAAATTAGGAGAACTAGGAAGTGTAACATGGAAAAACAGACTAAGAAGTAAACCCTCTGGCCACCTACTCAAGAAGGTAAACAAACCAGCCAGGAATCTGCCAGTACCTGTGAAAGGCTGAGATCTAACCACACACCAGTGAAAAATGTTGATTGCCATGGAGGGTCCCCATCTGGAGGCTACAGAAAGTAGTGCTGTTATCCATTGAGTTTGCACAGAATTCTGCAGTATGCATGAGAGGCAGAAGTTGAACTAGGTAAGTAGAGGATTTTCTTTTTTAAATTGCCCTCTGTGTGTGTAGCATCATGTTTGGTTGTACACATTTGTTTCAAGAAACTGTATTTGCTGTATGCAATTTCTAAAAGGTGTTTGCAACCCCTGAGAATATATGCTTGTTGTGTGACATGGTGCATGTTTTGTGTTTTTACAGTTACTGTTTATGAAGTAGGCGTGGGCCAGACATGTCTGGAGGGTGCAAGGCAGTGTCATATCAATGCAAGGTGTTTGGATTATGACCAGGGCTTCTGCTGCCAGTGTCTACCCCCTTTCTACGGAAATGGCAAAAATTGTTTAGAACCAGGTGATGCAGTATAGTTCCTTCCGTTTTCTGCTTTTTACAGTTGTGTGTGTGTGTGGGAGGGGGGGGGGGGGGGTAAGACAGATCTGCCCACCCACCCAAAAGAAGGTGTATTGAGGAAAATGTTTTGGACCTGTTATGTCTGCTGTCTTCATGCATCTTATCAAGGCTTCTTATGCTCAGCAGAAAAGCCCACTGAACTCTTGTGGCAAAGCTCAGCTGCCCAAGGATATTGATATTGTAAAATAAAATGGCTCTTGGATCCGTTGACCCTTGGGTCCATCGACCCTTGTATCCATCAAACCTTTGATCAATCAGACCTTGGATCCATTGACATGCGCCCAGTATAGTATGGGCAAGTTTTATGGGTGATCAGTGTTTTATTTCATGTCTGCTCACAGTGCTCAAGGTGATGTTAGACAAAAACAAAACTAGAAGAAAGAAATCTATAGCTTAGTAAGTTATACTAACTTACCCACAGGACCATGAACAATCAATTCTACAATAGAAATTATAACATCAGTATTATGCAAAATATGTTTTACATTGTTACAAAAAAAATTCTGAAATAACTGGCAATAGGACACTCACTTAGTACGTGGTTAACAGATAGGGCATTCTTACAAATGCATGTCACAGTCTATGAACATTTAGTGTTCCATGAATTTACATGGAACTTGTATATTACTTTTTCTAACTACCTTGGACAAGAAAGCACTGCAGGTGTAATTTTTTCATGCTCTTTGACACATTCTTTTGAAGTATGGAAGAAATCTCATGAGATGAAAGTAGTGTGTTACTGTATGATATTTCAGACATGTTTTCCATTGCCCCTTGTTTAGCTGATTTGTCTGATATTTTATTCCAGTAAATACCACATGAGATGGCACCCAACAAAACTCAATCCCGATACCCCAATGCATGGCAAAATGTATTAAATACTTCACTTCATAAACTATATTCTTTCTCACTTTGCAGTCCCAGTTTTGCATGCTTATAAAACTAATTTTGAACAACACAGATCAGAAAATTGAATATTGCTAGGTGGATATGTAATATGTATAATATGTGATATGTAATATGTATAATATGTAATTTATTGCCATATATATATATATATATAGAGAGAGAGAGAGAGAGAGAGAGAGAGAGAGAGAGAGAGAGAGGTCCTAGAGGTACAGAGGTACTAGAAAATAAAGTTGACAGGATGCAAGTGAGTAATGCATTTTTTGAATGAACACACCTGAAGTCATCCACCAGTAAAGGAAAAAGGCAGTGCTGCTCTTAGTTCCTGAGAAATTTGACCTTCAATGTGATTTGTGATAATATGATGAACATTACACATAACATCAAGCCCACATCACTGTGCTGCTAATCATGCAGTTAACTGCAAAATACCAACTGCACTTACAAGATGTGATCCACATGAGTATTACCAAGTGAACTGTTGTTGTTCTGTGTCACACAGAATAGCATGCTATGCATGAGCTGCAATGGATAACGTTCAACATACAGCCAATCTAGAACATTTTTAAATGAATAAAAGGCAACAAATTTTGTAACATCAACAGTTATTCTTTAATAGAACAGTATGTGACAAGGAAGATTTGATGATTTTTTTCTTCTTCAAATAAGCTTTCTTGAGACAAACAGCAGATGATTAGCAAATATGTCGGACATTACTATTTCAGCAAGATTTACAGCTTTGCTTGTTTCTTGATGAAAATAGAAGTCTTTCTTTGTTGTTGTGGATAACATAATCTTAATGACACAACTTGGTACTTTGTTTTTCATAACAAAAGAAGTAATACTTTTATTTAGCAAACAATTAAGTGTTTTGTAACAGACAAAATGTAGCCAGGAAGAGTGAGTGCAACTTTTGCTGCTTTTGGGTGTCACAGGAAAACACACACGCAACCTGTCATCAATGCGTTTCTTGGTCATGTTGACTCAGGTGCCTAGGACAAAAATAGTTAACTTCAAACTAATGATTTAATAAAACAAATCATAATAAATACGACTGAAAAATCATAGCCTAATAAAAGATCTGCCCCTTCCATTTTTAGAACTCTGGAAGGCAGACAGGCATGGTCACTATCATTATGTCAAACATTATTTCCACAGCTCGTGTTGTAATCATAATGTTCAACATCTAACTACAACTTTAGCTTCCGGAAATTCAAATTGTCTACCATGTATGGTGATCTGCGTGCAGATGTAGTTTGTAAACAAAAGGAATTCTGTTAAGTCAAGCAAAAAATGTAAAGAATACGATCAGAATATACTGCTTATAACCATTCTGCTGTTGAACATTACGATTTCAACACACACCCATGTTGTAAGAAATTCAGTGAAAACAAATTTACAAAAGCATCTGAAAAAACTTCAGATCCACAGCATAACAAAAACTTGCATTGTATGCTTATATACTGATACTTTTAAAAGATTCGGCATATATACCAATATAAATATTGTATAACCATCAGATTTGACAAGATATGTAGAACGTTTAATTTATGTCAAACATTACGCATTTTATGGTCTTCAAAAATATAACTTCACACCTTTCACATGTCACAACATCTCTTCCATGCGGTCATGTGCTCAAAGCAAATGACCTGGGTGTGTAACATGACTACCTGGATGTAGTGCAAACGCGTGAAAACTTTTTTCCTTTTGCTTGTTTAATACTATGTTGAACGTTATTTCTTGCAACAATATTATGAAGAATGGCAAAATATATTTTAAAAACTACCCAGACATTTGGCAGTGAAATAAAACATTGGTGCCTGATGCAATGACATACCACAGTGACTGGGGTAAAGTTTTGGTGAAAGAGAAAGTCACGTCTTCGCTAGACTGTCTGCGGATGCTGGTCATGAAACATTTCAACACATGTAATGTTCAATCGAGGGACATTTTGGAGCCTCTAACTCCAAAAACAAAACTTAGTGATAAACGGTCTTATATGCACAGTGTAAAGCAGTATCTCCTCAGCACAAATCGGTGACTGAGGTAATGTTTTGGTTCATCATGTATGCGAATGAAAGCATCGAAAGCACTCACTGTGAGCATGTCCGTTTTCCGGGGTCGAATTCTGTGGCGCTTTTCACTTTCAAAAATAAATATTGCTCCAGATTTGAAACTCATATGGTGATATTGACCAGTTATGAACACACACACAAAGAAACAACAACACAAAGTGTTTGAAACAGATTTTATTGGCAGTCAAACCCCCCACCCCCCATGATGCCACCTTTTGGCACTAAGTCATATATATGTATGATCATTTAAAAAAAAAAAAAAAAATCATTAAAGTAGTTATTTGGTCTTTCATTAAATTCATAAATTTTAGTTAAATGTTTGTTAAATTTCTGAGTTGAAATTTAATTTGAGTGCATTGTCCCATTTTTTGTATGACCTTCTGTCACTCGCTCATATGTACAGTCAGAGTTTGATGGTATATAATACAGGCTGAATGTAGTTTGAGTCAGGTCTGTGTTGGATACTGAGTGTGCAAGTGCTACACTGATCTGCTGGTGATAGACTGGGTCAAAATGCCAGTGCTTGCGGCCATGTTTTGCAGATTGAATGAAAAATTGCTGTGAGTGTATTTCATTCCAGTTGGCAGGACCAGCGATACCTGTTGGTTTTGTAACCCCCTTGACATCCATTGGCAGGATGTGACCACCAAGCTAGAAGTCATAGTAAGGGCAGTGTCACCTACCTAAGGCCACAATTCCTGAAGCCTGGCTTGATTGGATTAAATATATTTATGTCATTGGGATGGACGACTTTGATTCCAGAACAACTGGTTTATAGTAAACTCTTCCAAATGAGACCTTACAAATCCTTGGAAGGCTGGCCACCTTTCAGTGTCAAGGGGAAGGAAACCCCTCAACTATGCCTTCCAGCTGTATGGCCATACCCCAGCTACATGGAACACCATAAAGTATCTGGGAGTCGCCTTACAGAAGGAGATTTCCTGGGAGGAGCACATCAACAACATATGCTCCAAAGCAAACAGGACCCAGGGATTCCTGAGGCCAACCTTAAGACCAGTGTGACCCTCATTGAAGAAAGGGCATACAAGGCATTCATCAGGCCCATCCTAGAGCATGCCTCTTCAGTCACCACATATGTATGCATACACACAGAAGAACATACACAAAATAGAGGGAGAACATTCTCTGCAGAACTCTGTACCATCAACATTCATTCCTGTTAAAACTAATCAGACTGGATCACTGTCTCCAGGGGAACCATGGAGGCCACTATGCTTGACACATTTGTGTCAAGTCTCAATACCCACATAATGTCACCAAATCACTGATTTTTTAAAATTTTGTTTTTAAAGCAGATCCCCCAGAAGTAATAGAATAATCAACCAAATGATTGTAGATGGTAAATGGAAGAAGAAGATGGTAACATTGCTCATATGGGTATCCCCCAGAGGCAGCTAGAGGAATGCATTGCAGAGGACACATCTCGCTGGCATGTGCTCACAAAACAGGCAACCACTAGCCTGTAGGAGCTTCATTGAACCCACCACAACAACTGACCTGCCAGCCCTCACCATGAATTTTTAGTCCAAACTGGAGTCGTGAGTCTGATAGGAACTCACAGCAGGTTAGATGAGTGTGGCTTTGTCAGTTTGTGTGTTTGTCTGTTACTAATGTAAGAGAGCAAATCAGCTTCAAAACAACCATGTGCTCAATCTTTGAAGACAACTCTTGAATAGCGAAGAATACTGACATGTTTACGCACCAATTGTATCCCATGTAAGTAAGTGATTGTAAAAGAGCTTATTATTTGCAGATGTGCCGCAGAGACTGAATGGACGTGTCCATGGCAGCATTAATGGAGTGTCTCTCAATGACCTTGACATGCATACATATGTGGTGACAACTGATGGACGTACCTATACGGCAATTAGCCGAGTTCCTGCTGCTCTGGGTCCTGCTATGGAAACACTCAGTACTGTGGGTGGTGCCATTGGCTGGCTCTTTGCGGTGCCTGCCAGCAGCCGGGCCCTGAATGGATTCTCATACACTGGTTTGTTCTGATAAATGTCTGATTTTCTTGTGAATGACTTTGACTGTGGCAAAATTTTGATATGTTTTTCTTGGTCACTATACAAAATCAAACTTTGCATGATGGTAGTACTGATTAAGCATTGTCCTCCATGTGACACTGGCATTTACAAACGTTCAAAGTTTATGTTGTTGTTTAATGTTCTTGTTTAATAGTTGCAAATTTGTATGTTTATTGATTACACTCTTTGATTGCGATTTGTATTTCTTATCTCCTGGTAATTTGGGTTTTAATTTCTTTATCTAGGCATGCCAAAGCACAGTGTTTAGTGTTCTGGCAATTGAGTTGCTTGTTGGAAACCATGTGAACTTTGGTTCAACATTTAAAAATGAAATGTATTGCCATCAAAATTATCTGATCAAGCACCTTGCCCATTACCACATTGTCTTAATGCAAAAAATGATCAGCTGCTCAGTAATATTGGAATAACATGTAATGCGATATATATATATGTTTGTGATTTTGTTTAATAGACTTCCAGAATGTCTCAGTATAAGCATAGTCCCTGTTGTGTTCTATTCAGCATTACAGACCATGCATCTGTCAGTTCTCTCCATTTTAGTTTCATTTCCTTTTTTCTTTCTTTCTATTTAAATCTTGTTTTTTGTGTGTGTATACATTTGTTTTGTTTTTTTGGTCATTAGATCATATAATGTTAATAATTTTGCTCATAGTTGTGTTTAATCTTTGTGGCATAATTGTTAAATCCAAGATAGCCACTTTTGTATACAGTCACTTTGAAGGATCACTCCATTCATATATGTTCTCATCTCGTAGTACCTATTAGCCATCTTTTTCTTTAGACTGTTATCTTCACACGAAAGGCTCAAAATCATGAAAACCAATCTCAAAACATTTATATGATTGGCCACCAGTACTGGAACTTGCAGCCTACTGATCTGAGCTTTAGATCTCAGCTGAAAACTTGCTGGTTTTGTCTGGCTTTCAACTTTATGTAGTTAAAAAAAAAAAAAAATGTGTGATGTGTGGTTATATAAACTGTATTGCCTTTGTACAGATTCTGACCCTGCACTTGACTTATGTATGTCAGTTGGTGTGTGGTTTGTCAGTCACAATGTCAGTTGGTGATTATGTGTAGGACCTTTATGTAAGCAAATGTGTGTGTGTGTGTGTGTGTGTGTGTGTGTGTGTGTGTGTGTGTGTGTGTGTGTGTGTGTGTGTGTGTGTGTTGATTTTGGGGATTACTGAATGTTTGAGAGTATATTGTAAGGGGTGTATTTAGGGAATTGCACCATACAATAAATCTTTATCATTTAAATGTTTCTTTTCTCTCTATTTCATGTACCCCACCCCAACTGGTTTTCTGAAATGAATATTTTTGACTTGTTAATTGAAGTAGCCATAGAGTCATGTGCATCAATGCAAAAAGATCAAAATATTGTGCATTGCCTTAAATGATGGTCAGATGTGTATATACATATACAAGAATCTCTTGGATGCCAGTGTCCTTTCCATTTACTCTTAATCTGTTTCATTCTGTGGGTTTTTTTTTTTCTGCACTTGAATGGTTGAAATGATGAATGCTGGAGGAAACAAAAACAAAACAAACAAAAAACAATTTGATAAATCATTTACATAATAAATTACAAAGCAGAAGAATAAGATTTCTTTTAACTATTTCACCCTGGTTGACAGGGTGTTAATTATTGGTAATGAAACCTTTGAGTGTGAGTTGCTTCCTCTTGCTGTTAAAGGGCCTAGAAAGGCAGTTGGGGGCACAAAATCACTCCAAATTGTTTCAAAACAACAATGTTTGAAGAGAAGAAACTCAGTTGTTTAAAACATTTTCAGGGCTTCAATTAGGTTGTAATGCATTTATTTTGGCAAAAAGGTTGGAAAATAAGGTCAACTGAATGTTTCAAAACCAGCGCCATTTTGAATGTGAGATTCCGCAATAGCTATTTGAAGCTAAAGGTAAACGGTTGGGCAGTGACGTCACAAACAGGCAAGCAACCAAATATGGAATTTGGGTCTGCATCCACAAGACAACCGACTTTGAAAAATTTTCAGTTCAAATCTCCAGGGATGAAGCTCCTTTCAGTATTTGGGCCTTTGTTTATTTCCCCCTTGTTATTTCATCTTTCTCGAGCCTTGTTAGGTGTGTGGCATTTTGGTCTTTTTCATTGTATTTACTCTAGCTTTCACAACAGGCTAGACCTTATCAGGGAGCCTGCGTTTTATGTGGTGTTTTATTTTATTTTCCCAATTTAGCCTTGTTTGTTTCATCATATGTAATGATGAAAAAGGTTTGTTCATTCTAGTTCAGTAGCCTAGCAATTTCGTGGCCTCCCTGGGTTAGGGTTTGGGGTTGGGCTAGTTGCCGGTTCTTGCCATTCATTGTTTTTTTCTCTTGGCTAGCCCTTCTGTTTCTCGAGTTACATCGTTCATTTACGGTGTACGGGTGAGGGGGGTAGTCTCGATGTTTAATGAGCCCACTCATTCTTTGTTTGTGTGGGGTAGTTTGTGAGCATCTGTTGCCCTACTGTGTTGTTGTCAGCTGAATGGATTGTATCGTGTACATGGATTATGTGTATCCAGCCATTGTCCCGTTGCTCACTGACATTTCTTGCCTCCTCTTTCTTTTCAGGCCCCCATGGAGCCGGCTTCTCATGCCAGGGGTGTTTAAACCAAGCTGCTCCACCATTTTGACTCTTTTCTTACATCTAGTTTCTGTCTACTGGCCCTTTCAACTATATTTCATTCCAAAAACTCTCCATGATACCTGTTTTCAGTTACCTACATACAGCTTATTTCTACCCAACCAGCCATTCTCCTGTATCTCTATCTACAGCACAGCTCTTCTTTACATAGTTCTTGCTCTCTGCAGTCACCTTCAGACCCAGCGTGTTTGCCATGTGCTGCATCCCGGGGCAGGGAAGGATGGGATCCTGGTGGCTGAGGTCCCCTGTGGGGTCCAACACACTTCTTTGGCCTGGACTTCCCCTAGATGGGTGGTTGGGTTGGTCCGACCCAATCAATCGGCTGGTCTAGCTTTGCCCTAATTTTGATCAGAAGGCAAAGGCTCAGGGTCAGTCAGGGGATGGAATTAAACTTTATGTTTTTATCACCTGAGCATAGTGCATTTTTAGCACTTGCTGGAGTTTCTGCCTGTGTGCATCCCCTTGTTGGACTTGGTGGCGGGTGGGGACAAAGCATAACAAATCATTAATAAATGTAACATGGCACCCACAAACAAAAACAAAAGATTATGGGACAACAACCAAGATTCGGACATGGACTTGGATAACGAATGCTCCTACAACTCAAGTAACAACTGGCCAAGGTTTCTGGTCATGGAGTCATGGAGTGATGACCTCCCACGGAGTAAACTGTCGCCCTTTGCTGTCCAGAAGGGGTTCCAGTCAGTGGCCGGAACCCTCAAAAGCATTAAAAGGTTGAGGGATGGATCTTTCCTGGTGGAGTGCGCTAGGAAATCGCAGACGATGGGTCTTCTGAAGACCGCCCAATTCATTGATTGACCAATACGTGTTTCCATCCACAAAGTGCTGAACTCATCAGGTGGCATCATCCGCTGCCGTGAGCTGTCCGGCATGACAGAGATGGAAATCAAGATGGAACTGCAGGAACAGGGTGTAGTTGAGGTCCACAGGGTGATGGTGAAGAGGGATACTGAAAAGGTCCCCACCAACACCCTGTTTCTGACCTTCAACACTCCAGAACTCCCGAAAGAGATCACAGTTGGCTATCAAAAGGTGAAGGTGGCCTTGTTTGTTTCCAGTCTGATGCATTGCTTTAACTGCAACAAATCTGGCCATATGAGCCAACATTGCAAAGTTGCTGCGAATTGTCCAGGTTGTGGAAAAGATAAGCATGAAAGTCGATGTGAGGACCCAAGCTGTGCTCAAATTGAAATGGTCCCCACGCTTCATCAGCTAAAGATTGCCAGGTCTGGCAGAAGGAGAAGGAGATTCAACGAGTCTGCGTTGAGAAACGCATATCCTCTCCGGAAGCCAGACAGTTGGTAGAAGCCAAGATGCCGATTGTGGTCTCTGGAGGTAAGTCCTACGCCATAGCTGCTTTCACCTGAAGAGAATCCAGATCTGTTGAATGCCAAACTTCTTGAATCTGGGTATTTTCAGAACTTCCACTTAGGAGGACTGAGTCTAATATTTGTTCTTTTGGCGGACCCGGATCGGTATTGACCAGCACTCAGGATTCCTCCAGGAAGTCAGGGATGGTATCAGCTGACGCCCAGGTTCCGTGCAAGACCACTGAGTGTTCTTTGGAGACAGGGGTTCAGCTGATCCCCCTAAATGGCCTCTATGGATTCTGCCAATCCCCACAAAATAGCATCTAAGGGTTCTGCAACTTCCTCCAAAAGCGCACCTAAGGGTTCAGCAGGTCCCTTAAGAACTGTGGCCTTGAATGATGATTCATCATCTTCAAGGCGTTCACCTACAAAGGTGAGGGTGGATGGGGTCCTGGTGGACATTGAGGGTTTTTTCGCACCCCAGGCGTTCTGCTCCTTCCTGCAGGACCCAGGTACCACCCAAGCCTGTAGCTTCGGACAGACTAAAGAAGGCAGAGCAGAATCTGGTTCTTTCCAACCAGTTTTCTGCTCTGTCTGATGACAATGGAGCACTCTATTATCCAGTGGAACTTGTGAGGCTTCCAAGCCAACTTCGAGGGGCTCACTCTGCTTTCAATCTAGCTGTGTTTGGATTGCAGGAAAAATATTTAACCAATTCAAAGACACCATCATTCTCTGGTTTTAATATCTTAACCAAAAATTCCCTAAGTGATAGAGCTACCAGGGCAGTAGCTTGCTCATAAATAAATCCTGTCTGTTTAGTGAAGTTTATTTGAACACCCCTTTGCAGGCACCCGGTGGCTTCGAGGGTGGTGTTGAACAAGGTTTTTTCTAACCTAACCTTCTGTAGTATTTATCTTGATCAGATCACATTGCCAAGACTGATCTGATTAACCTGATCAAACAACTGCCATCTCCATTCGTTCTTTTGGGCGTGTTCAACGGTAATGAGTCCTATAACAGCAGATGACAAATTTTGGAGGACCTCTTCTCAGAAATGGATTTATGTATTCTAAATGATGGTTCATCGATGGTTCATCCCGCCACCGCTTCCACTTCCTCACTGGATCTCTCCATTTGTGGTCCATCTCTGGTCCTAGACTATGAGTGGAATATACATGAAGATCTGTATGGAAGTGACCACTTTCCTGTGATCTCAACCAGCAACGCTGTTGAAGAGGATGCTGCACCTAACAGGTGGAATTTTAAAAAGGTGGACTGGCTGTCCTTCCAAGCTCAGTGTTCCTCTGAACTGACAGAGGAAGCGGTCATGTCTGCCGGTCAGTTTACTGACCTTATTCAAGCAGCAGACAAAGCTATACCGAAAACACGCTTCTTGAAAAAACTTCCCAAGATTCCATGGTTTAATGACAGTTGCAAAAAAGCAATTAAAGAAAGGAAGAAAGCTCAGGAAAAGTTTTTTTCTAACCTAACGCTGAGTAATGTTCAAAATTTTAAACTTTTAAGAGCCAAGGCTGGTCATGTCGTCAGGCAACAAAAAAGGAATTCATGGAGGCATTTCTGTAATAAGCCAGATTCTAAAACACAAACACAAAAGGTCTGGAAAGCTATTAGGAAAATAAGGGTTAAGGGTGGTTGTAATTCTGTTAATCATTTAAAAATTAACGGTAATCTCATTACCGATAAAAAGGAAGTGGCAGAAGTATTAGCTAAAAATCTGTCAATTTTTTTTTCTTCAATGGATAATTATTCTGATGAATTTAAGGATTGAAATGTTAAAAACGATGCCTTAACTTCTCTTCCAAAAATGAAGAGGAGTACAAATTACCTTTTTCAGTGACTGAATTGAGGCAATTGTTACCGAAAGCCAACGATTTAGCCACTGAATTGGACCAGGTCCACTACCAACTTTTGACACACCTCCCAAATTTTGCTCTATCTGTCCTTTTAAAAGTATATAACTATGTTCGGGAATATGGCTGTTTTCTGCCATCGTGGCATGAGGTGGTAGTTATTCCCATACCCAAACCCTGTAAGGACCACTCGGATCCCAGTAATTTCAGACCTATAGCATTAACCAGCTGTTTGTGTAAAACAATAGAGAGGATGGTCAACGCTTGCCTCATGTGGTCCCTTGAGTTGCAGGGTCTTCTTTCTGAGAAGCAGTGCGGCTTCAGGAAGAACCACAGTATGTTGGATCATCTCGTTCTTTTTGAAACATTTATTATAAATGCCTTCGTTAAAAAAAATTTCTTAACCATTTTCTTTGACCTTGAGAAAGCTTACAACACAACGTGGAAGCACAGCATTCTGGTGGACCTCTGGGATCTTGGTTTCAGGGGCCACCTTCCCAGGTTTATTCAGAGCTTCCTGTGAGAATGTTCTTTCAGGGTTAGAGTGGGTTCAACTCTTTCTGAGCTGCACAAGCAAGAGATGGGGGTCCTGCAGGGTAGCATCCTGTCTCTGGTCCTTTTGAGCATTAAAATTAACAACATTGTTAAAGCTGTCTTAAAGGGTACAGATTGCTCCTTGTTTGTGGACAACTTTGTGTGAGTGGAAAGACGTTAAACAGAGCGGAAAGTTATACAGCTGGGTGTAAACGGTGTTCAGAAGTGGGTGTCTGAGAATGGCTTCAAGTTCTCCACCTCCAAGATTCATTTCCATCAACAGTATGTTTTTTTCCCCAGACCCTAACATTCTTCTGGGAAAAACGCCTATACAAGTAGTCAGAGAAGCAAAGTTCCTTGGTCTTATCTTTGACACTAAACTTACTTTAAAAATCACATTCAATACCTTAAAACCTCCTGTCAGGACTCTGGACATTCTTCGTGTAGTGGGACATACTGATTGGGGAGCCGATCGTATCATCCTGCTATGCCTTTGCTGTTCGTTAGTCCGCTCCAAATTGGATTATGGATGCATTGTGTACGGATTGGCCCGTCGGTTGGTTCTGAAACAATTGGATCCAATCCACCATCAGGGCTTGCGAATCGCATTGGGTGCTTTCCGCACATCTCCTGCTCAAAGTCTATACACAGAAGCACATGAACCATCATTAACTACTTGCTGATTAAAATTGTCTTTAAACTATGTTCTTAAACTCAAATCCCTTCTGGAAAAACCAGCCTATAGTTGCGTTTTTGAACCTGAAAATGCCAGATTATTTGAAGAATCAGTCAAAGGTTCCACCTCTTGGCATCCGCATTCTTCCCCACTTGGAGAAATCCAAACTTAACCTAAATCTGGTAGATGATACTCCCTTGTTGGACATTGTCCCTTGGAAACTTTCAGTTCCTGCTGTCCATCTTGACTTAACCAATTAAAAAAAAGATACAACAAACCCGGAAATATATAAACAGTTCTATTTGCAGCTTAGAATATCCTTTATCAGAAAAATCTTTCACCAACGGTTCTAAAATAGAGGAGTTGCTGCGGCAGCTGTATCCACTAAACAAATTAATAAACCTTTTACATGTTGGCTTCCAGACAACAGTTCAATATATACAGCAGAGTTGCAGGCTATTCTTTTAGCTCTCAAACATGTTTATTATTCCAAAGGAAAAAATTTTTTGATACTATCTGATTCTCTTTCATTGTTACAGTCAGTATTAAACCTAAAATATGAGCATCCAGTCTTGGTTCAGATTTTATAATTATATACAGAAATGACAAGAGACGGGAGAGAGTTTGTTTTTATCTGGGTTCCCAGCCATTTTGGCATGAGGGGAAATTCGGCTGCAGATTCTGCAGCTAAGGATGCCCTTGATGGCGACATCTTGGTTGAGCTCATCCCATTCTCAGACCTAAAATCTTGCACAAATAAATGTATATTAGAACTGTGGCAGTCTGAGTGGGATGAGTTCCCGGAAAATAAATTACATAAGATATTCCCAGTGTTAAAAGAATGTATTGTTTGTTGTCAGGTAAACAGAAAAGAAGAGACTGTGATGGCCTGATTGCACATTGGCCATTCTTTTATTACTGATTCCTTTTTATTGATTTTTTTTATTTCTGAGTCCTTTGGTTTGTCTGGATATATTCCTTGTAGAATTGGCAAGGATGGAGGTTTCATCTGAAGAGACCGTTCCTTCCATCTACCAAGGATCAACCTAGCAAAAGCTGGGTGATGTGTGACCAATACCCTTAGTAAAAAGTTCATGTCTGTGTGGGTGTCCACAAGGTAACCGACTTGGAAAAATTTCCAGTTCGAATCTCCAAAGATGAAGCTTCTTTTATCTGCTAACTTTCGGGAAGGTGTGAAAGGAATACAACAACCTTTTGGTCTGCAGCTCTCCACATTTCATGGCCGTACATTTGCGTGGCATTTTCATTGTGGACTGATTGATGGTGAAAATGCACCTCATTCGCCATTCGCCTAAGCAGCTGTTCTCATGCGTATTTCAAGATTAAAACAAGCAGATGAAATTCAGCCAGATCGGCATGCATTTCTTCCTTCGTAAACGTATTTACTTTCATGGTAGTGACATTTTATTAGATTTAAACGTCATGATATGCACAAGACTTTCATAACTGGGTTGATTTTCAATGTTCCTTTGCACCAGAAAACTGCCTTTCTGGGCCCTTTAATTGTTAGGATTGTGACTGAGCTTTCTCACCAGTTGGTTATGTGCCATCAGCCACTGATGAACTACTGAGGTAGTGAAACATGTTTGACCAAGGCAACCAACAAAAAAACATGATGATGGAGGTGATGGAACCTGACCCCAACCCCCACCCCATGTGTCTCTTTGACAAGGATGAAATGCCTTGTAATACAGGACTTTCCAAGGCCAAGAGAATTAGATTTGAGTCTGGAGAGGAACTGATGCTCAATTTTTTTTGTTGCCTGTAAAAAACGTAATAGTATGATGTATTCTTTCTTTTCAGGTGGTGTGTTTAACCGCACAGCAGTGGTGAACTTTCAGCGTGGTAACCACACCGTGCACACAATTCGTGTCAGTCAACGCTTCTTTGGCCATGATGCCCTTAACAACCTTCGTATGGACACTCATCTAGAAGGTGACCTACCAGATATCAGTGAGGGTGCCAAGATTACCATTGATGACTACAATGAAAACTACAAGAGAATAGGGCCAGGTCTGTCAGCTTAATCATATTGTTGTGCTCTCTCTCTCTCTCTCTTTCTCTGGAAGCTTTGGCAGGGTGATCCCTTGTGTTTCTGTTGGGAAACTGATGTATTGAAACCTGGAGTTGTTTGTTGCTCAAATACTATTCTGTGCATATTTGGGCATAGTTATGATGATGTGGAAAACCGCATTTAGCTTTATGGCCTTTTATACTGTTCTGCATCTTGTTGAAATATCAGAAGACCACTGATATTTCAATAAGGTGCAGTACAAATATTATTCACTATTGCATTCTTATCCTAAATTCAGTTTTTGTTTTTATGTATGTAATAGGGTGTTTGCCATGGAGCCATGACCTTTGACCTTGACCTTGGCTTCACGCTTTGGGCAAAGATGCATTGTTTGTACTATCGACTGAGTGTCAGGATGTAACCATTGCTATATTCTTTCATCTAGCGTGTGTGTGTGTGTGTGTGTGTGTGTGTGTGTGTGTGTGTGTGTGTGTGTGTGTGTGTGTGTGTGTGTGTGTTTTCATGGGTGTGTATGTTTGTGTGTCCAGGTGCATATGTATGTGTAAGTGTCTGCTTGTGTTTGGGAGGGAGCAGGGATAGCTCAGTGGTTAGGGTGTCAGACTCATGATTGAAAGGTCCTGGGTTTGGGTCCTGGCAGGAGTGATGGGAGAATTTTCTTCTCCGGGGTCAACTTTCTGTGCTGACTCTTATTTTGGTATCTGTTCCACCCCTATGTTACTGCACTTGCATGTAAAAGATTCTGGTCATTCCGCCAAAAGTGCAGATGGCAGGATACAGCTAACCACACATACACCCTACCTATGTGGCTTTGAATGAAGTGACACTGTAAACTAGTATATGGTTGAATGGTGTACACAGGACTTGCACAGAAACAGCAGCAGTTTCATGTGGCACCAGCCATGCAACAACCAAAGAGAGCTATCAGATCATCTCTTCTGTAGCTATTAAAAGTACATGCTGTAAAAGAAACAGTGACGCTTTCAGAATTACATGTGACGTGTGCAGTGACTGCTCAAGAGCAGAGAATAGCACTGTATAAAAGTGATGAATAATAATAGTGTGTGTTTGTGAATGTTCAGCCATTCAGCATTTGCTTCTCCACCTCCCCTTCTTTCCCCATTCCAACTTGTTCCAAGTTCCTCTGCTTATTTCTCACCATTAGTTTCTTCTTTTTTGTCTTTGGATTCTTCAGCTGTTTGCTTGCCTGACTAACTTGAGTTCAATTGAAATATTGTTCACATAGGTAGATAACCTAACTAAACTTTGCTTCCTCAATCCTGTTGTACTAATTTCTTGTTCTCAAAGATACAGATTGACTCTTTCATTACTGTGGGCCACTTTAGTGGGGCAGCTGATGTTACTGCACTTGAGCCTGGACTTTTTGTTAGAAGCATAATTCTTTTCATTCCTGGGTTTTCAGAGATTGTAAAAGTATGAAATGGGTACTTATTTGCACCTTGCATCGATATGAGCCACAGTGTATGAAATATAAAGTGTTGTTCGCCACTGCATGCTTAATCAATGTCAGAAATCCAGTATGGTCAAATAAACAAACCTGTGTGCATGTGGTGACAGAGAGGTGACACAAAGGACATATTTTACTGTGTCATAAGTAAACAGTAAAAATAATACCGTGCAGATGGTGGACAGCATTCAGCAGGGACAAGTAAACATGAACCTACTCACAGGTTGGGCTTCCCTGGATGTCCGACAGTGTGAAGAACAAGGCATCCAACACAAATGAGTGTCACATTGTCCTTAATGTCATAGCTACTGTCACAAAATCAACCACAGCAAAAAATGCTCAGTGCTGCAAATGCTCAGAACCAGTGTTATGATGATTATATTTGTCTAGAAGTCAACAGTAGAGCTCCCAACACCCATTAGAAACACAGAAATGAAAAACAGGATCTACACACGCTAATGCAGGTCAGTCTCTGAGTGTTTGTGTCCTCCACCTCAACATGTCACACAAAGGTGACATGTGGTATACCTTGAAGCAGTTGTGCTGATTGCAGCAGAGGTACATATTACACTTTTTGCATTTCATGGTTGTTTTTCGTTGTTTGAAGGGGTTGCCTTGGTATGACATGCCTGGGTTTTGTCATTCATGGTGCTTGTGTTGTGCATTGCCCTCACCTCTCATAGGCCAGTGGTCCATTCGATCCAAAAGGTGTGTCATTGTCTATGGCTTCAGTGCGTGGTCTGTTGACTCATGTTGGGGGCTGTGCTGGGACAGACTGTTGCTATAATGTGGTCTGCAGCTCCTCTGTCAACACTGCTGTCTGTGCTTGCAGCTCCCTGAGCTCTTGACATATTGGTGACGGGATTGCCTGAACTTGCTCAGTCCGTACCTCCACCTCACTGTCTTCCTGCATCCAATGAAGTGCTTTAGCGCATGCCTTTTGGAACATAGCACCATCACGATCTCTCACAAATCATTGAATGTCACAGCGCACAGATCCATTGATGAAATGGTCATGGAGCCCACCTTGGCCTCATTGACTTTGGTGCTCAGCATCACAAAACCCTGAGTGTAGTCAAGGACATGTTCGCCGCTACCTTGCTGCCAGCTGTAGAAAGCAGTCAAGAGGGTGGACAGGCCCCACTGGTCACCAAATGTCTCCTTTAATATGGCCAGGACTTCTGTGGGCATGGGCACCTTGCCCACTGGGCAACTAAGCACCTCCCTCCTGGCGCAACCAGCTAGCACCTGTAGTAGCCACTTGACTGTGGCACCCTGCTCCATTTTATAATTTACAATAATTCGCTCTGCTTCCCTCACAAATCATCAGGTTCACACTCACTTTCTTCTTTGGTAAATTTGCATAGTTTCGGTGGCTGAATGGCATGCCACAGGGGTCCTGATGGAATGTCTCCCGTGTCCTCCATGGCTGTGACCATTAGCTCATCTGGTGTTGGCCGGGATGTTATTCGGCTTCCCTACTTCCAGTTCTGCTCACCAGCACCAGATGTAAATGGTCAGTGGAAGTAGCAGGTTGGAAATAAGCAACAACATATGAGCCACAGCCAGAATTTCCAGTTTTTTTTCTTTTCTTTTTTGGGAATGGTATGTGTGAGTAGCTGTTGGTATTGCCTCTCACTTTCTCTCACGCTCTCACACCACGTCTTCTAGTGACGTCCAAAATGACAAATGTAAAATATATGTGAAAGATACAATGATGTCCACACACAAACGAACATTGACAGAGCAACATACAGAGCACAACAACACAAACACAATGTGCAGATGCACTCGGTTGCACCTAGATGACCCCTGAATGGCACCATTGCCATATCCACAGTCACATGCTCATGTGGCACATACTCATCCTGAAAGTTCCAACATACATTGTTCAGAATGTATCAAATTTTGTGCAGTTTGTCTGCAGCATTGACAGGGAACCATTGGGTCAACAAAGTAGAGGTATCAATGGATTTGAAAGACTGTTTCTACTCATGACATTTCCAAATCGAGTGTAGAGGAGGAAGTGTTTACCCCTTGGTGCCAGTAGCGGGCATCTCTGTCCAGTTTGATGATGTCCTTCATAATGACAAGGCCATAGTATGCCTTCAACTCATCCACTGTCAACATTTTCCAGTTGTCAGGGTCACTTTCCTTTCTTCTTTTTGCATTCTCATTTGCATAATCTACCAGATCTCAAAAGATTTGTTCTGTGTAGAAGAGTTTGCAACACTCCAAAGGTGTGTTTGACGCATAAAGAACACAGATGGGACCTGAACGCCTAGAATATTTATGGGCAATAGTCACTCTGTGCTGGTGGAACATCATTTTCACCTGTCCATTCAAAGCGTGGGCATCTGTGGTAAAACAGCGGCAAATTTTCATCATCAGGCTCATCACCATTGTCACCATCACTACCTGGTTATTCACAAAATCTGCTAATTCAGCCCTTTCCTTTTTACTCAAACAAATCAAAATCATCACCAGTATCCTGATAAATTTCATCATCCAAAAACATTTTGCTACAGACAAATGGCAGAGAAAACTAGTGCCAGAATCAGTGAATTAAACAAAACTTGGACCTTGGCTACTTTCTCACAGGAAAGGTAAGCCATACAAGGCAGAATTAAAATGAATCGGGCTGGTCCTGTTAGCACCCTTTAAGTTCTGAGCCCTGTTACCATGCTTTAACTGAGAGGAGGGAAAAGGTGTGGCCCATTAAAGCAGCCATCAGGATTCAAGGGTAGCAATGGTCAGCAGATATATAGCAACAAAAGAGATAAGGCTGTCACAGTCCACTTTCCAAAAAAATATTGTGTATCACAACATTTTGTTTTGGGCATGGATGGCTTGCCTGAAGCCAGGGAAAGTAACTCCAAAATGCTTTAAACTAGCACCATGGCAAACGACCTATTGACATGGCTTAAAACATTTTTATAATTTGTTCAGCTGGAAAGCAACAATTTTGTGGCTTGTCTATTGCTTGTCTCTCTATCTCCTACCCCTGTTCCTTTGTTCTTTTTGACAAAGTGGACTAATGAAGTTCGCCTAGTTTTCTACTTTTCATTATTGTCAGTAAGCACAGTCTCACTGACATGAGAATGTTTGCATCTTGAATCAACAATGACAATAAAAACACTTATTCATTTGTATGGTTCTAGAAACAGAACAGTGTGAGAAAGAGGACACCAAATCCAAGAGTGCGCATGCCCAGGAAGTAAAATGTGCACTTGCAACATGCACTTGCTCGCACACAAGCATATACATTTGTGCCCACACACTTGTGCACACACATGCACCCACATGCACATCCACACACACACACACCACACATGCAACACACACACAACCCCCCCCCCCTACACACACACACTCTGTAGCGGCAGAAAAGCTGACTGGAAACTACCATCCAAGAAAGTGCATTGAGCAGAATATGAACTTGTATGATGCTCTCGAAGACCTTACCAAGGCTGTTGAAACTGTCAGCAGAGAAGCCCTCTGGACAATCCTGGCAGTGCTCAGCTCTCTAAAGAGATTTTGAAAATGATCCACCTCTTCCATGATGATGTGATAAGCCATTTCATCTCAAGTAAAGAATTATCTCCCTATTTGAGATCTTAAACAGCAAGAACAAGAAATTGTGCTAAACCTCACATTTCTTAGCCAAGCAGTCATAAATCTTGACCTTGTGAAGCCTTAAGCTTAACTTTTGTTTGGTATACATTGTTATATATGTATATGTTCTTGATGAAAAAAATAGGCTTTCTTTTGGTCTGTTTATGTGGACATTTTGAATGCATGTCAGTATTTTAATGTAAAATACATGCAAATCATTCTAGGTCAAGTGTGAAAAATACAGTTTTTATTTTTAATCTTTGAAAATATGCATATGCCATGTACCAGACATGTATTGTGCTCAATATTCTAACTTTAAGCATGGGTACACTGACGAACATAAGTCCTGGCCGTGTGCTTGTGGCAAAAGCCGTAGTTACATTTTATTTTGTTAGAAATACCATAGTCATTACCTTATGCACAATGCAAAATACAATACAAAATTGCTACAATATTGATTGATTGATTGATTGATGATCGCTTATATAGCGCTATTCTCCACTGTCTTGAGCAGACTCACTGCGCTTGCATGTGGTTCTACATGAGTGACTAGCTTTATAGCGCGTCTTTTGAATATCCACCGTAGTGGTGTACTTACAGCACTGGCATGGCTGATGCCACATGAAACTGCAGCCGTCTCGGCGCAAGTCCTGTGTACATCATGCAACCATGCTCCATGTCACTTCATGCAAAGCCACATACGTAAGGTGTATGCGTGTTTAGCTGTAACCTGCCACCTGCACTTTTGGCAGAATGACCGGGATCTTTTACGTGCTACTGCGGTAACACGGGGGTGGAATGGATACCAAAATATGCTGCAGCATGATCACTTGCACTGCTCCTCCTTATCTGTCTGACCTCCTACAACTATACATCCATAAAACATCCTCCACTCTTCTGCTGATAATTGCATCTTTTGTATTCTGAACAGACAGAAGAAATTTAAGGGACTATGCATTTTTTTCCACCAATCCTTCGGTCTGGAACAATCTCCCTTTCTCTGTGCAACATGCTCAAACTTTGTCTTCGTACATGCAGTCAAGACTCACCTTTTCTCTGTTTCTTACTTCTAACACTTCCAGCCTGCCTCAAGTAAATCTGGGGTTGGGGGCGTGGGGGGTGGGGGGTGGATGTTTGATGACATTTGATGTAAATAATTGTGTTTTGATGTCAGTTGTTTTGGCTTGATTATAAAATGTACACATCTAGGACTTGCTTGAGAAAGGATGCTCTAAGACCCCATTATTATTGTCATTTATCACAATAATGTGTGTGTGACATGCATGCTTGCGCATGAATGTGTGCGTGCACATGTGTGTGTGTATGTGTGTGTGTGTAGGTTTGGTGAAATCTTTTTCTGTACGTACTTACCGTGTGAACGACGTGGCATTCCGCTACACCTGGGACCAGACCCTTAGCTTCAAGGAGTGTGAGGCAGACCCTTCCCCACATGTGCAGACCATGAGGATGGCTGTGACCCGCAACTTTGTACGACACAGCAACAAGGACCAAGTGGTGCGCTATGCTATGTCCAACAAGGTGTCAGTTATGACAGGCAAGTAACATGTAGACTGTATGCAAATCTTGAATGTTATAGAGATTATTCTATGATCCATTCTGCACACTTTTCAGAAGTGAAGACAATATAAGTCTTCTGGTTGGATTGGACAGTCAGTGGTTTTGATTTACCAGTACCTGCTTTCTTCTTCCAGTTGGCCCCCACCCTCTGCTTTTCTTAGATTATGATGAAGTGTAGAAAAAGCAACAATACGCAAGTAATTAATTGTTAGGCATTATATTTAGACCAGGAAGACTGTAAACAGAGTAAATCCAACCCGGGGAAAGAAAAAAGAGTGTCCTACTCCCTTCATAAAGAGCCTATTGGGTGCATCAGCCCCCCACCCATGCCTTCCCTCACCCGAAGTGACAGATATTCCTTCATTAGTTAGGAAAAATTGTATAATAAAAAGAGTCAAACTGGCCACTGAGCCGACTCTATTCATGCATTTCTGGTATCTTCTGTAACATGCGAGACACTGACTGATGACATAACGTGATGCAAAATTAACCAAGTTCCTGTCACCCTGTCAATTTATGTCTTATATTTATGTATGCAAAAGATGTCAAGCTTTCATTTTCAAATAATAACATTAAAAAATTCACATTTTGAATTTTTACCCTGTATGTTACAATTTTGACCAGTTTTCAGGAGAATGACTCATATATATATACACTCAAAAATTACAGCTGCTGATTAAGACCAACTTGATTCATCTTGATAAGCTACATCCCCCCCCCCCCCGACACACATACAAATGCTGGTAAACCGTTTTTAATAACAATGATAATGAAAATTTGTAAAGTGCCTACCCTGCGGCTCAAAGCACTGAACAAGCATGCATACATAATGTACATCGAGATGGAAAATGTTATCCAAAAAAATTAATATGTATATATCGACAAGTGTTCAAGCATAATTATGCAAAAGATGCATGCGCACACACACGCATGCACGCACACATGTGCACACATGCACACACATGCACACACACACACACACACACACACACACACACACACACACACACACACACACACACACACACACACACACACACAGAAAATTACTTTAATTTTTATTTCTTACACATGTTACTTATATTAGTTAGTATTACCCTGTTGTTTACTTGAAACAAAACTCACCCAAAATTATGTCCTTTCTGCAATAGTGTGATGTGTTCTCCAAAGTCAGATATCTGGTAACGGTGTGTTGGAAAATATGTGCAAATGACAAAATGTTCTCTGTAACATCATGACAATAAATATGGCTTTCCTTTATGTTCTTTTCTATTTTTAAAGCAAACCCAGGATGGCAGACAATCCCGTACCATGCCAGCATGGGGCCGGTGCAGGACAGCCTGTACAGGGCAGCCCATACAGGGCTGGTACAGGCAAAGTATGGGCAAACCTGTGCCCATATGCAGCCCTTACTTGCCTGTACGAGCCCTTACTATGCCCATACAGGCCCCATGCAGGCATGTTTACTGGGTGGGTAGCTCTTATAAGAGTGCCAGTTGTTTTGCAATGCAAAAACTCAGTGCACTAGCTGATGCCATTTCTGCACATACACATAATCTGTGGTTACAGGATTACTTAGATTTGTGAAAAAGGCCAGTCAGAACAGGAAAGTCTTGAGCTGGGTTTTGAATTCAGAGTGGGGAGATTTCACAGACTGGCAGGCAGAAAATTTTAGACAGATGGAGGGATGAAACTGAATGTGAGCTCTCCAAAGAATGTTAAATTACATTTCAGAATTTTCAAAAATGTCTTGCTGAACCTGCTGTCTGCTGAGGAGCTGAACTGGAGGAAAATGGGGTGGCCAGAAATTGGCCCAAGTAAACAGGCAGCCTCAGGCATTAGTTTGTTAGGTGCATGAATGCTGTGACGCAAAGAGTTTAGTCAAGCACTGGCACAGTACTGTATTTGCAAGGCAGTATTGTAATACTGGCTGTTGGTAGGCAGATAAGAGAGTCTAGGGTCTAATGCTTGTCCAGACTGTTATGTAACACATGGTTACTTCATGACGGTTTCACTCCACCTCTTCTCCCTTCGTTTTGTCTGACAGAATGGCATTAGAAAAACACTTCCTTGTTTTCTCTCCCCTGCCCCCTCTCCCCCTTTTTTTGCTTTATGTTTTTCCATTTCCATTTTCTTTTCCCCCCACTTTCTTTATTCTTTTTTGTTTGTTTCTTTTTTGCTAAGCACTAACCACTACACTATAGGGTCGGTACTTGTGTTGAACTTGTATATATATACATATATATATCATTTGTAAAATGTCATGCTGGGACTGTTTCAAACTTTCATGGGCAACCAGTGGGGTGTTGTGTAAACATACACTTTGAGATGCATGGACTAGATCTACAAGATGGGCTTTAGTTTTGGACTTTTTACAGCTATAATAATAATTTATAACAGTAAAACAACAAAAGTGGAATAACATCAAACATTAGGTTGTGTAAAATTCAACAAATATGTTGCAACAAAGCAGTTTGTGGAAAGTATTTGTAGATTTATGAGTGTAGTATCTAAGTAGAAACCAAAGTTTTTGACTAAATTAGAAAATAAAAGAGTTTTGGCAGATGAAGCCTATATACACAGAGGTGTACTGACTGGACAAAGTTTTGTTTTGTGCAGATAACCTATGTGAAAAATGATGCTTGCAGGCACAGACCCATGCTTTGATGCCTCACAGACCTGCCATGAACATGCAGACTGTGTACCTGCAGACCAGTCCTTCCGCTGTGTGTGCCGAGCTGGATACAGGGGCAATGGAATGGATTGCCAAGGTAACTGTTTTGTTTTCAGTATGATTCAGAATGTGTATATTGGTGAGTTAGTAACTGTACAATAGGAGCACTATTGACAAATGCCCAGAAACAAGTTATAATCTGCCCCAAAACAAATGTTTCTGATACTTGTGTCCTCTAGGTGTTTGAGTGTTTTGATTTGTATCCTCCAAACGACAGTTCAGTATATACAGCAGAGTTCGGGCTATTCTTTTAGCACTCAAACATATTTATTATTCCAAAGGAAAAGCCCCCGTGGAGCCGGCTTCTCATGCCGGGGGTGTTTAAACCAAGCTGCTCCACCCCTTTCACTCCTTTCTTACGTCTAGTTTCTGTCTACCGACCCTTTCAACTATATTTCATTCCAAAAACTCTCCACAGTACCTCCATTTTCAGCTCCCTTCTTACAGCTTATTTAATAATAATAATAACTCTTATATAGCGCTATACCCCGTAAAAATTTACAAACTCGCGGCGCTGTACATCAAAATCCGCTAGACAATCAAAAAGGTACAAGTACTATAAATACATACATCAATATCAAAATGACAAAAAAGCCAGGATGAGCAAAGTACCGTAAATGCGTACATCGATATTAAAGCATTTCACATACACTGAAATAATCACAAGTCCTATAAAATATATTACTATCAACATGACAATCAGAAAGCACAAGTACTTTCATGACAATCAGAAAAGTACAACAGTAATACTGTAAATACATACATCAACACTAAAAACAATTTCACACACGTCCACCTACTATATAAATGCACACAGACACCTGAACACTCAGTCACCCCCTCACAAGCACTCGAGCGCGCGCGCACACACTCACCAGTGCACACACACACACACACACGCACACGCACGCACGCACGCACGCACGCACGCACGCACGCACGCACGCACACGCACACACACACACACACACACACATAGTAAGACACACCACACACACACACACAAACATACACGCCCAGCAGATGAAAGAGTGGCGGCAACAGCAGGCTCTCCTGTTAGTCCCATGCTTTGCAGCGCCCCCCCCCCCCCCTCCCACCACCACCCCTCCACCAACCCATGCCAAAGGTGACAATTTCAGAAACTCAGGTGAAGGCATTGCGGAAGAGGTGCGTTTTGAGGCTGGATTTAAAAGATGTGAGAGATGGAGACAATCGGGTTTGTATCGGGACAGAGTTCCACACACAAGGCGCCTGATATTGGAAAGACCTTGCACCGGCGCTTTTCAAGTTAACACGTGGGACACAGAGCAGTTTGTCAGAAGATGATCGAAGTGATCTGTGGGGGGTGTACGAGGAGAGACAGTGTGAGAGGTACGGGGGCAATATTTCTACCTAACCGGCCATTCTCCTGTATTCATCTACAACACAACTCTTCTTCATATACTTCTTCTTACTCTCTGCGGTCACCTTCAGACCCAGCGTGTTTGCCATGCGCTGCATCCCGTGTCAGGGGAGGATGGGATCCTGGTGTCCCCCGTGGGGTCCAACACGCTTCTTCAGGCCAGACTTCTCCTAGACGGGTGGTTGGGTTGGCCTGACCCAATCAATCGGCTGGCCATGCTTTGCCCTAATTTCAGTTAGAAGGCAGCGGCTCAGGGTCAATCAGGGGATAGAAATAAACTTTGTTTTTATCACCTGAGTATATTGCATTTTGAGCCCTTGTGCGCACTTGCTGGAATGCCGCTTGTGTGCATCCCCATGTTGGACTTGGTTGTGGGTGGGGACAAAACTTAATGAAACATTACACAACATACAATGGCAACAAAACACCAATCCAAAAAAAGAGTACGTGATGACAATTCAGATACGGATTCCAACAATGAGATGCTCATGAAAAGTGAAACAAACTGGCCGAGATTTTTGATAGGCGAGTTGGCGAGTGAAGATCTCCCTCTGCAAAAGTTATCCCCTTTTGCAATTCAGAAGGGTTTTCAAGCCATTGCCGGAACCCTGAAGAACATCAAAAGACTGAGAGATGGCTCCTTCTTGATAGAGTGTGGCAAAAGGGCCCAGGCCCAAAACCTACTCTGAACAAACAGATTTATTGACAGACCAGTCAAGGTCTCAATTCACAAGACCCTGAACTCCTCTCAGATGTCAGGACCTCGCTGACATGTTGGAGGTTGAGATCTGGGATGAACTGAAAGATCAGGGTGTGGTTGGGGTGAACCGAGTGACACTGAAGAAGGAGGGGAAGGTGATCCCCACCAACAATCTTTTCTTGACGTTCAGTTCCCCGGAACTCCCGAAAGAGATCACAGTTGGCTATCTAAAGGTGAAGGTGGCCTTGTTTGTTCCCAACCCTATGCGTTGCTTCACTGCAACAAGTTTGGACACACGAGCCAACGTTGCAAGGTTGCTGTGAAGTGTATGGGTTGTGGAAAAGATAAGCATGAAGGTCAATGTGAGGGACCCAAGCTGTGCTCTAATTGCAATGGTCCCCACGCTTCATCGGCTAAAGATTGCCTGGTCTGGCAGAAGGAGAAGGAGATTCAACATGTCCGCATTGAGAAACGTATATCCTTTCCGGAAGCTAGACAGTTGGTTGAAGCCAAGATGTGATCTCTGGAGGTAAGACCTATGCTGCTGCCGCTTCCACCAGCAGAGAGTCCAAATCTGTTCAGTGTCAAACCTCATTAACCTGGGTGTTTTCAGATTGTCCACTCAGGATGACTGAATCTAATGTGCGTTTGTCTGGCAGACCTGGATCGGTATCAGCCAGCACTCAGGCTTCTTCCAGGAAGTTGAGGATGGTATCGGCTGACGCCCGGGTTCCGTGCAAGTCCACTAAGTGTTCTTCAGAGATGGATAGGGATTCAGCTGATCCCCCCAAAACAGCCTCCTGGGGTTCTGCCAATCCCCAAAAAATAGCATCTAAGGATTTTGCAGCTCCTTCCAAAAGCGCAAAAAAGGTTCAGCAGGTCCCTTAAAAACCACGACCTCAAAGGATGATTCGTCATCTTCGAGGTGCTCTCCTACTAAGGTGAGGGTGGATGGGGTCCTGGTGGACGTCGAGGGGTTTTCATCCACTCCTTCCAGCAGGCCACAGGTACCTCCCAAGCCTGTAGCTTCAGACAGACTGAAGAAGGCAGAGCAAAATCTGATTCTTTCGAACCAGTTTTCTGCCCTGTCCGATAACGAAATGGACTTGTCATCCATCTCACCTGACTGAAGCAATGGAGTACTCCATTATTCAATGGAACTTGCGAGGATTCCAAGCCAACTTCGAGGAACTCGCTCTGCTTTTGAGAAGGTATAAGCCGGCTGTGTTTGGATTGCAGGAAACATTTTTAACCAGTTCCAAGACTCCATCATTCTCTGGTTTTAGTATCTTAACCAAAAATTCCCTAAATGATAGAGCTACCTGGGGAGTAGCTCTGCTCATAAATAAATCCTGTTTAGTGAGGTTCATTTGAACACCCCTTTGTAGGCAGTGGCTGCAAGGGTGACGTTGAACAAGGTTGTCACCTTCTGTAGTATTTATCTTCCGCCATCAGATCACGTAGCCAAGACTGATCTGATTAACCTAATTGAACAACTGCCATCTCCGTTCGTTCTTGTGGGCGACTTCAGCGGTCACTCCCAGGTTTGGGGTAATGAGTCCTATAACAGCAGAGGACAAATGTTGGAGGACCTCTTCTCAGAAATGGATTTATGTATTCTAAATGATGGTTCATCGACTTATATTCACCCTGCCACCGGTTCCACTTCCGCACTGGATCTCTCCATTTGTGGTCCATCTCTGGTCCTAGACTATGAGTGGAATATACATGAGGCGAGCGTTGATCATCCTCTCCATCGTTTTACACAAACAACTGGTTAATGCTATAGGTCTGAAATTACCAGGATCCGAGTGATCCTTACTGGGTTTGTCATTAAACAAGTGACCACTTTCCTATAATCCTAACCAGCAACACTGTCAAAGATGAAGCTGCACCTAACAGGTGGAATTTTAAAAAGGCAGACTGGCTGTCCTTCCAAGCTCAGTGTTCCTCAGAACTGATGGAGGAGGCGGTCATGTCTGCCGAGGATCCAGCTGGTCAGTTTACTGACCTACTTACTCAAGCATCAGACAAAGCTATACCAAAAACACACTTCTCAAAAAAACTTCCCAAGGTTCCATGGTTTAATGACAGTTGTAAAAAAGCAATTAAAGAAAGAAAGAAAGCTCAGCAAAAGTTTTTATCTAACCTAACGCTGAGTAATGTTCAAAATTTTAAACTTTTAAGAGCCAAGGCTCGTCATGTTGTCAAACAACAAAAAAGGAACTCGTGGAGGCATTTCTGTAATAAATTAAATTCTAAAACGCAAACACAAAAGGTCTGGAAAGCTATTAGGAAAATAAAGGGTAAGGGTGGTTCTAATTCTATTAATCATTTAAAAGTTAACGGTAATCTCATTACCGATAAAAAGGAAGTAGCAGAAGTATTAGCTAAAAATCTGTCAAAAAATTCTTCGACGGATAATTATTCTGATGAATTTCAGAGGACAAAAATGTTAAAAGAAAAACGACACCTGGACTTCTCTTCCAAAAATGAAGAGGAATACAACCTACCTTTTTTAGTGGCTGAATTGAAGCAATCGTTACAGAGAGCCAACGATTCAGCCACCGGTTTGGACCAGGTCCACTACCAACTTTTGACGCACCTCCCAAATTCTGCTCTATCCGTCCTTTTAAAAGTTTATATCCACGTGTGGGAATCTGGCTGTTTTCCGCCATCGTGGCGTGAGGCAGTAGTTATCCCCATTCCCAAACCCGGTAAGGATCACTTGGATCCTGGTAATTTCAGACCTATAGCATTAACCAGTTGTTTGTGTAAAACGATGGAGAGGATGATCAACGCTCGCCTCATGTGGTCCCTCGAGTCGCAGGATCTTCTTTCTGAGAAGCAGTGCAGCTTCAGGAAGAACCACAGTACGTTAGATCATCTCGTTCGTTTTGAAATGTTTATTAGAAATGCCTTCGTTAAAAAAGAACACGTCTTAACCATTTTTTTGACCTTGAAAAAGCTTATGACACGATGCGGAAGCATGGCATTCTGGCGGACCTGTGGGATCTTGGTTTCAGGGGCCACCTCCCCAGGTTTATTCAGAGCTTCCTGTCGGAACGCTCTTTCAGGGTTAGAGTGGGTTCCACTCTTTCCGAGCTGCACGAGCAAGGTAGCATCTTCTCTCTGGCCCTTTTCAGCATTAAAATTAACAACATTGTTAAAGCTGTCTTAAAGGGTACTGATTGCTCCTTGTTTGTGGACGACTTTGGTTTGTGAGTGGAAAGACGTTAAACAGAGTGGAGAGAGGTATGCAGCTGTGTGTAAACAGCGTTCAGAAGTGGGTGTCTGAGAACGGCTTAAAATTCTCCACCTCTAAGATGGTCTGTATTCATTTCCATCAACAGTACGTTTTTTTCCCAGACCCAAACATTCTTCTGGGGAAAACACTTATAAAAGTAGTCAAAGAAGTGAAATTCCTTGGTCTTATCTTTGACACTTACTTTTAAAAATCACATTCAATACCTTAAAACCTTCTGTCAGAAGGCTCTGGACATACTTCGTGTAGTGGGACATACTGATCGGGGAGCCGATCGTATCGTCCTGCTATGCCTTTACAGTTCGTTAGTCCGTTCCAAATTGGAATATAGATGCATTGTGTATGGATCGGCCTGTTGGTTGATTCTGAAACAATTGGATCCGATCCACCATCAGGGCTTACGTATCGCATTGGGTGCCTTCCGTACATCTCCTGCTCAAAGTCTGTATGTAGAAGCACATGAATCGTCATTAACTACTCGCCAAGTAAAATTGTCTTTAAACTATGTCCTTAAACTCAAATCTCTCCCAGAAAACCCAGCCTATAGTTGTGTTTTTGAACCCGAAAACACCAAATTATTTGAAAAATTGGAGTCAAAGGTTCCACCTCTTGGCATCCACATTCTCCCCCACTTGGAGAAATCCAAACTTAACATAAATTTGGTAGACGATGCTCCCTCGTTGGACATCATCCCTTGGAAACTTCCAGTTCCTGCAGTCTGATTTGACCTAGCTAGTTTCAAAAAAGATACAACAAACCCAGAAATATATAAACAGCTCTATTTACAACTTATCTCTGAATATCCTTTCTCAGAAAAAATCTTCACTGACAGTTCTAAAACAGGAAGGAGTTGCTGCGGCGGCTCTATCCACTAAACGAATGAAAAAACCTTTTACATGTTGGCTTCCAGACGACAGTTCAATATATACAGCAGAGTTGAGGGCTATTCTTTTAGCTCTCAAACATGTTCATTATTCCAAAGAAAAATCATTCTTTATATTATCTGATTCCTTTTCATCATTAGAGTCGATTTTAAACCTAAAATATGATCATCCAGTCTTAGTTCAGATTTTAGAATTATATACAAAAATGACAAGAGAGGGGAGAAAGATTGTTTTCATTTGGGTTCCCAGCCATGTTGGCATTAGGAGAAATTCAGCTGCAGATTCTGCAGCTAAGGATGCCCTTGATGGCGACATCTCAGTTGAGCTCATCCCATTCTCAGACCTAAAACCACGCACAAATAAATATATATTAGAACTGTGGCAGTCTGAGTGGGATGAGTTCCCGAAAAATAAATTATATAAAATATTCCCAGTATTGAAAGATCCCAGTATTGAAAGAATGTATATTTTGTCCTTGGACAAACAGAAAAGAAGAGACTGTGTTGGCCCGATTGCACATTGGCCATTCTTTTCTTACTCATTCCTTTTTATTGAAGGGTGAAGAACTGCCAATGTGCATCTGATGTGATAAACGTTTAACCGTAGAGCATATTTTACTTACTTGTTCAGATTTTATTGAAATAAGAGAGAGCCACTTTACAACTAAATCACTGCGCATGTTGTTCAAAGATATTTCACCTAAAAAGATTTTTAACTTTTTGAAAGAAAGAAATATTTTTGGAAATTATTTAATTTGAGATCGTTTTTAGTTATGTTTTCACCTTTTAACTTAATTTAAGCATGGTTTTAAAACTGTATATAGACCGATTTTAAGACATACACATTATTAAAAATTAAATATATAAGATGAGATGTTTATCACCCTGATATAACCACACCGGTTGACTCAGCGTAAAGCACTAACTTACTTACTTACTCCAAAGGAAAATCGTTTCTGATACTATCTGATTCTCTTTCATCGTTACAGTCAATATTAAACCTAAAATGTGATCATCCAATCTTAGTTCAGATTTTAAAGTTATAGACAGAAATGACAAGAGATGGGAGAGAGATTGTTTTTATCTGGGTTCCCAGCCATGTTGGCATTAGGGGAAATTTGGCTGCAGATGCTGCAGCTAAGGATGCCCTTGATGGCGACATATCGGTTGTTGAGCTCATCCCATTCTCAGACCTAAAATCACACACAAATAAATATATATTAGAACTACGGCAGTCTGAGTGGGACGAGTTCCCGGAAAATAAATTACATAAGAAATTCCCAGGGTTAAAAGAATGTTTTGTTTGTCCTCGGACAAACAGAATAGAAGAGACTGTGATGGCCTGATTGCACATTGGCCATTCTTTTATTACTCATTCCTTTTTATTGAAGGGTGAGGAACCGCCAATGTGCATCAGATGTGATAAACGTTTAACCATAGAGCATATTTTACTTACTTGTTCAGATTTTATTGAAATAAGAGAGAGGCACTTTACAGCTAAATCACTGCGTGTGTTGTTTCAGGATATTTCACCTGAGAAGATTTTTTTTGCTTTTTAAAAGAAATTAATATTTTTGGATTTTTGTTAAAATTTGAGACCATTTTTAGTTATGTTTGTGATATTAATCTTTTAAGCATGGTTTTAAAGCTGTATATACACCAATTTTAAGACATGCACGCTATTAGAAATTATAATGTCAGATGTGTATCGCCCTGATGTAACCATACTGGTTGACTGGGTGTAAAACACCAGCTTACTTACTCCTCCTGTCATAACACTTTTATCAGTGTGAATTTGAGTCAGGTAGCTTAACAAAGTAATGGGGACAGACTTGTTTGCTATAAATGTTTGGGTGTGTTTTGACTTTTATCCGCCTGTCATAACACATTTATCTGTATCAATTTTAGTAAGGTAGCTTAACAAAATGACAGCCTTTTTAGTCTGTGCAACTAATGCATGTGGCAAGGAATTAGTCCCATTTTCAGTACATTCACCATCATGTTTAGGTATGTGTCTTGTCTTTTTATTGACTCAGACAAACAAGAGACTAATAACACACTTAGGTAACAAGGTTTACAGAAAGCAAAGTTGAAACAATTTCAGATCAAATTTCTCTGTAGTATCTACAGTAAGTGTAGTGTCATGTCTCTGTTCTGTGCAATGTATCTGGAGGCCTGCTGGCAAACAAGGACTTGAGAAGCCGGCCAACAATACATGCAGTCAAAATACCACAAACATCTGAAATAGTAGCCTTGTAGCAAAGCCTATGCTAACATTCATCAGTCTCCAAATGAATTACTATCCTTTGGCTTGTGTATCTGTTCAATGTTGACAGTGCATTTGAACTTAAATATCTCTGTTGAAAGGAGTGACTCAAGTTGAGCAGGCAAAGCTTGTGACATGACAATCTAAGCAGACAACAAGGTGCACAAGACTGATCAGCAGGCCTACATCAGAGTGGCAGTCAAAGTTGTGTCTGCGTGTTATTTGAAATTGTTGTTGGCTATAAAAATGGTATGACTTGGATACGGATGGAATGAATGCTGTGCTGTCTCTAGAAAGCAGCCAAATGTGGTTTGGTACAATGTTGTTGACACCAGAATTTTTGCATGACTGAGTTGTGTGAGTGCTTTCATGTTGTATGTTTCATCAGTGAAATTTCCCAACAGCCTTACTCTGTCTGCTTTAGTTCTCTTCATCTTTCACAGAGTGCTCATGCCTTCATTTCATACCTCATCAAAACAACCTTATGTCTTACAGGTCTTCCTTGATTGATTCTACACAGTAATTTCAGAACAAATCAAGTGTTTGAGCTTAACCTTTCGCTGACAATGCAATGATCATTGTATTCTTATGCAAGGATACAAGGATATTTATTTGCCAGTGACATGTAAATGTACACAGGAATTTGTCTTGGTGACATTCCATTCATACAGTGCATTAACAAATAGACAAAACATTACAATTAGCGATGTATAAAAGTTACCAATAAATAAAGTTAAATTCAGCAATGTAATAGTCTCATTCATGCAGTGTAAGCTAACACACACACACACACACACACACACACACACACACACACACACACACACACACACACACACACACACACACGCGCGCGCGCGCATATGCACACACACACACACACACACACACATATCATGGCATGTTTCACAGTTCACACAGCTGGGTGTGAGTAAACCTGCACATCTGACTTATGAACCATGCGCTATAAAACAAGCCACCCCTAAGTCACAGCTAATCACAGTCACATGAAAACTTAATTTTATCATATGTGCATTATGGAGCATCCCAGAAGGTCAGCTCTGACTAAAATGGAACAGTTATGATTCTAGTAGAACAGACCTTGGAGAATATCTGACAATAACACACATTAAAACTCAAGTTGGTACAGTTACAACTGTTGCTGGATAAAATCTGTAACAATGCATATGTATATTGCCAGCACACATGCACACAAATTATAACAAACTTGAAAGGAAACCAGTTTTGACTTAAAAAAACTGCCTTAAAAATGTATATATATATTGCAAACACACATACCCTTGCCTACCCTCATCCAAACACAGGTGTGCATTATACTCATGCTACTTTGACTAAAAGAAAACAATGAGTGAACAACTGCTGGTGAGGCTGACAAAACAGAACAGCTCCAGAGAAATGTACTCACCTTACACACCTTTCATTTTCATTTTCTTTATATGTAAGGTGAGTAAATTTCTCTGGAGGTGTTAAAAAAACACAGTTAACATTGCTAGCATATTAAATAACATGTTTCAGTGTTGCAACAACAGATGCATGCATGAACACACAGACACTGACATGCATGCATGCATGCGCACACACACACACACACACACACACACACACACACACACACACACACACACACACACAGCGCTAGAAAGATGGAGGGAGCAAGACTCGTGAAAGCTGTCATCAGTGGAGGTGACACATGCACCTTGCTATGGAGCCACTCCAGGCCACTAGCAGCACAGGCTCTGTTTATTTACAGCAATTATAAATCAACGCAGGACTGTGCTGGAAGAAATTCCTGTTATCAGTTCACACTACACTGCCAAGTGCAAGTGCTGATGAGGGTAAGTACTAGTATGTATGTATAATAATTTATAATGTAAGTTAAATAATAATATAATATTTATTTTGAGTATAGTTAGTAATATGTACTGTAGTGGTGCTCCATAAATGACTGAGTTTTCCCCTGACTTTTCTGCAAGTAATATCAATCACTGAATCAGTTCTGTTGTCTGAGGCCTCTATTAGATATGATGAGTATACATGGGATAATGACTACTTGATGATAAGATCGCCTGTCCCTGAATATGAGTGCCAGAATGCAGGGTTCTCTTCTATGCTGGAAGCATAGCAGCCGACTTTTCGATTATTAAGGACACTATGAAAGAAGAGCTATGTTTAAAGGACACTATGATCCTTTAAACATAGCTCTTCTCTCTCTCTATATATATATTAAACAGCATGACAACTGACTTTTCGATTATTAAGGACACTATGATCCTTTAAACACAGCTCTTTTCTCTCTCTCTATATATATATTAAACTAATTTGTGCCAAAGGACTGGCCGTTTGAAATTTGATGCTTAGGAAATCATGAACTTAACAGTGACTTTCTATTACTAGTGTCTGCTAAAACTGGAAAATCCTTTTCCAGTGGTAATGCCTGAATATTTTTTTAGGTTTACTGATCAGCAGCGATGCAATTTGATTTACTATCAAATGTTTCAGTAAATCCTTGGTGGATTAACTGAAGATACTGTGTGATATTAATAATTATTATCTGCTAAAACTGGAGATAAAACTCCTTTCCGAATGGTAACATTCATAATGTCTTAGCATTGATGCTATTTGCTTTTTGCTTCTTTTTCTGTTTATGCCTTATCTCATCTGCCTCAGTTTACTATCAGATGTTTCAGTAAATCCTTGGCAGATTAACTGAAGATACCGTATGATATTAATAATTATTGTCTGCATCTGTTTCAGGTTTCCAGAGAGATAACTCAAGTGTGGGTCATTGCTTTGAGAAGAGATAACTTTGAGCCAGAAGAGGATTTCTTCATTTAAAAGATGATGCTGTGCCTGTGATTTTTTGACTTTCCACAACACTTGCAGATGGATAACTTAATCTGGCTCTGATGAGGAGTGTAATTAAATGCATTGATTCAAAAGAATGACTTCTGAGGCTAGTTCAACTCAGTTCTTTTTCAGACAAATGATGGAAAAGAAACCTGTACAATAACCATGGCTACCACTTATCAAGGCTATCATACTCGCACCTACACACCCACATGCATCAGTGACAGACCAAGATCACAGTCACGGGTTCAGGCAGCCATGTCACGTTTGAGAGCACCAATGGCACAGTGGAAGAAGCTGCCACTCAGGTGGTTGGTATGTGCCCTCAGCACTTTGCACCTCCTCCCAGATGGCAACATCTGGAACAGGCCATGTGCTGATTGTCTGTCATAACTGTGCATTGTGAACTCAACCCACACTTCAGCCAATCATCTACCAACAAAGTCGTATCTAACTGCTATTCATGCAGTTATTTGTCCTTAAAACTGATACCCAGCATGTGGTATATCCCTTGTTCTTTATCACTACTTGCTGAGCAGTGGGATACTTTAGAATAATCTACCCTAAACTGTGTTTTAGAAATTTGCATCAACCAACATGAAACATTACACATTTTTGCATACACTAAACCTAGAATTAGAGCACAAACAATAATAATGATAATGTACACTTTTATGTGCTATTTCTCCCAATTGGAGCACATAGCCCACCACAAAGCGAAGAACTAAACGCAGTCAAAACAAACTTCTGCACATGTCCCCAGAAGTTTGTAGTTGAAATGATTAGCTCATAGTTCTTTTTACTTCACCATAATAACTTGACTCAGTTGATGCGACCGTTCACCATAAAGTTTTGGAAGTGAACTGCTGTGTAACCCCAAATGGTGACGTACTGTTCAATATGATGAAGGAGGCCACTTTACAGAAGAAGAATACCAGTTGAGCTGGAAGTGAAAATGTGTGAGGAAATAAAGCCTGGAATGCATCGGTGCATGGTTTTGTGATGTTGCATTTCTTTATCTTGATTTCGTATATTGCAGGACCAAACTTTCAGTTTAGATGCAATGAGAAGGGAGTGTGCACAGGAGTTAGATGCTAGGGGTGGTGGTCAGTCTTTTGAAGTCTTCAAGTGTGGAGGCTTTCAACTGGTTGTCACTGAGGTGGTACCAGTCGGTGGTGGTACAGAAGAAAAAGTTGAATTTGTTTCCATAAAAATGACCTTAGGATAGCCTCAGATTGCATAGATTTTGATTTTTTGAGGGGGAACTTTTCCAGACCCTCCTAGATTTCAGAGTTTTTATTTCAAATCAGTTCCTATGTCTGAGAATGGAAGTATCAGAAGAAGAGCATAGTTGGGAAGGTGGTTTGTAAACTGTCTGGAGTTTGGTCAAGAAACAGGAGTATTGAAGCTGAGGCAGTTGTTGCACAGAGAAGTGAGTTTGTACTCACTATTGTATTTGTGAATCAGTGGGCAGCCAGTGGAGAGAAACAATATGAGGAGAGATATGGTCAGTTTTAGGAACTTTCAGGACAAGTTGAGCAGAGTTGTTTCGAACTTATATAGTTTGTTTAACAGATACTGAGGACAGCCAGGCTGGAGAGAATTGCAGTAGTCAAAGCATGAAAGAACAGAAGCAGAAACAAGGATTTTTGTGGCATTTGTGGACAGAAGATGATGGATGGAACTAATGCAACAGAGTTCAAAATTGGCTAATTGTACAAGATTTGAGATGTGAGTTTTCATGGTCAAGTGACAATCAGGTGTATCACCAAGGTTCTTGACAGAGTCAGACATGGGAACAGATGCACTACCTATAGTCATAGAGTCTGGGAGAGAGAGACCTAGACCTAAACAAAGCCAAAATGATGGAAAGGTAGCTCATTATCTATAAAGTGAGCAGACAAAAATAGTAAAAAGAAAGTCTATCCATGCACAAGAAAACTGGAAATGTTCAGTGAATTTGCTGTTAACCAAAAGTTTTAATTGATCAGAACGTTATATGTGGTAGCATTTTTCAAAGGTGAACTTTAGCAGACAATGTCAGCAAACCCAGTTCTTGTCTACAGTGGGATTTGGTAACAAGATGAAGTTAAAATCGAGGCTGCTGCCATTTTCTCTCATTTGTATTTAGTTTTGTTTTCAGTTTTGTGGTCATCTACCTTTGAGTACATTCTGATATACATTGACAGTAAGACTAGGCATATCGGGTCATTCCAAATTCCATGTCTGGGATCATGTCTTCTATCAACTGACTGGAAATTATCACTCATCAGTTTGGCAAGATGTATGGATTCTGGCTAGTCTGATATGGAGACTGATTCTTCTTCCAGATATGGGTTCATTAGGATTTGGTTTCAGATTAATCATTAAAGTTCTTCAGAAAAGTATGCAAATCTTATTCACAGACAGGGTGCTACTGACTATAAGGTGCATGGATCAGTTCTGAGGGAGGAAACAAGGCAGTTGTAGCACACAGTGTGTGTGTCCTGAAATTACAGTAGCTTATACATTTATTTCCTCACCCAGATTCCGCCCTTCATCTACTGGACTTGCAGTGCATGCCAGAGAGGAGTGCAGAGCCATTGCTGAGATGACACTGAGTTTGCAAGTAGATATCCACCACTGAGCCATAACTTGTTGAATTGGTGTTCAATCATTTTGCATATGGTGATGCACTGATGTCACTAAATGCATATGGCACCGAAAAATGCAATAATTATGCAAAATTGTACAATGAGCGTGAGCTCTGCTACGAAAGCATTGCAGAGTACACTTAGGGTGTGATAAAATTTGATACCTTGTGAAAAATAGTATATTTATCTGTGTGTGTGTGTGTGTGTGTGTGTGTGTGTGTGTGTGTGTGTGTGTGTGTGTGTGTGTGTGTGTGTTTACCTTATTAGACTGTGGTGCCAGCAGAAGTGACACCTGTTTGGCAGTGGCATATATTATGATTGTGGAATTTAGTGTGGTGGAATTTAGTGTGGCAGAATGAGTGGCGGAATTTACACCACTGACTGATTTACACCACTGGCTCTTACCCACACAGCATTTTTGACTAGACACTAAAAAGCTGTGCATGCTCCCACTCATGAAATTTGCCATAGGGAACCATGACTTTGATTATGCTGGCTGAGCATTACCTTGTACATATATTAATTATGCTTCCCATATGTGTGTGTGTGTGTGTGTGTGTGTGTGTGTGTGTGTGTGTGTGTGTGTGTGTGTGTGTGTGTGTGTGTGTGTGTGCTAACAGAATCTTTCCTATAGCTCAGAAAAATATGGGCGCTCCACTACAATTTGGGTAAACTTTGTACCATTTGCTCCATGAAGAGAAGGTGGAACAGGCAGGTTTGTGGTGAGAAGTCACTTTGATCTATATCCATCCCCCGGCCCCCCACCAACCCCCACCTAGGAAAAAATGCATAGTCTAAAAAAAAAAGAGAGGATAGTTTAGTGGTTTGCAATTTGCAATCATGATAGAATTTTGCCATGTCCGGTCATCCTTACTGTGAGCATTCTAGCGGGTGTGTATGTTCATTTTTTTCAAAGAGTCACGTACTTGTGTTTGTTCAGGAGTAAGCTTATTGGTTTTTTTATGTGCAATATAGATATTGAAATGTGTGCTTTTCTCTGTTTTGTCATTGCAGATGTTGATGAATGTGCCATGGAGGTCAGTGTGTGCGACAAGAATGCCCGCTGTTTCAATGTCTATGGTTCCTTCCAGTGCCAGTGTCTGCCTGGCTACCAGGGGGATGGCCGCACCTGTATACGTAAGCAGTAGTATTTGTGTGACACATTACATAGATATGGCTGAAGTGCTTTAATTGTCATTCAAATCAGAGTGTACATCACCATCATAGCATAAATGCTATATTATTTTTAAAATATGTTTCATTACAAGTCTAGGCCACTGCTAATCACTTCTTCTTTTTTCTATTTAGTCCCTTCACTGAGAGTCTAGGTGCTATAAGGTGAGAATGTTCTCCCTTGTGGTCATGCCTTTTACTTCTCTGCTGCACATATCTGGAATTTTCTTCCTTTTGCTCTCTGTCACAGCCCTTCCATCCCGACGTCAAAAACTAGCCCTAAAACTTTCCTCTTCAAACAATATATTGACCAGTAATAGTGTTTCTGCTGCACAAATTATGAACTGTCTCACTTTCACTATCACAGTTCTTCTAGCCCTGCCTTCAAGCTAGTCTTTAAAAGTGTTCTTGTTTTCTTCCTTTCTCCCATTTCCTTCTCAGCTGTGTGTATGTGTGTGTGTGTGTGTGTGTGTGTGCGCGCGCGCGCGCTTACGCGCGTGCATGTGTGTGTGTGTGTTCTTTATTGGCATTGTGTGTGCACGTGATCCAATGTGTATATGTGTGTGTGTATGCATGTGTTTGTGTGCACACGCATGTGCTCATGATTATGTGTGTGTATTTTTTTTTTTACCATGCTTTGTATGAAAATGTTTATTAGTTTTTGTATGTTTTGTTTGTTTACATTGATTTGTATGGATATTTGCGTGCTGCATGCTTTTCTTGATATTGTAAAGTGCCTTGAGTCTCCGAAAGTGCTCTATAAATTCTGTTATTATTAATAGTAGTAGTATTAATAGTAATATGCTTGAGAAGAAAGCTACAATATTAGTTGGCCACACCTAACACTCAATCAATCAGTCAGCATTTTTATTGCCACATGTCAAGTCAAAAATGCATACACCTGGAATGAGGTATGGTAGTGAACATGGTGCATAACAGCCACAGAAACCATAAGGCTTATTAGGGACAGGCAGAGGCATGGTGTTGGAGCATTCATACTCATATATACATTCACTATAATATTAATAGCTTAGCAGTGTGCATGCATTCATACTCCAACACACATTCACAATAACATTAATAGGTTATCAGTGTGCATACTATGATAGTAAGCTTGATAAAACACAAAATACACTTATGAATGAACACGTAGTTACGAAACCACTTTGTGTTTTATAACTACACTTTTTAAAGTGAAAGGCGAAGAATAACAAGGCCAACAACAACAGCAAAAGAGAGTGCGAGAAGAAAAGAGTTATTAAAATGCACCTTAGTGTCCTTACCCCCCCCCCCCCCTCCACCCACAACCTGATGGATGCCACTGAGCTAGAAATATGGAAGGAGCAAGACTCCTGAAAGCTGTCATCAGTGGAAGTGATCTTTCTATGGAGCCACTGGAGCCACTCCAGGCCACTAGTGGCGCAGGCTCTGTTTATTTACAACAATGATAAATCAACACAGGACAGTGCCAGAAGAGATTCCTGTTATCAGTTCACACCAAGTTGCCAAGTGCAAGTGCTGACATGGGTAAGTACTAGTATGTATGTATAATAATATGTAATGTAAGTAAAATAATAATATAAGTACTAGTATTTATGTCAAGTATAGTAAGTAATATGTACTGGTAGTGGTACTCCATAAATGACTGAGTTTTCCCCCAACTTTGCTGCAAGCAATATCAGTCAGTTCTATTGGCCTATATAGGCCTCAAACAATAGAACTGATTGATATTAATAGATGATCTTCAGAAATCCAGGGGACTGCACTCAGTAAGAGCCTTCAGGCATGGACCTAAATATATAGGTCCACGCCTGCGGTTGTAGCGCAGAGTAGGCATGCTTTTGTTGGGGGTACAGTGAGCACATGGGGAAGATGACGGACACCCGTAAACAAAAGGCAGAAAAGGCATCAGAAATGCTGATCAAACACTCACGGGGAATGTGCAGATCAGATAGTAGGTTCCCCCAGCTGGTAGTCTAAAGTATAATAGGTCCATGCTTGAAGATCTTAAAATGTTGCCGACTGGCTCTTCTCCACTTCCACCTCCGTTCAGGGGATTTCATTCCCCCGGAGTAAGAAAACACTGTCAAATTATCTTCACCTGTTATTTCTGGAAATTGTCTATTGACTACTGACTAATGGATGATAAGATTGCATGTCCATGAATATGAGTACCGGAACACAGGGTTCTCTTCTATGGTGGAAGCTATAGCAACTGACTTTTCGATTATTATGGAATCATCCTTTAAATACAGCTCCTCTCTCTCTCTCTCTCTCTCTCTCTCTCTCTCTCTCTCTCTCTCTCTCTCTCTCTCTCTCTCTATATATATATATATATATAGAGAGAGAGAGAGAGAGAGAGAGAGAGAGAGCCTTGTTTATTTGTCTCTATATATATATTGGGCCAAAGGACTGGCTGTTTGAAATTTGACGCTTAGCAAATGACTAAATTAACAGTGACTTTCTATGACTGGCATCAGCTAAAACTGGAAAATCCTTTCCCATTGGTAACATTCATAATGTCTGAGCGTTGATGCTGTTTGTTTCTTTTTCTGTTTATGCCTCTGAGTTCAATTTACTATAAAATGTTTCAGTAAATCCTTGGCAGATTAACTGATGATACTGTATGATATTAGTAATTATTGTCTGCATCTGTTTCAGGTTTCCAGAGAGACGACTCAAGTGTGGGTCATTGCTTTTAGAAGAGATAACTTTGAGCCAGGCGACATCACCCCCTGTATGAAAGTCACTTTGAAGAGGCTCGTGTAAAGTGATCTCCATACAGTGGCAAATTTCTTTGTTTAAAAGACGATGCTGTGCCTGTGATTTTTGACTTTATTTTTGAGACACATGAAGGAAAGATCTAGGCAAGACACACTAGGCAAGATCTTCTGGATATTGGTTCTGCCTTCTCTTCCTCTGCTGGTCCTCTCTCTCCCCTGCTGATCGCGCGTCTCCGACACCTGGGCCTTGCCTGCAATCAACCACGGAAACCGCGGAGATCGAGGAGGGGTGGCAGGAATGAGCCGCGGAAGATCAGTGTGAGGATGGATGGCAGTGATAGACCTGTCTGTCCACCACCTGTCGACTCCATTTCTACCCAGCCTGACCTCCAACACCACTCTTTTTACCCAGACACCACCACAGCTACAGTCATCGACGCTAAGTCACTTTCTTCCTCCTACTCCCATCACCAGAAACAAGGTAATCTGATTCGTATCAACCCCAGTCAAAACGACAAAGGACTCACTGTTTCTGTCTTCAACGCCCAGTCAGTTGGGCCCAAAGAGAAACGTACAGAAATTGTGGAATTCGTGAAAGATGAATGTGTTGACATGTTGTTTTTGACAGAGACATAGATGAAAACTCACGGCGATGAGAGTAAGTGTGTCGACCTGACACCGCCGGGCTACAAGCTGCGGTCTTTTCCACATGCCACGCGTGGTAGTGGACTGGCCGTGATCTACAGAGACCACTTTCCTGTCACCGTCAGCACCACCTTCCCCTTCACCCACACCTCCTTTGAACTCGTGCAACTTCAGCTCACTGCCCCCCATCATATTCACTTCTTCTGCCTTTACAGACCTCCGCCTAGTAGGAAAAACAAGCTTACTGACGCTGTCTTTCTTTCTGAGTTTCCGGATTTTTTTTGAGTATTGCAACACTCTGCGAGGAAAACTGATCATACTTGGTGACTTTAACATACACTTTGACTCTCCCTCCAATCCACTGACTTCAAAAGCCCTACAAATCATCACTACATTCGACATTGTTCAGGGTGTTCGAAATCCAACCCACCGCTGTGGGCACATCATAGACTGGGTGCTGTACAGGGAAAGTGAGCAGCTTGTTCGTTCCTGCCTGGTGGCCCATGCACTCTCCTGTGACCATCTGCCGGTGGTGTGTCATCTTAACGTCGCCAGCCTGCAGAGACAGCTCGTCTTCCGGGAGCTACAGAACATTAAAGCCATCAACAGGAACGCCTTAAAGAGAGACGTCGCTGCCATGGTCCACACCCAACCCGAGCTGACCGCCCGGCAGCTGAACGACGAACTGCACTCTCTGCTTGACAAGCATGCCCCCGCCACACGACGCAGAGTGCCGGCTGGCCGGTCCTCTCCGTGGTACGCCGGTGTCAGCCAGGAGCTACGCTCTGCCAAATGTCAGCGCCGCCGGGCTGAGCGGAGGTGGCTCAAGACTGGCCTCACCATTGATAAACAGATTTACGGTGCTGCTAAAAGGGCTGTTACAAACATTGTGCACAAAGCTAAGTCCGATTACTTCTCTTCTCAGATAGCACAGAGTAATTGTTGAAAAGAGCTGTTCAGTGTTTGTAACGAACTTCGTGGTTGTAACTCTGGCTTGTCTCTACCAACTGCCCTTCCTGTTTGCGACCTTCCCAACGCATTTGCTGACTATTTCATCTGGAAAGTGAAAACAATCCGCGATGAACTAGACAGTCAAATGCCTGTGCCAATACTACCAACAGATGGCCCGTACACCCAATCTTCCTTGCACTTTTTTTAACCTGTGTCAATGCAGTGCGTAAAAAACACAATTTTGCAATCCTCCCAGAAGACATGTTCACTAGACCCGCTTCCCACGTCCCTCTTTGTTGAATGCTTGGAGCAACTGCTTCCTGCAGTGACAGCCGTCATCAATCAGTCTCTGCACACTGGTGTCTTTCCCTCTGTTTTTAAAGAGGCCATTATAAAACCACTTCTGAAAAAGCCATCTCTTGACCCGAACAGTTTGAAAAACTACCAGCCCATCTCCAATCTTTCTTTTTTGTCAAAAGTCACTGAAAAAATCGTCCTCTCACAACTCTCAGCATACCTCAACGCTAACAACCTCTTCCCTACTTCCCAGTCAGCCTATAGGCCAGGGCACAGTACTGAAACTGCCCTGCTCAATATGATGAATGACATTCTGCATGCTCTGGACAATGGCGATATAACTGTCGTAACTCTTCTTGATCTGTCGGCTGCGTTCGACACCATAGATCACAACATTCTCTGTTAAAGACTTGAGCACCTCTATGGAATCTCTGGTACACCTCTCAACTGGTTCAGATCCTATCTTTCCAATAGAACTCAGACTGTTACCATCAACAACAAACTTTCACAGCCAACCTTGCTCAAATTTGGTGTTCCACAAGGCTCTGTCCTGGGACCTATTCTATTTATTTTGTACACAAAACCTCTGACTACACTCATTCGACGACACTCCATATCTAACCAGTCTTTCGCAGATGATACCCAGCTGCACGATTCCTGCCGTCCAGATCAAATAGACACCTCAGTCCAGGGCATGCAGGATTGCATTTCAGATGTAAAGACATGGATGACATCAAACAAACTCAAGCTGAATGATGATAAAACAGAGTGTCTGCTCATTGTCTCGAACAGAACCTCTCTCCCAAACCCTCACCTAGTATACAAGTCGATGTCAAAGCTTATAAGGAGGAGTACTACAATGGCTCTAGTTTCAGTTGAGTCTGTTTAGAGCCAGTGGCAATAGAGCACTGTGTACTGAACTTTAGAAGGTAAGAGTTCCCGGGACAGCAAAGTAAATAATGACAGCAGTGAATAGTCCACAAAATTCACAGCTGCAGTAGACCACGGAATAATGTATTAACGTTGGTAGGCAAGAGATTTTGTGATGACCAAGAATCAACAACACATTAATCAATAGTTAATTAAATTCAGTTCTAGCAAAGTATGCAAAGTAGTGTATCAGTGTTACAATAACAATATCAGGGCAAAAAAAAGCAAGATCCAGAGTATCAACCAGCAAGAGAACATACGCGAACACACACACACACACACACACACGTGTGTATTCGCACATATACACACATAGAGGCTACATCTTTTTTTTTCTCCCATCTTTCTCCTACTGGACTAGGAGAGAGATCCCCTGCAAGAAGCACATGGCTTGTGATATCACTTCAATGGGATTGGTGGTCTGTGGTTGTTGTTGACCACTGTCAGTGTGTACATTCGGGACTGCCATGGGAGGATGGTAAGATGAAAGCACAGTACTTCAATGGTGTAAGGATAGATGGGTGGCAGGCTGTCGACAAGAAGTGAAAATCAGAGCGTGAGGGGTGGTAGACGTTTGTCTACTGTTAAATTATCTGTTCTTTCAGGTTGTTGCTGGTGGGCCAGCTGATCAGAATGGTGTCAAATCACACCACTGGGGTACAGGTGTGGGCCGTAACCGTCAGCTTGGAACATAGTGAATTCAGCTCCAGGATATTTGATGTTGCAAGCAAGTTTTAGCATTCCTTTTCTGCTGGGGTAAAGGGGATCTTCATAAAGGTCTTTTTGGGGGGCATTGCTCTTAGCTATAAATGTACTTGTATTGTCCACAAAGGTTATTTTACGGGTGTTGCATACTGAGTGAAGGTTTCTGTTTGACATCAAGATGGCTGGATTCATGAGGTGTCTTCCCAGAGGATGAGTGATGCAGCCGGAAACATAGTCTTGATTTTTGTTAGTAAGGTTGTCCATTGTTCCATATTAATCTCTCCACCTTTGCAGTCATTTACTCCAATATGCAGCGCAAGGCAGGAGATCTTTGTGTTTGGTTGCAGTTGGTCTAATGAGTGAAGAGGTTGCAGTTGGTCTAACGAGTGAAGTAGGTCAGTGGTCTTCATGTTAGGCATGCATATTTTTTGAACACAGAGGTATTCCCCAGTGTTCATTTTGTTTGGACTGATTTGTTTGATGGTTTAGTCTCCTATGAGAAGATAGTCCATAGCTTGAAGTATTGTAGTTTGGGTCACTTGTTGTGCAAGAGCTGCGGGTGGTTCATGTTGTACATTAATTATCACGCCCTGAGATGTGTAAAGGAATAGTGTATTGTGGTGATGAGTCTAGACTTGCTTCACTGGTTATGGGGCCAGGGGTAATATTTAACACTTCAAATTGATTCTGCACTGGTATTGTGCAGTTTGGAGTGCTGACAGTTGAGGAGCAAGAAGAGGCATGGGGGGGGGGGGGGGTGGCCTTGGGACAAAGGAGGGGTGCCAGGGTCAGGTGAAGAAGGTAGCAGACATCTTCTTGGTGATGGTGTGCTTTTTCTCTGGAGTACTGTTGAAAAAGAGGGTGGTGGTGTGCCACTCAGTCTGGGGAGTTTGGTGGGTGTTCAAGTTGTTGGAGATGGCGGTGTCCATTGGGTAGGTGTGAGGGTGTAGTGGTGGATTCATGGAGACTGCTTATTTTAGACTGTTGTTTTTTATGTTCACCAACATCAGATTTCAGTTTTCGGTTTTCCTGTTCAATCTTTTGGAGTTTTGTTTTGAGTAGGGAGCATTCATTTTCTAAGGCATCAAACTGGGCAACAGTATAACATTTGTTTTCATTTTTGAGTTGTTGTGTGATGTTTGTTATTTGTTTTGAGCATGTCCCGAGCGTCCCTTAAAATTGAGTAATGAAATGCAACATCTTCCTCAAGTGCTTTTAAATTTCTTGCCACTCTTGGTGAGGTAATGGGTTTATGATATGATTTATTTAACGCCTTTTTTAAATTTTATATACTCCTGACCCAACTCTGACTGTAAGCTGGCCTGGCTCTGCCACAGAACTGTCATCTTCAATAAAGGATTCTTTTATCATAGCCACTGGTAACATTAACATCAGACTGTAGTTCTTCATTGCAATTGTACTGGAAGTCAGTAAGGGAAATATTTGACACATCGATGTGAAACTTTGATTCCAGTTCATGAGTTCTTTTAGGACGGGTTGCAACTAATGTGACAATGTCTCTCAATATTTCGATTTCATTCATCCCTACCATTGGGCAAGGGGATCCTTGTAGAAGAATTGTGCCATCTAAGAGAGAGAGAGAGAGAGAGAGAGAGAGAGAGAGAGAGAGAGAGAGAGAGAGAGGTTGTATTTCCACAGGCCTCCAGCCCCTGAAAGAGAGAGAGAGAGAGAGAGAGAGAGATTAGCTTGATTTTTTTCCTCTTTTTGTATATTGTTGATTTTGCTTCTGTTCTTTTATTTGTTTGTTTTTGTAATGTTTCGAATAAACTCATATTTGAGAAGGAGTTATTATATTGATTCTTTCAACTTTTGGATGCTTTTCTGCTTATTGCATGTTCCCAGAAGTTTGTAGCTCATAGCTCTTTTAACTTTGCCATAATAACTTGATCCAGTCAGTGTGATCATTTACTGCAAAGTATCTGTGTGTTTGCAAGTATGTACTGAAGTGAAGATTGATTGAATCGATAGCAACACAGATCACCGAGTTGCTCACTTAATTGGACGTATTTTACAGTGTGTGTGTGTGTGTGTGCGTGTGTGTGTGTGTGTGTGTGTGTGTGTGTGTGTGTGTGTGTGTGTGTGCGCGCGCGCATGCATTATGGAATCTCTCTCTCTTGAATATTTCCAAACTGAATCTGAAAAAGAGTGATTATGATATGAAGTACCATCACCCATGCCAGTCAGTGACACGTGGACACTCTGATGCATGTTTATTTACATGACACTGGACACAGGTGTGTAGTAATAAATATGCAGTGCAGCTGGAACCAATGGCTCCATTGACAGAAAAAGATGGTGATACATGGCCAGCTGCGCTGATGGCATTGCGGTTGGGCGGCCTTGCTCCCTCCATCTTTCTAGCTCAGTGGATGCTCACACCCAGCACACTGTACAGGAGTACCCTACCAAGGGTGTGCAGGTATCTGTGAGAAACAGGGGGAAGTCACTCCTAGCAAAGCATTGCAGAAGATTGCCACTCATGTAGATGATCTGCAAATGAATAAATGAACCTGCTGGATTATTACCTAAAAATTTAGAAGACATCTTACATGTAGAAATGCAACTCTGAACTAATAAATTAAAGGCAAGATTTACCACTGTAATGACTCACAATTGATTCAGCAAAGCTAATTGAGTCACTGATTTTAAAACTGGTGGAAACTAGAATTGGACCCAGCTAGTGGAAGATTGAACAATAAAATTTCATAATACAAGCAGAAAGTGGAAAGAGGGCTTCTTCTTCCTAAATTTCATAACACAACAAGAAAGTGGACAGGGGGGTTCTTCTTCTTCCTGTCAAGGGCTGGGCTCTGTCAGAGTGTTGCAATTCCTGCAGTGATTAGTACCTTGGGTGTGATTAAAACAATAATAAACAATAAATAAGACTGCTAATCTAAAGTTAAAACTATATACATGATCTTCTTGATGTTCATCAAGAAGTGGGGACTGGCTGGAGGTTGTGAAGATTGCAGCCTAGTCAAGTCGGGAAGGACTTGAGGGAAGGGGCTGAAGAAATAGCTGTTGTGAGGAGGTTCTGTTCAGAGACTGTATGGAGGAAGAAGGAATGGAAGAGGACAACGTGTTGTGCATGTTCCTGGTGCAGTCTTTGTGCTCCTCTGGTCTTGGAGTCAGAGTGGTGGAAGAAGCTTGCTGGGTTTATGTCTACAAGGCCATGCTAATTTTGTAGAGCATCCCCAGGCAAGTCTGTCATCTTCATTGTTCAAGGCTTGACCACTTTAGATTTCCAAGCATGGATGTAACACTGAGTAGTGACCAGTCCATGCAGTTGTTGGTCACGTACCTGGCTGCTCATTCTTGTACTTGTTCTTTCTTCCAGTAGATGGATGTCTTTACGCTTGTGGGAACACCAGACAGCCAAGGCATATTCCAGTATGGGCCAAACCATTATGGTGTATGTCGCTGACTTGACTTTTGGGGTACATTCCCTGATGTTCCTTCACAGGAACCCCACTGTCTGGTTTCTTCTTGCTGCTACATCCTCAGCATGGGTGGACCAGGAGAGGGGTCACTGCTGATGGTGATGTCCATGCAGGTACTGGTTGTTTCCAATGTTTGCTCATGGAGGAGGTAGCTGGATGTTTGCACTTTTGTTTGCTTGTGACACTGGTGACACTGCATTTGCTTGGATTGAATTTCATTTGCCAGATGTTCCCATTCTCTGAGAATGTCAAAGTCTTCTTGAAGTAGGGCCTGGTCATGTTGGTCTTTGATTCTCAGAAGGCTATTGTCTGCGAAGAGTCAAGCACTGGAGTGTTGGACTGTATCAGGTAAGTCATTGATATATGCCAAGAAGAGAAGAGGGCCTAGGACAGTACCTTCAGGTACAGGGTGACCCCCAAAAATGCCACCCACAAACACTCTAATAACTTATAACTTCTACATGTTTTTAGCAAATTACTTCATATTTGGCACACATTAATTTCAGTTTGTGCATAATCATTCCACATATTTCCAGTCTGTGGTCAAATTGTTTTTGTTGGTGGCATTTTTGGTCACTCTAATAACTTATAACTTCTACATGTTTTTAGCAAATTACTTCATATTTGGCACACATTAATTTCAGTTTGTGCATGATCATTCCACAAATTTCCAGTCTGTGGTCAATTTATTTTTGTTGGTGGCATTTTGGGGGGGGTTACCCAGTGCTCCTGATAAGACGGCTGCAGAGGATGATAGTGCCACTTGCTGTATTCTGCCAGTCAGGAAGGACTGTATCCAGCTCAGGGTCTTGTTGCCTACTCCATAGTATTGTAACTTGTGCAGCAAACACTGGTGGGAAACTTTGTTGAAAGCCTTGGAGAAGTTGAGCAGCATTACATCCACCTGATCCCCAAAGTCCAAGTTCTTAGCAATGTCATACATGGTGACTAGGCATTGGGTCTCATGTGAGTACATCTTCCTGGATCCATGTTGAGCATTTTTTAGGATATGGTGGAGATCAAAATGTTTTGTCACATTGCTTTGGATGATGTGCTCAAGGACCTTGCAGGTGATTAATGTGAGAAAGACTGGTCAATAGTTTGCCGGCTGTTGTCTCCTTTTTTGAAGATGGGGACCACCCATGCTTTTCAATCAGATATGGCATGTGTCCACTATCCAAGTGTAATGTTGTTGGTTTGTGTGTTGTTGGTGGCTTGTTGTTTGTGTCCTTTCAACCCATTCAGTTCAGTCAAACTGAAGTCAAAAGAAGTCTTCCAAATGGACACTCTTTATTCATCTTCTCTCTCTTGTCTGTCTCTCTGGTCTCTCACACACACACTCCTATCGTAGTATATGCTTCATAGCAACTGGGAACAGTTCAGTTTTCAACCTGTGTTGCACGGAGCTCATGCAACACAATCACATTCATTCCATCCGCTGACCATTCACTCATCCATTCGCCTGCAAACACATTCACATTCAACTGACCATTCGCTCATACCACAGGCACATGCTATCATACCACTACAGAGGGATTGCTGGAAGATTGATGTTAGCACTGGAGTAAGTTTCTTGGCACCTGTATTCAGTATTAAGGCTGGCACTGAGTCTGGTCCATTGGCTTTGTTTGGTCAGAGATCTGAAGAAGCTTGATGACTCCTTTTTCACTGACCTCAATACTGTCCATGCTGGGGTATGTGCTTTTGCCTTTGTGGGCAGGTTGCTCAGGTCTTCCTCAGTAAAAACAGACTTTAATTAGGAGTTGAGTATTTCCACTTTGCTGGCGCTGTCATTTTTGAGGAAGCCACCCTGTTTTTTCACTGGTTGATTCTTGGCACTTGCTCTTAACTTCTTCAGGTTGGAGTTAAAGTCATCACTGATTATTTCTTCTAGGTACGCTCTGTTCATCTGTTTTAAGTCGGACTTCACTTCAGCTTGTAGGCACTTGTAGCAGTCAGTGTCTCTTTTCTTCCCTGCCTTCCTTGCTTTCCTGTGGGCATGCCATTTTCACCCGATTTCCTTCCATATGGAGGTGTTTATCCAGGGATTACTGTTCCATGCTGCTGTAGTTTTAGAGGGCACTCATTTTTCAACAGTGCTCAGGGTTGTCTCCTTAAAATATGCCCAAAGTTGTTCTATGGAAGTGGTCAACATGAAGTTTGCTGCAAAGGCCAACTAATGCAATTAATAAACTCGGAGCAACTAATGAAGGTGAATGGACATGGAAGGGAGAAGTTAGAAAGGAAGACATTCCCGGCAGTGGGTGAAGCACACATGGCTATATTCTGATCTGCTCCAGGCTTTAAAGAGAAAACCTTTGACAGCTCTGGGTTCTCTGTGGAGGACTTAAAATCTGCATTGGCAGTTATTTTGGATTGATAAATTTGCAGAGCAAGAATTCTGAGATTTCATTACTCATATGACACTTTATCAGAACTAACAGAAAAGCTGTTATGCATCCATGTTTTGATCTCTTGTTCGGCTTTATATACAAAAGATCCAAACACATAAAAGCTTCAGAAGGATGATGTTAGGACTAAACTTAACATGTGAATTTTCGGGGTCATCCCCTTTATCAAGCTACAAAATGAGACTTAAACAACAGTTAAATGATAAAGAAATGATGAAAGACAGGATGGGGAGCTAAACCACTTACCTGTTTTTGTCTTGTCCAGATGAAAAACAGTGAAAGATGGGAGACTCGGCTCTGTCAGTTTTTTAATGAAAATTATACTAATCATTAACTGAGTGTGTGCATGCATCAAGACGTCTGTTGAGGATGATAACTTTCTAGCAGAGGGTTGGGGATGTGTGAACCTAATGAAGTTTATTTAATTTGAGAATTTTTATGTTTTGGTTTGACACAGAGAAAGCATTATTCCAGGTAATTTGGGGTTTGCTATTAGTGTATGCAGATTGAGAGAAAGGGGGCATATGTCTAAGAGTGTGTATGTGCGTGTGGTTCATGACTTAGGATTATTGAGATATGTTCTTCATTAGGATTATTGAGATATGTTCTTCATTGTGCGATCGATTGACAGCTTTAATTTCCCACTAAGATTAATAAAGTATATTGTTATTGTTATACAAACCACTTCTCTGTTTTTGTCGTGTCCAAAACAAGATAGACGAGACAAAAACAGATAAATGGTTATCTCCCCATCTTGTCTTTGATTGTTTTTCACTGTTAAACTGTTGTTTAAGTGTCATTCTGTAGCTTGATATAGGGGATTACCCTAAAAATTCGCATGTTTTGTTTTGTCCTAATAAATAATGTTCATTTGAACCTTTCATATGTTTGGGATTTTGTTTTAGGATGCTAGCAGTAATTCTTGTTTCAGATTGATTTTCTTCTTCTTCTCCATATACAAGAGGTAAAGAGATTTTGTTTAACCAAAACACTGATGTGGGGATGTATTATTCAAGCCATATACATAGGAGTGCAGCTAGGAAATGCAGACTAACTCTTCAGCATGAAAATGAGCCACTGCTTTGCCTGCTGTTTTTGACCTTGGAGACCTAAAGAAGAGATTGGATCTTCTGAAGTATATTGAACTGCCCCAAACATATATGCTGAATGAACCGGCCATTCTCCACAGTAGTCATCACTGATGATCTGGTGCTTTTTCACAAGTTCAAGACCCAACAATAAAGAACTTTACAAGGATAATCACTGCTGCCACTGTACATTCATAATACCTGACTACCCAGAGTTCCAAGTGCCACAAAAGGTTATGTTCCAAATTTTCTTCTTCTTCCATTTTTTCACATGTTTAAGACCCAACAACAAAGAACTTTACAAGGATAATCAATCACTGCTGCTGCTGCGCATTCATGATACGTGACTACCCAGAGTTCCAAGTGCCACAAAATGTTATGTTCCAAATTTTCTTCTTCTTACATTTTTTTCACAAGTTCAAGACCTAACAACAAAGAACTTTACAAGGATAATCAATCACTGCTGCTGCTGTGCATTCATAATTATACATGACCTCCCTGAGTTCCAAGTGCCACAAAAGGTTATGTTCTGAATTTTCTTCTTCTTCCATTAGGAGTTGCCACAATCATCATTTTGATTATTGTTCTATTATTATGTGTTATCTGTGCCTTTCCATGCCACTGGCCATTAGGCCTTTCTTAATAAAAGATGAGTATGGGATCTTTGATACGTACATATGTACAATGATCTTAGTGGGTGCAGTGCAGTGCTCACAGAAGCAAGACAGGCATTGATGAGACTGCAAAAATGTTGTCTTAGAGGAATTGAAAAGTCCCTCACCCTGCTATATCCAGGAGATAAACCAACTTGTTCGTCAGTCAACACAAAACTCTTGACCTGCAGTCTCTTGAAATTTGCTAACATATTCAGTACAGTAAACAGGCACTGGACTAATAATAAATATGGATAAATGCTGTTCAAACACATGGGAAATCTGGAAAGTTGTTGCTTTGGCAGTTAATCAAAGTGTATATACACTTGTGGTACTTATTGAAGTAGTGTATCAAGGCAGTGATCACACTAGACTTGCTTGAACCAATGTGACATCTATACACCCTTCCCTTTTCAGGATTTTACAGGAGTTGTCCCCCTTTGCTCTAAGCCAGACGTTGATGCCTAGGAGCATATGGCGAGGCAGGATACTGAGTCTACACATTACTTGTAATAACTGTTGCTACACGTCACAATGAAAAAATAGTACTTTCTGTACTGCTTGAACTATGTGGGCAATGAGGTCAACAATGAATTGTGATGCTTCTTAGAGTTTCAAAGGACAAACACTTGTGGAAAAGCATCTGGCAAGTACAGTTGAGATTGGTCCAGAAAGGCTGTGAACACTAATTTCAGGACATTTACCTGAATCAACTTTGAGTTGGAGCAGTGACAGTGTACCGTCGATTTGTACTCATTGGTTGTTCAAAACAAATAAGGTATGTACACAAAATATACAGATATGTGAAACTAGGTCCAAATACATAAGAGGTTCAAAAGAATGCTGCTTATTAGGACAAAACACAGCATGCAATTTTGGGGGGTAATCCCCTTTATCAGGCTACAAAATGACACTCAAACAAAAGTTAAATGTTGAAAAATGATGAAAAATTAGATGAAGGGCTACAACTGCAATCTTTTTTTTGGACTCTTCCCTTATGTGTTATGCCATCAGCATCACACCATTTAACTGTTGTTTATGTGTTGTTTTGTAGTTTGATAAAGGGGATTAACATGAAAATTTGCATGTTCAGGTCAAAGTGTAGCAAAAAAGCAAATAATTGTTGAAGTGTTATATTTAGATCTCGAAGAGTAAATCCAACGGGGGGAAAAACAATTATTAAAAAAATGGAGAGACAGAAAGTCGTACTCCCTTCATGAAGAGGCTACTGGGTGCATCAGTCCCCCCAGGACTGAATCTAATGTTTGGCCCACAATGACAAGCAGAGAGCAGAGGGGTTTACCAGGCAGAGAGCAGAGGGGTTCTCAAAAATCTGATCCTGGTGGGGACCATTATTGTGTTGGTTGCCTTGGTCATACACGTATTTCCTACCTGAGTAGCTCATCAGTGACCACCTATTTATTAGGACAAAACACAACATTTGCATGTTGTGTTTTGTCCTAATAAATAGCATTCTTTTGAACCTTTTATGCATTTGGATCTTGTTTTAAAATGCTAGCAGTTATTCTTGTTTCAAATTTTTGTGAAACTAGAATGAGTTTGACTATGCCGTTTTTCAACTGCTAGTTTAGTAGGTATGTAGCCTAATGATATTTCTTGACTATTTTGCATTGTGCATGAATCCTATCACTTTAAAAAAAATCAGTAATGCAGATGATAATACACACCTATTGAGAAATTTTACTTTGGTTTGCAGCTTAAATAATGTTTGAGTGTGTGTGTGTGTGTGTGTGTGTGTGTGTGTGTGTGTGTGTGTGTGTGTGTGTGTGTGTGTGTGTGTTTTCCATTTGATTTGGGATGGAAAAAAGTGAAGATTTCAGTTGTAAGCATTCTTTGTAGTGTACTTGTAATTCAGTTATTGATTCAAGAATGCTTTCTTCTTCTACTCCTCTCCACCCCCTCCACACTTTTTTTTCTTCTACAACTACAAACTGGTACTAAAATATCTACTTAGGTGTTTTTGACCATAACTGGCAGCTTTAATCATTAACTTCAATAAAATATAAGTGATCAGTGATTTACATGTGTGTGTTTGTGCACATGCAAGGTCCTCACTATCTTGCATTGCTATGAGCCATATAATTTTTTATCAGTGATATAAATAATATAAATACACTTAGTGAGAAATTTTCCTTTGGTTTGCAGCTTATATTGTGTGTGTGTGTGTGTGTGTGTGTGTGTGTGTGTGTGTGTGTGTGTGTGTGTGTGTGTGTGTGTGTGTGTGTGTGTGTGTGTGTGTGTGTGTTCCATTTGAAGGGGAAAAAACTGGAAGGGAAAAACATGAAGATTTGAACTGCAAACATTCTTTGTAGTATTGTATTCAGAACTTAATTGTTGATTTAATATTGCTTGCATTTAAAACAAACAAACAAACAAAAAATTGTTGGGGGGGGGGGGGGGTTACAAAGTTCTACTAACTAGTACTGAAATATCTGCTTATAAGTGCTTTGATCACAACTAGCAGCATTTATCATTAACATTGTAATTAATGATATATTGTATGTGTGTGTCTGTGCATTTGTGCTCATGCCATATGAAATACAAAATAGGTGCAGGGCAAAGAGTTTTTGGATTGATGTGCAGTTGTGAGTGTATAGCCTTTTTATCAGTAATACAAAAAATAAAAACACATTTATAGTGGGTTCACATGATCACAGAAATTTGCAACTTTCCAAAAGTTGCAGATCTTTGCAACTTTTTAAAAGAACAGACAGACAGAAAGATGAGTTGAATCAAGCATAGAAATGTGCCTTCAAGCATTTTGGGGGGTGTTTTGTATGTGCAGGATGGTGCTTTTTATGCACTTCTTTCACTCAGTAGCCTGTTTTGGGTCAGTCTTTTTTAGATTCAAACCAATCAGACAACTCTGGTAAGCACACAGTCCATGATAAAACATTAGATAAAGTTATCAAAACAGGCAAGGGACTGAAAATAAAGGTGAAATAGCTGAAACAGACATGCTGACCGGTCAGGAGATTTACAAGTAAATATTTACAGAATCGTACCCCAGGACCATACCAGACTGGAATGGACTGCCCCAGGAGGTTGTGACAGCTGAGTCACAGGACTGTTTTAAGTCCAGGCTCAACTCACTCCTGGCCACTTTATGGAAGAAGAAGCATATGTTCACTTCTTTGGTGTGTGTAAATTTTGCCAATGAAACTAGATGGTACACAAATCAAGAAATGTGTACAGCAGTGAAGTTTTTCATCTTTTTTATTAGCAAGGGCATGGTGATGTCAGGTATAAATTGTGTCAGAACTAGCATCAGATTTGTTGCACTGTTTGTGGAGAAAAGACAGTGATCAGATGGTATGCCAAGATTAATGAATAATTGATTAACGCAGAAAATCCAAAGCATGTTGCCTGGTGCAGCAAACACCCCATGGTGGCATAATGTTACCTTCTTTGGTGTGTGTAAATTTTGCAGCCAAATACACTGAAATAAGAGACTTGTGCAATACACAGAAAAGAAATTTTAGCTCATATAAATTAAGAATTTACAACAGAAATTACAAGATGAAATAAATGTTATCCGAAATGGCATCAACCTACATGTTCATTTACATTGTCCCTTCCTGCTTAACATGCAGTTACCTGTCAACTCATCTAATGGTCTTCATACCCCCAGGTATACACAAAAATAAATCTACCTATTCATCTTGATGCTTTGCTTCTTGCCAGCCTTGATCAAAGATCTACTTGTCCTATCAGCTAGGAGTCTACATGTCCACAGATGTACCCGTTTCCCATTTATTTTGATGCTGTACACATCTACATACCTCCCCAAAAATAAATTTGTTTACTTTAATGCTTTCCTATTAGGGTACCCTACCATAAAGACCTGCTTCTTGACTCTACTATTCCTTTCATGCCCATAGATGCACCCATTCATGACCATGCCTGTTCATTTTCATACTTCTATTCCGATTAGTCACTAAGATCTACCAATCAACGTTTCTTTTGCTCTACATGTCCACAGATATATTTGTTCATCAGTATGCCTGCTCAGTTTAATTCTTCCTTTCCAGCATAACTTCATGCACAGTTGCCTTTCAACTCATCTCCTGGGCTACATATACACAGACGTATTTGAAAATAAGTCTGCCTGATTATCTTCATGCTTCTCTTTTGTCTAACCATGAAGACCTACCTGTCACCACAACTACTTGTGTACCCATTCATCACCCTACCTGTTCATTTTTATACTTTCATTCAAATTAACTATTAAGGTCTACCCATCAACGTTTCTACCTGTCCACAGATATACCTGTTCATTAGTATACCTGTTCAGTTTATTTCTCCTTTTTCAACATAACACACACTATGACCTTTCAACTCACCTACTGGGGTACCTACCCACAGATCCACCCAAAAATTAATTTACCTGTTTACCCTCATACTTCTCTTTTATCTGACCGTAAAGACCTACCTGTCACCACAACTACTTGTGTACCTGCCCATACCTGTATCTGTTTATGACCCTACATGTTCATTTTCATACTTTCATTCTGATTAACCATTAAAATCCACCCGTCAATGTTTCTACTGCACTGATTGACTCTGTTTATCTGTTTATCTTCATTATTCTCATTTGTCTAACCACAAAGACCTACCTGTCATCACAGCTACTTGTGTACCTACCCATACGTGTACGCGTTCTTGACCCTACCTGTTCATTTTCATACTTTAAATCAGATTAGCCGCTAAGATCTACCCGCCATCATTTCTGCTGTGCTGCAACACCCTGTTTACATGTGTATCCTCATGCTTCTCTTTCATCTAACCACAAAGACCTACCTGTCACCACAACTACTTGCATACCTACCCATAGATGTACCATTCATGACCCTACCTGTTCATTTTCATACTTAAATTCAAGTTAACTGCTAAGATCTACCTGTCAATGTTTCTACTGCGATGCATGTCCACAGTTGTACCCGTTCATTAGTATACCTGTTCAGTTCATTTCTTCTTTTTTGGCATAACCTGCAGAATGACCTTTCAACTCATCTACTGGGGTACGTACACAAAGATCTACCTGTAAATAAATGTACCTGTTTATTGTCATGCTTCTCTTACATCTAACCACAAAGACATAGCTGTCACCACAACTACTTCTATACCTGCCCATAGATGTACCCATTCGTAACTCTACCTGTTCATTTTTATGCTTTTATTCTGATTAACTGCTAAGATCTACCCATCAACGTTTCTACTGCTCTACATGTCCACAGATGTACCTGTTCATCAGTATACCTATTCAGTTTATTCTTTTATGGCATAACCTGCACAGTTCATATGCTGGGGTACATACACAGAGATTTACCCATAAATATATTTACCTGTTTATTTTCGTGGTTCTCTTTCGTCTAACCACAAAGACCTTCCTGTCGCCACAACTACTTCTGTACCTACCCATAGATGTACCCATCTATATACCCACTGATCATGTTCGTCTTGTTGCTTTCTTTCCGGTTAACCACAAAGATCTACCTCTACACTCACCTAGTCTAGAGAGACTATTATCTTAGTGGATATGTATGTGGACAGTTGAGAAGATACCACAGTTTTTGTTTTGTTTTGTTTTTTAAAGAATTGTTGTTTTTTAAGTATTTTTTAATTTCACAAAAATTGTAACAAGCATTTCACAATACCATAAACAAAGAAAATACACAGCAGAGAAGGAAGAAAAGAAAATTTGCAAAGACAGAAGAAGAAAAGAAGAAGAAGAAAAAAGCACAACTGTTGACATTACACCAGCATATTGAAGGACCCTGCATGAGTGATATCTGATGGGTACTGTATATATATCTGCCCAATAGTGTTTATGTATACTCATAGAAATATATATATATATCTCATCAATACAGATAACAAAGCAAAATAAAAACAAACAAAAGAACAGCAACAACAAATACATTCACTTTTGAAGAGGGAGAGAAAATGGGTAAGAGAGGGCAGTAGGGGTGGAGAGATGGGGGTGTTGGATCATAGGTGTATTAATCATCTAAAATATTTGTGGGTAGGGAGAGGCATAATTGTGCCGACATGTTTGCAGTGAGATGTGAAGAATAGCAAGAAAATGCTTGTGTGGATAAACAGGTAGTTTTGTGCCTTTCATCTGAGTGTACAGGCATGTGGTTAGCTTGTTATTTATTTTTGACATATTAACTGAAGGCAGGTCTGTGGTTTAGGAGACAATAGCCTGAATGGGTATGTATGTGGTGCACAATTGTATTTAACGAACGGGCAACTTTGTTGGTCTGGAGACCATACAGGTAGATGCATTGAGAGACTAATACACATTGTTGAACAATTTGGTTTCTGAGCAGGTGCGATATAGCCATCTGAGTAGGTGTGCCACCGCCAATCATAGGGGTTTGTAGTCCAATAAGTCCAGTAGCTTTGTGGTTTCCTTTCTGAACATTTGGCAAGAACAGTAATTTACTTCAATTGTTTTTATTCACAAGAAAGGTCGATCAATTATCATTCATATGTATGGATAAGATAGGTGCTCATACATAGCCATGGTAGTGGAATAAAACACATTAATTACAAGTATGTAGATGTAGAATAGTAGCCGGGGGATGTGTAGTTAGGCATGTGTCAACAGTGTATACTAGATTAAATTTTGCATTAGATCTAGCCTTTAGATCTAGACAGTTTCTTCTGCATGATTACATACTCAACTAAACAAGTTTTAGCAGACTCAATGTGCTGACTTGAAAATGAAAAAATTATATTCTGCCAATATAGGTGCAGGTACGTTTATGATATTATTTCTGATGCAGCAGTGACCAGCAATAAACTGTATCAACAAATCAAACAAGCTGCATAGACAACAGTAAGTAAGTAAGTTGGTGTTTTATGCCCAGTCGACCAGTATGGTTATATCAGGGCGATAAGCATCTCATATATATAATTTTTAATAATGTGTATGTCTTAAAATGGGTCTATGTACAGTTTTAAAACCATGCTTAAAAGGTGGATATTAATTTCTTTCAAAAAGTTAAAAATCTTCTCAGGTGAAATATCCTGAAACAACATGCGCAGTGATTTAGTTGACATCTGTTGTCATTATTATATTTTTATGTGTTGCTGTTACTTAATGCCAGCCTATATCCTGACGTATGCGATGACAAAATTTGGGGCAGAAAATTCTGACTTTGGTTGATTTTGTAAAATCTTTTACAACACAGAAAAGTATGGTTAAACCACACACAAATAAATCAATCCAGTGTATGAAACTGATATGAAATCAATCTCTCTTTCAAATGGTATGGTTCATTTTTACTTTGGTATTGTATATATTCACCTGTTAGACAATTCATGACGGTACCTTCTGTTGAGAACTTTGCATCTTCCCAAAACTGGCTTTTTGTCACAGAAGTTTGCAACATGGTATAGAGTGGTCAGAATAAAGACAGAATAATCTGAACCAGATAGGAAATATATAAAAAATTCTTTCATCTTTCTGGTGGTACCATTCACTTAATTTTCAGTGCCCTAGTTATTTAGCAGTAATCCTGTTTCTGAAACAAGTGACAACAATAAGTTGCAGAAGTATGCAACTTTTGGGGTCAAATTTGCAATTTCACAATGCCATCATGCTGGTATGCATCACAGTGCAGTGTGTTTAAAATAAAAGCAAAGTTAACACACAAAGATATGTAGCTGATAGGAAATTTTCTCATCTTTTATATGGTACTATTCTCTTTACATTCCACTGTGTAGTTATTAAGCTGTAGGCCCTAAAACAACAACACCATCGGAAAAGTTGTTTGCAACTTTTTGATTTTGGGTGTTTGTCGCAGAAGTTTGCAACATGGTTTTGTGTGGTCAAAATAAATGTGACATAATTTTCAAAAGGGAAAGAACAGATAGAACAATCTTCTTTCATGTAGCACCACTCTTTAAATTTTTCATGCTTTACATTTTTAGCAGTAAGCATGTTTCTGTCACAAGTAGCTTCAAAAAGTTGCAGAAGTATGCAACTTTTTGGCCTGATTCTCAATCTTTTTGATGCTGTCACAGAAGTTTGCAACACATCATGGTGTTGTCAAACTAAACAAAATGTAATGAAATGAGGGTATGGGATTGATAGAAAAGTCTTTCATCTATTACATGGTGTGGTTGTTTTTAACATAATTGCTGTGTGTGTGTTTTTTAATGGTAATGTTGTGGTAGGCGAGGCATAGTAATACATTTTGGGGAAAAGTTGCAAACATCTGCGATCATGTGAACCCACTATTAGTGAGAAATGTACCTTTAGTTTCCAAGCTAAATAATGTTTGAGTATGTGTAATGTTTGTATGTGTGTGTTTGTGGGGGGGGGGGGGGGGGGGGGGGGGAGAGAGAAAAAGTGAGGATTTCAATTGCATACATTCTTTGTAGTATTGTAATTTGTACTTGTAATTTAGTTGTTGATTTGATAAATAATGCTTACATTTTTTTTTTTTTACAAAGTTCTACAACTACTAACTAGTAGGCGTCTTCCCATTGTCTTAGTTTGGCTGGCAGAGATAATGCAGACATAGGTGGCAAGCGCATACCTTTCAAATCTTCAGTTAGGAACCTAGGAGTTAATATCTTGATTAGACACTATCTATATAACAACACAGCAGCAATGCATACTATAGAGCATACCTTGAACTTAGAAGAATAGCTTCAATCCAACCATACTTGACTCAGAGTGCCACTGCCCAGCTCGTTTCATTTGCCATAACATCGCTTGACTACTGCAATTCCATCCTTGCAGGTTTACACCTGAAGCAGATGTCATGCTTACAGAAAGTCCAAAACAGTGCTGCAAAACTCTTCTTTGAAAGTCCAAATATGTTCATGTGACACCACTCCTGCAAGAATTGCATTGGCTTCCAATTATATTCCGACCACAGTACAAGATAGCCACTTTTGCCTACCGCTTTTTCGACAGTTCTTTCCTATGTGCATATGAACCAAAACGAAACCTTTGTTCATCATGTGAGAAGCTCCTCAAAGTCCCGAAGCATAACACTAAAACATTGGGGGAACATTCCTTCAGCTTTCTTGCACCTTCTGTCTGGAACTCTGCCATCTGATCGCAGAGATTCTTCTACCCTTCCACTGTTTAAATCCAAACTCAAAAAACTCATTTGTTCATAACAGCTTTCTGCCAGTAGGATTTCTGCAGTCTTCAGCCTCCCACACTGATGCTTCTTGAGTGTTTTAATTATCTCACCATCACAGAGAGAGAGAGAGAGAGAGAGAGAGAGAGAGAGAGAGAGAGAGAGAGAGAGAGAGTATATGTATGTGTGAGAGAGAGGGAGGGGCACAGAGAGAGAGAGAGATGCATGTGTGTGTGTTTTAGTATCGTGATAATAACCTAGCACACTGCGTTATAATTATGTACCTGTTTTAAATTATTGCAACATGTTTATGTATTATGATAGTTATTTTATTTGCTGTTCTGCAAGTACCTGTTTTATATTAGTGCAATTTATTAAGTATGTTGGTAAATGTAAATGGTATATATTATGTACATGTATGTGAACAAGCGCATTGAGCTTACTCAGTGGGGAGTAATGCTATAGAAAATGTATTATTATTAGCAGTAGTAGTAAAATATCTACATGTGAGTGCTTTTGATCATCAAGAACTAGCAACCTTAATCATTAAAAGTGATGAAATATAAGTAATTAATGATATATGTGTGTGTATTTGTGCACATGCCACATAAAATACAAAGTGTGTGTGTGGGAGAGAGTTTTTGGAGTGATGTTGGACTGTGAGCGTAGCCACTCTGCTCCCCCCCACCCCCCACACACCTCCTCTGTGTAGTGTGTGAATTTGCAGTTAATGACTAGTATTTGTACTGTGTGATTCATTCATTGATAATGAAGCTGATTTTTGTTGTAAGCACCTTGGGTGAGGTGGGATACCAGAAAGAAGAAATATATTTGTTATGAATATTATTATTAATTACATTATCATAATGGTAAATATTAATGATTATGACTTGTTTGTTTCAGCTGGGAGATGAGGTGGGAACTGCTGGACTGAAATGTGCTGATAGTAATACTTGGTTGAATGATCCAGCTGATGATGGTGGTGATAATAATGAAGAGGATGCATCTTAATTTGGGGATATTTCATTAAAAAAACAAAGCGCCGTTTCTAGAACTTAATTGTTTCCATTGATTGACCATATTCAATTTTCTGAAAATTTTGGCTTTTTTCATTTCTTTTAATTTCTTTGTGTTTTTTCACAGCCATAAATCTTTCAGTCAGTAGGCTCTTTCATATCTAATGTGAGTCATCTCATGAATGCATGCCAGGAATACATGGCATGGTTGTTTTGTGTTGTCATTCAACTAAAAGTGAGAAACAGTTGGTTAAACAGTCATTTGTGCACACTTGTGTTCATGTGTGTGAATGTCACTGTCCCATGGTAATTGTCACTGTCACGTGTAATTGTCAAAAATATTTTTTGTCAGTATATAATGATAATTACAGTAATTTATGATATGCCTAATAATGTATCAGGATAGCTGACACTTTCAGCACTAGGCATGATGTACAACAGAAGACATTCTGTCATCCATGATCACCCAGATATAACCTAATGGTTGACTAGGTATGAAACACCAAGTTAATAATAATAACTCTTATATAACGCTATATCCCATAAAAAATTACAAACTCTTGGCACTGAAGTTACTTCCTGCCATTCATCAATAGAAAACAGTAGCACACTCACATGGTGATACACATGCAGACATGAAGAAAGAATAGGCATGCACACATAACTTAGCAGCATGGGGTTATATCAGTATGTGGAGCCTCCTCAATCCTGTCCCACTTCCTGCATTATTTGTAATTCTTTCCTTGGATTTGTGAGTGTGTGCACAGGGCCTGTGTGACTGAGGTTATATATAATATTATACATTTTATTTTTTGCTTTATGTTGTATTGATTGTAAAGCATTTTGATTTTTGTAAGGAATAGCACTGAAGAAATTCCCATTATTATTGTGATGAAAGAACAGATCATTGAAGGTGTAAGCTGTGACTGAGGAAAGAGTAGAACACTGAACAGGAGTTTTTAAAAAAGGTGGTATTTATCTGGACCATTCCCATTAACAGTGCTTGTATCTATATTATTTGCTTACAATTACATACAACTCATACACTCAGGTTATCACAATCTATACTTTGTCACAAACCTGGGTCTTAAGTCAGACTGAATAAAATTAAAAGAAAAAAGTGAATGGTCCTTGTCTGTGTCTTCTTTCTCATTTCTTCCTTTCTTTGGCCCCATCTTATTGTTCTGCACTTTCATGTTATCATTTCTTTTTTCACAGCTTTTTGTCTGCTGTGAAACACTGGATATCTACATTTGTTTGGAGAACCCCTTTCAAACACAAATCAAGCACTTCATACTGTGACTGACTCATTGACTGCACTCATTTGCAACCATTGTTGATGATGCGATTGCAAGAGAGCCAAGAGCTTGTAACACTGCACAAACTTCCATTACATGCTGTGGGAATGGTTTATAAAGTGGTGAAAGTGGTTTGCAGCAACTGGTCAGCCAGTCACTGAAACCAGTTAGATACATGGCTCTACTAGCAAACACCTTGTTCCCTTCCCCATCAAGAACACACACACACATGCACACATACATACTCTCTCTCTTCTATGCTGTGTTTATTTTCTGTTTTGGGGGGAGAACCAGTCACAAAACAAAAAACAGCTGGTACATCTGACTGATTGCTGATTTGTTTCTTGGTATATACTGATCTTAACTGGTCAAATACTGGAAATTAACATGAACCCAGATCAAGGTCAAAATACCTAAATATTTGGCAGTTTTTAAAACATTAAAAAAAAATTGTTTTAGTTGTTACATATTCAGCAGTAAACAATAAACACAATAAAGTTCAGCAAGGTAGGGTGGCTGTTTTTTGTTTGTTTTTTATGTATAAAAGTTCAGATGGTGGCAAGTACCAGCCTACCAAAGGCGCTAATGCCGCAAAAGCATACACAAAAGGTTTGGCTAAAATGTACATCTGCTGAGTTGCAAAACTTGCTGGTGATATAATGTGTAATCACCAGCTGTACTCTGTTGGTTATGTCATTTTGCACCATCACCAGAAATATGGTGCAATATTATGTAACTATGTATAATTATAATGTATGGAAAGTTGTCATCTATGCAATGGCAATGTTAGGTGGATGAGTAAAAAGAAATTGCACAATGTTTTCATACCACTGACAATACCTTCACTGCAATATTAACAGTAACACACTGATGGTTATTATACTTCAATATAAGTATTGTCATATGCCAGTAAACACCACTGAAGAAAAATAAACTCAGTGGTGGACAACTAATTTGCTCTTGATTCTGTGTGGTGGGTGTGGTGGTGAAAGGGAGAGCATTAAAATTGTTTTATGTCAAGACATGAATACATTTTTTGGGGGTAAGGTAGTGCATTATTAAAGAATTTTGAACCCACAGTAAGAATGGGACTGAAACCCTTTAAAAGAAAAAGAAAGAAAGAAACAAATTGCTGCTATAAACAAGCATGCCTGTTCACATCGTTTTCAGGAGACCAATATGAATGCAGTGGATCATACTGTGGGGACAATGCTCGGTGTGTGTTTAACAGTGAAGTGGGTCAGCCACAGTGTGAGTGTAATCCTGGCTTCCGTGGTGATGGCTTCAACTGCTACCCTGTCCGTAAGTTTGTGTGTGTGTGTGATGAGTGTGTGCGTGCATGTGTCCAGCACAGAAGCAGAAGTTCTTATTAATCTCTTTGTGATTGTCAGCCTATCTCTCTTGCTTTCTATACATATATAACATTGTATTTATGTTTATATGTGTCTGTGGAGTTTGACTAATGAGATGTGTCAACCATGCTTTCACAGAAAGACAACAATGATGTAAATATTTTCTGGCTGGAATAGTCTGTCTGGTTTTGTAAGTACTGTCATATGAGATAACAGTTAAAAGTTCTTTGTTGATTGACTGATTATTGACATTTAACACCCAGTTAACTGCCAAATCATATAAGGTGAAACACCTTTCATTAGATCACAACTAAAAGTATGATGCAGTGTTCATAACACATACCACATGTTGTTGAAAGAGAAGTGAGAAAAAAATATACCTGAATGAGCTGGTAAGCTAGAAGGTATGCAGAATTCCTGATACTAGGCAAAGCATGTTATGGTTTATTAATTCTGACCTGCCTTAGGCTGAATCTTGATAACTCTGCATTACCAGCAGAGATTACCTTAATTCCTGCATCATTTGCTCCCCCCTGAGGTTGTAAGAGATTGTGCAGGCTATATGATATGTTTATGGTAAACATTCTTCTGAGTAGATCCATTTATTTTTACATGAGATAATTTTTACTGGCTGATTCTTTCATTCTTATATTTTATGCCCAGTCAACTGCAAATGCCACATCGAGTACTGAGAATGCCAGTAGTATGACAGGAAGACAGTGGACAATGCACTCTTTTAGTACATGAGTTTGGCTGTCATTAAAGCAGATATCTGAATTGTATGCATATCCATTAAACATTGTATGTTGCTGTTAAATGAAGACTGGCAACATATTTTGCACCTGTTTCACTCTTGAATGAATGGTGCAAAGAAAGCTTTTTGAAAATGAATGTTGGTAAGACAAAAGAATTAGTGCTAGATGCAAGGAAAACAACAAACATCTTTGTTCCTGTCAAGGTAAACAATCAACCAGTTGAGGTGGTACTCTGATAGATAATGAGCTAAGTTTTAGTGACAATACAGATCTTATCTATAAAAAATCACAGCAACGCTTGCACCTCTTGTAAAAACTGAGATCTTTTGATGTTAGTCATGAGCTTTTATAGAGCGTTTTAACGTGGTTGTCTGGCACAGGAACCTGGGTGTAAAGGGGAAGCCAAAACTAGCACATATTGTCAGGATAGCGGAAAAGATTATTGATGCAAAACAAGACTCCCTAAGTGATCTGTATCTCACAGCAGGTGAATAGAAAAGTGCATGGATCATAGATGATGCAAAGCACCCCCTCTTTTCTCTGTTTCAAAACCCCCAGTTGGGCTGATGATACAAAATGCCAATTGCCTGGAAGAATGTGTATAATTTTTTTTATCCCAAGTGCTATTTCTGTTTCTAGGGCTACTTAATATGTTGGCCCTGTGGGTTTCAAGGCTCAGCTTTACTTACCCTGTGATAGTATTGATATGATGGATGTTTAAGTTACTCTTTTAGTTCATTGGCAAAATAGCCCAATACGTGTCAGGTTTATTTTATATATCAGCATAACCATCTTAATTTTGAGTTAACAGATAATAATTGTGTGCAGTTTACTGTGGGTGCATGCATGTGTGTGTGTGTGTGCATTTGTGTGTGCGTGTGTGCTTGCTTTGTGTGTGTGTGTGTGTGTGTGTGTGTGTGTGTGTGTGTGTGTGTGTGTGTGTGTGTGTGTGGGTGTGTGTGTGTGAAATTTATATACTGCCTGGATTTGATATGTTGCTCCATAAATTCTGCCTGTATATGTTGCGGTCTATTTGGGTGTTCTGATGTTTAAGGAATGTCTGTTTTATTGTAATATTTATTGGTTGTTTTAAGTGATTGGTGAGCCAGAAGGATAATGGATGCTTTGATGTTTAAGGAATGTTTGTTTTATTGTAATATTTATTGAATGTTTTAAGTGATTGATGAGCCAGAAGAATAATGTGTGTGTGTGTGTGTGTGTGTGTGTGTGTGTGTGTGTGTGTGTGTGTGTGTGTGTGTGTGTGTGTGTGTGTGTGTACACATTATTGTTATGGATATTGCTTTTGTATTTGGGCAGTTTCTAGCTCTGTATTTTACTGAATTGTTGATGTTTTATTGTAAAATGTATTGAATGTCTCATATAAATGACAAACCAGATGGTGAATTTCTTTACATAGAGATAATTAAGTTGTCTTGCATTGTATGTATGCAGAATTTGGCTGTAATGAAGCTGACATATGTGGTGACAATGCTGAGTGTGTGCTGGACTCTGACAGCAAATCCTACAGTTGCCAGTGTCTTGATGACTTCAGTGGTGATGGATACATATGTGAACCTACAGATCGTAAGTGTGTGCATACAACCTCTCTATGTTGTTGTTCTTCCATATAACATCCAACTTCAACACTCTGAAGACTCCGACACTTCAAGCGCATGCTAGGTTATTTTTATTTTTGGACTACAATATATTTAACACATGCATGTGATCTTTCTGCATGTGCATACACATGGGAGCCTCTCATCTGAAGTACATTGATAGAATCTGCACAGAATTTGACTCTGGAGAAGTCTCATAATGGGCACAAAACCTAGCATGTTACCCATCTGTTTGATGACCATGCGCAATTGTGCTAAACTTTGGTTTTCAAGAATGAGTGCTTTTGCTCTGGGCCACTGCCACTCCAATGACTTTTGCACAGGTCCTTTTTGCATTGGAGTACTGAGTGTGAAGAGAGGTACACATTCAATGCATTTCACTGTCTTGTGAAAATGGAATACAGAGAAAATTTCTTTCTTTCTGTCAGAGACTTACATGAAAGTTTTTTGACTGGTATTACTGTTAGGCACATCCTTCTGTACTGCTAAAAACAAAAATCTATATATACAGACAGATACTTAGATCCTAGCTTCTTTAGGGGTATACTAAACATTGGAATCCCTGTCTGGGGCTGTCCATTTCCATTTCCTGCCAGATGTAGCCCATCTTTTTGAGTTGGCCTCCATTCAAGTTGTACTGACAGTATAGCTGTGCAGTCATATAAACTTTGCCACCAGATTCAAGCAGCGCAGCATATGGGAAATTTTTTGATTGCTGTCTTCTGAGCTAAATTCATACGAACGGTGATAATCTGTATTGAATATAGGTGGGTTCTTTCTTAACTTCCTCTGTTAAGTCAAATATACAGAATCAGTCTATACACAAATATGAAACAAAACATCAAACACCAAATGTCAAACACAGTTTTTTGAAGAGTTAGTCCCTTCAGTATTGCCACCAGCAGATTAAAAACTATCAAATCACACAACAGATTAACACCGACAGTCCTCTGTTTTTGTTTTTGTTTTTAGTAAAGTAAAAGACTGGGATTAATCAGCCAGTGTGTGAACTGGAAAGAACATGGGGTTGTCTACTGGGACATGTGACTTTGGATTTCATCTGAAACTGTAGGAATTCATCCAGTGGGAATTTATTCATTAGATTTCATCTTGCAAGTATTCATCCATTAGAGTTTTACTGAACGTCTTTGGTTAAAATAAGTAGTACTGTCAGTACTGCTGCGTTGATGCCAACTGTGTGGACAATATTGGTTCTGTTTGTTTACAGTGACAAGTGCTGATATTTAATATTGCTGCAGGAATGTAGATGTAGAATGTAGCATCTTTGGTTTTGACAGGTGATAACTGCTTGTCTTTTAGCCTTAGACATACAATGAATACATTACAATAAAAAAAAATTGTACACAGTGATCAGCATGATGTATGTACAATAGTGGAAGTCAGGTAGTGATAGTCAGTGTTGCAGCAGGGATGCAGGGTGCACAGTATTGGACATCTTTGGTTGTGGCAGGTGGTGACTGCTATTAGTACAGCAGGAGTGTGAACTCTGTACTATATGTTTTAGGTTGTAACAGGAGTGTGGACTCTGTACTATATGTTTTAGGTTGTAACAGTAGTGCAATGGGAGTGTGGACTCTGTACACTATTGGATGTTTTAAATTGTAATAGTAGCTAGTACAGCAGGAGTATGGACTTTGTACAATATTGGATATTTTAGGTTGTAATAGTACTACAGTGGGAGTATAAATGTACGATATTGGATGTTTTAGCTTGTAACAGTAGTGCACCAGGAGCGAGGACTCTGTACAGTATTGGATGTTTTAGGTTGTAATAGTAGTACAGCAGGAGTATGGACTGTACAATATTTCATGTATTAGGTTGTAACAGAAGATCCCTTTAGTTTGCAGCAGGGATGGAGACTGTATGTACTATTTTGAATGTCTTTTGTTGTGAAAGGTTGTAGCTCTTGCATCAGGGAAGAGGAGTGTGTGTGATATTAAAGGTCTTTGCTTGTGACAGGTGGTGACTGCCAGTATTGCAGCAGGGATGCAGACTGTGTGTACGATATTGAACGCTTGGTGTACCGCTGCAATTGTCAAGCTGGCTTTACAGGCGATGGAATCACATGCACTTCCATTGGTAAAAATACTAAATGTTTCTTTTCTTTTGTATCTGTTTTTGTATCTTTTGTTTTGTATCTATCATTATCAAAGATAAAAGTAATCCATTTTTGCCACTTGATGATTGGTATGTATGCACTTATCAAAATATATGTATTATCTATGAATATAGGAATATAACTGGTTTGAAATATGGTTACGTTTGTGCAAATGCAGTTAGCTACAACTTGTTTCTTTTGTTAGCTTTGAAGAGAAACTACACAAATGACCTCTCTTATAAAATCAGCATTTTGGCTGTTTCTTTTTCTTTTTTAGTGTGCAAACAGCTCTTGAAGGGTATCATTTACCCACTAGTTGTAAAAGTACATAACACACTAGAGCTAGTTCATCAAGAAGAGTGCATTACTGTCTGGTGCCTCTAGGTATAATTCTTTCCCTTTGTGGACACATTTTCATTTCTTTCTTTATATAGTCTTTCTATATCTTGTTTGCTAGGCAATGTCTTTATGGTAGAAAAAAACTAGAATGCAATACTTATTGTTTTTGTTGTTGAAATATACGTAAAACTTTTTCATCATGAGTTGTTTGTATAGTGCAGTGAGTTTAACTTTGGTTAGAGAATGGCACGTTATACAAACTATCTGTTATTATTATTGTTAGTGTAATGCCATTAAACCATCCAAGTACTTTTCTGAAATTTTTCACCACCAACCATTCAGAGTATGAGTCAACAAGCACAAGCATCAGAGCCATGAAGTCTACATGCAGTTGTGACCAATTTGTCTACCCATTCCCAAGGATGCAGCAGAGCTTGCTTGGGCATGTGTCTGACTTTGCTAGCATACATTTTCAGTGTCTTGGTCCAAACTGGTCTACCAAACATTCAGACAAGTGAGACTTTTTATCTTTCTCATTCTGGGATGACTTGTTTGCAACTCTTCCAGTGGTGAATTTCTGCAAGCAGAGGGAACAACCATATGAGTTTTGAATACTGAATTATGTTTGATAGTGTTGGTATGTCTTCAGTTCTGACTGTCATTTTTATGACATTTCAGAAGGCCAACCAGCAAGGGTGTACTGCTTTACATGAGAGAAAACATAGTCAGTTTCTCATTGTTTGTCCTCAGTTGTGACTGGAAGTGTAGACAGATGGTTTGTCTGCAACACCACTTCCTCATCCAGTTTCGGTTCACAGCCTTCTTGTATTTGAACTGAGATGGGAAGAAACTTTACACACTCAAATCCATCTTGAAAAAGGTCGTGAAAATTATTCAGTTCTTATAAACTGAGCTTTTCATCCAAGTGGTTTACATCCCCAAACATTGAATCCAGTTTCTGCTGAACAATGACCATGAGAGAAATCAAACAGATATCTGTCTTACTGACCAAACACAGGCACTGGCCACAGGTATGTGTTCTCAGGTCTGGTGGTGTCAGTGTCAGTTTCTTGCCACCAGTCCATGTGCTTCTGAAATAGGTCTGTATTCCACAGTCAGAGTGACTGAATGCATAAACTTGGTTGCTCATTGATGGTGTGTTGTACATGGGAACTTGGGTCTCATCAGTAGGCTTTGCTGGTGCTCTCTGTGCATTACTTACAAATGGGGTGCTTGCTGGAAACTGATCCTTCCCTCAGGTGCAACACACAGCTGCCAGGTGACCTACTTTCTCACAGATGTTGCACATGTTGAGCTTGTTTGGGTAGTTTTGGCATTGTGCTGCTTTCTGCAATGGTAGAAAGTAGCCTGTGGGAGTCCACACGGAATTCAGAACTGCTTGTCAGCCAGTTATGCAGCTTGTGCACTTCCAATGATCTCATTGGGTCTGGGTTGGCTTTTAAGGTTGCTGTATGAGTTGCTGCTGCTTTCATTGCATAGGCAATTTCCAGTCCTTCTGTGAAGACAAGGTATTTCTTTCTCTGACAATAGCTTCCTTTGGACTGTGGTATTTGACAATCCACACACAAACCCACCCCTCAGGACTTTCATGATAAGAATTGGCCAAACTCTCATGACACAAGAAGACATACCAGTTGTGTGGCAAAGTCATTCACATTTTTGGATTCTGTTTGACTATAGTTTGAATCTTTTGCTTATGATCAGTAGTTTTGGATTCAAAAATATCTACAAGGTTTAGAGGTGATGACCATTTTTTGCCTGATTACATAATTGTGGTCAAATAATTTTGTTTGAATTACTGAAATTGCATTTGAAAGTTAAACATGCTCTTTGTAATTGTTTTCAAAAGGTAAACATGATGTACATAAATTTGTATTAAGTTAATGAGAAAGATCTCATAAATGCATGAAATAATGTAAATGTGCTTAATCCAAACCTGAGCCTGAAGTGCTAATAATAACTGCCACTTAACAGGACTTTGAATATAAGTTGATTTATGGGTATTTATCTCTTATACTTATTTCAAAAATGTATGTTTATAATTGTTTGTTGTGGAAGACTGAATTCAGTTTCCTTGTGTGCCACAGCTTAATTGTTACATCAAATATTAAATTCTTTCTAGACAGATGTGGGCAGTGTGATGTCAATGCAGACTGCAACTTTGATCCAGCCGCTAACCAGTTCCGGTGCCAGTGTCAGTACAGTTTTTATGGCGATGGCATTCGCTGTGATGAATATGACTGCCGGGAAACTAACGTGTGCGCTCCGAATGCTGTATGTGAATTTGATGTCAACTACAATGCCTTCCTCTGTCACTGCTCCAGTGGCTATACAGGTTTGTCTTGTCAGTAGGAAGGTTAGATTAGTTTCACACCAAAGGTAAGGCTTTGCTCCCTGAGCAAATGGGCAAAAGGTTGTCTAAGATTAGTTGTACATTCTTATGAGGAATGTTGTAGCATGCTATTACTACCTCAGATCTAGAACTAATCATATTTGATGTCTGAGCATTGCTCACCTTGTAGACTGTAGTGATTTTCTGAATTGTATCAATATGTGAGAAGTAAACTAAATTTGTTTTTGTTCATAAGAAGAAACAACGACAATTGACTTGAATGTTCATTGCAATGATCCAAGACATTTGTGTGTAGGTTCTTTTTTCTGAGTGTAAGGCTGTATAATTAGTGTATGGTTTGTCAGAATAGTTGTAGGCTTCTGTTTATGTAGATCCTAATCTGTCCAAACTCTAATTTGTAGAAAAGTTGGGAAGAGTTTATGATAATAATAATGGTGCACTTTTTTGGCCCTAGGTGGTTTACAACAAAAAGCAACACCCATATTGGTTGCATGTGCATACATATATAAAATTATGTTTATAATAATTTGAAATACACATATGCATACACTGTGCATGTGTGCACATGTGCGCACACACACACATGCACATATGCACCCACCCTTCCACCCACCTATGCACACACATATACACAGAGCCTTGGACAGGGGTTTGGGGGGTAGGGATGAACCCAAAGAACAAGTCATGAATACAGGAAAAGAACAAAAAATGACAAATGTGAGACATAATTTCAACAGTTGCAAGAAATGTGAGGAGAAAAGGTCAGTTGTGGGGATGCTTTTGAAAGGAAAAAGGAGTCACACATTGTCTGACAAAATAAGGCAGTCCATTCCACTCTTGGGGTCCAGAGCAAGAGAAACTGCAGAAACCATTCTGTTTCATGTTGTGCCTGTTGACTTTAAATAATCTCATATCAGAAGAAGACTGAAGGGTGTGGGATGCTGTGTACACTTGAAGAAGCTTGGAAAGGTATTTAGGAGCAGCACGCCATCATTACCCTGAAACAGAGACAGCATGCTTTGTACTGTTGTGCAACTCAGTGGAAGCCAGTGAAGTTCCTGAAGGTGTGTAGGTTTGTCTTCTAGTGGACCTGAAAATGAGCCTAGCTCCAGAGTTTTGAGCTGTTTGAAGAGGTTGAATGACAATATGTTGAGAGCCAGTGAGAGAGAGGAAATACAGTTCCAATCAAGCCTGGAAAGCATACATGAAGTCGCACTGAGATACTGGCGGATCATGTTGATATGTGTAAGTTCAAAATCTGAAACAGAATGAGGACCAGAATGCCTGTGCAGAATCAACAAAGGCATTAATTAGCACTTGAAAGATGTCACACAAATGCAACAACAAAGACCCTGAGTCATGTATGGTAATTCTCACCTGGCATGCAACTACATAATCTCCACAAGAGGTACATCCTCATAAAAAGGATGCCCCCCGCCCCCATGTATATACCCTCCATTTCAGGCACACTCAGCAACATATGTGTTCAGGCATACAATAGAGCCTTTTTTGTGTTTTTGATTCAAGACTGGACATTGTTCTTTGATCTTGAATTTTTTTTTTTTTTTTTTTAAAGTTGGTTCTGTATAACTATAATCTCACCTGCCAGTGGAGTTACTGTAGGCCACTCGGGTCTTTGTTGTTGTGTTTAAGTGCCCTGTGCTCCTACCTTGTGCAGTAGATGGGCACTCTAGAAATCCTCAATATTATTTATATGATGTTTTTTGAGCACTAATTAACTGTTTTACGAAACATTTTCATTTTGCGAACTGTTGGGCAAGTCCAGCACCACCCCTCTCCCATCAGACATCCCCATTCCGATCTGCCCGATTGGTTTTGTGACTTTTTCTCCAACAAGATTGACTGTATCCGTAATGACCTGGACTTGCACTCATGTGAACAACCGACCCTTGCCATTTTTGATGGTCCACAGCTCTCTCAGTTTGAACTGGTGACCGACAAACTAATATGTGAACTCATCTTAAAGTCACTGATGAAAAGTTGCATGCCTGATCCTATCCCTACTACCCTCACCAGACAGTGCCTTGATGACCTTGTTTCATTGATCATGTTTATTGTTAATGCCTCTCTTTCTACAGGTATAGTCCCTCCCCAGTTCAAGCAGGCTATTGTAACACCACTCAGTGATTCAGTTGAAAAACCATCTGTCTGGCAATAAGCTTATTGAAATCTTTCAGTCCACTTACAGGCAAAACCATAGCACAGAGACTGCCATGTTGAGTGTCCTTGATGGTCCGCTTTGTAGCACGGATGAGAGACTAGTTTCCCTGGTGGCTCTGCTTAATCTAAGTGCTGCTTTTGACACACTGGACCATCCAGTACTGCTGAAATGGCTTGAGACAACCTTTGGTGTTAGGGGTACAGTCCTCGACTGGTTTGTCTCCTACCTGAATGGCCGTTTTCAGTCAGTCATTGTTGATGGTGTTGTGTCCTCCTCCCGCCCTCTTGTGTACGGTGTACCCCAGGGTTTTGTGTTGGGACCAGTCTTGTTTACCGTGTACTCCCAGCCTTTGTCAGATGTCATTTCTGTCCATAATTGTGACTATCACAAGCACACCGATGACACTGAGCTATTCAAAAGTGCCCCACCTGATCAGTTCCTTTCTGTTCAGTCCTGTATTCAGACATGTATTGATGATGTTCTGCTCTGGATGAATAGCAACAAGCTTAAGTTGAACACAGATAAGACTGAGGTTATGCCTGTTGGCTCTGCATCTTGTCTTGAGTTGGTTGACAGTGAGTGCGCGAACAGTGGTGGAAAGTGTTCCTTTCAAAATGTCGGTTATATACCCTGGAGTCCATCTTGATAAAATGTTGTCAGTGCAGAAGCACATCAGCAGCATCTGCTGTGCGTCCTTTCTAGAGCTGTGACATATTGCGTCAATCCGACCGTACTTGTCCCAAAGCGCTGCAGCAAGGCTTGTTGCGGCAATGGTCATATCCCACCTTGATTATTGCAACTCAGTTTTCACAGGTCTACCAGCAGACCAGATCACTTGGTTACAGCGGGTGCAGAATAATGCAGCACGGCTCATGTTGAAAAAAAGAAGACGAGATCACATAACACCACTTCTCAAGGAACTTCACTGGTTACCAGTGAAATTCCACTGTCAGTACAAGATTGCAACTCTTGCTTACTGCCATTTTGAAGGGTCTTTACCTCCTTATCTTTGTTCATCTCTCTGCATTTATGAACTGTCTTGCTCTCTCTGATCTTCTAATGAAAAGCTGCTAAAAATTCCTTGCTAAATTTTGTGCCTGTCACTGATGAATTTGCCTTAAAAATAATCAACAGTGCACCTGCCAAGTCTTGTGAACTTGATCCCATTCCCACCATGCTTCTTTATGAAAACCTTGACATTTTCTTGCTGACCATCAAGAACATCATCAACACATCTCTTAATGACCACTGGCATTGTACCACATGATCTGAAGACAGCCATCATCAAATCTCTTTTGAAAAAGCCATCACTTGACAGAAATCTTTTGAAAAACTACTGCCCCATTTCTAACCTTCCATTTCTGTCCAAAATCCTTGAAAAAGTGGTTCTCCACAAAATTCTGTCCTATCTCCAAGAAAACAACCTCAGCAATCCCTTTCAGTCAGCCTATCGAGCAGGACGCAGCACAGAGACTGTTTTGTTACATGTTGTAAACGATATTCTCTCCACTCTGGACAATGACAACATCTCTGTTCTTCTTTTATTTGATCTTTCTGCAGCTTTTGACACTATCGACCACCAAATACTCCTCTCCTGCCTGTTTTTGGCATTCAGTCTACTGTACTCCAATGGTTTCAGTCATATCTCTCAGACAGATATCAGTCCACTTCAGTCAATAACTTGTCTTCCTCACCATCACAGCTCATGTACATTGTGCCTCAGGGCTAAATACTGGGGCCCATTCTCTTCGTTCTGTACACTATGCCTCTCTCCAATATCATAGCTAATCACTCTATAAATCATCAGCTTCTTGCGGATAATACACAGCTCCAGAAAACCGCTCTCAGTGAAGTTACCAACCTCACCAAAGAACTTGATGCATGCACAGATGACACAAAAACATGAATGACCGAAAATCAGCTCAAGCTTAACAATGACAAGACAGAAGCTCTTCTCTTTCCATTTTCATCTTCCTTGAGACCTTCCACCATTTCTCTCCCTGACTCGACTACTCTTGGCTGTCACAACATCCCCTTCACTGATTCTGCCAGGAACCTTGGAGTCATTCTTAACTCAAACCTGTCCATGAAGAAGCACATCATAAAAATCTGACAAACTGCTTATTTTGAGCTTAAATGCATTAGTTTGATCTGCAGGTTTCTCACTGAAGATGGAGCCAAGACTCTTGTTACCTCCTATATCCTCTCACAGCTCAACTACTGCAACTGTCTCCTCATGGGTACACCTAATTCTGTCATCCAGCCTCTCCAGAAAATTCAAAACTTTGCTGCAAGACTCGTTGTCTTGGCACCCTGCCACCAGCACTCAACACCTCTCCTGGAAAAACTGCACTGGCTTCCCATTTCAGGATGTATTAACATAAAGTCACTTGTATGTGTTTCAGTGTTATAAATGGTTCTGGTCCTGCTTACCTTTCTGAACTGCTACATGTCTACACTCTGTCTTGTGTATGCTCTTCTTCTGACACCTGCGTGCTGAAAATCCATCATTACAAATGCAAGAGTCATGGCTTTCGTGCTTTCTCTTGCTTTGGACCCCTCATTTGGAATTCACTCCCACAAGAACTTACACACTGCTCAACCCTGTCATCTTTTAAAGCCAAACTGAAAACCTTCCTCTTCTCACAGTATTTCCACACCAACTAATATCAATATCCAATTTCTGCTATAGTCGTGTGCGCACATGTGTGTGTGTGTGTGTAATTTCCACATAATACCTTATGTAAATTGTTTTGGTAGGACTGTGCTCTACATGTGTAGAGAATTTGGTATTTAGGTTAACATGTATCATGTGAGCACTCAGGGCATTGAAGAGTGCATGATAAATGTACATTACTATTATTGTTATTATTAAGATAATTCAGGAGTAAAAAAATATTACACTTTAACCACTAATATTATGGTAGTAGGTGAACAGAGAGGATGTATATACACTGAGCTATTGTCCTGAACAAAGGGCATATAACAGAACCATTTGGACAGGAATGACATGTGTTTCATGTTAACATAAGATAATGGTCTTTAGTTCTAAACCTTGTGAGTTGTTTTACAAATACACAACAAAAGAGGGTGTTTCAAAAATCTTAAACAGAATGAGGCCCAGAGCGCTTGTGCAGAATCAACACACAAGGGAGTTAATTAGCGCTTCAAATATGTAACACAAATACAACAACAAAGACCTGAGTCGCCTACGGTAACTCTCATCTGGCATGTGTGTAAATGCAAGGTACATAAGCTCTACCAGAGGTACATCATCTTACGTCAGAGGATGTACCTCTGGTGGATTTTATGTACCTTGTATTGGATGATTCAGGCGGGGTTGTTAACTCCCTTGACTTTTGCCCTGCATCGCTTAAGTCCCCTTGGCTGCTTTTACTTCCGGTGTGTACTTTCTTCACAGTGGAAGGCGGTGACAGTGAATTTGCGAATTTTACACTGCCAATGTTAAAGGCATTTTTTGAGGCCCATAGTCATAAAGTGTCTGGAAATAAGCAATAACTTGTTGCTCATGCTTTAGGATGCCCCAAAACACATTTTTTCTACGAACTCGCAATCTTCTGATCAACAAAAAAAACACAACACAAAGACACTTTTTGTTCACCCTCCATCCCCTTTCCATGGTAATTTTTGCAACTGCAACAGTATTGGCATTTGTACTGCTTCACAATTCTAGTTTCAACTTCCACTGTTATACACAGCGTGAAGCAATGCCTACTCAGAAATCAGCCCGGAAGTGAGCTGCAACCTCTCGTGACTTCTTGCGCGAAAGAGTACAAAGCACATTCACTCTAGCAAACCAGCTCCACTGAATTGCCCAATATACATGCATGCCAGGTGAGAGTTACTGTAGGTGACTCATGTCTTTGTTGTTGTACTTGTGTTATGTATTTGAAGTGCTAAGTAACTCCCTTCTGTGTTGAAAGAGGGTATTTATTTTCCATTATACAGGAAGACCATTGCAAGTAACATTGCAAGATCCTAGATTTCATCCAACACTCTCAACAGTTCTTGTGATTTTGACATTTTTGTACGTATTCTCCATGAATGTTTTTCAAGTGCTCAAATAAGTTATACCTAAGGACAAAAATGCATTTGTAATATATCAAAATGTGCAGAAATGGATGGGCTTTTAAATTCAAGTTTTGTTTTATAAATTGCATTATTTGATGTGTTGTCATGTGACCTTGACCCTGTTACTAAAAATAGAAATTGCCATGCACATTCACTCATTCGTCTTTCATAATGAACAAAAAAAATCAGGATATCAGTCCTAGTTCAACAGCAGCTGATTATTACTGAACAAGAACCATTGCCCCATCAAACAAGCCAAGTTTCACACATCTAAGTCAATATTTACAGGTTTTATGCTCCAGAAATGGAAGCTTACCAAAATCAATTTCACCAAACCACATGAAAACATCACCTATAAAGGCAGTAATAAGGCTAATGCTCAACACCACAAGGCAATATGCAACAGATATTACATTTGTTATAACACTGACATGTTTTCACAATCCCTGGAATCACAAACAAATTTCATAATGTTAAAGCATGGCAACCATTGAAAATGGAGCGCAACATACGCACACACATTACAGTGAATTACACTAACACTCAGGAAAACTGAGCAGTTTCTATCACTTTGGAAACACAGGTAAGTCTCACAACCCATACATTTGACATTTGTTATCTGATCTTTCTGTTTCTCTTTGTAATTTTAAAAAAATCTTTCCTTGGTCATAACAGGGATAATAGAATGCGTTGTGAACACATGTTTTTTTGAAACAAGAGGAACATCAGCATGTACATCAAGATTGCAAGCTGCCTAATAAGCTCTGTTGTAGTAAAGTCTAGCTGTCCATATCTGTCAGGCCGTTGTAGTTCTGGTATATATATCTACATGCTTCTTTCTGAAATCTTCAAACAAGATAAATGCAATCACACGTGCAATATCAAGAAAGTGGTAAAAGAGAGTTTTCCACCATTTATTTGTTTTACGCAAAGTGTTATATACTATGAACAATACTCGTGACATCAAAAGACCAATAAAACGATAAAATTCTTCAGGGTTGAGGGAAGGTTTCCGGGGCCCAACAGTGTAAGTACACAACATGCCTATCAGGCAAGGGGTAAAAAACAGTTTACATGACGCAGAAACTTGCCGATGTCAGCACGGGTCTTGCAGTCCTTGATGTAGACACCAGGTGGACGAGCAGGGTGGAAGGGGGTTTCTTGTCCCCAAGTCCTGTGTGTTGTAGCCTTGGTCTCTGTAAGTGTAACAAAGTAAAAAATTGAAATGTAAAAACACTTGTGCAATGGCATTCTTGTTTTATAAAAGAAGAAGGAAACTGAGAGTGTAAAATGGCACATAAATCTAAGTTGCTAACCTAACTGTCATGAGCACAAGCTATGTTTGACTGATGGACTAGACCTGAAACAAGGTTCAAAGGTCAATCTCGCCAATCCACTTGTTTCCGTAAATTTCACAGGTCAGGTGCCCGTCAAGTTGGATCTAAAAATCCAGGTCCACCGTCACTGTCATCATCTCCGCTCACCTCTTCTTCCTCCCAGACTTCCTCATCTGAACTATCATGTGGCATTTTACTGTCTGAAGATTCATCAGAACTAATTTTTGCCAAATATATACTCACACTGTACGCTGAACTCAAACAAAGTTGAAAAAGGTGGCAAAATGGAAAATGCTGCATGACGCATTTGTGTTGCATAATTGTAATTGAAAAACAATCTAAATCACGTCATTTTGCACACAGACTGCCCAGACTGAGTTTCTGTGATGTATTTCTCGCAAAAAATACTAGGTTCATTTTTTTTTAACTTCTAAAATGGCAAGTTTGTCCATCAATCACCAGTGATTGAAATTCAAGGGAAAGAACTGCAAGGAGTTAAAGTCTTTTCTGTTACCAAACAGTACAAAGTCTTCATTTTGTTTCATGTTTGTAACATTTACAAGCTTTTCATTCACAAATTTTTCAAACATTAAATACAAGTGCTGCACAATGTGACATCTCCAAAACATGCAGAATATTTCCATTGTGTGTGTGGGTGACAGACTTTACTTGTTTCATATCATTAGCAACTTTAAAAAAAAAATCTTTTTGTTATATTGTGGCAGGAATCCTGTGAACCAAATACACCTGAAATTATTTCAGTTTCACTTCATTTAAAAAAATTAAAACATTATGTTAGTAATATTATTTGCTTCACAACTCTGAGCTCTGGAATTCTTCTGATGCCATTCTTGGCACAGTTTTTGTTTGGTCTGTTCTTTTTGGTTTGTTATAGTCTATTCCCTGTGATGAAGTGTGGGTGAGTTCTAATAGATTTGCTCTGCCTGTCTGTTGATGCATCCAGATTTGTCCAGAAAATAGCATCTGATCTTCTCAACCTTCAGTATCCAAACTTGGTATCATGGTACAGCATCATGAGCTGAAATGTCATACAAAGAAAATTGTTATTTTAAAGGTTAAGATCACATATAATCAAAATATAATTGTTCCTGCTATATCTTCTGAAATGTTGATCCTTTAGAAGCAAATGAGTTAGACAGTATGTTATCATAAACCAATAAAATTATTGGATTTCTGTGTTCAAGTTCAAAATTTAAATAACTGTTTCTATAAATAATAAAAGAGTTATTATTATTATTGTTGTTGTTGCTTTTGTTGTTATTTTTATTTTTATCTGCTGAACTGCTGATCCTTTTGCAACCAAGCCTGGTTTGATGGGACTGAATATCATCATTGTTTCATGAAATGACTGGATTGCTGTTTTGAAGGTCAAAAGGTTCAGAATTTCATTTAATGTTTATCAGTTCAATATTTTCTGCCATTGATACCTTTGTGACTAAATATCTTCACAATTTTATACTTGACTGGTTTACCATATATGATCTTTTTTGTGTTTTTTATTGTCAAAAGAAGTAGGCCTAAACTGTTGTAATTCTGTTTACTGCCTTTTTGTATGCTTTTTGGGCAGCCCTTTATGTTCCTAAGTCTGTTTGGTTTGACCATCATTGCCTTGAAAATTCTTTATTGTTGTGCAGTTATTTCATTTTTATTTGATTTCCAATAAAAATTGGCATTGCAAGTGGAAAGGAAGATGGTGTCATTGAGTGTTGTACAAGTGACTAATAGAGGTAAGGTAGGTGGTGAGTTGGAGGTGTCTGTCACTGAAGCTAAATACTTTGGTTATTGGATAAGGTGGATGTTCTGTTATGAAGCTGTGTGTGGTTTCCATTGTTCATTCATCACAGACTAATGGTTGTGTTGTTACAGGTGATGGGTTCCATTGTGAGGCTGAAGGCTGTGATGTTGTAAATGACTGTGACACCAATGCCAGCTGCATACCAGACCCATACAACACAGCCCATTATGTCTGTCAGTGCAAGCCAGGATTTCAAGGAGATGGCAAAATTTGCGTACAGCAAGGTTACTACTTTAGTTTTTGCCTGCATATTGACTCCATCAGCTGAATCAAACAATTAATTGAGGATACCCAAGTGGCAATATAAGAATATGTTGCTAGCCCCTGTCTCTCTCACCCCCCCCCCCCCCCACCAACCCTCCCTCCCTCCCACACAAACACAACATGCCATGCATACATACACACACAATATGCCATGCACACACACACACACACCACACACATCCAACCTTAAATACACCCTTACACATTTAGGTCAGCCCCCCCCCCACTCCCCCACCCCACTCTTCTCCCACTTCAAGGGTTGAACTTGCTTCTGCATATGCACAGTGCAGTGACTTCTGTTACTGGCCATTACAGATGTTCAACATGATTTTAGCTTTTGCAATGAAAGTGTTGATACAGACATGGGCACGGAAGGATACCGAATTCCTGAAGCAGCCTGTGTAATCTTCTTCAAGTAGTGTCAGTGCTTTTGGGAGAACAAATGTTTGCTTCAGGAGGTGGTTTAAAAAACTGTTGGAACTGAGCAGGACAGACTTGCAAACAGAAGAGTTGTTAAAAACAGAAGAATTGTTGTGTAATCAAAGCATGCAAATTCTCACAGTGACAGTTTATGGATGTAGTAACTTGTTAGCCTAGTGGCCCACAGCTACATGTAGATATAAACAAAACTGAAAGACAGGTGACTGCCACTGCAACCAAACATTTGGTACATCATCATAAGTTTGCATGGCTCCCAATCCAACAAAGAATTCAGTACAAGATAAACACTCTCTGCTATAAATGTATCACGGGCACTGCTCCAACTTATCTCTGTGACTGTCTTCAGCTTTACACACCCTCCCGTACTCTCTGCTCTGCTTCTGATACTCTCAGCCTCCAGATTCCTTACACCAGACTCTCCACTGTTAGTTCTTGTGCTTTTCTGTTCTTGGTCCATCAACATGGAATAACCTTTCCCTTCCTCTCCAACAGGAACCCTCTCTGGACTCATTCAAAGGCAACCTAAAAACACTTTTTTCCCAAAACTGTAGACCTGCCTTGTTTTCTGTTCTGTGCTGCTGTATCTCAAATCTCTATTTGCTGCATGTTTGTTTTTTTATGTTTTTTTTAAAGCTGGGTAAATTTAGCTTTGTATAGTCAGAATGCTCCTGTGTGCAGGTGCCTCTGTGTATGTGTGTGTGTGTGTATGTGAATGCGCTTAGAATAGATTCTATGAACAAGATTTCACACTTTACAAATACTTTAATTGTTATAGGCAAGTGTGTTTTGGATTGGATTGCTGTATTCAGATTCATTATTCACCAAGTTTAACAATAAGGAAAGTGTCTTCAAAAAGTGGTAAGCATACAAACATAAACAAGCAACAACACTGACATACATCAACTAACATAATTAAAGGTATATGGCAGACTACACAAACAGTGACCCCCCCCCCCCCCCCCTCCCATATACACACCTGCATGTGCACATGCACACACACATGCATATTATTAATAATGCTCCACCATTGTTCAAGGTCAAAGTCACAGTGATGGTTCTTGCTCTTGATCTTATGGTTCACAGGACCTAGCTTTAGGTGTAACTGTGATGTCATTTTTCTTTCTTCCTCTTCTGTAAAATGACTACAGTCATCAGGTTGATTATTTTGTGATGGTGGGGTGGGAGGTTCGGGGTCTGCATGGTGAAAAAGTAACAACAAAATCTGGTATTTCTTCAGTAGGCCTTTGACACAAAGGTGTCAAGCAGGTGTGAATTTCTGACATGAAGTACCCAGATGTCACAAAAGAAACTGAAATTGAAATGGGGAAAAGACAGAGACTTTCTTTATAAAGTCAAATCAAACAGTTTTTCCTGAAGCTCAGATCACTTCTCTTTGTGTTGGCGCTGCTGACATTACTTTCACAACCTGTGAACCTGGGTTTCATTCAGTTCAGTTCAAGATGATATCTATGTGCACAGAAAAGACCATATGTACCCTACCCCATTCATCTCACAATAATTTCTCCAGTGTTACCTTTCAAAAAATATGATTGACAATAGCCCTCTCTCATGCTTTTATGGAAGATCGTTGAGTGCTTCATCTTGAGCACTTCATCTTTGCACCCCTCTCTCCTCCAGGTGATCAAAGGTGTGTTGCCATTGGCTTTGTGCCTGCAGGTAGTGTCTCAAGCTCATCAGCACTTCAGATCTTCTCAGCCACTTGTGATGACTGTTTTGCCCACCAGTCTATCTGCTAAGTCATTTCCCTTCATTCTGGCATGTCCAGGGCAGTAAACCCACAGAAGTTTTTGAAGATGTATGTCAAACATTGACATGTACCAATCTGGGCTTCCCATTCACTTTTCTTTTTTGTAGCAAGCTGATTAAATCTGTGAGGATGGTGGCATGTGCAATCTGTCACCTCTTGAGGCAGTCCAGCTGTAGGCATGTGTGACTGCTTCCACCTCCATTGTTAAGCTGGATGTTGAGACCCTATTGGCTTTACTACCTTCATGGATGGTGGACACACTTTTCTTGGCAATGAAGTCCCATGTGCCATGATTGGTCTTTGATAACTGAGCCATCAGTGTACACTATAAAGCCCGTTCTTAACTGGGCGAATGTTTGTTCGCCGAACATACTTCCGACAGTTCGACGAACTATGATTCATTTCTTAATTGAACTTTTAGTGCGCTGAACATGGTTCAGACAGTTCAAAGAATTTACTTGTTCTCAACTGGCTTGTAATGAGATGCAAGCTTTGGCCCGAACTTGCAGCAGACAGCATGATCGAAAATGTTGGCTAAAGTCAAGTCAAGTCAAGTCAGGGTAATTCAACTAACTACTATCTCATTCTGGGTCTCCAAGACAAGGCTGCGCCTCCCACAAGTTAACAAATAAACAGATTCCCTGTGAAGCGAGTGAAGAACCTAGCGACACCATCATCCATTTTTATTTTTTCTTCATCCACAGGAGAGCTCTGCTCTCTGCCAATCAGAGGCAATGTTCAACGAACAGGGCGAATGTTCCCAGAACATGTTGAGCAAAGCTTTTTGGACCCTGAATATAGCTTCAACAAATACTTCCAACTAGGTTTGCAAAGAAAAGTTCACCCAATTGAGAACCAACTAGGTTCGCCAAATACTTCCAACTAGGTTCGCGAACAAACATTCACCCAGTTAAGAACGGGCTTAAGACCTTGCATTCTGCTGTTTTCTTGAATGAGAAGTTTGAAAACCATACCTTTAAAACTGCATTAAAGACTCCTCCCAACAAACACTATCATAACAAGTGATTTCAAATTTGGTCTTCTTCCCCCCCCCCCCCCCCCCCCCCCCCCATTACATTCCTTCTGTGTGCTGGAATGGATGTGTGCCTGCATTTGTGTGGTGTGCAAAGAATACAATATTATGTTTATATATTATTATGAGGTTTGATAAATACATTTTGTTTACTGTGTAAAGTGCAGTGTACTCACCTTTGTCAGTGAGAGACTGCTATTATTATTATATCCCCATTCAGCTTGACATTTTTTGCCAGTTTCAGTGACCAAATTGATCAAATTTCAAGGTTACAGCAGCATTGGCAAGACCCAAATGAAAGTTCATTTTGTTCTTATCTGATTTAGTTCAGACCATGTGTGAATGTAACCTGCATATTCTTTTCTGACTGGCAGATCACAACTTGTTTGGTCAACCAGACCCATTCCCTGTCTTTGACCACAAATACAGGTGCTCCCCAGTGATGTGTCAGTTCTCCATTACTTTACACACTCTACACAAAATGACTATACATTCACAACCTTTGGAAACTTTATTGTCAAATCTGCAGATGACTCTACAATCCTCAACCTACTGTTTGCCCTTAGTGACATTAACACATACTTCTCTGAGGTGAATCGATTCACAGAATGGTGCACTGACAACTTCCTTGAACTAAGCACCCAAAAAACTAAAGAAGTGATATTTGATCCAAAATCAGTTTGTATGCACTTGCTGGTGGTCACCAGTGATCAAACCATCGAACAAGTTGGGTCATACAACTATTTGGGTATTCACATTGACAGTAATCTCAGCTGGGGTGTACATGTTGAAGCTGTGGGCTCCTGGGCCCAGAAGTGTCTCTACTTTCTCCAGCAACTCAGAGCATTTGGTGTTAGTACAAACATACTGCTGTTGTTCTATCATGCTACCATTGAAAGTATGATTAGATACAGCATAACATCTTTCTATGGAAACCTGTCACAACTCTTGCATATCACAGGCACTTTTTCAAAAATACACTCAAGGAAATCTTTGAACAGACCCTAGTCCAACAAGCACAAAAGATCTGCTCTGATGCTACACACATCCTTCACTCAGAATATCAACTACTTCCCTCAGGTAAACATTACAGAATCCCAAAGTGCGAACTCAATTGCTACTAGTCCTCTTTCATTCCACTCTCAATCAAGGAATTAAACCAGCACATGTAGAGTCAGTGTCCTACCCCAGGAGAGCACAGCTATACTGCATGTTGCAGGTCTTTCATTTTGTGTCAGACTGTGTATGTAGATGTGTGTTCATGGGAGTGTGTTGCTGTGTGCATGTGTGTCAAGTCACAGAAAAGTGGCCAGTCGCAGCTGTGCATATATGTATGTGTGTATGCACATGCGCACATGTGTGTGGGTGTGTATATACATGTGAGCATGCCATCCTCTCTCTCTGATGTGTGTGTGTGTGTGTGTGTGTATGTGTGTGCGTGCATGTGTGTGCATGTGTGCATGTTATGTTGTTATTGTATTTAGCTATAATTGTAAATTGTTTAAAGACTTTTGTTCTTTATGGACATGTCTTACATTGAAATATTATATGTTTAATTTTATTCATTTACATGCTATGCTGATGGTATGTTTCAAAGCAAATTTTCTTTTAAGGACGATGAAGTATTATATATATATCTCTTCCAATACATTGTCTTTCTGTCTTTCACTTTCTCTGCCCCCAACGCCTCCCCCCCTCCTCCCCACCCTGAATAATTTGTTTCTTTGTGCTTCAGTGACACCTTGCAACCAGGTAAACAACTGTGACCGTGATGCAGAATGCATCTATGATCCTGACACCCTTTCTTACCGGTGTCGATGTGGCAGAGGCTTTGACGGTGATGGCTACACTTGCCACCAGAAAGGTATGCCAGTTGGCAGCTGCCACCCATCATAATCTTCTGGTAACTGGCCAAAAAGACAATATTTAAGAATTATAATAACCACCAAAAATGACTACACAAAGGGTTGTTGTTCAAAAGATTTTCTCGTTTTTATTGGCCCACATGAAAAAGTGTTCAGTTTGATGATTATTGTGAGACTGGCCAGTGTGGAACATTTTATCTTTGCAATTTTCTGATACTCTGTAAATATGATAAATACTGGACTTTGCATGACAGTGAGACATATTGAGCTTAACTCATTTGTGCAAGTTTTAGTGACCAAGACCACATTCCAAGGTTACAGCAGCATCAGTCAGTTGCAAAAATGCATAATTGCATAATTTTGGTAAAGTTTGACCTAGTCATGTTACAATTTTTAATGGCTTATGAAATACATAGGCTGGTTCATGCATGCAATTGATGTTCATAGTATTGGCTAATTCATGCATGTAATTGATGTTCATAGTGTTAAATGGAGATAATTGCCAGTTTAGTACAAATGCAGTCATTTCTACATGCTTCTGCACTATATGTTGGAAAAGAAAAAAGCAAATGGTTTTGAAGTTTTTAAAGATTCACTATGCCTTTTGCTCAGATTGTCAACCATGGTGAAAAGTTTGACAACTGCGGCTGTGCCAATAAATAGAAGTGGGAGTGAAAAGACAGTGGGACATTTAAAACTTGATGCTTGTTTGTAATTTTATTAAATTTCTCTGCAGCCCCTAACAGTAACATTATCTTCTATAAATTATGATGAAGGAGGTCATTTTACAGAAGAAGAAGATAATTTAATAATTAATAATAATTAAAGTATTTGTAGATAATCATTAATAATAATAATAAAAGTATTTGTAAAGCACAGAATCTTGTCCATAGAGACTATTCTAAGGGCATACACATGCACGCATGCATGCATGCACACATAACACATGCACGTACACATGTACTCACACACACACACACATGCACACACACACACACACACACACACCAAGAGCACAGTGAATCTTATTAATTACATAAACACACTACACTTCAGTCAGTAAGTTATTCTGAATTATTATCAAGTCAAACAGGAAGTGTCAGAAAGCTTGTGAGGAGGTGAAGAAGAGATGCATCTGCATGCAATTTTGTGATGCTACAGTTATTTTGGTTTCCATAAAAATTACATGAGGATAGCCACAGATTGCATAGATTTTTATTGGGGGTAGGGGGTGATGGGACTATAGTTTCTGAACTTAGGATTCTTTTGCAACCAAACTTAGTTTAGTGATTTATTATCATAACCAAGGTGTCCAGTGAAAATATTGGATTGTTGTGTTAAGTGTCAAGATCACAGCATACGGGCTCAGTTTGAATTAATGTTTGCCTGGACAACATCTTCTGAACTGCTGAACCTTTTGTAACCAAACTTGGTATAATGGTACATCATCATGAGCTGGAATGTCATGTTAAAAAACACACAACTGTTTTGCTGTCTTCAAGGTCAAGGCCATAGGGCTCATATGATTGAAATATGACCTGGTCCTTTTGCTGCCAAATTTTGTTTAGTGGTACATCATCAAAAGTCTGAATGTCATGTGAAAAAATTGCTTTGGTGTGTTCAAGGTCAAGGTAACAATGAAAGTTGACAACTTCATTAAATTCTTGTCTAGTTGATATCTGAACTATTTAAACTTTTGTAGCCAAATGTAGCATGGTGATACAACATCAGAATTTTCTTGTTTCAATATTCCTTCCAACCTTTATTGGGTGATTCAGCGAAGCTGGTTTGCTAGAGTGAATGCACTTTGTAATCTTTTGCGCAAGAAGTTGCAAGAGGTCGCAGCACACTTCTGGGCTGATTTCGGAGTAGGCGTTGCTTCACGCTGTGTATAACAGTGGAAGCTGAAACTAGAATTGTGAAGCAGTACAAATGCCAATACTGTTGCAGTTGCAAAAATTACCATGGAAAGGGGATGGAGGGTGAAAAAAATTAATATCTTTGCGTAGTTTTTTGGCTGACCAGAAGATCACGAATTCGTAGAAAAAATGCGTTTTGGGGCATCCTAAAGCACAAGCAACAAGTTATTGCTTATTTCCAGACACATTCTGACTACGGGCCTAAAAAAATGCCTTTAACGATGGCAGTGTAAAATTTGCAAATTCACAATCACCGCCTTCCATTGTGAAGAAAGTACGCACCAGAAGTAAAAGCAGCCAAGGGACTTAAGCGATGCCGGGCAAAAATCCGGGGAGTTAACAACCCCGCCTGAATCACCCACTATTACCACAGTAATTGTAAGCAATCCCGGTCAATTTGCCGAAAGTGCAATTGGCGGGTTACAGCAAAACACACAGGCACGCTATGCACCTGGCTTTGAATGAAATGTCACTGTAAACTCAAATGGCAGTATAAGTACACTACTTTGATGGAGATTCAAAAACACCATAAAAAGGCTAAAATCACTCATTTGGAATCAACACATGAGGGAGATAATTAGTGCTCAAAATATGTAACACAAGTGCAACAACAAAGACTTGAGTCACCTACGGTACCTTTCACATGACATGCATGTCAATACAAGGTACATAAGCTCCACTAGAGGTACATCTTCTGATTTGATTTTACCAAAAATAATTCTCACCCATATGGAATCACATGTGACAAGAGAGCCAAAAAAAAAGAAAGAAAAAAAGCACTATATAAAAAAAAAGATTAATAACTGTACCTAGCTGTAATTTATGTACAGTGTATTTACTCATAATGCTGGGTAACAGTAACCATAATAATAACAATGTTCTTTAAGGTACTATTTTTCCGAATGGGAGAGCAAACACTCAGAGAGCACTCAAAAAGCACTCAAACACTCAAAGAGCAAACACTCAGTTGAAACAAACTAACTCACATATGCGTGCTCACACAAACAGACACACATGCATGCACACACGCACACATGCACGCATGCACACACACACATGCATGAGTATGATAGCTCAAAGAGGAAGGAAGCTTTAGATACAAGAATGCAAGGATATTTATTTTTAATATTTGGTTTGAAAGTTGAGTGATGGTTGAAAATGGTTTAAGATGAGTGTGTTTGATGACCTAAATTTGCAAGGATGTTTATTTTGAATATCTGGTTTTGAAAGATGAATGATGGTTTGAAAGATGAGTGTCTGATGACTTAACTTTGCAAGTGAGCGTGTTCCAAATCAGATGGTTCAGGCCTGTGTTGCTGTGTTCATGTGATGTCTGTTGGGTGGTAATTGACTCTCGCTTTATTTGTCAGTTCCTTTTTCCCCCCATTTGGCTTTGATCAATAAGTTCTTTATGAAGGAAGTAGACTTTTTCTCTGTTTAGTATTTGAGTTTCATTCAATTTTATTTTTCTCTTTTTTGATTGCACTCTCTTGAGTAGGGAGCAGGGATAGCTCAGCTGTAGAGTGCCAGACTCATGACTGAAAGGTTATGGGTTCAAGTTCTGGGCAGGAGCAGCAGGGGATTTTTTTTTCTCTCCAGGGTGAACTTTCTGTGCCGACTCTTATTTTGGTATCCATTCCATCCCCTGTGTTACCACAGTAGCACATAAAAGATCCTGGCCATTCTGCTAATCATGCAGGTTGATGGTGATCGCTTTTAATATAGTTTTATATAATGCTATTCTCTGCTCTCAAGCAGACTCACTGCACTCTTGTAGCATGTGACTCTAAGTGAGTGAATGTAGCTTTATGCAGCAGGCATTGAATATTCACCCAAGTGATGTGCTTGCAGTGCTGTTTAGTTCTTACATGGCTGGTTACAGACAAACACACATGCACCCAATGTATGTGGCTTCAAATGAAGTGACATTGTAAACTGGCACATGGTTGTATAGTGTACACAGAAAGTTTGACATGGCACCAGGTAACAACTAAGCAGCACCGTAAGTACACCTCTTTGGTACATTTTTAAAATGCACTACAGTCACTCATTCAGAATCACATGCGACAAGATTGCAGCAATTCTGCTCAAGAGCAACGAATAGCGCTATATAAACGCAATCAGTGAAGTAATTAAATGTAATGTCTCAACAAACAATTAATAATAATATTCTGGTTTATTTGGTAATGTTTGGTTCCGGGGGGACTGATGCACCCAATAAGCTCTTTATGAAGGGAGTACGACTTTCTGTCTCCATTTTTTTTCTTTTTCTCTCCTGGCATCAGCTGCCACTTACCACTTGAGATGGTCACTCCTTCCAGTCTTTACTCAAAACTTATCTGTTCTCTTGATTTTCAGTAGTCCCTCCATCAAGCTTTTACATCTTTCCCTCCTGTTGTTTCATCTCCATAATTGATGTGTTTGGGCGTGTGTGTGCCTGCGTGCAGTGTGTGTGCATGTGCACATGCATGCCTTGATGTGTTTGGGTGCACATGTGTGCAATGCATAGCTGTCAACCCCTTTTGGGAGTAAAGCTTAGTCCAGAGTTTGTGAACCTGTATTTCCCTTATACAGGCCTTTTTTTCTTTTCTTTTTTCGCCGGCAGCAGTGGCATTTTGAATTCCAACCAGCACATGTGGCAGTAGAAGGAAGAAGCAATGTTGTGCTAAATATGCGTACACGACTTCAAATCTCACTTCCAATGAGATTTCTTAGCCTACTGCACTAGGCCAATCAGTGTGCATTTGGTGTTGGTGTGTGTTGGCTGCTCGTTTGACAGTTTTTCATTCTTTTTGCTCAGTTTAAAACAGCAACAAAATCTCATGAAAATTTTGTTTTCCTGTATTAATTTTCCTATATGGCCATATCCCCCCAAAATAATGAAAAACAACAACAAAAAAACTGTATTTTATACTGGTAAACTGTATGGGTTGACTGGTATGACAGTGTGTGTGCATGTGCACATGAGTGTGTGTGTGTGTGTGTGTGTGTGTGTGTGCGCGCGCGCACGTGCACACTTAAAATAGTCTCTAGGGACAAGATTTTGCACTTTAAAAGATTTTTTTATTATTAATTATAATGTCATTGCTGTATGAGGACCCCTTATTATGCATTGTCAAACCTACATGAAAAGTATTGGTCCTCACAAGTTAGTAGTTTGTACTTTTGTTTTTAATGTCCTGTCAACCATACAGGGCAATGGTCCTTAGAAACCCACAAAGTTGGACCATGTACTTCTCTGTTAATTGAACAGTCCCGGTACCATGGGCACAGTGGGTTTTGAGAAGGCTATAGTTCCTATGGTAGTTATTGTAATATTGCATTGAAGTGAATGAGAAAGAAGGAAAAAAGAAGAAAGGCAAATTTTCAGAAGGCTAGTTCCTGTAGTGGTTGTTATTATAATTTTAGGAAATTTTAGCATGCCTCTCCTTCAGGAACTTCGCTGGCTTCTGGTTGATAGTGTATCAAATACAAAGTCTTCTGTATCCATTTCAAAGTAATGACTGATTCCGCTCCTCAATACCTTTCAGATGATATTGAAGTGTCCTCACCACCTGACACATTTCCTTCTTTTTATATGAGATTATTCAAAGTGAACAGGTAAACTGGAAACAGCATGGTTTCCACAGTTTCTCTTGCTGTGGCCCTAAGTTTGGTATTTTAAACAATCCTAGTCATTCAGACAGTGTGCAACCCTTTCTTCTTTCAAAAGCAATCTCAGATTCCACCTTATCTCACATTTCTCACAAATCTGCCATTGAAATTCTCACATTCTTTTTTCAGTGATCATGACTTGTTCTTCCCCCTCCCTGCCCCACCCCCAACTCTTGTTTGTGTGTGTGTGCACGTGCATGTGTGTGTGTGTGTGTGTGTGTGTGTGTTTCAAATGATATACATAATGCGTATGTAGCCTGTATGGATGTAATTTTTTTTATTGCAAAGTGCCTATGGCTGCATGGTAAACACTTTGTAAGTATATTATTATTATTATTGTAATGTAAACTCTCAGTATATTGAAACAGTGTCTTGTAATTGTGTAATTTTTATTTTAAACAAACTCTATTCTGCACCAGACTTACAGGACTGCCGGTCACACAGTACAATGTGTGACCGCAATGCTGCTTGCACTGAAGGAGCTGATGGGTTTTTTGTGTGTGTGTGCAATTCTGACTACAGAGGAGATGGTCGTACATGTACAGGTAAGTGGGTATGGATGAGGAGCATCACTGTGTGTAGGTGAGCAGATGGATGTGTGAATATGGAAGTACATAATCATATGGGCACACATATTACATTATTTTGAATACATCTAATTGAAGATAATTATCAATGAAGTTCACTCTTTTTTGATGTGACTGGATGCCTGTTTGTACTGTATATGTGAAGGGTTTCCTGTTTTGCAATGTGTATTTAATGGTACGTATGCATGGACATTGTGTTCTTGTTGTAATGTACTGTGAATGAGAACTGTCTTTGCAGTTTTAGGACTTGTTGTAGTATAACTGAAATGATAAGCTGGGTGTAAAAAAAACCCTGTTATCTGTGTTTTCATCTATCCGTTTTTATAATTTTCATTTAGTTTCCATGAATCTGCAACACATGGAATTACTTGAAATGCCTCAGTGGATACTTATATTGCATTATTTGACCAAAAAAATCCAAAGAAAATGGTGAAAACATTTTTTTTCTCTCTCTCTTTTCTGTGGTAGGTTATCATGGTAATGATTCTTGTCATACTGACTGTAGGCTTTCAATGAGAAGGCAATAAGTGATCATGAGAAGAAAAAGTGATAAAAGTTGTCATGTTTATTCTATTAATTCAGTTGCAGAAAGAGAAGGGGGTCGACTTGTGTATGCACGTGGCAGCAAAGTGTTTGCTGTTTCCAGTTCTCCTCTGTCCTATGGTCAACAGTTAGCCTTTATTCCCGGTGAGCACCATTGTCTGCCCTTTTAAGTTCACCTCCAATCATAGTTTTTAGACCTGTAAAGTGAGCACCCAAGTGAAAATAAAGTTGCCCTGAAAGTGCATACATTTAATTTCTAGGCTTTGTGTAGTTGTTAGGTGACAGGAATAAAGTGAACAGGGGGGTATATATATATTGGAATCACTGACCTTTTTGTCTGTGTGACTGGCTGCTTGTCTACCCAGGTGAGAAAGATTCTTGATGAACCACTGAACCTTTTGTAACCAAACTTGTTATGGTGATGCATCATAACAAGCTGGAGCATCATGATCATGCAAACAAAATGTTTTGCTATTTTCAAAGTAATGTAATGTATAAGAGTATTTGGAAGGTGCACAATAGAAAGTGGACAAACGAAGCGCGCAGTACAAAGCAAGGTCATCAGGGCTCATGTAATTAAATATGACTTTCTGCTACAATTATTTTCTGAACAGTTTGCAGCCAGACTTAGTGTGGTGCATGATCATCATAATCCGGAGTGTCTTGTGAAATGATATCCATCATTGGATTGCTGTGTTCAAGGCCCAAGTCACAGCAGTTTGGATTTCAGTTAATCTTCTTTCAGATGATATCTTCTGAATAGCTAGACCTTGTGTTACCAAACTTGGCACAATGGTGCATCATCATGAGCTGGAGTGTCGTTTAAAAAAGTGGTGTGATATCTTGAAGGACAAGGACATAATGAAGGCATGTATAATCAAATATGTCGGTATTTTGGTATCCGTTCCACCCCCCTGTGTTACCGCAGTAGCACGTAAAAGACCCTGGTCATTCTGCCAAAAGTGCAGGTGGCAGGTTACAGCTAAACACACATGCAGTGACATGGTGCACCGTTGCATGGTATACACATAATGTGCCAAGATGGCAGCAGTTTCATGTGGCACCAGCCATGCCAGCATGGTAAATACACCACTTCAGTGGATATTCAAAAATGCGCTATAAAATGCTATTCACTCATGTAGAATCACATGTGAGCACAGTGAGTCTGGTCAAGAGTGGAGAATAGTGCTGTATAAATGTTATCAACAACAACAAATATGCATTTCTGCCATATTTACTGAAATGCTGAACCAGATCAAGACAAAGTGGGCATATACTTACAAATGTGCTATAACTTACACTGCAGCATCACTAGGTACACAAATGTGGGGTACAGTGCTGTGCAAGTCAACAAACCTTGTTTTAAGTATTTGCAAACAATAACAAGCATTGCTGGTAATTGCACAATCTAGCTTATTATAAGTATGTAATCAAAGAGATGAAAATGCCACACAGAATGTGTTTGAAGCTTGTACTTTGAATTTTGAAACATGCCACCTTTTCAGCCCTGCTTGTAATTGCATATGGTTGCACCATAACTGCTTCTGAAGTTGTTTGAGGTAAATTTGCAACTCGGTTAATTTTTGGTAATTAATCGGTAGCACTTCTTAGTTATTTTATATTTTGTTTTATTTAATGAGCCAGAACAAATTATTTTTGAAGTTGACATTATTATTATTTAGTATGATGTTAAGAAAGCTTATGTTGAATATCAGTATCCACATGTCAAAATTGCTGGTTGATTTTTGTGAATTTTAATAAGAAATTATTATTAATCAAAACATTTGCTGGATCCCTCTATGATACATGTGTGAGGCTCAAAGTGCTATACATGAATCATTGCAACACTACATGAACCAATTTAGTAATGCATACATAGCTCACTCTATTCCTCACTCTCCTCTGCATGCACACACACACACATACACACACACACACACACACACACACACACGACTCACACATGAATGCATGCATGCAAGCACAATTTCACAACCCTCACTTTCCTCTCTTCCAGTACCCCCCCCCCCCCCCCCCCCCCCCCCATGACCTCCGTACCATCTCCCCTTAAATTGTCACCAGTCAGTGAAGATGTTAGCAGCAAAAACAAATATATAAAAAAAACTACAGGTATAGCCTCCAAAGCCTGTGAGACTGAGAGGGCTCAGAAGTAGGCAGAAATAAAGAGGTTTTAAGAGAAGTTTTGAACTGTGAGAGAGAACCGCAGAGTCTGATGTGAGCAGAAAGGTTGTTCCAGACAAGGGGAGCCTGAACAGAATGACCAGTAACCAAATCCCGTAAGTTTACAACTTGCACAAGAAAGACATGTTTTCATCTGAACTGGAACAGAGAGATATGGTGACAGGGTATCATCAAAGAAAATTAATGAAAAACAAAGGTGGCTGCCTTGAACATTATCCTTTCTTTGACTGGCAGCAAGTGAAGAGCTTTCAGAAGTGGTCTAATGTGTTTATGTCTGCCTTTGCCAAAAGCTCTCACTGCATGGTTTTGAACTTTTATAGCCTGTAATCTGATCACAGTTGGTGTCAATGAATGATCAAAGAGTAGTCCAACTGACTGAGAACAAAAGAACACATTGGCTGAGCAATAACTTTTGTTGTCAGGAAATGGTGGATACAGCTAATTCTTCTGATCTCAAAATATATTGAATGACTGACATGGTCAGTGTGCTTTGCCATATACAGAGTAGCATGAGAGTATATACCCCAAGATTGTTAACATGTTTTTGGAGGAAGTATCATGGTTGCCAACTGCAAATTGCAAAATAAAATTATAAACTGGTGATATTGGAGCTAATCTAATTTTGAGGTTGCCAATTGCCGATTGAATAGTAAAATCCATGATATTGAACAACACTGTCCTACATTATATGTTTGTTGATGACACAGAGTTGTACAGTTCAACTCATCACTCCAACACTGCTTGTTTTCTGCGGCATGCAAAACTGTGTAATTGATGTAAAGAAGCCTATAAATTGGCATGTGGTCTGGTGGCTGAGTGGTTCAAGCGACAGACAAATTTGGGACCTCAAAATTTGGAACCCAAATTCCTACCACTTGGGGGGACCCTGGATCAAGGCCTGTGTAGGCTACCCCTACATCAAAACCACATATAGATTAAATTTCATATAAACTGTTGTACCTTTCTTTGTATGGCTCTTGTTTGGCCTAGGAGATAATAGTTGGTAGATGATATGTGCAGCTTGCTGCCATATGGTGCTGGTATTTGCTGTTATGCATTTATATAACGTTTTTGTTTTGTTGTTGTTTCTGTCCATTTCTTTTTTATATTTTTCTTTAACCCCTGTCATTGGAATTATGTACATGCGAGTCAACCCCCCTTTACTTCAGGATATGCATGCAATGTTACCCCCCATAAGCATCGGGAAATGGGCCAACATGTACAAGTCACATGTTTTTGTATAGGATCAAAAGTCTTTTTGTGATGACACTGGGGGAAATTGTCCACTATGTTAATGAAAGTCAATGTATTAATGTGCAATTTGGCCACTTTTTTTCACGCAAAGGGCCATTGAGATGCTGGGTCTTTCTGATTTTTCTGCATGTTTTACAAAAAAGTCAGACTATGGAGTTGGAAGAGGGGGATATCAGCAATGGAAGTGACAGTGAAGTTGAAGAGGATCTTGGTTATATGTTGGGAGAGGAGAATGCGCTAGAGGAGGTGAGGCACCAAAGGGTCTTAGGTGAATTGGACAACATTGTTAGAAATATTTGTGTCTCTGACAGCAAAAGCAATCATGAGTTTGTTGGATTTCAAAACATGTGGATGACAAGCACTGGTGCTTTCATTCCACAAAATGCTCAAAACTGTCAGCACAACAGAGGGCTCGCTGTCAATGTGCAGTGGCAGTTACTACAAGACCCAAAAGCCATGGATGGGGTGGGTGGGTGGGGTGGGGTGGATGACGGTGATTTTACAGCTGCTGTGCCAAAATGATCATTGGCAAACCCAGGAGAGATGCTGGCTTGCACACATGCATTCTGGCAAGGCAACGGCCAGGGACAGATTCAATATCATTTGGTGCTACCTCCGCCTTCATGCCAACACCCAGCCCAACCCAACTAGTGACAAATGCATCAAGACCAGAGGTTCGTCAACTACCCAGTGGGAAGATGCCAGGCTGTCTACACTCATGGTAAGAAAATATTTTCCACCCCACCCCATGTTTACTTCATTTTTTTAAGATGTATAACTTTCTACCCCCAAAAACAACACAGAAGCATTCAAATCTACTTTCACTCTCTTTCCTTCTGCTGCTGCTTTTTGTGTCTACATGTGCATGTTTAATTGAAAAAAACAAAAACAAATTATATACATACCACATTTAGCAGATGAGCTTTCAATGTGTTGCTTCATGATTGTTTCAGGTGCACACTGCACTGTTGACAAAATGAGTCCAATTCAAGGGCCACCTGTCATTTCAGCAGTATCTGCTGATGAAACCCATCAAGTGTGTGTGTGTGTGTTGGGGGGGGGGGGGGGGGGGGGTCAAGCTTGTAGACCCTCTGTGAAAGCGAAATGGGCTACACAGTCAGCTTCCAAGTGTACACCAGCATGGACCAGCAGAGGGTGGAACATGGCCTTGGCTACCTAGTTGTCATTGGCTTGGTAGTTATATGCTGCACTACAACATTTTCACCAGCATGCCACTGATGAAGAATCTAAAGCTCTTGGACATTCAGGCCAGAAGGAGCTGCCTGCAGCTGTTGTGCTGAGGAAGAACAGGCAACCACTGTGGAGACATGAGTTCCATGTGGCCCAGCAAGATGAACTTGTGTTTGTCAACTGGGAGGACACAAAGCTTGTTTGTGTGCTGTCCACCTCCCACTGTCTGACTGAATGTGGCACTGTCAGGAGACAACTGGATAGATGGAGGGAGCGGGTAGATGTGGTCGAGCCAGAACAGCTGGCCAACTACCAGTTCATGAAGGGGGTTAACTTCAGTCATCAGATGGTGCAGTACTATCTGATCCAACACATGTCCTGGAAAGTGGTGTCACATCTTTCTCCACGACATGATGGTCAGCATCCACGATGCCTTTGTGGTGGCAAAGTTTGGTCTTGGTGATGCTTCAGCCAAGAAGAAGTGGCCACTGTTCCAGCACTTTGTAGAGGATGTTATCCAAACTTGACCACAAGACCGAGCACACCTTTGATAAGAGGAAGGTCTTCATGTGCAAAAGGAGGCCAGGCGACCAGAGGCCAGGAGCAACAAACTTTGGCTGTATCAAATGCCAGGAGCCTTTCCACATGCACTGCCAGGCAGAACACCTGCTGTACCACAACAACATCCATGAGGTTGATGTTGACAACAAGACAGCAGATAGCATTGGCAATGACCTTGGTGCAGACGGTAGTGATCAAGTAGAATAGGGCAAGGCGAAGAGAATAGGGCAAGCAGATGTGGCAGAAAATAAATGAATGTATGACATGCATGGTGCACTACTTATTATGTGCATGCAGCACTTTTGTAATTCAGTGTTGGGTGGGTGTGTTTTCTTCACTCCTCGAAGTTGGACATCAAGTGGAACATTCCAAGACTGTGTTGTGAACATGTCTGTGAGTGATGTTTCTTTGTGTGTGCTAGTGCTACTGTGTTTTATTCATGATGAAGAACTACAGGTATGTGTGCACATTTTTATTTTATTTTTTTAAATGTGTTTTCTTGATCATTTGGATGAAAGTTTTGTGTATGGGGGTCATTCTCCTGAAAACTGGTCAAAACTGTGACATAGAGGGTAGAAATTCAGAGTGTGAATTTTTTAATGTTATTATTTGGAAATGAAAGCTCAACATCTCTTGTGTACATAAATATAAGACATAAACTGACAGGTAACAGGAACTTGGTTAATTGTTCATTATGTTACGTCATAGGTCAGTGTCTCGCGTGTTACAGAAGACACCAGAAATGCATGAAAAGTGTTGGCTCAGTGGCCAGTTTGACTCTTGCCTTTTTTTAATTTTTATTTGACAATGTTTCCTAATAGACAATTTCCGGAAATAACAGGGGAGATAATTCGGAAGTGAAGCCCCTGTGGTAGGACATCATTTCAGACACAGACTACTGGCATATACAGGTCCATGATTTCAGAATGGAGGCGGCAGTATCAGACCTTCAGGCATGGACCTATACTTTACTGGACTGCCAGATTGCACTATGTGCAGAATACAGAACCAGGAATAGCAAAGCCAGATGTTCTATTCCATCGCTCGTATTGGATTGTGGATAGCAGTCGACAGTCTTCTCCATGTATCTCACCTAAAGATTGCTTCAAGTTCTGAGGTGTCGATAATTTCTCGTATAAACTGATATCTCGATAGATCGACAGCTCTGTGTTGTTGTGTGTCAGCATGAAGCGAAATGTCCATCAGGACATTTGACATCAGGAGGGTAGTGTAAACAACAAAAACACTACACCGTTTACCTGCACTTCAGCAGCAAGTGTGTACTGTTAATTAATACAGTATTCTCTGAATTTGATCAGATTTAGAGGTGGTACACTGTTAGAAAATAGTGACTTGAAATTCAGAAATCACCCAGAAATAGATATAAGGATAGAACAAAGTATGCAACTAACTCCTAACTCATGTAAGTAAGCAGAATAATCTGCCTGAGAAATCTGCATAAGCAGACCAAAACAAACATAATAACAAGGTATAATGCAGAATTTACTGGAGATGGGTGTAAAAAGTCATGAGGCCAGACTGAAAA
>OY757543.1:16786048-16832111 GCA_963584105.1 Alviniconcha strummeri | reverse complement strand
AGATGAGCATTGGGAATCCATACTTCTTATCCTAATGGCCCCAAAACAGCATGAATAGCCTCTGTTTGTACTCACAATTGACTGTCATATACTGACAACTGGGCATTGTAGTATGCAGTGTGAAGTTCAAAAGGAATCTGTTGGCTCAGTATGATTTTTTCTGTTTGCTGCAAGCAAATTTAGGCCTACTGTGTCCTTATGTATTTGTTTTCCTTCTAACCTGTATGCTTTATTTTTCCTTGCCAGTAAACTCTATTGGACTGACTGGAACAGGAACAAGCCTCAGATTGAAACAGCCAACATGGATGGTTCTGACAGACATGTACTTATTAGTGCAAACCTCAGACTACCCAATGGGCTTGCCTTTGATCACTTTTCACAGCAGTTGTGCTGGGCTGATGCAGGTAAGCTACCCCATTCATAGATATCTGGAGCTTGTGTCCTAGAACAAGTGTTTTTGACTTGCATGAAAAGTATTAAATTAATATCTGTGGCATTGACCACACTTTAAGGTCACAGCAGCATGAGACAGTTGGGAAAATTCAAGTTGCATATTTTGGTAATTTTTTTATCTGATGTAATTCAAACTTCAAATAGTTTCTTAATGTGTAACAGATTGTTAAATATGTAATATTTCATGCAAGTAATGTTTAATTTTTTTTCTAATTTTTTTAAATCATGCAAGTAGTACTGTATTCAAGAGAAATGGTGAAAGCATTGCTCACCTCTACAAACCATACAAGGAACATAACAGACTATGGCCCAAAGTTTTTAACACATTTTAAAACCAATCCATTTTGGAGTGATGTATTTCAAGTATATAAAGAATTCTATGATAGGATTGAAGTCCAACAGAAGTTCTTACTTATCAAACCAATCTTTCTTAACAACAGGTAACTTAGTGTTTTATGCCCAGTCAACCATTATGGTTATATCAGGGCGACTTAGTAACAAATTTAAAATTGGCAACAAAGTGTTTAATAATAAAGACTGAAAAATGTAATGTATATATTGTCAAAGATGTGGTTAACAACAATGGAAAGTTCTTAAAGGACAAGTCCAAGGTCAGGGGTGATTTTTGACACGATTTCCGTTAAAGCTCGCTGAGAACGATGATGTAGGTGAAACTGTGATCTGAGGGTTATAAATGCACGAAAAAAAGGCATTTTCTGTCGTACCTAAAGCGTCACCATGACGCCCAAATCATGTGACCATATGCCTACTACATCACTCTGGGGAGTCGCTGCAAAATGGCCAACTTGAGCTCCGAAGATGACACTGATACTTTGCCCGAGAGACCCACAAGGATACAGCCGTATCAGTTTAAGCCTGTCAGGCAGGATTTTGAAAGAGTACCAAAACTTCGTGTCAGCTTTGAAGCAAAACCCCATGCGGTATTCCATGGGGTTTGCAAAATCGCACTCAGTGAAGTGCTTGCTACACAAATGGGCATGATGAGGCACAGCAAGAAAGTCAGCTTGTTTGAATTGTATAAACTTAATCCACTTTCACCTCACTGTGGGTCGATTGCGCGGGAGCTTGTGCATTGTTACACCTGTGGTTTTCTGCGAATTGTTACAGTTTGTGGCAACACAGTAGGCTGGCATAGTTAACTTTTTTGTCGACCACACGCATACACAGTTTACTGAAGAATCTAAGATGGCAATCGCATTGACTCCCCAGACTGACGTCGCTTCCGGGGAAGCCTACAGAAAATACAATCGATTAAAAACCCAATTAAACAACAATTTAAAAAAAAAAAAAATCATTAAATCTGAAACTAGTGACTCATTTGTCAATCATTTCGATGGTCATATTGTATACTTAAAAACCTTGGACTTTTACCTTAAGCATTCAAGAATTTAATCAAAAATACAATATTAAGGTTGTTTTTTGGGATTACTGTGATTGTATCAGTTCAGTAGACGATCTTCAGAAATCCAGGGCGGGTGTCGCACAGAGTAGGCACACTTTGTTGGGGGTACAGTAAAACCACAGGAAAGAAGGCCAGAAACTGGTAAAAGAAGCAGAAAAGGCATTAGAAATGTCGGTCAAGCAATATCTGTGGGGTACATGCAGCTCTGATAGTAGGTTCACCCAATTTTGTGAAGGTGTCCGTTTTGTGCCATTTGCCAAACCAATGCAAACGCTTGAAACATTCTTTCGTTGGAGCAAAGCCTACAGGCGTCCCCACAGCCAGTCCAATGTCAGCAAAAAAATATATATATTACTCAAAGGGGTCGGAATTTCGCACATGAAAGGAGTGTCTGAGCCAGTGAAATGACCATTAGCAAGAGATGTGACGTGCCTAGTTGCTTTATGTTTGTAGTTGTTGCTGGGGTTTTTTTTTTGTGTGTGTGTGTGTGTGTGTGTGTGTGTGTGTGTGTGTGTGTGTGTGTGTGTGTGTGTGTGTGTTAGGGAGCCAGTTGTATATTTTTGTTTTGAGGATGGAATCACAAATGTAAGCACTGTGTAAAATTGAAAATCTTCAGTAATATCCAAGGAAGCAGACGGAAATTCCTGGGACATTTTAAATGCCATTTTGAGTACATGTCATCAATAAAATGGCATCATGTCTAAGAGTAAGAATGAATCCAAAATTTGCAACAAAAGTGAGTTTTATTACAGTCTGTAAAAGGTGAGATTTCAGTACATGATCAATTGTTTTGCCAACATAAGCACAGAGGAAGCCTGCACTGTTACTCCAAAACTAGATCTAGATCAAACATCAATGGCACCTAAGCATACTGAAAGACAAATGTGATAAAACTCACTTTTCAGTCAGGCCTTGTGACTTTTTACACCCATCTCCAATAAATTCTGCATTATAAGTTGTTATTATGTTTTTTTTGGTCTGCTTATGCAGATTTCTCAGGCAGATTATTCTGCTTACTTACATGAGTTAGGACTTAGTTGCACACTTTGATCTATCCTTAGATCTATTTCTGGGTAATTTCTGAATTTCAAGTCATTATTCTCTAACAGTGTACCACCTCTAAATCTGAACAAATTCAGTGAATATTGTATTAATTAACAGTACACACTTGCTGATGAAGTGCATGTAAACAGGGTGCAGTGTTTTTGTTGTTTACATTACCCTTCTGATGTCAAATGTCCTGATGGACATTTCGCTTCGTGCTGACACACAACACAGAGTTTTCAATCTATTGAGATATCAGTTTATACAAGAAATTATCGACACCTGAGAATTTACCATATTTGAAGCAATCTTTAGGTGAGATACCTGGAGAAGATTGCCCCGTCCCTAATAAACCTTATGGTTTCTGTGGACGTTAAGCACCATGTTTACTTAGAAGATTGTCAGCTGCTATCCACAATCTGATGCGAGTGATGGAATAGAGCAACTGGCTTCGCTATTCCTGGTTTTGTATTCAATCCTCTGCTTGCAGTGATCTGCTTCTGGTAAGCCATGAAGCAGCAGAGGCTACCAATGATTTTTTTATATTTATTTTTTATTTTTTACATTTCTTCTTAATCCAGAACACAGTGTAAATAATGAATGCTCACAGTCGATTCAGCCAGTCCGCCATTCCAAATGGACACACCACATGTCGCCCTGCCAAAAAGACCGTAGTATGCAGGAAAAGAAAAAAAAAGTGTTTCTAGCGCATAGCGCGCCTCTGGCAGTCCATACCTGAAGGTCTGACACTGTCACAGACCAGCGCTTTTCGACTGCCGCCTCCATTCTGAAATCATGGACCTGTATATGCCAATAGTCTGTGTCTGAAATGATGTCCTACCACAGTGGCTTCACTCTTCCGGATTATCTCCCCTGTTATTTCCAGAAATTGTCTGTTAGAAATTAGAAAGATAAATATTACAACGGAAAATAGGAATGCTGATGAACACACAAAAGTATATGAAACTATTTTGAAGGCTTCAAAAGGCTCACAAACTTTCTATAAAGCTGAGTGTGTTTATGTATGTGTAGGTTGTTGTTGTTTTTGTGTGTGTGTGTGTGCATTTGTGTGTGTGGGAGATGGGGTGGGGGGGAGAGTGAGGGATAGAATGAGATTATTAAATTAGGTTGTGTATTGGTGTAATGTGTGATGTATAGCACTCTGAATCTCATACTGTCATAGAGGGATTTTGTGCATTAGAAATGCATTTATTATTATTATTAAGAAGCAGACAAGAGAAATTAACAGGGACTGTATCAGCGAAGAATGGGAGGTAAAGAGTTGATAATTTATACTCAGTACACTTGGATAGAGTTCTGAGGAGGGGTAAAACTTGATCTCATTTACAAGGTTTTGGCACAAGTCTTGCAACTGAACATCTAGTAGTTTAATAATGATAATTAAAGTATTTATAAGTGCAAAATCTTGTCCATAGAGACTGTTTTAAACACACACACACACACACACACACACACACACACACACACACACACACACACACACACACACACACACACACATGCATAGGCACAGGCACCTGCACACACCAGAAAGCCTGGTAGGAGGAATCTGGAGGCTGAGAGTATCAGAAGCAGAACAGAAGGTGTGTAAAGTTTCTCAAGAGGGTGTTTAGGATAACTTGAAAGGAATGAGTTGCAGTAGTCTAATCTAGAGAGGACAACAGCAGATACAAGTGTTTTTTGTAGAGTCAACATTTACAAGAATTTGAGTGCCTGAAGAAAGACAACTTACTGAAAGCAGAGCTACAAAATGTGAAAACATTAGTCTCCCAACCCCACCTGCCATTTCATTGCTCAGCCCATCAAAACCAAGACATGAGCCCAAAGAACCTACAAGTACGATTGACTTCATCACTGTGCCCACGTCCAACAGATTTGCTGTACTTCAGGGACAGGATGAAGACAAAGAAGAATCGGAAGATACGGACATCGTGGTCTGCACTGACGTTCATGTGGCAGCTGATGAATCCATGTATATACCAAACAGCACCAATATTCTGTCTGGGGAGGACCGCGCCAACTCTCCCTGCCATGAGCAGCTCAACGGGAAGAGCTTGCAAACCCCCCCATCAACAGTTGGCAGAGTGCCAAGTCGGCCCCGGCATCTCCAACATCCTTATTGGAGACTCTGTGGTCTCCAGTGTCAAGCCGGACCTGATGTTCTCGGCTGGCAACAATAGAAGACCTTCTACACTGGCTGCACAACATCCCTCGTAATAAAGACGTGAGGCGGGTTGTCTTCCATGTTGGCATGAACACTTGCAAAAGCACGACCATCACTGAGACCACATGGAGGCAACTCGTCCGCAACTTTCACCATGTTTTCCCATAAGCGCAGCTAACAGCTTCAGCAATGGTTCCTCCCATGGGACAGCACTACCTGAAGGGAACTGTAGCGACGTCAAACATCTCGCTCTTGAAGGTGTGCCAAGGGCACAGGCAGGTTGGCATGCAACATCAAGTATGCTGACCATCAAGTATGTTGGCCCTGTCAAAGGCCAGCACTACTCAAGACCCCCGGTCCCATGCAGCCAGGACAGTTCTGTTCCAGACCAGACAGCAGGGCGCCAACACATGGCAGTTTGTTCTGGGGCGACCACCTTCAATGATGATGCCACCAAGCCAGCAGCATGGTTACACCAATGTCCAGTGGCAGCCATGTTGCCTTATGGCCAGCTCCTGTCCACCTCACCATCATCTTCCCACTGATAACAGATACCATACTATCCATACAGTATCCCTCCTTGTTGGCATGTGGACACCCAGTCATCCGACGATGTCTTTGAACCCCGCCTGGATGGGCATAGTTCCACAGCTCAGCCCATATACCACCCTATTTCTGCCTTTCAGTGCCAACACATCACGCACATGTATGCAGCTGAAACACTTGTATAATTGATCAAAACAACAATATGTGTTTGTGAACATGCGTGTGTGTGCCCAACGATGATTGCACATTTTAAACTCTTATCTCCTTTGTGCTACCAGCAAATATTCATTGCCTGTGTGATTCATTGATCAACAGATCAAAGTGATCAGTCTACTTTCAGCAAGTTGCAATATGCTAGAAAATCATGAACACTGTATGCATATTTTAAAGTTTATTCACAGTAGACACTGAAAACATTCTTTGGTGACTTCAGGTAGGTTTAATCACCCCCAGTGTTAGACATTTTATGATGTTGACAATTGTGACATTTTCTGGTGATTTCATGGATGGCAACTTTTATTATTGTGTACACTGGTTGCTTGTGCCCTGCCTCTGCGGTGGTGTGATCTGCATTCAGTATTATTCTGTATTATTCCCATTGCGCTTACAGTATTTCTGACAAACATTTCCGGCGTGAGTTGCTTATTGGTAGTAATTTGTTCTGACGCATATTTTGTGTGTTCGGGTTCAAGTTTATTTTGTTTAGTTGTTTTTTTCCCTGTGCTATAGTTTTTAATAGTATTTACTGAATTTGTATATCCTTGCATTTTGTTTGCTCAATTTACAAAAACAGAAAAACATTTCTGGCATTATTTAGCTGTTCATTGTGGCTCAGTCAAATGATCATTGGCCACTGAAGCATGGTTTTCATATTGGACATCTCAATATTAACCATATTGTGAACAAAATGGCTGATATTACAGAAATTGTCCAGAATAGTCAGTACACTGACCGAGATTTTCATATGTTCTGCTTTTCTGAGTCCAGACTAAACAACCACATAGACGATAAAGAAGTCTCGATAGCAGGCTTTCATATTATCAGAAAAGATCCACTAGATCGGAAAGAAACAGGCCTCATTGTATATATCAATGACCATGTTTCTTTTAAATGCCTTACCCAGTACGAAGAATACGGTATAGAATGCATGTGGCTCGAAGTGAAAATGAAATCTTTTCCCATCCTTGTAGGCTTTTTATATCATAATCCATCAGAACCAGCAAACTGGGTTGATAAATTTGTTTGTATGATGGACTCACTTTGGCTGGAATCCAAAGAAATTATTTTAATGAGCAACTTCAATATAGATTTATTCAAAGCCAACAAATCATGGACAGAAACATTTTCTCTCTTTAATCTCTCCCAAATTATTGACAGTCCAACCCACGTTACTCCCTCATCTAGAATCTTCATCGATCACATCTATTCGTCAACTCCCTTGCACATCCAGGAAGTCTGTGTCCGGGTACTTGGTGTAAGTGACCATTATCCCGTTTGCTGTACCTGGTCAAAGAAAGGCCTTCAAATACCCAAACTAGGGCTCACTCCAGAAATACGGGATGCCATGCGCCACAGAGACTATCTTCTTTGCTTAAATCACTTTAATGAATATAAAAGACAGGAATAAAGTCACCTACATGATCCGCGATTCCAAGAAAAAATTCTTTGAAAAAATTCTAACAAACAACAAAGATAGTACATGGAAAGCAATTAACCTCTTAACTAACAAAAACTCACATGCCTGTCCTATCATTAGTGAGAATATTTCCCCCGATGAATTAAATAACCATTTCTGTACTGTGTACAAAAATGTCATTACAGCAGATAATTCCTCAGATAACAATTTAATATTACTGAAACAGTACTGTCAAGATAAAATCACACACAGGGCCAAAGGAGTCCATTTTATGGCAGTTAGTGAAATTTTTAAGTCATTATGTCAGCTTAAGCAGTCTAATACAAAAGGTACTGATCAAATAGATGGAAAAATAATTCACCTGTCTGCACTTTTCACTACAGATACTATTACCTACATATATAACCTTATTATTGAGAAAAACAAATTTCCAAGGGCATTCAAAGAAGCCAAGGTAATACCATTGTACAAGTCCGGCGAAAGATCTGACCCATCCAATTACAGGCCTATCTCAATTCTTTCTGTTCTCTCAAAACCTGTAGAAAAGCATGTAAATGAACATATTATGAAACATTTTCTGACCAATAACTTGCTCCATAAAAACCAGTCTGGGTTAAGGCCACACCACTCTTGTCACACAGCCTTAACAGATCTCATAGATGCCTGGCTGTCAGATATAAATTTAAACAAGATTTGTGGTGCTTTGTTTATTGAGTTTGCTAAGGCGTTTGGTGTAATCAGTCATAACTTGCTGTTAAAGAAGATGAACCTTTATGGGCTAACAACTGACACACTTAACTTGATCAAGTCATTCTTGTCTGACTGCCATCAAGTGGTTTCTGTTAAAAATAAGCAATCAGAAGTCAAGCCAGTTGTATTTGGTGTTCCACAAGGATCTGTTTTAGAGCCTCTCTTATTCTCAATCTATATTAATGATCTCCCTCTGCATATATCTGGAAGGTGTGATATGCTAGCCGACGACACAACAATCCACACTTCTGGGAGAGATATCCCCTCAATAGTTGCTACATTCCAGTCATGTGTTTTGGACATTATTGAATGGACCCATATCAATCATATGTCTCTTAATCCATCCAAAACTAATTACATGATATTAACAATGCGTCAGAAACGTCAAATATTAAGCTTACCACCCGTCCAGTTATTGGTCGGTAACAAGCAACTACATGAAGTTAGTGAACACAAACTTTTAGGTGTCATTATCGATAACAATCTTACATGGGGCCCGCACATACGTCATCTATGCAAATCACTAGCGAAAAGAGTTTATTAATCAGCAAAAATTAAGCACTTCCTCACCTTTCATGCTCGAAAAACATTTTTCCAAGCCCATATCCAGACACGTATAGACTATGCCTCAACTCTCTGGGACTCCGCAAGTGAGTCTCTATTAAAACCTTTAAAATCCTTACACAGAAGAGCAGTCAAGATAATATTGCTAAAAAAACATTAGCCTCACAAACGATGACTACAAGAAAACTACAATCCTTCCCCTCAAATGCAGACTAATATATAATAAAGCTTGCTTTATGCACAAAATCCTCTCAGGTAAGGCACCCACATATCTCGTAAAAAGAGTGTCTATCAACCTTTATTCCAGAAATTACTCAAGAAAGCTTAATGTACCCATGCCTAGATTAGATTTATTTAAATCAAGCCTAATGTATTCTTGACCGACTCTCTGGAATTCACTACCTGTTGCACTGACAGAACCAAGTACAGTGTTGGTCTTTAAACATTGACTGTCAACACATATGCTAACTTCTCTTGGTGCAACTTAAAATAAGGAGGAAGTATCACTTTAATGCTCCATTTTTCTTAAAAGTACAGGCTGTTTTTCCATTATTATTAAAGCTTTACTTTTAATGCATTATGCCCCCTGTATGTGCTCCATATTTATACTCCATTACTTGTTAATCAGTTGTTGTTTTTTGCATTTTGTTTTTTCCTCATTTTATATAAATGTAGTGTATTTGATTATGAATATTCTGTCCTTTCTTCTTTTTTTCACCCTAAACGTATATGAACTAATATCCTGTACCCTTTTGATGTATTTTTGAGTTTTGCTGTATCTGAAATACATGTGTATGTGTAGTATTAGTAGAATTAGTCCCTCATGGGCGAGGGCTGGATGTAAAAAGACCCTGTGTCTTCTCCACTACCTTCATAAAATAAAGTTTATTCATTCATTCTCTCTCTTTCTCTCTGTCTCACTCAAATTTACTCTGTGTAAAGTCTTCCAGCTCTAAAGAATTAACAGTCAATTACTTGAATGTTTGTTTCTTTTTATTCTACATCTCGACCTAAAGAAAAAAGATCTCTGACCAAGTAAGTTCATGTGCACAGAGGAAAGGTAAAGAATGGAAGTATCAGAAGAACAGCATAGCTGGCAGGCTGGTTTGTAACCTTTCAGGAGTTCAGTCCAGTGGCCAGGAAAGTCAAGCTGAGGCAGTTGTAGCACAGAGTAGAGAGTTTGTACTGTATTTGTGAATCACTGGGTAGTTTGGGGGATTCTCAGGGCAAGGTGAGCAGCATTGTCTTCAGCTTTTTGTAGTTTGCTTAAGAGAATAATGAGGACAGCCAGACAGAACAGTTGCAATAGTGAAGTTGCAAAAGAACAAATGCAGGGATAAGAGTCTCTGTGGCATCTATGAAGAGATGATGGATGTGACTAATGTGATGGAGTTAAAATTAACTGAGGGTACCAGATTTGAAACTTTGGTTTTGTGTTTTCATGGTCAAGTGACAATAAAGTGTAACACCAAGGCATTGGACAGCCAGAAATGACTACCTAAAGTCATAGAGTCTTTGAAGGAGGAAAAGAGAGCCCTAAATAATCTGATGACTGTTAACCAAGCCCACTTGCAGAGAGACATGTTCAGCAAGTGAAAAAGTTGTGAATAAACTACTGTTGGAATGAAAAGCTTTTAAACTTACTGGTGAAAGGTGAAGCCTGTATTGTGTTGGCATGCTGAAGTTTATGACTACCTGCTCATTATGTATACTGCAATGCAGATGCATTTGCTTTTTCTGACAAGTGAGATTTTTCAAACTATGCATGATTCTAACCTTGCTTGGGGTCTGCAAATGTGTGTGTGTACACACACACACACACACACACATTGTTTAGTGACCTTGACCTTGCTTCAAGGTCACAGGTGTGTCAGAAACATATAACTGCAAATTGTATTTTTTTTTTTAGATTCTTGTTCAGTGTAGTTTAAATGTTGTATATTTAAAAAGTATACAATTAAAAAATTTGTACATCATGCTTTTTAATTGTGACTGATATGTATTTATTGGAGATAATTAACTCTTTTCTTATTCCAGTTTTGCACTTGAATGTGAGTCATTACTCTTCTGTTGCTTTTTTTCTTTTCAGGGGGGGGGGGGGGGGGGGGGGGGCTGTGTGGTTGGTGTATATGCATGTACAGTTGTATTAACTTGTCTCCAGTTCTTTAAAAAGTGATCTAGCCATTTGAAGTGTTTGGAGCTGCCTGTTGGATGCTATGTTTCAGAAACATCATTTTTATTTGTCTCAGGCACCAAGAAACTGGAATGTGTGCGTTCTGATGGTCTAGGGCGTCGAATAGTGTCCAGCACACCATTACATCCATTTGGCCTCACCATCTTGAACAACATTCTCTACTGGACTGATTGGGAAAAGTATGAGTAACACACAGTTATAGTCCTCACAAATCCACCTATCTGGAGAGCATAAAATTTAATTTCACCTCCCTAACGGGTGTGCATTAATGTGACTTTACTGATATCATTAGCAGGCTGCTGTCCGACTTAACTGATATCATTTTGGTGTTCCAAGAGTTTGTCTCAGTTTTGCCACATTATTTCAGTAAAAGAACAGGTTAAATAGTTCTCTGTGAAAGCATCGAATCAGAATTTGATTTATTGATTCTCAATGTTTAATGCCCATTCAGCCATTAGGATCATATCAGGTCAAAAAGACACTTCAGTTCAGTTTACATGTCACATGTAACATCCCACTTTGCTCTTCTGGGAAGTGAGAAAGTGGATGAGCTTTCCAAACTCAGAGCAAAAGGAAGAAGAAAGACAGCCAGCAAGACAACAACATTACCTTCAAAGAGAAGATGACCCTTGTCAGAGCATCTGTGGAGCAGTGCACTGTAGGAGACATCCACTTCCTAGATTACTGTTAGCAGATTGTGGTCTTGAGATTATGCAGGGGCAACAGCCAACTCCAGGCCCACATGTTCAGGAAGATGAAACTGGCATCATCACCAACCTGCAACTTCAGTCTTGAAGACCAAATAGTGGAACATTTACCACAAAAATACCCACTGTTGCAGACAGCCATTCATCTTGCAGACTGGATTTCAGTGTTGTGGCAGTCAAGATGAAGAAACATGTCACTTTATAGTTAAAGATGGTTTGGAAAAAATGGAGCTGAAACTGAAAAGGCAGAAATTACAGTAGATGAAGCATGTAAAGCTACCCCAGGCTTGAACAAAGAATCGTTAAGATCTATGGATTTTTAGCAGAGAGGACCTTGGTCCAACTAATGAGTGTCATGTCATTCAGGTTTTTCATGTACAACACCTTAAAACTGGTTTCAGGGACAGCATATCAGGTGTGGGCCAAAATGGAGGAGTTGTTGCCAGCCCTATTCCACCTGTAGTTGGTGGCAATGGTCGACTGTATGGCATAGCAACCTTAAGAGATCAGTGTCCAAGAGGTGAGTTTAGTGACTGAACTGTTTATGCATCTAAAAAAGGAAGATGTACCCCTCTCATTCATCAAAAAGAATTGACAAAATATGTTTTTGACTCTGCTTGGTTATTGCTAAGGTTATTTCACCAGGAAATTAAACAACCTTTTTCATGACAAAATAAACATGTGATTAGAAGTAGCAATCTAAATGGTGTGTCTTAATATGACTGAAAAATGCTTGTATTATTTATTTGTACAAGTGTGTTGACTGTGAACCATCTCTCTCTCTGTCTCTGTCTGTCTCTGTGTGTGTCAGGGTTGAGCAAATGCAGCAGCAATAGGTCACACCTTTTGGTGATTTTTCCTGATAACCTTGATAGTAACACAATATTCTCATATTCTGTTGGGAGTAACACAGCTGATCAATTTGTAAGACAATCTATGCCACAAGTGAAGATGCTTGTGCATAATTTGTTTTCAAGCCATCTGTAGCCAGTTTGTGACTGTGTTTCTCCACTTCATGCCTAAGAGGGCAGGTTTCACACACAAGATGCATGTGCATATGATCACAACAAAAAAACAGACTGGGTGTGTTGCTGTTTGTGATCAGCTATATTTTGTGCTGTAGGGATGTAGAATTGAACCCAGGGCCACTGGCTAAGAATGACTTGGAATGACGGACAGGAAAGGAGCCTTGTGATGCCATAACCAATTGCAAGTTCCTGTAATTATGAATACTGAATTTACCTCTTCATGGTCACCTGATACCAGCATGAAACATGGCATCTCAGATTCTGGATGCAATATGATTGCAAAATGTGCAGTTTCTTTCTCTGGAATGAAAATAAATTACTAAGGACATGCAAGGCTTACCTCGTAAGGTGTAGCTTTGTCCGTGATTTGGCTGAGGCAGGAAACAGCTGTGGCTTAGTCCAGTGAGTAGAGGGTACGCATGCGCATGATCACTCCTTCAGAGCCATATGATTTACACTAATGTTGTATCTCTGAATGGAATTAGTATTCTTACACCTGCTCTGAAGAGCAGTCCCTTAAATAAAACAAAGGGTGGAGTGGGTGGGATTGGACTAAGCCACAGCTGTTTCCTGCCTCAGCCAAATCCTGGACAAAGCTACACGTTATGAGAGGTAAGCTTTGCATGTCTGTAGTAATTTAGCTTCAGCATGCAACAGCTACAGCTGTCCAATGAGTCTTTAGAGCCATTAGTGTACATCACTGCTATAAACATAAATTATAATTTAACAGCACTTACTCTAGTTTTTCTGGAGATAAGAATCCAACAGGGCTTGCCCCATACTGCTGGTTCCTTTCTGCAGAACTGGGTAAATGTTGACTCTGAGCTCCATCTGGCTGCTCATAGCACAACGTCCACTGGCACACCACTGGACAGTGCTGCCGATGTACTGGCTGCATATGTACTATGTGCACTAAATTGTGCAGTGTCAACACCTGCTCAGTTAAGCACTTGTAGGAGCCTTCTGGCCAGAGTGTTTTTGCTAACAGGCTTGTGCAGTGCCTGGTAACTCAGCAGCAGTTTGTTTTCCTCCCCTCAGATTTCCTTTGTCCTACAAAGGTACTCTTTTAATACTGACACAATGCACAGTTTTTGATTTTGAGGGAAAGCCAGAAACTCCAAAGGTGCCAAATGTTTTCCTTTGTGAGACCATTTAAGTAATACATCCACAGTGAACATGCACTTGGAATCACTCATCTTCACTGAAGACACAGATAAACAATGACACTGTTGCCCAGAAAGTAAGGCAAGAAGCATAACTAATTTGTAAAAAAGTTCCTTTAAAGTCAGCTCATCATGTGGGTAATGCAACTCTAAGTATTGTAACACAATGTCAACATCCCATGTAGATGAGTACTTTGGAAGAGCTAGCCTCTTTTCAAAAATACCTTTTACAAACTGTCTAACTCGCTTATGTTCACCAAATTGTGCAGCATCTTTACAGTCAAGATAGTTCAACAAAGCTGATCTTGCCACACAAATAGCGCCATAGCTAAGGCCAGCATTGAACAGCATGCCCAGAAAATTTACTCCCTCTCTCACAGAAAGTGAAACGGAATGAATACCCTGTTTGTTTGCATACCTCTTGCACCTCACGATGTATGTGGCATATTGTCTGCTGGTGCCACTACGCCAGGATGAGCATATGACTGAGCTAGCTGTCTGAGAAAAAACAGAGCTTCTGAGTCTCTTCCTGATACTTCACATATAATCAAACGTAGTGCCTTTCGCAGTCTGTGTTTTGCTTCCAGGTTTGTTGGCAAGACTCTGCGTTAGTCCCCATGCTAATATTGGGTACCACGGCTGACTGGGCCAATCTGGGATGAGCAGTATCCCTCTTGCTCTGTCGTTGATGATTTTTTTGTACTACACTGGGGATTATACAAAAGCAAGGGAAAGCATAGAATGTCACATCAGACCATGACATTGTGAATGCATTCACAGCTTCTGCATCCGGGTCAGGTTTGTAAGAGATGTACCTGGGAAACTGATGATTTAGTCTAGAAGCAAACAAATCTGTTTCTGGTTTTACATCTAGCCTATCCAGAGCGTCAGACAGAATATCAGGGTTTAACACCCATTCAGTATCTTGGTTTTCTCTTCTAGGTTCCTCATTAGCCTCAGTATTTGTTTTGCCTGGTATGTATGCTGCCGACAACCAAATGTTGCGCTTGATGCTGAACTGCCATATTTTTTTTGTAACAACATTACTCTGCACTGAATGACTGGTTCCCATTTTTGACACACAAGCGACTGCTGTAGTGTTGTCCATCATTAATCTGACATGGATGTTGGCCTTTTCTCTAGCGAAAGACCTCAAAGCGGCTTTCATTTCTAAAACATTTATGTTGCTTTGTGCTTCAGCATAATCCCAGTGACCACCTGTTCGACCTGTTTCACAGGAACAACCCCAGCCTGTCAATGAGGCGTCCGTGAACAGGACAAAATCAGGCTCACTATGATCTGAGTGAACTTCACTGAAAGATGACATGATATTTTCTGTCCACCATATCAGACTTTGCTTCATTTGAGAAAACTACTTTTGATTCATAGTCTCCCTTATTCTGCTTAAGGGCCTTGATCTTATCATTCTCCATGTAACGATACCAGAGTGGTCCGAACTTCACTCCCTGAAAACGTGAAACGACCTGCCCTATGAACTGCGCTAGCTCCCTTACAGTAGAAGAGCTCCCTGTCAGCAATTTGGAGGCTGTACTCAGTATTCACTGTTTTTCTCTCTAGGGTTGGTACAACTGTCATAATAATAATAATGTACATTTATCATACACTCATCAATGCTCTGAGCACTCACATGATACATATTAACCTAAATATGATATTCTATACAAATGTAGAGCATAGTACTACCAAAACAATTTACATAAAGTAGTATAAAAAACAACAACAATAAACGCACTACACACACACACAAACACACTGACTGTAGCAGAAACTGGGTACTGATATTAATTAGGATAGAAATACTGTGAGAAGAGGAAGGTTTTCAGTTTGGCTTTAAAAAAATGACATGGTTGAGCAGTGTCTAAGGTCTTGTGGGAGTGAATTCCAAATGTGGGGTCCAAAGCAAGAGAAGGTAGGTGCGAAAGCCATGAGTCTTGTGTTTGTATTGTTGGATTTCCAGCATGCAGGTGTCAGAAGAAGAGTGTAGTGTTATGAGATGGAATGTAGACATGCAGAAGTTCAGAGAGGTAAGCAGGACCAGAACCATTTATAGCACTGAAACACATATAAGCGACTTTATACTTAATACTTTCTGAAATGGGAAGCCAGTGCAGTTTTTCCAGGAGAGGTGTTGAGTGGTGGTGACGGGGTGCCAAGAGAACAAGTCTTACAGCAAAGTTCTGAATTTTCTGGAGAGGTTGGGTGACAGAATTAGGAGTACCCATGAGGAGACAGTTGCAGCAGTCAAGCCATGAGAGGATATAGGAATTAACAAATCTTGGTTGTGTCTTCAGTGAGAAACCTGCGGATTGAACTAATGCATTTAAGCTCAGAATAAGCAATTTGGCAGATTTTTATGACGTGCTTCTTCATGGACAGTTTTGAGTCAAAGATGAATCCAAGGTTCCTGGCAGAATCAGAGAAGGGGATGTTGTGAGAGCCAAGAGTAAGCAAGTCAGGGAGGGAAATGGTAGAAGGTTTCAAGGAAGACGAAAAGGGAAAGAGAAGAGCTTCTGTTTTGTCGTCATTCAGTTTGAGCTGATTTTCTGGCATCCATGTTTTTATGTCGTTTGTGCATGCGTTGAGTTCTTTGGTGAGGTTGGTTGGTCACTTCACTGAGAGGACCAGATTTCTGGAGCTGTGTGTCATCTGCGAAAAGCTGATGGTTTACAGAGTGGTTAGCTATGATATTGGAGATAGGCGTGTACAGGACAAAGAGAATGGTTCCCAGTACTGAGCCCTGAGGCACACTGTACATGAGCTGTGATCGTGATGAAGACAAGTTATTGAGTGAAGTGGACTGATATCTGTCCGAGAGGTATGACTGAAACCATTGGAGTCCAGTAGACTGAATGCCCAAAACAGAGTTCAGGCGGGAGAGGAGAATTTGGTGGTCAATAGTGTCAAAAGCAGCAGAAAGATCCAACAAAAGAAGAACAGAAATGTTGTCATTGTCCAGAGCAGAGAAAATATTTACAATACGTAACAAAACGGTCTCAGTGCTGTGTCCTGCTCGATGGGCTGACTAAAAGGGATTCTTGAGGTTGTCTTCTTGGAGATGGGAGAGAAGTTTGTGGAAAACAACTTTTTCAAGGATTTAGGACAGAAATGGAAGGTTAGAAATAGTGATTTTTTTTTCAACAGAGGTTTGACGACAGCTGTCTTCAGATCACATGGTATAATGCCAGTGGTAAGAGATGTGTTGATGATGTTCATGATGGTTGGCAAGAGGATGTCAAGGTTTTGATAAAGAAGCATGGTGGGAATGGGATCAAGTTCACAAGACTTGGCAGATTCCTTGTTGATTATTTTTAAGACAAATTCATCAGTGACAGGCTCAAAGGTTAGCAAGAGATTTCCATCGAAGGAGGTATCAGGGCAAGCAGTTGGGTTTGGAGGATGAAAATTGTTTCTGATGGTGTGGATTTTCTCAGTGAAGTAATCAGAAAAGACATTTGGAAGGTCATCAGAGTCAAATGTTGTCAAGTCAGTCAATAATTAGCACATATCACTATCTACAACTGCAAAAGATACTTCCAAACAGATTCACTGTAACGCATTCAGTACAAAATTAAAGAACAATTGATCAGATCACAAGTATGTCAAAATCACCTTTTTGAGGCACGGTAACACATGTTTTGGTGCCTGTTTATATTCTGCAGGCACTCAACATGAGAACTGGCTTAAATCAATTGACTATGAGCAGTGTACCCTATCTTTTTCCTGCAGACTAACGTGGGAATTTGCTTCAGCCAAGACCAACGCAACTGAAAAGTATGGAGAGGATTTGGAAATTTTTTAATTGAATGGACCGGGGGAAGCGCAAATTAGGACAAGGAACAAATTATGGCACTGATTAAGCATACTTGGCTATATTCTGACCTACTCCATGCTTTTAAGGGAAAACATTCGTCAGCTCTGGGTTTTTAGCAGAGGGGACCTTAATATTTCTGCGTCTGCAGTGCCCAATAACAAGGACACATTTAAGACAAAGAGAAACGGAAAGCTGCAACATATTAAACTGTTCAAACAATTTTTAAAAAGATGGAAATGGCCTTTTTTGTCATAATAAATAAGTTGCTAAGAGACAAGGTAATCAGATTTTGGAATTCCATACAGTGCATTTATTAGAACCAACACCACAGACACAAACAGCAACAGCTCACTTGTAGACAACCTGAACTGTGTACTTTGATGATCAAGGTACCCAGATATTACCATGTAGTAAACTTCCGGGGGGAGGTATAGGCTGGCTCATGGTCTACAGATAAAGAGTAGTCCTCTCTAGCTGCCAGACTTGATGCAAGAGACATTGCCACCAACTGTTTTTTCACACATTTTGTTTCATTATACTTTAATTGTGCGGGTTCACAGAAACGTAGAAAGGCTGGAATTCATATGATCTTTTCTTTGTAGGGCAACAGGTCTGCCTACTCTACCAAAGAGCCGTTGGTTCCTGTGCTTTTTTTGTCTTCGATCCCTGTACATGAAATGACCTTCCCCTTCCTCTCCAACAGAAACACTCTCTGGACTCCTTCATGTCAAACCTCAAGACATTTCTTTTCTGAAAACTATAGACTTGCTGTGTTTTCCATATTCCATGCTGCTGTGTTTTCATCCATCTCAAGTCTCTGGTGCCCATTTTAAGTTGTGTGTAAATTGAATTTTATATAGTCAGTATGCTGATGTGTGTTAGTGCCTCTGTGTGTGTGTGTGTGTGTGTGTGTGTGTGTGTGTGTGTGTGTGTGTGTGTGTGTGTGTGTGTGTACATGTGTGCACTTAGAATAGTCTCTACAGACAAGATTTTGTGTTTTATAAATACTTTAATAATTTATATTCTTGAAGTTTTCTGAATTCATACCAGCTTTCCTAGGGCAGAACATAAATGCATATAAAACAAGTACATTGTGCAATATCAAGATTACACCAAGCGTAAAATATCTGAGACAAGTTGGTGTGGCATGTTACTGGCAATGAATTGTCATGAAGTGGAAGTTGACTTTTAATGTTAACTTTTTGGTAGCCCACTTCCTGGAACACCTTTGCATTATACTACCTCATGCAGCAACAGCTGTTGGTGATTGGTTCAAAGACTCTAGCGAGGCTCTGAGAAAATGTTTTGACTCCACAGGCTGGAGTGTTTTTGTTGAGTCCTCTTCTGATGCGTGCAAGCTGACAGACAGTTAGTGACTATATTTCTTTCTGTGAAGATTGTATCATACTTCTCAAAACAAAGAAAGTGTTTGCAAACAATAAGCGGTGGGCAACAAAGCGCATTATGCACATGTTGAATAGAAAGAAGAAAGCATGGAAAGGCATAACAGTGATTAACTGAAGTGTATACAGAAACAAACAAAAAACCTCTGAAAGCAAAGATCAGGAAAGGAAAAGAAGAATATCCACAGAAAAGAGAAGAGAATTTCAAAAGCAGCAACATGAACAGGGTGTGGGATGGGATGAAGCTGATGAGTGGGTATAAGGGGAAGAAGGGGGGTCAGGACAGGGGTCTGCTAGCAGAGGAACTAGATGCTTTTTAGGTTTGTTTTGACTGTCACAATTTTAGTCAGACCAGGTGTGAGTTGATAGACCAACTTGCCAAAATCCCAGGAGGGGAACGGGGTGGAATACTGAAGGTCACAAAGGAAGAAGTGTTGAGAGAGCATAAGAGAACAACTGTGGGTAAACAACTGAATTTCCTTTTTAAGAATTATTATTGTATTGTAGAGGTGTTTAAAAAACAAATGTTAAATTTTAGGTTGATGTGTAGAAAAAAACAAGCAGATATTGAAGACCTCAAACAGAGTAAATCTGGTGGAAGAAAAGAAGAAGAAGAAAAACAAAAAGCGAGAAAGTCCTATATTCTCTTCATAAAGAGCATCAGTTAAAATGCTGAATTTAGAAAGTTTGCAAGTACTTTGCCTTTGACCTGTGGATCCATAAAGGCTGCATGAAAGTGTTAGATCTGAAAAAATACTAACCATAGGTCTGTTTTTGTCTTTTTCTCCAGGTTCCAACTCGTGTGCTGTCAACAATGGGGGTTGTGCTTTCCTGTGTTTCCCAACACCCAGTGGTGGCCGTACCTGCGCATGTCCTGATGGTGTGGATCCTCGTATTTGCCAAGAGTCACACTGAACATAATGAACAAGGGGACAAAATGCCCTACAACAGAAATGGTTATATAATAATCAAGTACACCTGTTAAAGGCATACATTCTTTTGTGTTCATCATTATCAGGTGCTTGCCAAGCAGTTTTATTTATCTTTGCAGAATGTACCTCAACTTGTCTTCCTTTTACCCTGACATTCGTTTTAAATTGTCTGATGTTTAAAAATTAGGGGTTTTGAGTCTCACTCAAGCATACATGCACAAATGCTTGCCTGCACACATAACTCATGCACACACAGGTTTCATGTTGTGTGCGTGATATGATTATCCCAGAGGGGTATAGTGGAATTACCTTGTACATGTATCAGTGTCCGGGTGGTTATTTTCATAACATACACATTTTTCATGACATCAGTGAAACCACATAAATTTAACAGATGGCTTATTTACTGAGATAGTGGATGCATTGACCCAATGGTTACCCCACACTGGGTTTTTGTTTGGTATCTCAAATATGAAAACATCATTTGATTAGGATGATCCTGCTTCATAACTGATATGTTGATAATCCTAGCCTTCATTGTTGCAGTAGTTTTCCACTCCTACCTGACATGCACCATGCTCCCACATGTGGCCAAAGAAAGTAAACCAATCCTTTTATGTATGTGGAATAAAATCATGTTTTGGAACCCAAGGCTGTTCATATATTTCTGTGATGCATCTTTGTATTTTTGTTATTTTCAAATGACAACAGGACAAAGTTAATGGTTAGAAAATGTGTATAAAGTGTCATTCTCTAACACGAGTTAAACGCAAAACCTTGAGCCAAACTAGAAATGTTCAAGACACCATACTTACCTAAGGACCTCAGCCTACCTACCAGTACAGGAGACTTTTGGAGGAGCATATTATGCTGGTGGCTAAAGCTATGATCTAAATTTAGAGACAGTGAAAACCATTTCACCAACTAAGCCTAAATTGAGCACTTTTGAACAGTTCAAGAATAAAAATCTACAGTTTAAAGAATTGATTAGAGCAGGCTCAAATAAAACCTGACCAAATTGATTGGAGCGGGCTCAAATAAAACCTGACCAAACTGGAACAGCTAGCACAGTACACAGTAAGCACAATAATATCTATTTTCACAATGGATTCACCAGGACTACAATACATGACAATTCAAAACAAATTAGTTGTAACACTTCAGGTAAAAGACTTTAAAGCTCACAGCCTTGCACAGTAAACTCCTAGCAACACAAACTTTATACCGACATTGACCACACAAACAAGTTTTTTGAAAAGCGTGAAAACATCCAGATTCAGGGTTTTACACCTGAAGGTTTTGCACATATACCCAACCAACATACTATGACACAAGGTATAGGCATTAAAACCACTGACAAGAAGGACTGTATGGAACATAGCTGGGATAACCAATGATACCATGTCCTCACTGTACCTAAGCACAATCAACCACTTGATTGCCATCACTAAGATGTGCACAAGTAAGATTATATACCCAGAAGTAAAGTAAATAAAACAGTTCATTGGAAAAGAATTGATGCTGAGGTACACAGTGACCTTGGGAAATACATTTATGAGATGAATAGTCATAATCTGTCACTAAATATGAACTCTTTGATCACATTTTGTGTATCCTGTGGGTGCCATTCAGATCCAAGCTACTTAACTGCTGTTGGAAGCTGAGCAGTATAACCTAGCATAACATCAGCTACTGCTTTCATCACCTCTCTTTTCATCAATGTTTATGTTATGAATGCTTAATAACATAAAAATCAGTAGATGTTTGCGTTTTGCAGATTAATTTATTGTGGATAGTACTCTCAGTAAATCAGAAATATGAAATGCTCCATGGAAATGCACATGACTTCAGAGAAGTGGGTATATTGCAAAATTCTAAACAATGTTGAAATTTGCTTTGTACCTCAGTCAGTAAAGAAAAAATCTATGTGTGCCATTTTCCCTGACTGTTATTAAGTGCATCAGATATCATAATATAAATAAGTGTCTTTGTGACAAGCCTTCATGTCAAATTCAAAATCATTTTTATTGCATGTCATTCTCACAGCCCATCCCCAACTCTTTCCTTAGGTACATTGTTGGAATTGTGTGCCCCAGTTCATTTCTTCTGCCCAGACCATTTGTCTTGCTCATCAGCCATCTCCTTCGTGGTATCTCATTCACCTGGGTTCATGGCTCATCATGAATATGAAGTTGTAACCTACCTGGGCCACAAAGAATGCAGAAATCTGCAACTGGTGTTGGTCCTGTGAATAACAAACCTGTGTCTGGACTGATCTATAATAAATAAAATGCAAATGAAACTAAACTGTGTCCCTAGTCTTATGTGGCAGTAGTGCTGTGGCCAGTAAACCAATGTGTTTACAGTCTTATGACCAATTGTTCCACATGTCATTTATCCTGCATGTTGAAAGCTGTCCTATGAGTGATATTACATAATACATATTAGTTGGTGTTGCAATGAAATTGAAAATCACCCCACACTAATTTTGCAAAACTCAGTAGTTCATTTCAGTTCAAGATGGTATCTATGGTTTGTGTGCTCCACATTGTCTCAGAAGTTTCCCCATCCATTCTTCTTCTGTAGAGTGACCTCCTTCATCACTACTGAAGATTATGACAATGTTAGGGGTTGCACAGCAGAAAAAGATGAAAACCTCATAGAAACAAGCATCAAGTTTTTAATGGCCCACTGGCATTTCATGTCTCTGACTAGGCCAATCAAGAAAACCCCAACCAGCACAGCCTAAGCCATCAACATTTCTTACTGGTATTGCAGGGTCTGTAGACCATTCCCACGAGTGAGCCGAGAGTTTGGTACAAGCACTGTCCCTTGCCAACAGGGACATTTCTAATCACGTCATTTTACTCAATGAAAATTTTCAATTTAGAAGTGTCATTGGTCAGGGGCACAAAGGCAGAACTTGTCCATTGTAATCTATCACACTTTATTTTCCCACAAGGAGTAATTTCATCAGATGGGCTTGAAAAAGAAGGGGGGAAGAAAAAAAAAGAGAAAAGGAGAAATGAAAGTAAACAGTGTGAAATATATAAAGAAAGAAAACACAGAAGTAAACATAAATAAAAATACTGATGAAAAAGAAACTTTAAAAAAGAAAGGAGAATAAGAATAGACAGAAGTATAAACACAGGTCAACAGGCATATTCACACTGAACACACAGGTAAACAGATGCTGTACTCACACTAAACAGACACGTAAACAGGTACAACTCAGAATAAATGTAACAGCAACCAAGTATTACACATAAGTGCAACAAGCTCCCGTTGCCCCTCTGTAACTAATGATACAATTTGATAAAATCAGTTCACATCCAAGTATAATTTAATAACTAAGACTACATGTAAAATCATACATATATTTGTAAAATTAGCTACACACACACACCCTCATAATATCAGCTAAGGCGGGTCCATGGAGGTAACTGGCAAGTTATGAGTCTTCTGAATGTGATCCTAAGCTGCTAGCCTAGTGATTCCTTCAAAGACAGTGAGTACAACTACTCAAAGAAGAGTGGGAAATGTTCAACTTATATTAAGTAGACATAAATAATTACACATGACTACCAGCATCGACAAATTAATTCATAAAGTTAATTCATCAACAGTGCCAACCTAACTTGCATTTTAACAAATGGTATTGCCTATCAGTTTAATAATAATAACAATAATGTACATTTATCATGCACTCATCAACACCCTGAGCGCTCATACATATTAACCTAAATACAATATTCTATAGACATACATAGAGGACAGTCCTACCAAATCAGTTTACATAAGGCATTATTTGGAAACACACACACACACAATCACTGTAGCAGAAACTAGGTATTGATATTAGTTGGGGTGGAAATACTGTGAGAAGAGGAAGGTTTTCAGTTTGGCTTTAAAAGATGACAGGATACAGTTTGTATGTATATATATCATTTTTATATAAATTCTCCTGAAGGATGAATATGTACAATCTTAAGCATGTCAGAGAACACTGCTAGATAAACCTTCAGTACTTGTCCCATTTATTTTGAAATTGTGTAATGTATGGCAATATGTTTCTGCTTCTGCATTTCATTTTGTAAGTTTCAAGCCATGGACTTGAACTGTTTACTAGAAAGATAAGTACCCAGACACTGAAATAGTCTGCAATACAATTCACATTATGACTGATCCAATTAAGCATCCAAATAAAGTGAGTGGAAGAAGATTTGTTTCTCCTCATAACACTGAGCCAGGGAAAGGGAGATGGGGGGGGGGGGAGGAGAGGAAGATTTGTACAGTTTGCAATTTCTTCACCTTCACATTATAACTTGTATCAGCACTTTGACTATATGGACTACTTATGATAAAAGCTTAATTCAGCTTGTATTATTAATAATGATTTTTTTTTTTTTTTTAAATGGGAGTGTAGAGTGATTTACAAAACACATACACACACGCACGCATGCACGCACGCACGCACACATACAATTAAGTGATCAAGAAGGAATAGATTGAGGCAAGAGGTTTAAAAGTAGTTTTTGAGCAGGGGTTTTATGAGGACAGTTTTAAAAGAGGAAGCAGAATCAGTTGAGTCCATCTCTTTATTTGCTTATAAAAAAAAAAGATATATAAAAAATAAGCACGAGAGAGAGAGTGGCTTACTTTTCAAAAATTCTAATACAAATCAAGTAGACATTTAATGGATTCATACCTGTCAACCAATACAGTTTACCGGTATAAAACTTTAAAAAAATCATTATTTGGGCCATATTGGAAATGGATACAGGAAAACAATTTTCATGAGATTTTGTTGCTGTTTTAAACTAAGCAAAAAGACTGAAAAACTGTCAAGACATATACCATCGCCAAATGCACACTGACTGACCTAGTGCAATAGGCTAAGAAATCCCCTCAGAAGTAAGATTTGAAGTCATGCATACATATTTAGCACAACATTGCTTCTTCCTTCCACTGCCACATGTGCCTGCCGCTGCCACCAGCGAAAACAAAACAAAAAAAGACCCTGGCCTGCATAAGGGAAATACAGGCTGACAAACTCTGGACTAAGGTTGACAGCTATGTGGATTATTCAGTTACTTGTCAATTAGTGTTATTTTCCTCTGAGAACATAGAAGCACACATATGACTGAAACATGTTATTTTCCTCTGAGAACACAGAAGCACACATAAGACTGAAACTGAAAAGTAAGTATCATTAACAATATGTAAAACCACAAAACTACATCGGTCACTTTTTTTATTAAAGCCCTATACAGCGTGTGTGAATGTGGGTATGTAATTGTGTGTTGTTTTAATTGTTGTACTCTTAATCTGTAGCTGTAATTTATTTGTACATTAATGTTTAAAATAAGCAGAATGCATACATGCTGGTTGTGTGTGTGTGTGGTGGGAGTGGAAGAGGGGGGTGGGGTGAAGGTGTTATGCGAGTAAGTGAAAGAATGAGATGTATGGGTGTGAGTGTGTCTTAACAGCTGTATTTTTAATGTGTCTAAACTGACTTGCACATTTTAGCAGAGTGTGTGTATGTGATAAATATATGTATAGTAATACTAATAGTGTGTGTGTGTGTAATCAATAGTTAATGCACTGGGCCTACACTATTTATTATGTTCATTTTGCTTGTTGCTGTAATTCAAATTTCCTGTGTTTACTGAGGACAAATAAATTTTCTTGATTCTTAAAAAGCGATATATGTATAAGTTTATGATTGTGTTAAGTTTGAAGAAATTTTGATAATTTGAATGGGGGAAAAAAAGAAAAGAAATGAGAAGCCAAAAGGTAAAACTCAGGCCACATTCCTCACACTAAGTTAGTAAATAGCAGTGGGTTTAATGTGAAAAGCTATATTCTGAACTACTCCAGGCTTTTCAGACAGAATAATATGCCATCTTATGAGTGAAAAGCAAACGTCATCAACACCACTGTCTCACTCCAACATTATGTAGGGGAGCGGGGTGGGGAGTGAGGGAAGCAGGCTGGAAGCATGAATGAAGAGTCACAAGTCAGAGGTTGCTATAACATAACTTTTATTTGCACCAACCAGGAAACGGTGTAGGCTCTCTCCTGAATCAGATACATAAACAGCAGCTCAAACTATTACTAACTGATGACCTGCTACTGCAGGGACACTGGGGAAAGAGGACGCGGCGGTGGTGAAGTGATGCTTAATGTCCTCAGATGTCAGTTGACGTATTAGATAATTAGGGACAAGTTGTGACCAATGCCGAAGCACGGTTCAATAAATGTTTATGTCCACAGAAACCAGAAGGCTCGTTAGGACGGACAGCCCAGGACGGCCACCTCGACTCTCACACAGCTCCTGAACTATCTGGACGCGGCGGTGATGGTGAAGTGTTGCTTAATGTCCTCAGATGTCAGATGACATATTAGGGACAAGTTGTGACCAATACCGAAGCACGGTTCAATAAATCTTTACGTCCACGGAAACCAGAAGGCTCGTTAGGACGGACAGCCCAGGACGTCCACCTCGACTCTCACACAGCTCCTGAACTATGAGGACGCGGCGGTTTCTTGCTTTCATGTTGCTTAACGTCCACGGAGGCGAAATGGCCTATTAGGGACGGGGACAGAGTGGGAAGGGGACGAGAGAGTGAAAGGCTCGACCGCGGAAACCGCCCGAAAAAGACCGGAGAGACCGTGGACCGCCGCCAGAACAATGGAAGTGTTAAGGCGGTGTCCCCTCGCCATTGCCCAGCGACTTGTGCACTGCGCAATTGCTCTTTCAACTGCTGTGCTGGACAGAGTCACTAAGACAATGTCCGTTGCACCGCTGTTGACGAACAACTTGGACAACTCGAAGCAAAAGACGTCCAACTTGCTCAGCCCAGCTCCACCTCCCTACTCATGATCTCTTCTGGGCAAAAGTGAGGGTCCAGCTCCACCTCCCTCCTCTAAGATCTTTTGATCTCGCCTGGAACCCTGGACGCGGCGGGCCCAGCGCACAGCTTTTAACACTTTATGCTGGCTGAGCGTCGCCCTGTCAACCCCCACATTCATTACATGAAACAACTCAAACACAGATATTGCCGCACTAGTTGTGACATTTGTTTATTAAGAATTTGTCACACTAAGCTGTGTAACCAAATTATCAAAAGTACCACATTTTTGTACCAATTATTGTAGAGACTGAAATTGTTCACCAGTGGTCTCCCCTGGTGACATATGAACTTTAATCGGTTGGCACCTTTCATTTTGGGGCTGTAAACGCCAAGAATGGACAACATGACATGAGTATGAAATTATGTAGTAGCCCCTGATATAGAACGAAGTGAAGAAAAAAGCCAACTTGACATGATTATGAAGTTATGTAGAAGCCGTCTGGTATCGAACAAAGTTTGGAAAAAGGACAATGCAACCTAGATGTTATGAAGCTACAAACAAGGTGTTGTTCAAGTACGCACCAACACTACTCGTAGTCAAGCTTGGTAAAAAAAAAAAAAAAAACAGGAACCTGAGCTGCCGGCTACTCCAACCCAAACCTCGTGAGGAGAAGGGGAAGTAGGATTTCTCCAATGCAGACTAGGTTATAAGGATGATTCAGCCCGGTTTATGGCTGAGAATGTCACATTAGCAATGTAATGTACCCTTCTCTTTTCAGTGCCATTTTCAGAGTTCACTGCACCGAGGCTGAAATGTGTGGTGTTGACTCACTCCTGGACAAACTTGCCATTGGAATGAGAGTAGGTCCCAACATGGCAACTGTAGTTGGAAAACAACAACACCCAAGCACAACAACACCATTATTAAAAAGAAGACCAAATGCACTAATGTAAATATGCAGGCACAGGAGGTAAGTAGGGGTTGGAGGTGGGACCAGAAAACTTCTTGACTGCCTTGGCTGACCAGTGGTTCCAGCCAAACTGACGCCAGCACGTGACCAGCAGAGCTTGTGCCACTGGCTAACTCTTTGTCCCCCATACAGCGCCCCTACTGGGACACTACAACATTGCTCCTGCTCTCCTTCATAAAAGTTGCCATGGGAACCATGGCTTTCTGTATGCTGGCTGAGCGTCGCCCTAACTGTCAACCCCCACATTCATTACATGAAACAACTCAAACACAGATATTGCCGCTGTAGGCCACTAGTTGTGACATTTGTTTATTAAGAATTTGGCACACTAAGCTGTGTAACCAAATTGACAAAAGTACCACATTTTTGTACCAATTATTGCAGAGACTGAAATTGTTCACCAGTGGTCTCCCCTGGTGACATATGAACTTTAATCGGTTGGCACCTTTCATTTTGGGGCTGTAAACGCCATCAAGCAGCAAAACCAGACTCTCTGGTATTACTGTGCAGCGCCATAAAGAAAGGAACAGACCAACATCTCTGGCCTACAGCGACAATTTTTTTTTTTTTTTTTTTTTTTTTTTTAACCTGCAGAAAAACAACACTTAACTGCTTAGCAAAAAAACTACAACAGCAACAAAAACCACATGGGTGCTGCCCCTCTGCGACCAACATGGTGTCTACAAAGCACTCTCTCGACGCTGCAGGCATGGAAGAAAGTCCAACGTTTTTGCGAGCCAGACAATTGTTGTTGTTTGGGTCACATGCAAGCAACGTCCGGCAGCCCAGTGGTCCGGTCCCAGGCGCTGCAGCTGTCCGTGTGCACCACAGGCCTGTGCGTTGCTCCCAGGACACATGTGACTGGAGACAGACTGGAGAACCCTCCCTTCTACCTGCAATCAACACCAAAGGAGACGGCAGTATCTAGGCATACAACATGTTCTCCCCCGGACTGGGGTCTTGGCCCTTACAACCGGGCTCCCAGCTGAGGCCGGCAGTCCCTACATAATTTACATATATATATAGGTGATGAAACTTTCCAACAGTGCAACTAACCTGACACCATGGCAGTACATTGAACTTTGTGAATCGTACGTCACATTAACAAGGAAACAAAATGTGTTTTACGAAACCTTAGGTCTTGGGGTTGTTAGGTGTTTCTCTTTTTACAGTGTCACTGCAATTCAAAGAGCCACTGCAGTTACACCTGGGCACTACTATCATGACCACATACTATGTTGACAATGCTGTATGTCTATATATATATACAACCTAAGGGTTAACCCCCCGATAACCCATGCCTGAGGCACAACTGAGATCTCAGAGAACCCTCGAGACTCGCAGAACAGTGTGGAGTAACCCCCCCAGGTGTCTGTTATTTACAGTGTGGAAGTCAGGGCTGCGCAGCGGATGTATTGTTTGAATGCATCCGATTTCCAGCGACCCAGCGTCCTAATCTGGCTGTCGGACATCCCCAACTGTGCTGCTGTAGTAGCTGCCCCGATGCGGAAACTGTGGCTCTTGAAGGTTGTTGGGTCAATGTCACAAAATAGTAGAGCCCGCCTCAGTTCCTTGTTGAAGTCATTTCTCAGGATGGCATGGCCTGTGGCATACTGGGATAGTGGGTCAGGCCTATTGCCCCGAACTTGTAAATAAGCTTGCATTGCCCGGACAGGGCATGGGCCCTGCCCCTGTGCCTCCATGACCGAAAGTGAGAAGGGTTGACCTTGGCTGTGTTTGTAGGAGATAAATTTGAGTTCAATCTGCTTTGTTTGCATTCTAATTTGGTTTTTCTGTATTAGATGAGCATTGTGCCTATCTTTTCCTGTGATTGTAATTTCTCCAATTCTCAGGAAGGCATAGAAGGCAAGAGCAAACATTGCTTGGAAGAGGTGCTGTCGGTAATGATCTGTGCCTGTGTGCACCAGTGTGAGCATGAGACGTTCCAGCATTGGCTTCACAATGGGCATACGACTGTCGAAAAATTTCTACTGCTTATGGCAGGCACGCAATAGTTTGAGGATGAGGAAAGAGCTTGTCGGATCGGGGATTGCTTTTAATTTGTGGACATATCCTATTGCTGACCCGTAGGATGATATAGTAGAGGGTTTATATGACTGGTTGACCAAATATGCAATGAACAGGGCGAGGTTTGACACCCGAACTGGGAACTGCTCACTGATGGAATACTTCTGTGCAAACTGGACATACAAATTCCATCCCCGACGATAGCATGCCTGGTGCTAAAGCGGAGTCCACCAGTGCTGCAAGTGTAGTTGTCAGACTGGCAAGTAAGGAAGTGGGGGAACTGCTTCTGGCTGTCTCGATGCCGAAAGGGCTTTTGCCAGGAAGGCGCTGACTTGTAGACGTGACAGGTGGTCTGCCAGTACGTTGGCCTTTCCTGGAATGTGCTGAGCCTGAAAAAGGATATTAAACCTGAGGCAGGTTATTATTAACTTCCGAACTAGACACATGATCGCTCTGTCCTTGGACGATTGTTTGTTAATGATGGGCACTAATGCTTGGTTGTCGGTGTGGATTATGATGCGCCCATTGGTTAGCCTGTTGCCCCATATCTGCACAGCCAGAACAATGGGGTAGAGCTCCAGCAGTGTTATATTCTGATTGACCCACTGCTGGGACCATGTTCCGTAGAACCAGGATGAGCCCAGCACTGCCCCATAGCCAAGGGTTCCAGATGCGTCTGTGAACAGGTTCAGGCTGGTTGACGACAACCATTGTTCTGCCATGAAGATGGCCCTCCCGTTGAAGTTGGCAAGGAATTCTGCCCACATGTGCAGGTCTTCCCGCACTTCCTTTGTGATACGGATGAAATAATGAGGCCTTGACACCCCAATTGTCAAGTCAATCAGTCGCCTTAGGAAGGCTCGTCCCGGAAGTACCACCGCACAGGCAAAGTTGAGGGTGCCAATAATACTTTGCAAAGTTTTCAAGGTGAATTTTGGTTTGGTCAAAAATTCTTGAATAAGCGAAAGGCATTTTTCTAACTTGTCGGACGGGAGCCGTACTTCCGTCTTCACTGAATCTAGCTCATAGCCCCAAAATGAGAGTACCTGTGTGGGTAAAAATGTTTTTTTCCTCTGCCATGGGCACTCCGATGTCAGCGCACATGTGTAAGAATTGCTGCAGCTGTGCCTTGCAGCTATCATATGCATTATTCGAAATGATAAAGTCATCCAGAACATGACTGATAGTGCTGAACTAAGACGCTCAAAAATCTGACAGCTTGAACTACAACCCATCGCTAGACATTTATCATAATAGTACTGACCCCTCCAACAAAGGCCAAACACTTGGTACTGAGCAGGCAGTATTGGAATAATGCGAAATGCCTCTGCAATATCCGTCTTTGCCATAAAACATCCCTGCCCCAGGGCTCTGATATGTGCTATTGCGTTTTCTACTGTTTGGTACTGGACTGTACACAATTCTTGTGGAATGTTGTCATTAATGCTCGATCCTGTTGGATGAGAAAGATGGTGTATCAGCCTATATGTGCCATGTTGCTTCTTTGGAACCACTCCCAGAGGAGAAATGTGCAAGTTTGGAAAGGGTGGTGACGCGAAGGGGCCTGCAATGCGTTGTAGTGTTAGTTCTTTTCTAATCTTATTATCTATGATATGTGGTAGCTCTAAGGCTGATTTTAAATTTGCGCACCGTGTTACGCTGTGGGGGCCATCATAACCCACATCAAAACCTACTTGAAAACCCCTTACTAATGTCCCTCTATTTGCCTCATGAAAACCCTCCAACCATGTACTGAGCTGCCCCGCTCTAATTGGTGTTGGGAGGACCAGGCTAGTAACGCCTCCTTCCCCTTCCCGTGGTGTGTGGCTGTCGCCCAAGGGGGCTTGTTGGCGGTTGCCAAAGTGCTGAGGCGGGTGCCTTGGTCCGGTGGCACCATAAGCAGAAGAGCGAAAGGACTGCTGACGTTCCTGGCCCTGCTGAAATCTGCTAAGGACCGAATACGGCTTTTGGAGAGGCTTGTGGCATTGTGATGTTGGATGGTTGCCCAAGCAGTTGGCATTAAAGCAGCGGTGCTGGTAGAAGCATTGGGGGCCTGCTGAGCAGTATGCTGTGCGGTGGAATGAGACTCAGGCTCCCACTGGTACATACATCTTCTGCTGGCCTTTTGCTTGAGGGGTGCGGCCATTGCTCTGACCATGTGCTAGGAGCATGGCCAACAAGAAGACCTCGAGGTGGGTCTGACCCCAGCAGGCTTCGTTCTTGGCCACATTGCCCCGGAACGCCACGTCATAATATGCCCAATCTCCCCTCTTTTCTGCTATCCGGAGGACAACCTCCATGTGGTGTGCCAGTGCGGGCGCTAGCTCGGGTGACAACTGTCAGGACTGCAGTGAAGCGTTTCCAAGCAGTGGTCCACTGGGCCAAGGTCAGGGGCTCCCGCTTGGTGTTCTGCTGTCTCCCAGCTTTTTCTGCTGCTGGCTGGTGTGCTGTTCCGTTTCTGATGTTGATGGTGCCCAGGGGTTTGGGCTCAGGAGCTCATGGAATTCAATGAACTGGTTTGCCCAGATTGTTTCCTTCACCTTAACTGGGATGTGTGCCGCTATGTGTGTGGAGGCACCAACAAAAAATTATTGTGCGTCAGCATTGTGATTACCTGTAGGCGTGCTGCTGCTGCCTCCAGAAGCTGCGCAGTCACCTTATCGGGCGAGTGGTACTGATCTGGCACCTGTCCCAGTGACATGTGGGACGCTGTCCCGGTCTGCACATTTGGCACTGGCCCAGTGGCTGGTGGTAACTGACCTGTCATGGGTGCACTGATCACTGCGTTCTGGACTGCAGGCCCCAGTGGTGCCTGGGCTGCCAAAGTTGGGTAGTACTGCTGTAGGTGGAGGTGGCTCTGCATTGGGAGGCATCAACCGTAAGGCCAGGCGCTCCTCAATCCGAGCCAGGACCCGGTCGGCAATGTTGTCGATGACTGCCTCTGACACAGGTGGGGTGGGGTCAAGGAGGGCAGACCCCGATGCTGCTATGCTGGATGCCCGTCCCCGTTTTGCCTTCTGTATCGCCTGGAACACCCCGGCTGAAGCTCTGCGTTTTGGTGGCATCTGCACAGAGCAAATTAATGGCAGTATTCTGACCCCCCTGTGGGACCAAGGCCAGCCCCTCTCGACTTGAACCACTGGTGCCATGTTTAGGAGAACCCATTTTTCATTACATTATTTCTGCAGTTTATGTCTTTGATATGGCATCGCTGCCATGCTGCCTTATTCCCATGGTAACATATGAAAAGGTATAGCCTCACACCTGTAGTCGTGTAGGAACTTTGTGCATTAGCAATGCACTTTAAAAAAGTAAAAAATTTTGAGACTATGAAAGTCAACTCCCTGTTGGGTGGTTGTGCCATTGCTGTGGTTTCTCCTCTCTGTCAGTCCCCACTGAGGTGCACTATGGAGCCGTCCTTGCAGGTCTGAGTACCCTCGACCTGTAACAGAATATGGCCAGAAACAGCAGTACCCATAAACACCAGGTATTGTGTTGTATCTGATATCTCAAACTAAGATATGAAAACACCTCACGGAGGCAACGTAGTTGTAGCTGATATCTCCACTGAGATACCCCCTGTGGCAAAGCGCCCACTACTAACAGGGCATTTGCACCATCCTGTGTGGTGCCCGTGAAAAGTGTGATATGAGTGAGAACTCCTCATGGAGGCAACAAGTTGTAGCCGATATCTCCACCTGAGATATGGAAACGCCTCGTGGAGGCAACGTAGTTGTAGCCGATATCTCATCTGAGATACCCCCTGTGGCGAAGGGCCAACTACTAACAGGGCAATTGCACAGTCCTGGGTGGTGCCCGTAAAAAGTGTGATATGAGTTTGAGTGAAAACGCCTCGTGGAGGCACATAGTTGTAGCCGATATCTCAACTGAGATACCGCAAACTGACGCCAGCACGTGACCAGCAGAGCTTGTGCCACTGGCTAACTCTTTGTCCCCCATACAGCGCCCCTACTGGGACGCTACAACATTGCTCCTGCTCTCCCTCATAAAAGTTGCCATGGGAACCATGGCTTTCTTTAGATAACTATAGGGCCATAAAACTCCCACCCAATCAAAAAAGAGAAAGGACAGGAAAGAAAGGTTAAAGGGTCATAGCCCGAAACACATACAATACACTCGGTTACAACCCCCCCTACTCAATCATAACCAGCGTCCTCAGGTTAACCAGGTTAATCACATAGCAATAAACAAAACTAGAGGGTGTAGGGCTAATAAGAGTTGACTTAACAAACCACCCAATACATCCACGCGCAAAAACTGTACCCCTTTCAGCCAAGAAGTAGTAACGGCCTGGCTAACTAAACAAAACATCTCCAAAGACCAAACAATGATTGCATTGCAATAAAAGGTCAAAATGATTACCGCCAGGTAAACCAGACAGACCCAGAACACATTGCTTGAAACAGAACAAAATGGTGAAAAACAGGATTCCATGTGTAAATAATGAAAACTCCAAAAGTAACATCTGTTCTTACTGCATTTCAAAAACCTACTGCCATCTGGGATATATAAATGGAGGACATTCCAGTTAGACCTCAAAATAACAAGTTCGAAAAACAACAACAAAAACCCCCATCAACACAGTACACATTGCAACAATCAAATACTACATATTGCATGTCATTTGCCACATGAACGGCACACAAGTGATGTCTGCCATCTCAAACCATGATTTCAATACCAAGCCTTATGTGAAGGCCCCGCGGTACGATCAGTAAAGCGTCTCACTAGAGAAATGCTCACACGAAAATATAGGGCCTTATATAAAGGTTAACACGTATACTCGTAATAAACATACGGGCCCAGCGCACAAGTTTTAACACTTTAGATAATTGGGGCCATAAAATTCCCACCCAATCAAAAAAGAGAAAGGACAGGAAAGAAAGGTTAAAGGGTCATAGCCCGAAACACATACAATACACTTGGTTACACTTTTGTAGGGGAGTGGTGTCGGGAGTGAGGGAAGCAGGTTGGAAGCATGAATGAAGAGTCACAAGTCAGAGGCTGCTATAACATAACTTTTATTTGCACACCAACCAGGAAACAGTGTAGGCTCTCCCCTGAATCAGATGCATAGGCAGCAGCTCGAACTAACTCTCGACCTGCTACTACAGGGACACTGGGGGAAAGAGGACGCGGCGGGCCCAGCGCACAACTTTTAACACTTTAGATAATTGGATAATTGGGGCCATAATACTCTTACCCAATCAAAAAGGAAAAGGACCGGAAAGAAAGGTTAAATGGTCATGGCCCGAAACACACACAATACACTCGGTCGTTACACTTATATTTACAGTCTGCCACATAAAGGCGCAACGCTATCAGACACACATAGTTCAGGAGCTGTGTGAGAGTAGAGGTGGCCGTCCTGGGCTGTCCGTCCTAACGAGCCTTCTGGTTTCCGTGGACGTAAAGAATTCTTGAACCATGCTTCGGCATTGATCTCAGCTTGTCCCTAATATGTCAACTGACATCTGAGGACATTAAGCATCACTTCATCATCATCAGACACAGTTGGCAACATGCACCAATAGGAGACTTTGGTGAGGATTTACAGATTAAAAATTACAAAATAAAGGCACACTGCTGATTGGTCGCATGTCTGTAGAAACGGGAATGATAGCACATAGGCTGGGTGATTTGGATGATGATGTGAAGCTTTATGTCCTCGGATGTCAGGCTGACACATTAGGGACAAAATGTAAAGGGTTATTTTGTTGTGAATCCGCTTTCAATATAGACCCCCCCCCCCCCCACCCCACCCCAGTTTTTAAAAGTATCTGGATACTGAAAGAATTCTGTCCAAAATAGTAGGCAGTAGGCCTAACACTGCTGCAGCGAACGTACCACTCAACAAACTTTCACCATACGCAGGGGCAGAGCACACTCTCATGGGAATGGCGGATGCTGATTTTGGAAGACATTAACGGAAAATCACAATGGTAGGTGCAGCAGCCACATCCTCGGTGAGGTTGTTGCAATCCTTGATTGTCTTGGGGAGGGTAAAATAATTTCCTGTAGTCAGTACGGCAGGAGGGCACTGGGTATGAGGGGAATGGGAACGACGGGCTCTTCTGAAGCTGGGATAATAGACTGGTATGGTGTCAGTGGCTATGGAGCCATGGTGGAACTCAGAAGTTCACCAGTCTTGCTTTCGTGCGCCAGTGTTGGAGAGGTGACCATGCAGTGTTGTCAGCATGTTAGTTATTAACACTGGATGTCCTGTGCACAGTACACCTGCTGTGTCCAGCTTGATGTTGTTTGGGTCCTAGACGGAGCTTGCATATTCCAGTATTTATCTGACGAATGTTTTATAGGCCCTGCTTTTCACCGAAGAGAAGCCGCTGTTCTGGCCCAGGGTCCTGCTTGCTTTGCTGGTAAACAGTATCCCAGGTGTCGTCTGATGATGAAGTAGAGCTTCATGTGCTCGGATGCCGGTTTACATATTAGGGACAAATTGTGACCAATGTCGACGCACGGTTCAATATTGCTTTACGTCCACGGAAACCATAACGCTCGTTAGGACGGAAAGCTACCTCGACTTTCACACAGCTCCTGAACTCTGTGGCGTCTGAGGTCAGCGTGACACCTAAGTAGGAGTACTGTTGACTGACCTGAGCGTGAGGCCATGCAAAGTGTACCGGTAGTAGTGTTTCCTCCTGCTTTTAGTGACGCTTAGGACGTCACATTTGTCAAGTTGGAACCTCATGTTCTATCTGCTATCCCATACAGCGAAGCTGTTTAGATTATTTTGGAGTATTGCTTGATCTTCAGCTGCGGGGTCATTCGAGGTCTCCGTGCCCACAAGAATGTCAATTTTCGTACAATCCAACGTGATGGCTATTTCAGTCATTTTCCCTACATCTGACCTGAAGTTGGCATTCAGCAGCCGTAATGGTCATAGCGTTTGAAACAGTTCCAGTATTCTTTATCTTAGCAGATTACGTTGGCAATGCCCAATTGGTACAAACGCCAATAGAAGTAAGTAGGTAATTTGGTGTTTTACGCCCAGTCAACCATTACGGTTATCTCATTGCGTTACACATTTTTTCGGTACACAATATCTGTTAAAAATATGTCCATGTTAAAAACTTACGATAGAAAAGCGGGGAGATTACTATAAAAAAAATCTATATATAAAGAGAGAAGTTGTTTTTAATTGTTACTTTTACAGTGTCAGACTAGAAAAGATAGGGGAGAAGATCTTAGTCTCTCACCTGTCTTCGCAGGCTGTGCTTTCCTTTTCAGGTTGTTCCAGTCTACGATTATCCGTAAAAAAGTTGTCGGGAGTAGCAAAAATGATGTCGAAATGTCTTGTCTGTGCATCCAGATTGGTTCATCGCTTCTGTCACTCGGACTTTCGTGAAACGTTAATACTGTTGCTACGCTGGACTATACTGATGTTCAAAACTATTGAACTGTCACCACGCTAGACTGTCGCTCGTAAAACCATTGCTACGTAGGACATATCGCCCGTAGGACCATCGACAATCTAAAACTGGTAAAAATGCTCAATATAAGAGCCTTTCTTGCTCTACGATCATCCAAACTGATTACCAAACTCTCTTGTGACACACCCAAGTCTGCAACTTCAGATATAAAGAGGGAAAACATGAATAGGCTGAGAAGACGCCCCTATTTCACCCCCAGCGAGCATGGGAAAAACTCGGAAAACTTTCCAGCCCACCTGACGCATGACTGGACTGAAGAATATATGGCCTTAATCATATTTATCATTTTGGACGACGTTTTCAGTTTTTCGAGCGTTTCCCATAATTTCTCCCGATCAACCGTATCAAAGGCTTTCTTATAGTCAACAAAGGCTACATATACTGCCCTTCCTCGTCTGCTGGTTAACCTGCTCTTCACCATTGAAACCAGTGTGAATATGTGATCAATTGTTGAATATCCCTTACGGAACCCTGCCTGTTTTTTGCTAATTTTATTTTCATTTTCAGCCGCTTGTTCAAAATAGCTGTGAAAACCTTGTTAACGATGCTAAGTAAAGAGATTCCGCTATAGTTGTCCGGATTATCAGCGTCACCTTTCTTAAAAATGTGTACAATAACCAATTTGCTCCAAACTGACGGAAAAATGCTCGCATCATAAAGCTTATTGAATAATTGCGTAAGAAAGGGTACAACCACATTTTCGGCATATTTGAGGAACTCTCCACATATTTCATCTATTCCAGAGGCCTTCCCGTGCTTCAGGTTTCTAATGGCTTGACGAACTTCCGGCTCGTCTAACTCTGGAATAATTATGTTTCACTTGTTTCAGGGTTAGAATTATTTGGTGGATTTGTCTCGTCCCCTCCACCCCACAGTCTTCATTTGACACTTGTTCACTTCCTTTGTCTAAGACATTTTGGAAATGTTCTTGCCATAGCTTTTTTTTTTTTTTTTTTTTTTTTTTTAGAGCTGTTTCGTTTGTTATCAAACAGAATTTGATGCACGGTAGTTTTGTGATTTGTTTTCTTCTTCTTCTTCTACTTCTTTCCTTCTTCTTTTTTGCAATTGTTGATTTGTATTCAGTTCTCTTTTATTTGTAGACTAATTTGTCTGTCTCTAATTTTGTTCTCTGGAAACTATTTAAGGCGCGCCGCGCATCACGCTTTTTGTCCAGGCGAGATCAAAAGATCAAGAGATCTAGAGGAGGGAGGTGGAGCTGGACCTTCAAGTTAGCCCAGAAGAGATCATGAGTAGGGAGGTGGAGCTGGGCTGCGAAAGTTGGACTTCTTTCGCTTCGAGTTGTTGCTCAGCAGCAGTCCTTGTGACTCTGCCCAAGCACGGCAGTTGAAACAGCAATTGCGCAGTGCACTAGTCCCTGGGCAATGGCGAGAGGACACCGCCTTAACACTTCCATTGTTCTGGCGGCGGTGCACGGTCTCTCCGGTCTTTTTCGGGCGGTATCCACGGTCGAGCCTTCACTCTTTCGTCCCCCCTGTCCCCGTCTCTAATAAGCCACCTCGCTTCTGTGGACGTAAAGCAAAATGGTCCCACGCTTTTTGAAGATGCATTCACGGTCAAACCATTTAATTGTGCTGCGCTCGGCGCCCGTGCTGAACGATACCTTACGCCTCATACATTCACCAGCGTGCAGCAAAGTGTCACTAAATGTTTTCAATGTTAGTATCCAAAAAATTCAGGGCCTCTCGAAATCTTTCTTTTGTTTGTTTCTTTCTTTTGTTTCGTTAAACTCTTCAGATTTTTTTGATTTTTGTTTGTTTGTTTTGTTTTGTTTGTTTGTTCTATTTTATATTTGTAATGCTCTCTCTTTTTGTTGAATTAATTTATTTTTTCTGATTTCGTTTGTTTTCCTCGAATGCTGAGGATGTATGGCTCGATTCAACCCGGCTACCGACTTCAAAATACATATCAGTTTTGGGGACGAAGTCAGCAGAAACAACAAAGAGTCAACGACACTGTTTCCCTGCTGTGATATAGAAGTGAACTGTCCATGTAAGTTACCACTGTGTTTACCGTTCAGTGGCATACAATGGAAGGTTGTACAAAAGTCAATCGCAGTTTTTCCAAATTGGTTTGTGCTCTTATCGTTTGATTTTCTCAAATTGTCTTCACCAGCTGCGTCCTCAAGCAAATCTGGTTCACCTTCAATCACAATATCCCACTCTCCAATACGTGCATTGAATCTCTCTCCCCCCCCCCCCCCCCCCACCAGTAAGTAGGTGTTCACCCCACTTTGGTATAGATTCAAAAGAAATTCTTCGAGATGATGGATGCAACAATTCATATCAGACTACTTATAATACGGTGGAACATGCAGTAAAACAAATGTTAAATCTTTATCCAATCCTACACAATCTTTCGATGTTTGGATACAGATAATAATAATAAAGCGGGTTTCTAGAGCGGCCATCTACCACACTAGGTGGCAGCACAGAGCGCTTTACAATAACACCTCACACACACACACACACACACACACACACACACACACACACACACACACACACACACACTGTCGGACGAGGGGATGGGCAGGGCTGTGAAAAACAGTTTAGAAATAATTATGAAACAGGTGCGTCTTGCGGGCGGCTTTGAAAGAGGAGGTAGAATCAGAGTGGCGGAGTGTTTGAGGCGCAGATCATATTGTTATATTTGCAATCGATCTGAGTGACAAAAGGCACCAAATGCTTGTTGACCAAGACAGCTACCCCTCCTGATCGTCTGCCGCGTGTTGACAGTTTATATTGTTATATTTGCAATCGATCTGAGTGACAAAAGGCACCAAATGCTTGTTGACCAAGACAGCTACCCCTCCTGATCGTCTGCCGCGTGTTGACAGTTTAATGGCGAGAGAGAGAGAGACAGAGACAGAGACAGAGACGGAGGTTACATTTTTCATATTCTTTACAGCATTCTGTGGATGGAGAACCTACAGACAGATATCCAGACCCAATACAAGCATGTCTTCCATCTGTTACTGATACTGTCAATATGCCAAGACCCGCATGGCTTCCTTGGGACCGTAACAATTATTTGCGGTTTCGATCTGTGACTAAGACGAATTGCTTCAAACTTTAAATCGCAACAGAAATGGGAACATTTACCCTGCTTTACGAGTGCAGAAATCATCCGAAATGGTGTTCGGCTCATCGATGGTGTAACTGAGTTAGTGTGGCACCTCGGTTTTCGACCGACTCCTGCACGCGAACCCCAAAACATCGAACTTTTGCTGAACAGCATGAAACATGTTTTACACTACGAACATACTGGCCGCCTTGCTAAAAAGATCTGCTCTGTATCGCTAAGAGTGGTGCCATTTGGCATGTCAATGTTCCGAAATGTCATCAAGCAGTTCAAATAATCGCACGACTTGAGACGCTGCCATTGCTGCTTGTTGTTGAGTAAACTGGTTAGGGTTCGCGACTGGTTAGGGTTAGGGTTAGGCAGAGCTGACAACTGTCACTAAGCATAACGTCTTTCCACTCCCAGCAGAATAGATCCATCCACACACGCCACGCAGTCACCGATCTCAACCAATCAGAGACGCGAAATGTTGCTATTTTTAGCGCGGTTTTTTTTTTTTTTTTTTTGCCAAGCACATCGTTGTGGGGCGTTTAATCGTACAACATACATCCAATACAATAATATGTTCACATTCATTCATACTTCATTCGGTCTGTTAAAAAAAAGAAAGAAAAAAAAGTATACGTATACTGACTGAATTTTCCATTACAGTTTGACATGTTTATGACATACATCTACGAATGCAGTACAATCATTCCTTATATCATTGTGTGTGTGTGTGTGTGTGTGTGTGTGTGTGTGTGTGTGTGTGTGTGTGAATGAAATGCAGTCTGTGGGTTTTGTTATTAACAATCAGCAACCTGAGCGTTAAATTTAAAACATCTTGTCTCTTGACACACGTATAAGAGATCCATTAAAGTACATCCATCTGTTACCGTTTACATGTTCATAATATAGATATCAAACACAGCGAAAATCGTTCTTTCATCCAAGTTTGTGTGTGTGTGTGTGTGTGTGTGTGTGTGTGTGTGTGTGTGATTGCAGCCAAAAGCACAATTCTTGCTATTAGATATACCCATTTTATTCAACAAAATACTAGTGGGATATATATTATGGAGTATCTTCCACTGAAGTAGACGCAGTCTAGTTTCAGATGTACATTTGCTTGCTAATGTCCAGTGCTCTTTTTGTGCCCTGATTCCGCATTTATTTCTCCAAAAGTTTACTGCATTTGGTTCGGTCTTATTTGCTTCCAATAAGCGCAAACGAAATTGTCGGTGTCTGAATACTGACTGAGCGTGGTTATCTGTAGATAGCTTGGTGTTCTCAACACACGGTTCAGGTCCTTGCTGCACACGCTTCTATAGCAGTGCGCATTGCTCCATATTCAAACAGTCGTGTTGGTTGCACTGATGAATACTACGATATAAAATGGAAACTGCGGGTAAAAATCTTAGGAATTTATTTTAGTAACTCTCTATACCGGCATCAGAAATTGATGATAACTGGCTACCACTTATAGAAAACATATAGCGTACCATAGTCACTTGGTCAAAAAGAAACTAGCATAATGGCCAATTTGTTGTTGTTGTAAAGTCCCTTCTACTACAGCAAATAATCTTCGCTATGCAGGCACTTGTAGCGCCAGCGGATATTATTAAAAAGCTCAACACATTGTTTGTTTTTTTTATTTGGAAGAAAAAATACTCTAATGCAAGGCCTTTGAAAAGGTAAAAAGGAGAAATTGTGTGTCAAAAAATGGAAGAAGGAGGTTTAAGCATAATTAACGTAGATGACTTGTCAAAATCTTTTTCGCTGTCTTGGGCAAATACAATTATGATAGAAAAAGATGAAAAATGGAACCAAATTCCAACTGAAATGATGTCCAGGCTAGGTTAAAACTTATGCTGTTTTTCATCAGATTTATCTGTTAAATACTTTAAAGGTCTGGGGTTGATTAAAAACACATTCTGGAGAAAGGTTTTATCCTGTTGGTTGGACAATAAACAAAAATGGTCTACTGAGACGCCAGCTAAAATAGCATTAGAGAAATAATGTTTGTGGAATAATTCAAACATCTCGTACAGAAAGCAGACATTATTTTTTCGAGACTGGATTGATTCGGGCTTCTCTCTTGTCAAAGATATTCTCGAAAATGACAACACAATTATAACTCTTAAAACAATAGCGCGGATTTTGTTGTTGTTGATGTTGTTTTTGTTTCACGCGCTGGTATGGCTCGGCACACACTGACTCAGTGCAGTTTTGTCGTTTTGGGACAGTCGCCCTAACACAAAAAAATGGTTGTAAGGGTGCCCACAGGGTAATCGACTTAAGCCCGTTCTTAACTGGGCGAATGTGTGTTCGCCGAACATACTTCGGACACTTCGACGAACTATGATTCGTTTCTTAATTGAACTTTTGGTGCGCTGAACATGGTTTGGACAATTCGACGAACTTTACTTCGTTCTCAGCTTTACTTCGTTTCTTATTTCTCTCTAATGAGATGCAAGCTTCGGCCCGAGCTTGCGGCAGACGCGCAGCAGACAGCATGATCGAAAATGTAGGCTCAAGTCAAGTCATTTTCGACGTTAATTGAGAAAAATATCAAAGATAAGGTATTCAGAAAATAATACATATATGACACCTAACAAAATTCAAGAAAAATAATGTACATGTACCGTATGAGAGGCAGCAATATACAAGCCCTTCCCACTTTACCCCAGCGCCCCATTCACTCCCAATCACACACACAGAGGAGGATATGAGGCAGGTAGCAGCAGAAATCAGAAAGCTTGCGGAAAAGATGCGGGTACCGTTTAGCGTTGAAAGTTTGGAGGACGGCGAAGCTTTCAGGTCTGAAGGCAGAATGTTTGTTTTGTATGCGTCCAATAGGTTCTTTGTTTGCCTTAACCTTCAGGCTTTGTTTTTGTTTTTTGTCTAGTTGATCAGACTGGATACTTTGTGTTTTCCCTGGGTTAGGGTTTGGGTGAGATTCAGTGAAATTCCTGGCATACACTCCGACCATTTTTGTTTTTCCTCTGTTTGCCTTTCTCTTTTGTTTCTCGAATTATTTCGTTCTTTTTCGATATGGGGGGTGATGGGAAAAAACTCGAGGTACCTCACTAGTCAGGACAACTTGGTTTTTCTTTATGTGGGTACTTCGTGAGCGTCTATTGCCAGTGGTTGTTAGCATCATTGTGTGGTTTGTACTGTGTACATGGATTACGCGTTTCCAGCCTTTGGCACATTGCACGCTGTCAGGGACAGTTGGTTACACGCACGGGTGGGAATGGTGGGATTTTTTCCATCCCTCTTTTTCCTTGATCTTTCTTCGTCATTTTCACCATCCTTTCCATCTGGCCGTTTGGTTTTATTTGTTTGCTTGCCTGATTAGGGCAGCCATTTTTCATTTAACACTCGCATTTGTGTTGTTTCGTCTTTCTTAATAATTTTGCCACAAGCTTTTGTGTTCAGCTTCTTTCTTGGCCTTTTTTTGCCTCAGGCATTTGCGTTCAGTTTCTTTCTCTGCCTGTTCAGCGCTTGTTTTGGTTCTTAGGGTGTCAGTCTACCTCACACTCCGAGCACCGCTTTCTGGCACCTTCCTCCAAACTCTGCCAGATTTAGTTACGCCACTGAAGGGGCACTCTTTATCTCCGCGCAGCTGTCCAGCGACGCGGTCAGCGCCCTCCGAAAGGTTCGGGTACTAATATGACTGTAGAGCAACCTAGCGCCAAAGCACGCACTCGAGAAGCATCCACCCCAGGTGAAAGAAAGAGTTCCGTCTCGATTCAAACGATTGTGGTTTTATTTGTGCTGGTGTAAACTTTGTTGGCGGCTATAAATGACACACCTTGTTTTATTTGAGTTGTTTGTAACGAACTTACTACTGTTTGAGCACCACCAACAAAAAATGCTCGTTAGCTGACAGTTTTCTGGACCCTATGGCGTAACTAAATACGGCAGTGGTTGGAGGAAGGATGTCGTAAACCAGTGCTTGGAGTTTTAGTCTACCCCTCATTTTAGATTGGCAGCGCGTGGAGTTGTGATTTTTGGCGATTTTCTGTCTTGTTGTGTCCGTTCTTTCGCATCGACCTGTAGCGTCAGGCTCTCACTCGCACAGTCGAGTCCCGTTCACTTGGTTCAAACAATTTGATATCATCAAAAAAAGACGAGAAGTGTCTGTCCATGTCCCTATTGTAGTTTGGGGAATCTCACTGTCAGGCAGGAAAGAAACGTATGTTATTTGGAAGTGATCGCAGTGAGTCGGTCGCTTTCCTAGTGGAAGCCCTTTCGTAAACATGGTGCTTAACGTCACAGAAACCACAAGGCTTATTAGAGACGGGGAAAGGGGAGGGGGTATGGAGGTAGGGGGAAAGGGATATTATATGCCTATCGCTACACTGTCACCGCCAGAATGGCTCCTGCCTGAAGATGGGTAGCGATGAGAGCCTTTTTAATGTTTCATTAATTGTGAGGGACAAAGTCACAAGACTGTGTCACAAACCACAACCTTTTTCAAGAGAAAGGATAGCCGAGATGAATCGAGACGAGGCCCTTCTGCTTACCTTACCACTAGGCCAAACCGGCTCACAAGCCCTTCTGTCGGCCGCGGCTTGTGACATACCTCGCGATAACATCGGGAAAGTGGTGGGGCTGTGGATGGGTCTTATAGTCACTAAGCACAGCGTCCTTCCAATCCCAGAATGTCGATGGCCTTCTCCCAGCCCGTTATTGTCAGACATATTACACGATGCGGAATTGAAAGGTAACTGCGACTGGTACGGCATATTATGTTTCCTTTGGATTTACGTTTCGTACGTGCAATAAAATCGGCAAGAACACTAGTCACAGCATTCTGGCTACATGCGCTCTGAAGGGCTGCTGCTTCAAGACAACACTTTGTGTAGGATGTGTCAACACGTAGCTTTTGTAGTGGAGCTCCTCCTCGTAGACTAAACAAGGCAACTTCACATTCTCGCATCGCGCGCACGCACCCACCCCACCCCTACTCTCACCTCCCACACACGCACACATGCATACACACAGAGCTTTGTCGAGAAACAAAAACATATTTATTTTAAACAAGGCGTGTACTGAAACATAACAATATAAAATAAAATAAAAGATATGTCGTCAATATCAGCGTATATGAAAGTTTTGCCTTCTCAAGACACGCTCAAACACGACAAACATTTGGCGACACTAAAAGTAGCCTTCAAGTTTTTCACCACGTCTTGAATATTGTTACTGAATTGAAATTTCTCCCTTTCTTCTTGTTGTTGTACTGCACATTTAGATTTGTAATGCAAAATGTCTCCTGCCCCCTTTTGGGCAGTATTTGAACAAAAAGCGAGGCAACTGTGCTCAACTGGTTGTTAATCCCATTCTCATTCTGTTCGGCCATAGCGAAACAATCAAGACGGATGTAGGTTTTGATTTCATTTTTATTGCATGCCAAATTCTTTGCGTAAGCAGAATAAATAAAACAAAAACACTCATACAATGTTTTTGAAAGACCTAAAGCAAATGTGTAAGGCTGATGAATATGTACATCGCATGGAAATGACATACTACGATACATTTTGTAGAAAGTGGTTACTGTATCAAGTATTAGTTAAAAAAGCAATTTAAAGAACAACTATTTACTACGCTGCACTTTTGCTGCAATGTAACAGAATATTGTAGTGATCAGATCTACATTTAGACTACTTGACAAGAGGTAATCATCATATTTCCCGGGTCTTTAACATGACAATAATTATAAGGTTATTTAGTGCCACTGATGTTTAAAACAACAACACAAAAACATACATATATTGACTGGTTATTT
>OY757543.1:16662159-16785848 GCA_963584105.1 Alviniconcha strummeri | reverse complement strand
CGGAGTAACAGGGGCAGGGTGTCCCTTGATGAAGTTTCGACAGCAGGGAGGCTGTCGAAAAGCATCCATGGATGGATTCACGGCGGCTTCAGCAAGGGATACACGGTTCCTGTTACGGACTATCGGTTAACTGAGGTAATCAATAAATTTTAAATGATTCTCCTTTTTGGGGGAGCTGAAACTCTAAACTTTAGATAAAAATAATAGTAAGCAACAACACCGATAATAGATGTGATGAAAATCCTTGCCCTTGAAACTTCCACCCATGCCTGTTCGGCGGCCTTATTAGAGGGCACTACAGATAATTATTCCTGTATTGAGCGATTTGAACTGGCGCCCAGAAACCATACTCAACTGATTTTACCCATGATTGACTCGGTACTTGAGGAGGCTGGATATAGCATCCATGATATGGATGTACTGGCCTATGGCCGTGGTCCTGGAGCTTTTACCGGGGTAAGAGTGGCCACTGGTGTGGTTCAGTCTATTTCCTATGGTGCCGATTTGCCGGTTGCCCAGATATCTTCACTGGCTGCTATGGCTCAGGATGTCCAACGTCAATCAGACTTAGCCCAATCCTCTTACCCACATATCCTGGTGGCCAATGATGCCCGCATGGGAGAAATGTACTTTGCGGCCTATGAACTTAAAGAAGGCTTTATGTCCCTGCACACATCAGAACAGCTGATTAAACCGGAAGCCTTACTGCAGTTATTACAGAACAATAGTTTTGATGAACACTGGGTAGCTATTGGCAGCGGCTGGCAGGAATACCGGGAAGGGCTTACAGACTTTATTGATAAATTTAAACAACTGAATAAAGATTTTCAGTTTCCTCATGCACAGGATGTTGCTTTTCTGGCTTTTCAAGAAGCTCGCTCAGAGCGTTTAGTTGACGCAGAACAGGTACGGCCGGTTTATCTAAGAGATAATGTTGCAAAAAAGCCGCAACCCGCCTAAATTTATAAATTATGACTAATACCAATAACCGAAAATTTGTAAGAATCAAATTAACTTCCAGTGTGCAGTTGACTCACCCGGATATTGGCTCAGTAAGAAGTTAAAACCTGGGATATTTTCGACGGTGGTATTTACCTGCTGTCGTCTATTACCAATCTGCCCCCTGTGGGCAGTGAGGTCACTGTGCAATTACTGGATATACCCTTTGAAGCGCCTGTACTGACCATGCGCATTGTTCGAGTGGAGAATAATGGTATTGGCCTAGCCTTTATAGATATATAAAAATAATATATACAATACAATAGCACATAATTTTAAGTCATTTAATTTGAAGGCGGTAACATGACTGACAATATTGTTCTGGTCAACAAAATCCGTACACAAAATTAAGCAATTTTTTCAAACTCCATTGAAGTTTTATAACCCAGTGTAGAATGCAATCTTGCTGAATTGTAATACACCATTAAACAGTCCGACCTGAACAAACCATAGCACATTGATTTATAAGGAAATATTGCTTGATTATGGGTGTTAAATTTGCAGGTTTTTGGTAAAATAAGCCTTATTACCTTGCAAATTTCCAGACCAGAATGAAGCCAAAGAAACAGCCAAAAATACCTCAGGAAGACCTGTTCAGGATGCGCCTTGAAAACATGCTGGACATAAACCATGAGTTGATTAAGTTATCAAAACACATAGATTGGGAAAGTCCTGATAAAGAATGGTGTGCTCTGTTTGTATCCACTGTACTGGTCAAGTCCAACCGGATACTTTTTTTAGAGAATTTTCATAGTTAATTGGTGACTGATCACCATTTGCTGAATGCAGTCTTTCCAGGTTGTAATACCTCATGTAAACTGCAACATCTTTCTTCATATGCTCACGAGTTGGCTGAGCAATTTTGAATATCCAATCATGCTTAAGACTACCAAAAAAACGTTCAACCACAGCATTATCCCAACAAGCGCCTACATCCCCCATGCTGGCCCGTATTCCATAATGACTCAGTAACTTTCTATATCGCTTACTGGTGTACTGTGAACCTCGATCACTATGAAAAACAAGCCCAAAAGGCGGCTGTCTTATGTTATAGGCCATTACCATTGCTTTACATATTAAGTCTGTCGTCATGCGTTTACTGATAGACCAGCCAACAATACGACGTGAGTATAAATCCATTACGTATCAGCATTGGCCAGGTTAGAAGCCAGTATCTCTGAACGTTTTGAACGTAGTAACAGGGCATCATCATGCGGCCCCAGATATTTATCAAAACTTATTCCCATTATGACTATCCTTTAAAACCAGCCGGATTTTTAATTTAAGGCTGTCTTTCTTAATCTGTTTTAGCTAGTTGTTTTTCTTTAAAGCAAGTCGCATACCAGTTTTATAGTTTTGTTATTTTTCAATCGCTTAGGATTTTTATTTATATAAACAGCATTTAAACAGAGCATAAAATGGCAAGACTTTACCATCCAGCAGCAATGGTGTTTAAGCTGGCCGATTGACAAATAAAACCATTGGCTTATGCTGTCTGTTTTGTTAGCAACAGGCAGGAAAAATCATGCACAATCTCTGGGATGAACAGGAAGCTCAACAATATACGGATGAACTGGCATTGCGTGTTTACAGTTCTCGATTACTGGGCCGAGATAAGTCACTGGTTCTGCATGGCGGCGGCAATACTTCTGTTAAAATAGAAGAAACCAGTATTGTCGGCGAGCAGGAGACCATTCTTTATGTTAAGGGCAGTGGCTGGGATCTGGAAACCATTGAGGCACAGGGCTATGCACCGGTGCGCATGACACACCTGTTAAAACTGGCTCAACTGCCGCAACTGACCGATGCCCAGATGGTTAATGAGCTTAAAACCCATATGACCAGTGCCTCAGCCCCGGCTCCCTCTGTAGAAACCATACTGCATGCCCTGCTACCTTATAAATATGTGGATCATACCCATTCTGATGCCATTGTCAGCATTACCAATACTGCAAATGGTGAGGACAGAATTAAAGCCATCTACGGCAACAAGGTTGTGATTATTCCTTATGTGATGCCCGGTTTTGATCTGTCCAGACTGTGTTCCGAGCAGTTTCCACAACAGGCAACGGATGAGACCATCGGCATGGTATTAATGAATCACGGTATTTTTTCTTTTGGTGACACAGCCAAAGAATCCTATGACCGTATGATTGAACTGGTATCCATGGCTGAAGATTACCTCGCTCAGAAACATGCTCTGGATATCAACTCTCACTATACAGACACTTCATCTATCAGCTCGGATATAGATCCTCTGAAACTTTGCCGTTTCAGGCAATTATTATCCAAAGAACTACAAAAACCTCTGATTATCCACCAAACCCGGGATAATCAGACACTGGGCTTTGCCAATCATCCTGATAGTAAACATATCAGCCAGCAGGGTCCGGCTACACCCGATCATGTCATTCGTACCAAACAATTACCCCTGCTCTTATCTGAACAGGCTGATAATTTTAACGAAGACCTGCAGCAGTATATTAAACACTATAAGGCTTATTTTGAATCCTACGCCCATAATCCCCATGACGGTCAGCAGAAAACCATGCTAGATCCCCTGCCCCGTATAGCCCTGCATAAACAGGCCGGTCTGCTGACCATTGGCAAAACCATTAAAGAGGCTCAGATAGTCAAGGATATTTATCAGCATACTATGGATATCATTCTGCGATCCACCCGGCTGGGTGGTTATTGCGCCCTGCCGGATCAGGATATTTTTGATGTGGAATACTGGGAACTGGAACAGGCCAAGCTGAAAAAATCCGGCTCAGCCTACGGCACCCGTTTTGACGGAGAAGTGGTCCTAGTCACCGGTGCGGTCAACGGCATCGGCAAAGCCTGTGTCGATTCCCTGCTGGCTCGGGGTGCCTGTGTGATTGCCCTGGATATTCTGCCGGAAATTAAAGACCTGTACCAGCGTCCCGGTTACCTGGGCATCTGCTGTGATGTCACCGATGAACAGGCTCTGGCCTACGCACTGGAAACAACCATCCGCCAGTTCGGTGGTCTGGATATGCTGATCCTCAATGCCGGTATTTTTCCCGGCGGCTGCCGGATCGAAGACCTGGCTATGGATGAATGGCGCAAAGTGATGAATGTTAACCTGGATGCCAACCTGTCCCTTATGAGCAAGGCTCACCCGCTTTTAAAACTGGCTCCCAATGGCGGTCGGGTCATTGTTATGGGTTCTAAAAATGCCCCCGCACCCGGTCCCGGGGCGGCGGCTTATTCCGCCGCCAAAGCTGCTTTAACCCAGTTAGTCCGGGTGGCCGCTCTGGAATGGGGAAAGGACAATATCCGTATTAACATCCTGCATCCCAATGCCGTATTTGATACTGCCATCTGGACAGACGAAGTACTGGCTTCAAGGGCAGCACATTATGGTTTAACCATACAGGAATACAAAACCAATAACCTGCTTAAAACTGAAATCACCTCCCATGATGTGGCCGAACTGGCTGCAGAAATGTGCGGGCCATTATTTGCCAAAACCACAGCAGCTCAGCTTCCCGTTGACGGAGGCAATGATCGGGTGGTCTGAATTTGTTATGATAGAGCTATTCCTTAACCTAAATTAATAAAAGGTATCTTCTTTAATGAAAATTATGATAAAAAAATGGTTTATAAACACAACTGTAATTGCATTACCCGCAATTTTGCTTTCACAGGCTGTTCTGGCTGATGCCACTGTAACCTATGAACAACTTAACGGTGCTCAGAAAACCACCAACACAATGAAAATCAAGAACAGTAAAATCCGTTTTACACCGCCAACCCAGACTAATAATTACAGTATCTATGACAGCCAGAGCGGTTCTTTAACTCATGTGGATACCAGCCAGAAACGTTATCTGTCCATGGACGAAAAGGCCATTGCAGAACAGGCCCAAAAAGCCAGAGAACAGAAGGAACAGATGCGCAAGGCCATGGAAGCCAAAATGGAAGACATGCCGCCTGAGCAGAGAGAACAGGTGGAAAAAATGATGAATAATCACTTGGCCAGAGTAGATAAAACCCAGCCTGCACCAAAACTGGATCAGAAAAAAACCGGCCGCACTGAAACCATTGCCGGCATTGAATGCACCGTGTATGAATCCTTTTTTAATGGGGTTAAAGTCAGTGAAATCTGCATTGCAGAACCGGATAAAATGGGACTGGATGCTGCCGATGCCCAGACTCTGACTAATATGCAAAGTTTTATGAAACAGATGCAGAAAATGGCCCAACAGATGATGAACACCAATACTCCGGTTTCAGAAATTAACGGCATTCCTTTGCACACCAAACTCTATGCACCGGACGGCAGCATTAAGCTGGAAACCCGTTTATCCAGTATTAACACGGATAAGCTCAGTGATGACACTGTCAGCATTCCAGCTGGTTACAGCCAGATACAAATGAATCAGATGCCTGGCATGTAAGTTTCAGACTGAACTGGACGACTATACGCCGTATTTTTAGAGCCCTCAGCTCTTCGGTTAGAACCCTTAGCCGTCCAGTCAGTATGACTATTACGCCTGTTGCTCACTGCCATCCATTGTTTAAACAATTCAATCACGGCTTCACGGCTCATTTCTGTACCGCTTTGTTCAGCAACCTTCTGCACCCTTGATGCAAAGGCCATCTGCTCTTCCCTGCTCAGTTTAATACCCAACTCCTGCTCGATGATATAAGCCACACCGCCTTTTCCCGACTGGCTGTTAATACGTAAGCGCAATTTAAACCCCATCTACCTTTTTCGCCCAGCCGTTGTTAATCTGCTCCTTGTCGACATGCAAGGGCAGCAGCTGTTCGATCTCTTCCAGGGATTGCGCCCGGGGCAGTTCTTTAAAAACATGACGCAGGTAGCGGTAGGGTTCCACGCCGTGGGCCTTGACCGTCTCGATCAGGCTGTATAGGTTGGCGCTGGCCCTGGCGCCTTCGACGGTATCGCTGAACAGCCAGTTGTTGCGCCCGATCACGAAGGGGCGGATGGTCCGCTCGGTGGCGTTATTGTCAATTTCGAGCCGGCCGTCTTCGCAGTAGCGGATCAGCTTGTGCCACTGGTTGTCCAGGTAGCAAAGCGCCTTGCCGGTCAGGCTGGTGGGCGGCACCTGCGGCAGCGATTTGTCCAGCCAGGTTCTGATTTCAACGAGCAGCGGTACGGCTTGCTGCTGGCGTTGCCGATAGCGTTCCTCGGGGTCCAGGTGCTTGATCTGTTTTTCGATGCGATACAGTTTCTGGATGTAGATGAGTCCCTTGCTGGCCTTGCCAGCTTTGGCGGGCTTGCTGTTCCCTTGGGCTTTCAGCGCTTCATCGAATTTCCGACGCGCATGGGCGAAGCAGCCAACCTGGGTCAGGCCGTTTTTCGCGCACACCGGGTCGTAGCCGCCATAGCCGTCGACCTGCAGGTAGCCCTGGTAGTCGCCCAGGAGTGCATCGGCCACCTGTTGCCCACGGGAGCTGTCGTAGGTGAATAACAGGACTTCCCGGCCTGGCGGACCACCGCGCTGTACCCAGATATAAGACTTGGACTGGGGCTTTTTGCCGGGTTCCTTGAGCACCTGAAGGGTGCTTTCATCCATCTGCTGGATGTCATACAGCAACAGCTGCTCCCGCATCAAATTGATCAGGGGCTGGAGCAGTTCGCCGCAGCGAATCACCCAGGCGGCCAGCGTGCCGCGGGCGATAGTGATGCCGATGCGCTGCAGCATGCCGCTCTGCCGATACAATGGCAGGGCATCCAGAAACTTGGCGGTGACGATCCAGGCCAGCAAGCCTGGCGAGGCGTTGCTTTTGGGAATCAGCTGGTCGGGCGCTGCGGCCGTTTTGACGTGGGCTTCGCAGCAGGGACAGGCGTATTTCTTGCGGATATGGCGAATGACCCGGATTTTGGCTGGAATGATATCCAACTGTTCCGAGACTTCTTCGCCGATGACCTTCAGGTCATGCCCTTCCGGGCAGTGGCGCTGTTCTTCCGGCAATTCGTGGATGACCTCAACCCGGGGTAATTCGGGAGGCAGTGCTTGCCGACCTCTTTTTCTGGCGCTTGCAGCGCCTCCAGGGGCGGACAGGGTGTCATCGGTCTCTTCAAGCGGAATTTCTTCGGCAAGTACTTCCGCTTCATTGAACAGGTCCTGCTGGTCGGGATGAAACTTCTCACTGCTGGCGCCAAAGCGCTGGTGCTGAAACAGACGGATTTGTTCCAGCAGGGCTGCATATTTTTCCTGCAGCTGCTGGTAATTGAGTTCCAGCGCGGCTTTCTCATCGCTCAGGCGGGCATTTTTCTCCACCAGCTCCAGAACCTCCGGGTGGTCCGGTTGAAGAGTGTTTCTGGTGGATTCAATGCCTTGTTTCATAAGGCCTATTATACCCTATTCAGCCAGGGAAATCCCTATAAAATCGAGCTGTATTGCAAGGTTTTATGCGGTTTCAAGCGGGCAATATCATAGCCGTCCAGCAGCCAGTCCAACTGCTGTCCTGTCAGCGTCATGACAACCTGGGAATCCTGTTTTGGCCAGAAGAAACGCTCCTTTTCCAGGCGCTTCTGCCACAGGCAAAAGCCATTGCGCTGCCAATACAAAATCTTGATGCTGGTGCGCTGCCGGTTGCAGAACACGAACAGGGTTTCGGCAAAGGGGGCCTGCTGCAACTGGCTCTCAACCAACACCGCCAGCGAGCGCATGCCTTTCCGAAAGTCCACAGGGGAAAGACAAAGATACACTGCCGGCAGATCGCCTGCTGCCCACTTCATTGCGGCAGCCGACTGGCAGTCAAGAGCAATTGCTCCAGACCCGATGCATCCAGGCCAGTCAGCTCACAGCCAAGACCATTGGCAAACTGGATCTGGCAATGGATGCCAGCGTCTGCAACCGGTGCTATATGTACCTTTTGGAAGATGGGCGGCGTTGATGACAGTCCAGCGTCAATGGCGCCGATCTGCAGCAATCTTTTCTTCCAGTAATAGAGCGATTTGATCGCCAGCCCGTGCTCCCGTGCATAGTCCGCCTGGCTCTTCCCAGAGGCCTGGCAGGCTTGGTGATGCTTGAGCCAGAAGCGCTGGACTTTGGTCAGTTTGTACTCCGGCAACACCCCTTCCAGGTTTGTTTCTTTTTGCATCGTATACTCCCAATCATTACAATCGGGGATAGTGTGCACGATTCCAGGCAGGTTTTTTAGATGGGGTTTAAATTGCGCTTACGTTAATACGGATCACATCTTTATAACTACGCCCTAAATCCGCCGGATCAATGGGCAGATAAGCCACCTCCCAGACCTGTGCATATTCTGGCCGATCATGAACACTGATTCTGATTTATCGTGAACACTGTTTCTGAACCATCATGAACACCCATTCTGTTCTATCGTGAACGCCGATTCTGATCTCATCGTGAACACTTTTACTGTTTTTCCAGAATCAGTGTTCACGATGGTTCAGAATCCTTTCCCACACATTGATATTCAATAACTGCTAACCTCCCTGATTTTTATTGGGGAATGGTTATGCCAACAAAGAGACTATCAATGCGACAATTACGAACAATATTAAGACTCAGACTGCAAGCCAAACTCAGCCTGCGCCAGATAAAAACCAGCCTGCGATTAAGCCTGGGTGCCGTACAAAAAATCTGCAGTAAAGCAGAGGCTCTTGATCTGGACTGGCCCGCCATTGAACAACTGGACGATCAACAACTGGCCAGTCGGTTTTACACCCAAGCCGATACCCGGGTTTCCAGCGCATTCCAGCTCCCTGACTGGTCAGAGGTCTATCGGGAACTCAAACGCAAAGGAATGACCAGGCTCCTGCTTTGGGAAGAATACACACAACAATACCCAAACCGCTGTTACAGCTATCCACAGTACTGCATGCTGTACCAGCAATGGCAAAAGAAACAGAAACGCTCCATGCGTCAGCATCATAAGGCGGGAGAAAAACTCTTTGTTGATTATGCCGGTCAAACCGTTCCTGTTGTTCAGCAGGACACTGGTGAAATTCAGTTTGCCCAGATTTTTGTTGCCGTATTAGGTGCTTCCAATTACACCTATGCAGAAGCTACCTGGAGCCAACGCCTGCCGGACTGGATCGGCAGTCATGTAAGAACCTTTGAATTTATAAAAGGGGTTCCCGTACTGTTAATTCCTGATAATCTTAAAAGCAGTACCACCCGGGCCAGTCGGTACGATCCGGATATTAATATGTCTTACCAGCAGATGGCGGCTCATTATGGTACAGCCATCGTTCCTGCCAGACCCCGAAAGCCTCAGGATAAAGCCAAAGCTGAAGTGGGTGTGCAGATTATAGAACGCTGGATCCTGGCTCGTTTACGTCATCAAACGTTCTTCTCACTGACAGAGCTCAATCAGCAGATCCATGGCCTGCTGGAAGAGGTCAACAACAAACCCTTTAAGCAGCTTAAAGGCACCCGGCAACAGTGGTTTGACTTGCTGGATAAACCGGCACTGCTGCCACTGCCCAAACAGGCGTTTGAGTTTACTGAAATCAAAACCGTCAAAGTCAATGTGGATTACCATATTCAGTTTGACGGACACCTGTATTCAGTACCTCATCATCTGGTGGGTGAAAAACTGGAAGTGCATGCCAAAGCATTCTTAATAGAGATGTACTTTCATAACCGGTGCATCTGTCAGCATGCCAGACAATACCATTCTGGTACCACCACCGTACCGGCCCATATGCCAGAGAGCCATAAGAAACACCATCAATGGACACCAGGGCGATTAATGAACTGGGCTAAGGATATTGGTGATGAAGTGCTTATCTGGGTTAAAAGCCAGTTGAAACAAAAGCAGCATGAAGAGCAGGCTTACCGGGTTTGCCTGGGCTTACTCAATCTGTCCCGACAATATCCTAATGAGCGTTTAAATAAGGCCTGCCAGATTGCCAATCATAAAAATCTCAACCGGCTGAAGCACATTAAGTCTATATTGCTCAGCAATCAGGATAAGTTACAGCCTGACTTCTTTGAACAGAAAGAACCTTCTTCATTACCACAGTCTCATGAGAACATTCGTGGCCCCAAAAGCTATCACTAACCAGGGAGTATCAGCATGTTAGAACAAACCATTACCCAACTTCGACAATTAAAACTCACCGGCATGGCCGATGCCCTGCTTAGCCAGATTGAGCAGCCGGGCACCTATGAAGGCCTGTCCTTTGAGCAGCGAATACAATTACTGGCCGACAGCGAAGCCCAGGAAAGAGAGCAGAGAAAGCAAAAGCGGCTGATTAAAGCCGCCCGCTTTAAACTGGCTGCACATGCCCAGGATATTGATTATCTGCATCCCAGAGGTTTACAGCAATCTGTCATGGCTTCACTTCTGCAATGTGACTGGTTAAACAAAGCTCAGAACATTCTGATCACTGGCCCCTGTGGCAGTGGTAAAACCTTTATTGCCTGTGCACTGGGGCATACGGCGTGTATGAAAGGTCATAGTGTTAAATATTACCGGTTGTCCCGGTTATTAATGATGCTTACCCAGAGCAAAGCAGACGGTACTTACCTCAAAACACTTCAGTCTCTGGCCAAAACAGAGCTGCTGATCATTGATGACTGGGGACTGGAACTGTTAAAAGCGGTACAGCGCAATGACTTAATGGAATTGATGGATGATCGCCATGGACATGCATCAACCATTATGCTCAGTCAGTTACCCACTGATCAGTGGCATCAGTCTATCGGTGACAATACGATTGCCGATGCCATTTTAGATCGGCTTATGCACAATGCCCACCGACTTAAATTAAAAGGTGAATCGATGCGAAAAACACGCTCATCATTGACGGATGGTGAACACTTAGGGTAAAAAGACTGTACGCCAATGTGTGGGCAGGGTTGGGTGTTCACGATAGAACAGAATGGGTGTTCATGATGGATCAGAATTGGTGTTCACCATCAGCAGAATACGCATCCTGATGGCTGCCGGAAAATACCGTATAGACCAGCTCTCCGATATAAGGGTGTCTGGGATGCACAGGGATCTGGAGCAAACGACTGATCCGCTCACTGATGGATTGAATGTCCGCTAAATCCAGTTGCGGGTCAATACCCTGACTGTACAGATTCATGGCTAGGGTAATTAAATCGGCATTACCGGTACGCTCTCCATTACCCAGCAAGGTACCCTCAATCCGTTGTGCTCTGGCCAGCATGGCCATTTCCGCAGCAGCAACCGCACAGCCCCGGTCATTATGAGTGTGCACATTGATGATCACATGGTCCTTATAATCGATATGCTTAATAAACCATTCCACCTGATCCGCATAAATATTCGGCATGGATACTTCCTCCTTTGCCGGTAAATTTATGACCACCAGATTATCCGCTGTCGGCTGCCAGACCTTATTAACGGCATTGCAGACCTACACAGCAAAATCCAGCTCGGTTGCCGTAAAACTTTCCGGTGAATACTGAAACCACCAGCAGGTATCCGGCTGCTGTTCAGCACAGTCCTTAACCCATTGCGCCCCTTTAACGGCAATATCAATAATCCCCTGCTTATCCAGGGCAAACACCTGTTCCCGCTGAACTCTGGAAGTGGAATTATACAAATGCACCATGGCCCGACGGCCCCCTCTGAGTGCTTCAAAGGAACGTTTAATCAGAGATTCCCGTGCCTGTGTTAATACTGAAATGGTGACATCTTCAGGAATATATCGCCCTTCAATTAAAGTTCGGACAAACTGAAAGTCATCTGCCGAAGCCGAAGGGAAACCCACTTCAATCTCCTTAAATCCCATTTTCACCAGCCATTTAAAAAAAGTCAGCTTCTGCTGGCTGTTTAAGGGCTATTTTAAAGCCTGATTACCATCACGCAGATCCACACTGCACCAGGTCGGAGCTTGAGTCAACACCTTATCCGGCCATTGACGATGCGGCATTGGCAGCGGTTTAAAAGGCTGGTATTTCTGATAATTAAAAGCGGCAGATTTCATAAATATTCTCTATTAAAATTGTTGTAATTATTCAGTCACTCTACAGTACTCTAATTCAAGCTGGATAATTACCAAATTGTTTTCCTTTATTAACAAATAGTATATACAAAGCCCGTTAAAATTAATGTGCTAATTTTTCAACAAAACAACATAATATGAAATATTATTTTAATTATGGTAAATTTATCGACATATTATTTTACTTTTACTTAATTAACCTGAGATCTGGATAAGAACCCAGTCATTTACCTAAATACAGAGAGTTTTCATATCACTCTCATCTATTCTGATTGTCGGCTTGTCTTTTTTATGACAATAGGCAATCAGAGAACCAATAAGGTTCAACATAAAAGCACTTACGCTTCTATGACGTGAATGTTCAATCTGTGTAATATTTTTTAGCTGCTCATTAACCGTTTCAATTATAAAACGTTTTTTCAGCATAATCTTATCCCACAATGCAATGGCACGTGGTTTCATGTTTCGTCTGACATTGGTAATAAGCCCGACATCCTGTTCAAACAGTTCATCACTTAAAAGACTGGAGACATAGCCTTTGTCACCATAAAGCTTTCCATATAAGTCTTTGGCCATTTCAGGAACCGGTTTTCTGTCATCTACATTACCGGCCGTCAATTTAGTGGCCAGTATTTCACCTTTATGATTAATGATCAGGTGAACTTTAAACCCATAGAACCACCCCATGGTCGATTTGCCTCGCTGAGCAACACCATCAAAGACTTTATGCCTGGGTATGCGAATGTTGTGCCATACTTTAATGCTGGTCGCATCAACAAAGGCAATTCCGGTTGGCTTTCCTTTGCAATGAGTAAAGTAAGCGCATAATGGCACCAGTACCGATGACATCACTCACAGGAAACGGCTATAGCTCAATAAATTTGGAAACTCTTTCCTAAGATGTTGATGCACATGGCATAAATAATAACTCTTAAAATCTTTGTAATGTGACTGATGAAAGTTAATCAGGATAGTCATCAGTTCACTGGGGCTCATTACACCTTGTCGTCTTCTCTTTTTATCACCGGATTCCAGCAGTGTTTTTTCCCATTCAGGATAAAAGACCTGGTTGAAATCATCAATATTACAATACAATTCATCTATAGTAGTCACTTGCCTGTTCCTTGTTCAAATTCATTTGATTTGGTCATTAAATGATCTGATCGAGAAACAGGTATTTAGTTCAATATTTTTTAGTTCTTATCCAGAATTCAGGTTAATTAGCTAAAGTTTAGAGCGACAGCTCACCCTTGAGAGTCCTGTTTCGCTCATACGTTCTTTAACAATTTGTTTATAACCAGCTGTTTTGAAATTATTTTTATAACAAATCTTCAAATCGCCTTAAAATATCCGTATCCGGCGGGTGGAATTTTTAGGACTTACCATCCCACCAGTCCCTGACCCTAACCTGCGAAAAATACCTTATCAGTCCCATTCGTATTCTTCCGGCAGTAATGGGTGTATTCTTTCGCCAGGGCATATTATCAATTAAGCGCAATACCGAGTCCGGACATTTAATAGCCCGCAATTGAGGTATAATATACCCCAGAGCAATAATGTGTACCCATCGATGTAACACCTTCCGGGTTTTCTGCCAGGTCTGTTTCATGCCCCAGTCATTTTTTAACTGGTTGAACAAGAGCTCAATCGACCAGCGTTTTTCATAAGCGACAATAATATCCAGACCACTTAACTGCATATCTGTTGACAGTAATAGACGTGGTCTTTTTTCCCCTTTAGAGTCCTCAAACTCACACCAGACAAAGCATACCGACTGGCCATTCAGAAAGCGGGCTTTAGCCACCGCTGTTCGGTAATTAGTTCAACCTGAATAATACCGTTTTAAGTCTGACATCAAGCCAGGTTTAAAGCGGCTGATTGTTCTGGTTTGATAAAATATCCCATCAAACCGGAAATAATTTTGAGCCACAAAAGCCGGAGCTTATTGAGGTTCTTTCTTAAGTTATGTCCAGCGGCTACCATAACCACATTAATGGCATCACCGACTGCACCTTTGAGGTAGCAGCGGTCTAAACGACCATCATTTTTCATATGACCGATTTCAGGCTCAATCGCACTGCGCCGTTTTAATGCCTTTTTAATACTTCGGGTAACTGTACTGGTCAAGTCCAACCGGATACTTTTTTTAGAGAATTTTCATAGTTAATTGGTGACTGATCACCATTTGCTGAATGCAGTCTTTCCAGGTTGTAATACCTCATGTAAACTGCAACATCTTTCTTCATATGCTCACGAGTTGGCTGAGCAATTTTGAATATCCAATCATGCTTAAGACTACCAAAAAAACGTTCAACCACAGCATTATCCCAACAAGCGCCTACATCCCCCATGCTGGCCCGTATTCCATAATGACTCAGTAACTTTCTATATCGCTTACTGGTGTACTGTGAACCTCGATCACTATGAAAAACAAGCCCAAAAGGCGGCTGTCTTATGTTATAGGCCATTACCATTGCTTTACATATTAAGTCTGTCGTCATGCGTTTACTGATAGACCAGCCAACAATACGACGTGAGTATAAATCCATTACAATAGCTAAATACATCCAACCTTCACCGGTTTTTAAATACGTAATGTCTCCGGCCCAAACCTGATTAGGAGCAACAGGATTAAAATTCTGATTGAGTAAATTATCCGCTACATCATCATTATGGTTTCTTTTAGTGGTTACTTTGTATGCAATGCGTTGAGTAACTTTTAAGTTCAATATTTTCATTAACTTACGTACTTTATAACGACCAGTTTCAATGCCTTCTTCACGTAATTTCTTCATCATTTCACGGCTGCCTAAGCTATTACGGCTTTGCTTAAAGAGCGCTTTCATACGACGATGCAGGTGCAGTGTTTCTGCTGTAATCAACTGACCTGGTCGTTTCTTCCAGGCATAGTAAGCTGATGTACTGACCCGCATTACCCGGCATAAAACAGTCACCGGGTGGTGTGATGATTCATCTCTTATGAAATCAAATTTTACTTCATTTCTTTCGCGAAGAAGGCTCTGGCCTTTTTTAAAATCTCTTTCTCCATACGTAAATTTTTAACTTCTTTACGTAAGCGCTTCAGCTCTTCACGTTCATCAACTGACAATGACTTGCCTTCAGGTTGAGATTCTATTTTACTCTTCCAGCGATACAGTATATTGCTGGCTATACCCAGTGATTTAGCCGCCTCTGGCACTGAATAACCTTGTTCGAGAACCAGTGCTACCGCTTCTTCTTTATATTCTTTAGAATATTGTTTGTATGTTCGTTTCTGTACCATTCTGACACCTCAATAATTGATTATTATTATCTCTTATTAAAGTGTCCGGTTCCATTAGACCAGAACACCCGGAACTGGCTGACAAAATCGGCCTGTCTCCTTCACCCTGTTTAAGAAGGGTCAGGCAACTGGAAGAAGCCGGTTATATTGACCAGTACGTGGCCCGACTAAATGAGAAAAAACTGGATTTGAAACTGATAGCTTTAATTCAGATCAGTATGGACAGGCATACGCCAGAGCGTTTTGAAAATTTTGAAAGTATTGTGCAGGATTTTGATGAAGTGCAGGAGTGTTATTTAATAACTGGCCAGAGCGCCGATTATCTGTTAAAAGTGATTGTGCCGGATATGGAGCATTACCAGGCTTTTTTACTGCAGAAATTAACCCGTATAGAAGGGGTAACTGGAGTTCAGTACAGTTTTATTATGCGCAAGGTGCTGGACAGGACGGTTGTACCGTTAAAATATCTTGATGTTTAAAGCTGAATAGCAATGTGTTCCCACACTGGAATGTGGGAACAAGCTATATTGCCTTTATTTCAGTGACTTAAAGCCCGCTGTAAAGCCTTTTAGTGAAACAGCTACTTCAATGACCTGCTTGGCACTGGCGGCAAATTTAACACTGCCTTTTTCACCGGCCTTCATACCCTTAATAATTTCAGGTTTCAGCTCAACACCAGCCACACAGCCGTTTTTAACACACACGGTAAAAGGAACACGGACAGCCTTGGCAGTACCGCCTTTAAATTCCAGTCCCGGCGGCAGCATAACACCCAGAGGCAGAGTAATTAAAGCCTGGGGAGTATCTTTTCCTGACGGATAACCCACAGCCACCTGCATAACCACCTTCCCCTTGTCATTGGTCACATTCTGAAACAGGTTACAGATCTCCTTGCCGGATGTAGGCAGTTTTTCACAGGCCACTGTCCAGTCCTTGAAATTTTTACTATGTTCCGGTTTCGCCAGGGCTGAACCACTTAAAATAAAACTCAGAACAAAAACCATAATAAAAGCGGTTTGAATTTTTAACTTTGAATGCATTAATATTTTCCTTATTAAACGCGTTATTTCTTAATTTTGAAACCGGTAAAACCGGTATTTAAATGTTATAAATTCCATTTTCTACCCATGAGCGGGTAATAAGTATTATATTGACGACAGGCGGCAAAGCAGACAGGCAGAAGAAGAATTCTTATAATAATTATTTCAATCTACGTTTAATCAGACTAAAAATCAACCATTAGGTTCACAAAAGTCTTAACAATAGTCATTCACCTGTCATTTTCAATATAAGAGCTCATTCACTTATATTTCTTTTTCAGGTTCATTTCAGTTTTAACCGACTATAATGCCAAACAAGGTAATCCCCCCGAAAAATAATTCTTTTTATAAGTAGAATTTTCCATTAAATTATTAATGAGGAGAACCTACAATGAAGAAATCCAGATTTACAGAATCCCAGAACATCGGCATTCTGAAAGAGCTGGAAGAAGAAAACCGCCGCTTGAAGAAGGTGTATGCAGAAGAGCGCTTAAAGGCAGAGATTATTCAGGAGGCCATGGCAAAAAATTCATAGGTAAATGACAAAATTGCTGACTGGCTGCTGTGTTTGACGCAGGCTTATAAAAACCGGGGCTTTGGATTATGCTTCCTGTATTTGCGTAATGTTAAAGGCTTTCCCTGGAACCATAAACGAGTATATCGTATTTATCGGGAGCTGGAATTAAACCTAAGGATAAAGCCTAAAAAACGATTAAAACGTAAAAAACCAGATGCCCTGGCGGTTTCAGAGCAAATCAATGATACCTGGCCGATGGATTTTATGCATGACCAGTTAAAAGACGGACGTAGCTTTCGTACCTTTAATGTTATTGATGATTAGAATCGAGAATGCCTTGGGATTGAGGTGGTTTTATCATTACCGGCATTAAGAGTGATACGGACACTGGAACGCATTATTGAATGGCGAGGCAAGCCCAAAACCATTCGATGCGATAACGGGCCTGAGTACATAAGCCAGAAAGTGGTTGACCGGGCAAAGGCACAGGATATAAAACGACAATATATCCAGCCGGGTAATCCACAACAAAATGCTTATGTAGAGCGGTTTAATCGAACGGTACGCCATGAATGGTTAAATCAGTTTTTATTTAATTCTATAGAGCATGCACAGGAAACAGTAACATGCTGGAAATGGAGTTATAATAATGAACGACCCCATACGGCTATCGATGGAGTACTACCCAGGCAAAAATTGGTTTTAGCCTGTTAGAAAACAATTTAAACCGTCTTATCCACATACCCACAGGCCAGGCCTGTCAGTGAGATAAAACTGAAGGTCTCACCAACAGGCAGACCTATGGATATATGGATAAGACTTATACTAAACCTCTATTTATGAATTGCTTTATAAATAGGGGATTACCAACGGCTGTGTGAATAAGCCTGATAAGGTTTCGACTTGTTCCAGAGAGCATTATTTGTTGATAAGACGATTATCCCGCAGAACATGCCAGATACTTTTTATATCCACTGTTTTGTCCCGCCGGTTTAGCAGAGTAATGGCAATTTGCTCGGTAGCCGCATAAACACAGGCAACCGCTGCCAGAGTCATGGTCCAGCTCAGCATACCGGTAAAGAGTAAAATATAGACCACAATGGTAATACTGACAGAGATTTTTACTGCAATAGTATGATAACTGGTCATTTTTCTGAATTTAATAAAACCAATGACCACCGGAATAATAAAACTGGCAATGATCAGACTGATAGGAATAAGCTGCTGAAGCACAATATCCGGCCAGAGCAGCCAGGCTGAAATCGCCAGGGTAATATACACCACAAAATCCCCCCAGCTATCTAGCTGAGCACCCAGCTCAGACACCACATTCATGCGCCGGGCCAGGTAACCGTCCAGAATATCTGTCAGTTCAGTAAAGATCATAGCACCAATAAATAGATCCGGATGCTGTTTAATAGCCAGATACAACAGCACCAGAGCCATAAAAATACGCACAGAGCTGATAATATTGGGCAAATGCCGGTAGCTGATATTTAACATATATCGGAACAACGATTGGAACTACAAATCACAATGACTGTTACCTGTAAAAGTGTGTTTATTATCACAATTTATAATACTAACATTTAATTTTATATGTGCCAAAGATGAGGCCAGTCTAATACCGAAATAATTACCATGAAAACAGACGCTGCAGTTCAGGCAGACTGTTAACATCCCAGTCAGGCTCCTGCATGGACAGGGGAAGTGCTACTCCCGGCGCAAAGCGCCCCGTTCTCACCAGAGCCGTTTTAATGCCCAGTTTTTGAGCACCAATAATATCCGTATCCGGACGGTCACCAATCATCAGGCAGTCTGATGCTTTAACCCCAAGTCTCTGCATGGCCATTTCATATAACAGCGGTTCAGGTTTACCAATGGTAACAGGTGTCTGCCCCGTAGCCGCTGCAAAGGGAGCAACCAGTGCACCACCTCCAGGAAGAATAAGCTGTTTTCCCTCATAAACAGCATCGACAGTAGTATCCGGATTAGTGCTGATTAATTGTGCCCCTTTTTTTTAAATCAGGTTAATATCCGTTGTTATTGCTGCATAATCAATACCTTCGCCTTCTCCTACCACTACAAAATCTGCATTTTCAGGATCTTCATTACAATATTGACTTAAACTCTGGTGCAGACCTTCAGCGCCAACAGCAAAAAAACTATAACCCAGCTTTTGTTGTGCCAGCCAGGCAGCTGTGGCTTCCCCGGCCGTCACAATTAATTTTTCCGCAGGACGTTTAAAACCGATGTGCTCCAGCTTATCTGCTACAGCCTGTGGTAAACGAATGGGATTATTGGTAATAAACGCATGAGGGATATTCGCTATAGCCTCCATAAAACCCATTGCTCTATCAATAGGATTCATACCATGAAAAAAAACCCCGTCCATATCCAGTAGTATGGCAGAAAATGGAAGTTGTTGATCAGCTCCAGGTAAATTCTGATCGGTCAATTTATTCATAAATACAAAAGCAAATACTAATCATATTGATGATATCATAAAATCATCTTGTATATTATTTCTTTTTAAATTATGATTCACAAAAGAGTTATTCGCTGCTCACTATGACATAAACAGGTATTAAATTGAACCAGCAGAAACGGGAACAGGCTTTAGCAGAACTCAGCCAGATACAGAAAGAACGACTCTCCTATATAGATTTCAGACTGATGTTTCTGGGTGTTATGCAACGCAGTGATCTGATTCAGCGTTTCGGCATGAAAGCAGCCGCAGCAACCCGGGATATTGCCCTTTATCGAAAACTGGCTGAAGAAAATATTATCTATAAAACCCGGAAACGCCGGTATTTTTATAATCCGGACTTTGTCCCCCTGTTCCCCTATTCCCCGGAACGTGCCCTTGCAGCCCTTTCCAGCGGCTTTGGTGATAATTATGTAGGCGTAAAATCCAGAGCCATGCTGCCCTGTGAAACGCCAACCCAGTTAAATACCACCAATCTGAAAACACTTTCTGTCATCACGCGGGCAATACATCAGCACCAGGTTGTACATATAAAATACCACTCATTAAGTAGTGGCGTTTCCAGCCGCCAGATCGTTCCTTTTGCCTTGGTTGACAACGGTCTGCGCTGGCATATCCGTGCCTATGACCGCAAACAGTCCCGTTTTACAGACTTTGTAGTAAACCGAATTGAACACCCGCAGGTCATAGAGTCTGATATCGCAGAACATGAAACCCGGGAAGCCGATAACCAGTGGAATCGGATTGTAGAACTGGAAATTGTCCCACACCCTTCCCTGAAACATCCTGAAACCATTGCCATGGATTTTTCCATGCAGGGTAATAAAAACAACGCACAATTAAATATCAATGTCAGAGCCGCCGTAGCCGGCTATCTACTGCGCCGGTGGAATATCGACTGTTCTGAAAATCATTCATTAACAGGTATGGAATATCACCTATGGCTTAAAAACCATCCTACACTTTACGGTGTTGAAAACCTAGTTATTGCTCCGGGTTATAAACTCAAAACTCAATAACAATCAATTTTTAACATTCTCCCCAGCTAAGTTAGGGGGATTCCTGATCTCTGCAGTGATATTTTCCTCTTCGTTTCCACTCTTTCCCAGCATTTCAATATCCATATCCATATCCATATCCATATCCAGACAAATAATCCACATATATTAATATCTGGTAAGAATATGTCTAATTTTTAGCAGAAAAGATTGGAACTGTCAGAACAGATCTGAGATTTATAGTCAAACCTGGTTTTTATTATCAGGTTAATATTCTGTCTTCATTATCCAGAGTTTCAGTTTCTTGGGTAACCCCCCGAAAAATAATTCTTTTCATAAGTAGAATTATCCATTAAATTATTAATGAGGAGAACCTACAATGAAGAAGTCCAGATTTACAGAATCCCAGATCATCGGTATTCTGAAAGACGCTGAATCCGGCGTGCCGGTCACTGAATTATGTCGCACTCATGGCATGAGCGATGCCACCTTCTATAACTGGCGGGCCAAATACGGCGGCATGGATGTTTCCATGATGAAACGCATGAAAGAGCTGGAAGAAGAAAACCGCCGCTTGAAGAAGATGTATGCAGAAGAGCACTTAAAGGCAGAGATTATTCAGGAGGCCATGGCAAAAAAGTGGTAAAGCCATCCCATCGCAGGGAGATGGCTAAACAAGTAGTTAAGGACAGAGAAATATCCATCAGGCTGGCCTGTCGTATCTTTGATATTAGTGAAACCTGTTATCGTTATCAGGCAAAAAATTCATAGGTAAATGACAAAATTGCTGACTGGCTGCTGTGTTTGACGCAGGCTTATAAAAACCGGGGCTTTGGATTATGCTTCCTGTATTTGCGTAATGTTAAAGGCTTTCCCTGGAACCATAAACGAGTATATCGTATTTATCGGGAGCTGGAATTAAACTTAAGGATAAAGCCTAAAAAACGATTAAAACGTAAAAAGCCAGATACCCTGGCGCTTCCAGAGCAAATCAATGATACCTGGTCGATGGATTTTATGCATGACCAGTTAAAAGACGGACGTAGCTTTCGTACCTTTAATGTAATTGATGATTATAATCGAGAATGCCCAGGCATTGAAGTGGATTTATCATTACCAGCATTAAGAGTCAGGGCGGGAGCATACTTTGAACAAAATTTAACCAAATAATAATTTGGCCCACATATCATCATCCCATGCTGCCCGTTTTAGCTTACCTTTCATACTGTCTTTAACAGGAGACAGTTTAGCGATATTAAGCGCAAAACGTCAAAACAATGCCATATTCTCAGGGTTGTCTCCTGTTCGTATTCTTGAATCATCTTCTTTAAAAACAACATCTAACACTCAGTGCTGACTATTTTCTATGTGCCAGTGACGCCTTATCTTCCGGGCGATATTCTCTACATCATCCTTCAATGAACTGATGTAACAGGAATATTCAGTCCGTTCTTTATCCTGGCTCTGTACCTGTCTTTTGACTTCAATAACACTGTGTAAGCCTTGCCATGATTGTGCTGATTCAATCCAGTCGGTGACATCCAGACGGATATAGCGACGCCGTTCAATACGACCATGTCCTTTATCCACTTCCTCATAAGGCTGACTACTAATGGTTTCCGGTTCATCCCGTTTTATCTTATGAAACCAGGCTTTAATTTCCTCATAAAGTGTTTTCTGGTTATTTTTAACCTGGATGACATAGTCAGCCTGCTGTTTTCTTAATGTGGACACCGTCTCTTTCTGGCAGTGCATCGCATCCAGGGTGACACAACTGTCTTTAACATCAAACAGTTCGAGGCTCTCCTGTACGCTTTTAATTTCATTCTTTTTACCTGCAGAACGGCTTTGATAAACCACCAGACCACTGTCAACCGCCATTACAGAAAGCAGGTGTAAAGCCGTCATTTTATCCCCGTTATGATAGCTTCTCCTTAAGGTTTTACCATCAATAGCCAGATGTTCATGACCTTGTTTTTCCCTTACGCTATTTAGCCAGCTAACAAAACAATCCAACCGGTTATCTGGCGATAAACTCCCTATAATTCAGGCTATTGTATGGCGCCGGGGTATGCCTTGTTCAAATGCACGGTATTTTCTTAACCACTCCAGCTTTGATTCACCAAAGCGTTGAATGTCTTTACAGCCTTCTGCCCCACATAAAATAGCCACCAGGGTTAAAAATACTATATCCAGTAATTCGTACCGGATGTTTATATCTGTTCGGCTGTCTTGTAGTGATTTAAAATGAGGGTCAAAGTTCATCAGAGTCTCCAAATGCTTACTTTAAAGATCTGAGCCTCATCTTTCAAATTAGTTCAATTTAATTTCTGGTTGTTTTTTGAGCAAAGTATGATCCGGCCCTGCATTAAGAGTGATACGGACACTGGAACGCATTATTGAATGGCGAGGCAAGCCCAAAACCATTCGATGCGATAATGGGCCTGAGTACATAAGCCAGAAAGTGGTTGACCGGGCAAAGGCACAGGATATAAAACGACAATATATCCAGCCGGGTAATCCACAATAAAATACTTATGTAGAGCGGTTTAATCGAACGGTACGCCATGAATGGTTAAATCAGTTTTTATTTAATTCTATAGAGCATGCACAGGAAACAGCAACATGCTGGAAATGGAGTTATAATAATGAACGATCCCATACGGCTATCGGTGGAGTACCACCCAGGCAAAAATTGGTTTTAGCCTGTTAGAAAACAATTTAAACCATCTTATCCACATACCCACAGGCCAGGCCTGTCAGTGAGATAAACCTGAAGGTCTCATCAACAGGCAGACCTATGGATATGTGGATAAGACTTATGCAAAACCTCTATTTATGGATTGCTTTATAAATGGGGGGATTACCATAACACTAAACTGGATAAAAAATGAGACCTGCTGAACCCGTAAAACCACGTATATTTCCCCATATTCTGAGCTGTGTACTGGCTCTGCTGTTACCGGCAGCCGCTTATGCCGCTCCTGCTGAACTGGTTGCCCTGCTGGATAAAATTATTGAAAACCAGCCGGAACAGCAGATCACTCAGGGACTTCAGGAAATGCACAGCACTAACCAGCAATATTCTGACAGCTGGATAGCCGGTGATATGGATCTGGTGGTTCATCATGAAAACGATACCCTGACGGATGATGATGACTATAAAAACTGGCAGGTGGGGGTTGAATTTCCCCTCTGGCTCAGTAGTCAGAAGCAGGCTCAGAAAAGCATTACCCGCAGCTACGGCGAACAGCTCAGTGCCCATCAGCTCTACCTGCGCTGGTTAGCCTCTGAGCAGCTGCGCAAACTGGTATGGAATTACCGAACCGCTGAAATTGAAGTGGACGCTGCCCGTTCAGCCCTGCAGAAAAGCCAGTCCTTATTAAACAAAGTTATACTGAAAGTAAAAGCCGGGGAAAGTCCCAGGATTGATCAGCTGCTGGCCCATAAAGCCGTTTTAAAACAGCAGAACAACCTGGTACAGAAACGCAGCACCCTGACCATTGCTCAGAACAACTTCAAGCGCTGGACCCGTACTCAAAACCTGCCCCAAAACATCCTCGAGCAGCCGCTTTCACCTTTACCGTTGGATCAGCATCCTAAAATAATTCAGCTGGCTTCGGCTCTGCAGATTTCCCGGGCCATGATGGAAAAAACCCAGGCCGGCAAACGGGATAATCCAAAAGTATTTCTGGGCGCTCAAAATGATAAGGACAAGTCCAATGAAAACAACTCACTGATCCTTGAAGTTTCTATTCCTCTGGGTGTTAATCTCGGTTTCTCACCCCGCCTGGCAGAAAAAAAACGCAATGTGTATGAACAGCAGGCGGTACTGGACAAAGCCAAAATTCAACTGGAACAGGACATTTTTCAGGCTCAACAGTGGCTGACTTCTGCACAGCAAAGTATTCATCTTACCAAAGAGCAGTATGCTATCAGTGTCAAGGCACTCAGTATGTCTGAACAGGCGTATCAACTGGGTGAAACCAATATTCAGAATTTATTACTGGTACAGCAGCAAACCGCAGAAGCAAAACGGGAATACCGTCTGGCAGAGGCCCGTTCAAGTCAGGCCGTTGCTAATTTAAACCAGGTAACCGGACATATTTTAGGAGCACAGCAATAATGTTTAAACGTATCTACTCGAGTCCCATCCCGATGCTTATTCTTGGCGGCGCTCTGCTGCTGGGCAGTATTTCTCAGTCCGTTTTTGCCCAGTGCCTAAAACTGACTAGGGAACAACAACAGGCCATGGGTATTAAAATCCAGTATGCAGAGCCGGTCAAGGTAGTGCCCAGCGCTGTTTTTCCGGCTCAGGCGACTATTCCTCTAAAAACCATACGCACTCTGGCCAGCCCTTTATCCGGACAGATTGTAAAGCTTAACTACGTACACGGTCCTATTAAAAAAGATGACATTATTGCAGAAATGGAGAGTCCCGAACTGCTGCAGCTGCAGGAAGAATTTCTGGCCACCTTATCCGATCTCAGTATCAGTCAGCAAAACCTGGATCGTGCCCGAAAATTAAACCAGAGCGGCATTTCATCCACCAAGAAACTTCAGCAAGCTTTAACCGATGTAAAAAAACTGATATTGAAAGAAATTCAGTTAAAGCAAAAACTGACCCTATATAGCATGACAGAATCCGCCATTGAAAAAATGGAACAGAAAAAAAAGCTACAGCCGGCCATTTTGCAATTAAAGTCCCCCATTGACGGGCAGTTATTTGATCTAAAAATACGTCTTGGTGAAAGGGTAGAAAAGAACCAGAGCATTATTTCCCTGGGTGAAACTAATCCAATTGTTCTGGTAGTCAGAGTACCTGTGAGCATGGTCAATAAACTGGCTCATGGACAGCAGGTTGAAATCCTGGGAATGAATAAAACCGGTGAAATCCACCATATTAATTTAATAGTTGATCCCATGACCCAGTCTGTGGATGTCCATATTCAGGTACAGAATGACGATAATACTCTGCGTACCGGACAATTATTTAAAATCCGTTTTTTAATGACACCGGAACAGACGTCCTTCAAAATAAATTCTAACGCCATTAGTCAGTTTGACGGTAAAACGGTGGTATTTATTCAGGAGGGAAAACTAATTAAGCCGCTTCCAGTCAAAGTCATTAATATTACCAACCAGCAGCTTTATTTTACTCCTGCAGCAAACTACTCAGAACCGCTTATGGTGTGTGTTCAGGGCAGTACTGCCATTAAATCCGCCTTTGAAGCACAAAGCGGCTCTGAGGCTGAATAAGGAGTTATTATGTTAGCCCGAATATTACAGTTTTTCCTTGTCCAACGTACCTTGGTGGTCCTGATCGTGTTTGCCCTGCTAGACGGAGGCTGGCAGGCTTTTCAGAAAATACCCATTGATGCCTTTCCCGATGTGTCCCCGGCCCAGGTTAAAATGATTTTCAAGGCACCGGGTATGACACCCTCAGAGGTTGAGCAGCGTATTATTGCCCCTCTGGAGCTGGAATTACTGGGTCTGCCCAACCAGAAAATATTACGTTCACTGGCCAAATACGCCATTGCCGATATTACTCTGGACTTTACCGAAGGCACTGACATTTACTGGGCCCGGCAACTGGTTTCCGAACGGCTGAACAATATGGATCTGCCTGAAGGTGTTACCGGCGGTATGGCGCCCCTGTCCACACCACTAAGTGATGTCTTTATGTTTACCATAGAAGGCAGCACCATGAACAATATGCAAAAACGCGATCTGCTGGACTGGGTGATCCGCCCTGCCCTGCGCTCAGTTCCCGGTGTGGCCGATGTTAATGTTCTGGGTGGTTATGTACGCACCTTTGTGGTTAAACCCGATTATCAGAAACTGCAGACCTATCAGATCAGTATTGATGAGCTGATTGACACCTTACGGGAGAATAATAAAAATGATGGTGCCGGACGGTTAAACCAAGGGGAAGAAGTTCTGCTGGTCAGAACTCAGGGTAATTTAACCGGTATTGAAGATATTCAGAACATTGTGGTGGAATATAAAAACAATGTAGCCATTACCATTAAGGATCTGACCAGTGTAGAAATCGACTCCCTGTATCGTAACGGTGCCGTTACCCAGAACGGTAAGCAAGAAGTGGTTGAAGGTCTGCTCATGGCACTTAAAGGTGCCAATGCCAGGGAAGTCATTAGCGGTATTAAAAAACGTCTCAATGAACTGCAGCCTGCCTTTCCTGAGGGCATTTCTGTGTCGGTATTTTATAACCGCAGCGATCTGGTTAATACCGCTATTTACGGAGTATCTAAATCCCTGATTGAGGCCGTGGTACTGGTATTAATGGTTCTGCTATTATTTCTAGGTAATATCCGGGCGGCCGTCGCCGTGGCTCTGATCCTGCCTTTGTCTGTTTTAATGACCTTTATCTTAATGCGCTGGTACGGTTTATCGGCCAACCTGATGTCTCTGGGCGGTCTGGCCATTGCCGTGGGTATGCTGGTGGATGCCGCCGTGGTGATGGTTGAAAATATTATTTCCCATCAGGAAAAGGACGCTCACAAACCACAGGGACAATTGCCTAAAATGCATATTATTTTCCGGGCACTCAAGGAAGTCTCAATACCGGTGATTTCCGGTATTTTAATTATTATGACGGTCTTTCTGCCATTGCTGACCCTGGAAGCTCTGGAAGGCAAACTGTTTGTCCCCGTAGCGCTGACCATTATTTTTGCCTTGGGCAGTTCACTGGTATTATCCCTGACTATCATCCCGACTCTTGCCTCCTTTATCCTGAGTAAACCTTCACACTAGGAACCCTGGCTGATCCGTAAACTGCTGGCCATTTACCAGCCGGTTTTACAATGGAGTCTGAAAAATGACAAAATTATCGTGAGCGGTGCCGTGATTGCCTTGGTCTTTGCCGGGTTTATTTATACTCTGGTGGGCAAAACCTTTATCCCACAGATGGATGAAGGTTATATTGTGATGCAGATAGAAAAAACACCATCCATTAGTTTAAAAGAATCCACTCAGATGGATATGAATATCCAGAAAGCCATTCTAGAAAAAGTACCTGAAGTCACCCGTATGGTGGCCCGTGTGGGTTCGGATGAAATCGGCATGGATCCTATGGGGCTTAATGATACCGATACCTTCCTGATGCTCAAACCCACTGAGGAATGGCACATGCAGAGCAAGGAAGAACTGATAGCGGCAATTCGTGAGGTACTGGAAACCCGGTTCCCCGGTATTAACTGTAGTAGTTCAGACCTGATCTGACAGTCCTCCCGTTTTGAAGGTGTCTGTCAGATTAAACCTGAGCTAAATTTTTTTCAGCCCAGACTGATTTCCCATCAGTTAATGTATCCATGGGTGTTCTTCCACAACACATTTTTCCCTGATGGGTACGTTCATTATTATAATATCTGATCCATTCGTCCAGATCTTTTTGTAATTCTTCCATGGAAGAATACAGTTTTTTTCTGAATGTGACCTGATAAAATTCCTGTAATATGGTTTTATGAAATCGCTCACATATTCCATTGGTCTGAGGTGAACGCGCTTTGGTCTTTGTATGGTCAATATCATTAATGGCCAGATAAAGCTGATAATCATGGTGCTCCACACGGCCACAGTATTCTGTTCCCCGGTCAGTTAAAATTCTTAATAAAGGGAGCTCCTGCTCTGCAAAGAATGGCAGGACTTTATCATTGAGCATATCGGCTGCTGTAATAGGCGTTTTTGTTGTGTAAAGCTTGGCAAAAGCGACTTTACTATAGGTATCCACAAAGGTTTGCTGATAGATACGACCCACGCCTTTTAATGTACCGACATAAAAGGTGTCCTGAGAACCCAGATAACCGGGGTGAGCCGTTTCAATTTCACCACAAGCTTCATCATCCTGTTTTTTCTTCTCCAGGGCGGCCACCTGCTCATCACTGAGTATAATGCCTTCCTGGGCTACCTTATCTTCCAGAGCCTTAAGGCGCTTTTTAAAGTTTTCCAGGTTATTGCGTAGCCAGATAGAGCGTACACCACTTCCGGATACAAAAATGCCTCTTTTTCTCAATTCATTACTGGTTCTGGCCTGGCCATGTGCGGGAAATTCAATGGCATATTCGCAGACCTTCTTTTCAGTATCCAGATCAACACGATTTTTCAAATTAGGTGTTCTTCGGCTTTTTGAGATCAGTGCTTCCAGGCCGCCTTCATCCACCAGTTCCTGATATCGGTAAAAAGTATCTCTTGATACGCCCATAACCTGGCAGGCTTTGGACACATTTCCTAATTCTTCGGCTAAATTTAATAAACCGGCTTTATGTTTGATGATAGGATTGTTAGTATGAAACATGAGAGTCTCCTTTTGTTTTGTCATAAAGATTCGACACCTTTAATCAAAACGGGAAACTCTCACTAAGTCAAGCCGACTGTCAGATCAGGTCTGAACTACTACATATTAACTATGCCTTTACCCAGCCCATTCAGATGCGGGTAGATGAAATGCTCACCGGTGCCCGCGGAGATCTGGCTATTAAAATATTCGGTGACAACCCGGAAGAACTGAACCATGTGGCCCGACAGATGGTCAGTATGGTTAAAACCATTCCCGGTGCCGAGGATGTTTATACCCAGATGAATGAGGGTCTGCGTTATCTGCAGCTTAAAGTTAACCGGCATTATTTATGAAGGTATCCGTCGTATTCCCCTGATGCTGCGTGCCCCGGAATCCTACAAGGCATCCAGTCTGGAAATGCTGCAACAGCCGGTCACCGTAAATACCCCAAGGGGTATGGAAACCGTGATGCTCAGTCAGCTGGTGGATGCGAAATCCACGGAAGGGCCGGTATCCATTAAACGTGAACAGAGCAAGCGTTTCTCTGTGGTAGTGGCCAATGTCAGCGGCCGGGATCTGGTTGGATTTGTTGAAGAAGCCAAAGCCAGAGCCAAAGAATTAAAAATACCTGCCGGATATTATTTTGAATGGGGCGGCAAGTTTGAAAATCAGCAGCGCGCTGCACAGAAGCTGGCCATTGTAGTACCCGTTGCCCTGGTGCTGATCTTCCTGATTCTGTTCAGTACCTTCGGCTCCATACCCCAGGCACTGATGGTATTAATTAATGTGCCCTTTGCCCTGATCGGCGGCATTGTCACCTTATGGCTGACCGGTGAATACCTGTCGGTACCGGCTTCTGTCGGCTTTATTGCCCTGCTGGGTATTGCAGTACTGAACGGCGTAGTAATGATCACCTATTTTAACCAGTTACTGGCCAAAGGCCTGACCCTGTCACAGGTGGTCATGGAAGGTGCTCTGCGGCGGCTGCGTCCGGTACTGATGACCGCATCCATTGCGGCTTTGGGTCTGGTGCCCCTAGTATTTGCCACCGGCCCTGGCTCTGAAATACAGCGCCCTCTGGCTATTGTGGTTATTGGCGGATTGTTCAGCTCGACACTTTTAACCCTGCTGATACTGCCCATTATTTTTAAACGTTTTGGCAAATATTCCTGAGGGAGAATGCTGGTATGCAAAAGTGTATTTTAAGACTGATTGTAGACAATGGACTGTACGATTCTATGACCGACTGCCTGCTGACCTTCCCTGAACGGGAACTGGAATTTATGGGATTCTCCATACAGGCACATACCCAGATGCTGGGTGAAATCAGTGAACAGGTATCCGGTTTTAAACAGAAAATACTGATTGAAATCAGCACCCATAACGATGAAGCCCGGCTGATTTATCAGCATGTAAAAAGTACTCTGACGGAAGCCAGCTTTGAGACCCAGCTGTATCCCTTACTGGAACTGGATCACCAGTAACAAACCCGTCCAGTATCCATATGAATAAAGTCTAAGCGCCGGTAATAGCCGACTCCACCAACTTTCATGGTCATGGCCAGTCACAAATCAGAGTTGCCCAAGCCGCACTGGATCGAACCCGTTTAACAGCTCCCTTTAGCGGCCGGGTTGCGGCCTATGTATTGGATCGGGAAAAACAGTCCCGTACTGTTGAAATAGAAGTGGATTTTAAACACCCCGAAGACAGTCAGAATATGCTGCCCGGCTATAGTGCAGATGCTGAAGTTATTTTACAGCACCAAACACAGGTATTACGCATACCCTCTGAAGCCCTGTTTGATAACAACAGGGTGCTGGTATTAAACAGTGATGGACAACTGCAGCAGCGGCAGCTTAAAACCGGTATCAGCAACTGGCATTTTACCGAGGTCATTGACGGTCTCAATGCCGGTGAACAGGTAGTCACGTCAATAGAACGTGAAGGCGTAAAAGCCGGTGCTTATGCCACCATAGAACCTCAACATGATTGACCTGATAAACATTCATCGCGACTTTAAGGTCGGTGATCAAACTGTTCATGCACTAATATCCAGCCGGGTGAATATCTTTCCATAATGGCCCCTTCTGGTTCAGGTAAATCCACCCTGCTCAATTTAATCGGCCTGCTGGACAGTGCCAGCAGGGGATCAGCCTGATTATTGTAACCCACGATGTCCATATCGGCCAACGGGAAAAACGCCGGCTGCAGATGCTCGATGGCAGGATACAGTCCGATAATAACTCACCTGTTACAGCTGCTGCTTATCCGGAAACCCACAGTCAGCAAGTTCAGGCTAATACCAATGTTAACCGGTAAACCTTTAATCAGTAAAACCTCAATCAGTGACAGCCTGCATTTTTCCTAGCACGCCTTACGGGCTTACCCTGCCCGGACTGTGCTTATGCTGACAGCCATAGCCATTGGCGTAGCAGCAGTTATTATTCTGACCGCTCTTGGAGAGGGTGCACGACAATATATAGTTCAACCTGAATAATACCGTTTTAAGCCTGACTTCAAGCCAGGTTTAAAGCGGCTGATTGCCTCGGTTTGATAAAAGACCCCATCAAACCGGAAATAATTTTGAGCCACAAAAGCCGGAGCTTATTGAGGATCTTTCTTAAGTTATGTCCAGCGGCTACCATAACCACATTAATGGCATCACCGACTGCACCTTTGAGGTAGCAGCTGTCTAAACGACCATCATTTTTCATATGACCAATTTCAGGCTCAATCGCACTGCGCCGTTTTAATGCCTTTTTAATACTTCGGGTAACGCCTCGCTTCTGAACTGAGATAAAAACTTTCGTATCTTTTACCTCATGTCCACGATAACTCCGGTCAACAAAGCATTGTTCCGGTTGTACGGCTGTAAACTGTTTTATCTGTTCCAGTTGTGGCAGTAGAGTGTGTCCATCATAAGGATTGCCCGGACAGCTTTGAGCACCAATAACAAAACCTTCCTTATTGGTTACCGCGATACTGGCTTTAACACCAAATTCATAAGGCTTATGAGCTTTGCCTTTACTGATACACTCGACTTCCGGGGCATGTAAACTGTAAAGCTTGTTCTTACTGTGCTGCTCCTGCTCAATCAGTTTCTGAGCCTGTTTTAGAGCTACTTCAAACAGAGACTGAATATCAACAGAATAATTGGGCAGTTGTCGTTCAATATCCCGTTTAACACGACCTAAACGGGATTTCAGTTTATTGTTCATTTTCTTCATGCGTTTAAACTGTTTTGCATGTGCATAACGACTGGCCATTAGTACATATTGCGGCCCAACCCGATTATAGTTCTGACGCAGTTTAATACCGTGCTCTTTGGACAGTTTAACCAGGTTTTCTCTGGCTTTGTTCAGGAGCTTTGAATCGGTTGGAAAAGCGATGTTCTTTTCCTGTACGGTAGTATCTACCGTGACTTTCTTTAAACTGCCGGGCTTGATAGTTTTACTCTTTAGTCCGGCTTTAATGGTTTCAATCAGTAATTTTTCACTGTCTGATTTACCTGGCCGGTTACGCCATTTGGTCATGGTCACAGGGTGTATAGGCATCTTATGCTGAAAGTATTCTTCACCACAGAAATACTGCCAGTACGGATTTTCTGTCCAGCCTTTTACTACCTGTTTATCTGATAAATCATGAAGGTGTTTCAGGTAATGCAATCCTGCAATCAATCGAGTGCGTATGGCAGGAGCACCTTTAGTGGATACAAACAGAGCACCCCATTCTTTATCAGGACTTTCCCGGTCTATGTGTTTTGATAACTTAATCAACTCATGGTTTATGTCCAGCATGTTTTCAAGGCGCATCCTGAACAGGTCTTCCTGAGGTATTTTTGGCTGTTTCTCTGGCTTCATTCTGGTCTGGAAATTTGCAAGGTAATAAGGCTTATTTTACCAAAAACCTGCAAATTTAACACCCATAATTCGCCAATATTTCCTTGTAAATCAATGCACTATGATTTATTCAGGGTGGACTATATAAGCAATGTATTTTCCTCTTTAGGCACCAATCTGGTGATTGTTTTTCCCGGCTATTCTAAAACCTCCGGACTGGGCTCCCTAGCCATGGTCAATGCTACGCTGAATATTGGTTCTGTTAATGCCAGCTTTAGCGGCCGTTCAAGGGAAGTGCCGATCCTTGGAACCAGTCATACATTTTTAAAACTCCGTCACTGGCAGCTGGCGCAGGGCCGTTTTTTACCGCTGACCGATCTGGATCGGGCCACACCGGTGTGCGTCATTGGCCGAAAAGTTCACAATGAACTGTTTGGCTCACAATCACCGCTGGGCCAATGGCTGCATCTGGGTGATCGACGCTTTCGTGTTATTGGTGTGCTGGCCACAGAAGGCCGCTCCATTGGTGTTGATGTGCAGGATATTGTTATTATTCCTGTCGCTTCAGCACAACAGTTATTTAACACCCCGTCCCTGTTCCGTATTCTGGTGGAAGCCAAAAACTGCTTTGCCATTGAACCAGTTAAACAGTTTGTTATCCAGCAGCTCAAACAACGCCACCAGGGCAAACGTGATGTTACGGTCATAACCCAGGATGCGGTACTGGTCACCTTTGACCGAATTCTGGGATCATTAACTTATGCCGTTGGCGGTATTGCTGCTATCAGTATGGTTGTCGCAGGCATTTTAATTATGAACGTAATGCTGGTGGCTATATCCCAGCGCCGTTCGGAAATCGGCTTACTGAAAGCATTAGGCGCACTTCAAAATCAGGTGATTCAGCTGATTTTATTTGAAGCCATGATGTTGGCCGCTCTGGGAGCGGTTCTGGGTTTACTGCTGGGCGAACTGGGCTGTTATATGATTCGGACAATATTCCCCGAATTACCAGCCTACGCCCCACTCTGGGCACTATTAAGCTCAGTCGTCAGCCTGCTAGCCTCAGCATACTGCCCGCCCGCCAAGCTGCACGCCTGGATCCAGTTCTGGCTCTGACGGGTAAATAAATCATGCTGCTGCGCGACTTTTTATATCTCACCGGCTCATCATCTGAGAAGTTTCCTGACTGCTCTGGGTATTGCTGTGGGCATTACCGCAGTCGTGTTATTAACCTCTATCGGCAAAGGCGTGCAGCAGTTTGTACTGGATGAATTTACCCAGTTCGGCACTAATCTGGTGACCATTAATCCCGGCAAGGCTACCACCCATGGGATAAGTATGGGGGTATTTGATACCGAACGACCATTAAGCATTGAAGATGCCCAAGCTCTTAAGCGTTTACCCTATACCCTTGCCGTCACAGCCATCGGCGGTATTTCCTTACTGGTCGGCGCTATTGGTATCGTGACCATTATAACCATTGCGGTTAATGAACGCACCAGTGAAATCGGCCTGCTCGCCGGCGTCCTGCCCGCACGACATGCGGACCGGCTTGATCCGGTGGATGCTTTACGTACAGAATAAAGTTGATATAAGAGTAAGGGTGATATAAAAACGTTGGAATACAATACAAAAACAAAAATTGGTCGGGACAGAAAGATTCGAACTTTCGACCCCCAGCACCCCATGCTGGTGCGCTACCAGGCTGCGCTATGCCCCGACGATAAGATGAATAACTGGAACCAGCTATTCTGTTTGTGGCGCACATTATAAACACTGCATTAGCCTATATCAAGAAATTTTCAATACCGAGTCATTAACAACCCCCAGCATGGGGTGCTGGGGGTCAATTTTAAAATTATTACTCACAATTAAAGCACTTTCATTGCCACTTTAATAAAAATGGTTTATAAGTGAGGTTTATTTAAAACAGTGAGAGAACTATGGCCATTACACAAGACCAGATTGTAGCAATTAAATACAAAGCATCCGTTGACAGCGATATTATTGATCAGAATATGGGCGATGAAGCCCCCTTATTTTTTATGTATGGCCGTGGTCAGATGATGCCCGGACTGGAAAGCCGTATTGCCGAAATGAGTATCGGTGATTCTTCCGATCTGGAAATTCCAGCTTCTGAAGCCTATGGTGATTACAATCCTGAAGCCGTGCAAAGTGTACCTAAAGAGCACCTTGCTCATCTGGAACTGCATGAAGGCATGGTATTACAGGGACAGGATGAAAATGGTCAGCCCGTTATGGTAGTGGTCAAGGAAATTCAGGATGATATTATCATTATGGATCATAACCACCCATTAGCCGGTAAGGATGTCAGTTTTTCTGTCACTATTAAAGAAATTCGTGATCCCAGCCCGGAAGAGCTAGAAATGGGTCTTGCAGCAGAAAACCAGCAGGAACATGATCACAGCGGTGGCTGTTGTGGTGGTGGTAAGGGTGATGAAGGTGATGAAAGCGGCTGCGGCTGTCACTAATACCTACCTGAGATCTGGATAAGAACCCAGTCATTTACCTAAATACAGAGAGTTTTCATATCACTCTCATCTATTCTGATTGTCGGTTTGTCTTTTTTATGACAATAGACAATCAGAGAACCAATAAAGTTCAACATAAAACCACTTACGCTTCTATGACGTGAATGTTCAATCTGTGTAATATTTTTTAGCTGATCATTAACCGTTTCAATTATAAAACGTTTTTTCAGCATAATCTTATCCCACAATGCAATGGCACGTGGTTTCATGTTTCGTCTGACATTGGTAATAAGCCCGACATCCTGTTCAAACAGTTCATCACTTAAAAGACTGGAGACATAACCTTTGTCACCATAAAGCTTTCCATATAAGTCTTTGGCCATTTCAGGAACCGGTTTTCTGTCATCTACATTACCGGCCGTCAATTTAGTGGCCAGTATTTCACCTTTATGATTAATGATCAGGTGAACTTTAAACCCATAGAACCACCCCATGGTCGATTTGCCTCGCTGAGCAACACCATCAAAGACTTTATGCCTGGGTATGCGAATGTTTTGGCATACTTTAATGCTGCTCGCATCAACAAAGGCAATTCTGGTTGGCTTTCCTTTGCAATGAGTAAAGTAAGCGCATAATGGCACCAGCACCGATGACATCACTCACAGGAAACGGCTATAGCTCAATAAATTTGGAAACTCTTTCCTAAGATGTTGATGCACATGGCATAAATAATAACTCTTAAAATCTTTGTAATGTGACTGATGAAAGTTAATCAGGATAGTCATCAGTTCACTGGGGCTCATTACACCTTGTCGTCTTCTCTTTTTATCACCGGATTCCAGCAATGTTTTTTCCCATTCAGGATAAAAGAACTGGTTGAAATCATCGATATTACAATACAATTCATCTATAGTAGTCACTTGCCTGTTCCTTGTTCAAATTCATTTGATTTGGTCATTAAATGATCTGATCGAGAAACAGGCATTTAGTTCAATATTTTTTAGTTCTTATCCAGAATTCAGGTTAATACCTGACTAGAACCACCTAAAAATCCACCGGTGACACATCCATGCCGTCATAAGCATGGATGTGATACTGTTTAGCTAACTGATAAAATTCCTGATTACGCTGATCCAGCGAATCAATACTATGCTGCTCAATTTTCTCAATTTGCAGCCACCACATCTCATCCAGAAATGACTGATTAATATCAACCACTTCATATCCTTTTGAAGCCAGAAAGTCGGCCAGTTTTTCCAGCGGCTCCCGACTCTGATATTTAAAAAAATAACCCCATGCCAGTGCCTGCTCCATATTCCAGCCGGCTTTACGCATTTTGGCAAACAGTTGTTCTATATCGTTTTTGGTGATCATATTTTCATTTTAATAAAATTCACTCTAAGAAAACATTGGACATAAAAAAACCGGTATCAATACCGGTTTTTTTATTAAACATGTCTTTAGCTCAGTTTTTAAGAATATCCAGAACTTCTTCCAGTTCGGTTCCTAGCTGGGCAATGATTTGATGACTGCGGGTGACATCTTCTTTGGATTCGTCCCCTTCCAGCTTCTGTCGGGCTCCGCCAATGGTATAGCCGTGCTCATAGAGCAGACTGCGGATCTGACGTATCATAATCACGTCCTGACGCTGGTAATATCTACGATTACCTCGCCTCTTGACGGGTTTGAGTTTAGGAAATTCCTGTTCCCAGTAGCGAAGTACGTGAGGTTTTACATCACATAAGTCACTGACTTCCCCAATAGTAAAATATCGTTTTCCTGATATAACGGGAAGTTCATTATTATTCAACGCTTCCAGCATATGCTTCTACCCGAGCCTTTAGTTTTTGTCCAGGTTTAAATGTTACTACACGACGTGCAGAAATGGGTATTTCTTCTCCGGTTTTTGGGTTACGACCCGGGCGCTCGTTTTTATCCCGAATATCAAAATTACCAAAACCGGACAGTTTAATCTGCCCACCTGTTTCAAGAGCAATTCTCAGCTCCTCAAAAAAGGCTTCAACAAACTCTTTGGCTTCGCGTTTGTTAAGGCCCAGTTCTTCAAATAATTTTTCAGCCATATCGGCTTTGGTCAGCGCCATAATTAATCTCTTAGTTTTGCTTTATGTTGTTGCTCAAGATCACTCAGTACTGCCTGGATCAGAGTATCAATCTCGTCATCTTTCAGAGTACGGGACTGTTCCTGCAAGCTCAAACTCAGGGCCAGACTCTTCTTGCCAGCTTCAACGCCCTCTCCCACATAGACATCAAACAGTTCCACAGCGACACTGCTTTGAGCATCCAGGGTTCGTTCAGCTGTCTGGCGAACAGTATTAATTATAGCAGATGATTCCACACCGTCATCTACAATAATAGCAATATCTCGGCGAATTGCAGGGAATTTTGATAAAATTTTGAAATCCGGCACTTTTGCAGCTGAAACTGCGTCAAAATCCAGTTCAAAAAGTATACTTGTACTCTTAACATCAAAGGCTTTGGCCACCTCCGGATGCAAAGTCCCCATCCAGCCAACTGCTTGATTATCCTTATATATCCGGGCACTTTGTCCCGGATGCAAGGCCGGATGCTGTTCAGCTACAAAACGATAGCTTAACAAATCTCCACCTAAACTCAAGAGCGCTTCAATATCGGCTTTTAAATCAAAAAAGTCCACATTCCGGCTTTTCTCGCCCCATTGCTCCGGAAACACGCTGCCATTGATAATACCGGCAATCATAACTTCCTGCAGTAAATCTCTGCTTTCTGCATCCTGTACAAAACGTGAACCCACTTCAAACAGACGAATACGGCTTTGCTGGCGGTTCTGGTTATATACCAGTGCACCAATCAGTCCGGTCCATAAACTGGTTCTCATCACCGATAAATCTTCTGAAATCGGATTAGAGAGCCGGATACCGGGATTATCCGGGGTAATTAAATACTGTGCTTTGGGTTCCACAAAGCTGTAACAGATGGCTTCCTGGTAACCCAGATCCACCATCAAATTCTTGATACGGGCCTCATCAATACGGTCTTCCGGACAAGCTGCCATGGTAATGGAGCCATGAGGCAAGGTAGCCGGTAAATTATCATAACCGTAAATACGCCCGATTTCTTCAACCAGGTCCACATCAAAGGCGATATCAAAACGAAAAGCCGGTGCTTTAACCTGCCAGCCTTCTGCATAGTCTAGCACATCCATTTCCAGACGCTGTAGGACATCCCTTACAGTTTTATTGTTAATTTCTATGCCCAGAACCCGGGTCATTTTCTCTTTACGCAACAAAATAGGCTGGGGCTTCGGAATATACTCGTCATGGCATTGCTCAACCACCGGCCCGACTTCACCACCGGTAATTTCCAGGATCAGTGCGGTGGCCCGTTCCAGTGCTTTAACCTGCAGGTCCGGTGCTACGCCCCGTTCAAAACGATGGGACGAATCGGTGTGCAGGCCGTGAGTTCTGGCCTTGCCGATAATTTTTTCCGGTGCGAAAAATGCACTTTCCAGTAAAATATCACAGGTGTCATCACTGACCGCTGAACTGTCACCGCCCATAATACCTGCCAGAGCCAGAGCCTTCTGATCATCAGCAATCACCAGGTTTTCGGTATTCAGGCTGATTTCCTGTCCGTCCAGCAGCACCAGTTTTTCACCTTCAGCGGCTATACGGACATTAATGCCGCCGTTAATTTTAGCCAGGTCAAACGCATGCATGGGCTGACCCAGTTCCAACATCACATAATTGGTAATATCCACCAGCGGACTGATGGAGCGGTTACCGCAGCGGCGCAGTTTTTCTTTCATCCATAGCGGTGTTTCTGCTTTGGTATTGACATTTTTGATGATCCGTCCGGCATAACGCGGACAGGCTTCTGCGGCCTGAATATTGATTTGAGGCTTATCCTCAATACTTGCCAGCTGGGGCTGTATCTCAATCGGAGTAACGGTTTCACGGGTAAATACGCCGGTTTCACGGGCCACACCGGCCAGACAGAAGCAGTCGCCTCGGTTGGGTGTTACACCCAGCTCAATACTGACATCATTCAGTTGCAGATAATCACGGATATCAGTTCCCACCGGTGCATCCTGCGGTAGTTCCATTATACCTTCCGCGCTATCAGCCAGACCCAGCTCTTTTTCTGAACAGAGCATGCCCATAGACACTACACCACGTAACTTGGATTTTTTAATTTTAAAATCACCGGGCAGAACGGCCTTGATCATGGCACAGGCCACCAGTAGGCCGGCACGGGCATTTTTGGCACCACAAACAATTTGCAGAGGCTCTTCTGACATAGCAGCCACATCCACCTGACAGACCTGTAATTTATCCGCATCAGGATGCTTATCGCAGCTGAGAATTTTACCGACTACAACACCGTTAAAGTCAGGTGCTACCGGTTCAATGGCATCCACTTCCAGACCGGCCATGGTCAGCTGATGACCTAATGCATCAGTACTTAAATCCGGGTTTACCCATTCTCTTAGCCATTGTTCACTGAACTTCATTTTTGTATTTTTCCTGGAATTTATTCTTTATATGTAAGATATCAGGCAAACTGTTTTAAAAAGCGTAAATCATTTTCAAAAAACAGTCGTAAGTCATTGACCCCGTAACGCAGCATAGTCAGTCGTTCTACGCCCATACCAAAAGCGAAGCCGGTGTATTTTTCACTGTCAATACCGGAGTGGCGGAACACTTCGGAGTGTACCATACCGCAGCCCAGCACTTCCAGCCAGCCGGTATGGCTACATACTCGACAGCCTTCGCCACCGCACATCACACATTCAATATCTGCTTCTGCCGAGGGTTCGGTAAAGGGGAAATAGGAAGGCCGGAAACGGACTTTCAGGTCTTTTTCAAAAAACTGTTTCAGAAAATCGTCCAGAATCCCTTTTAAGTCGGTAAAACTGACTTCTTCATCCACCATTAAACCTTCCACCTGATGAAACATAGGGGTATGGGTCACATCGGAATCACAGCGATAAACCCGTCCCGGAGCAATAATACGCAGCGGCGGCTGTTGGGCTTCCATGGTACGGATCTGTACCGGTGAGGTATGAGTTCTTAATACTGTATGAGGATCAAAATAAAAGGTATCGTGCATGGCACGTGCTGGATGCGACTCAGGGATATTGAGCGCTTCAAAGTTATGGTAATCGTCTTCAACTTCCGGACCGGTTTTAACTTCAAAGCCCATTTCAGCAAACAGGGACTGAATTCTCTGCATGGTTCTGGACACCGGATGCAGACCGCCGATACGCTGACCGCGCCCCGGCAGGGTGACATCCACTTTTTCCGCCTGCAATTTTTCTGCCAGGGCGGCGGCCTGCAGAGCGGTCTTTTTATCTGCAATGGCCTGCTGCACGGCCTGCTTGGCCTGGTTAATCACCTGCCCGGCTTTAGGCCGTTCTTCTGCTGATAATTTGCCCAGCTCTTTCATTAAAGCGGTAATTGCGCCCTTTTTGCCCAGATATTGCACCCGGATCTGTTCCAAGGTATCAATTTGTTCTGCACTTTGTATGGCGTTTTGTGCTTCATCAACCAGTTTGTCCAGGTTTTCCACCATGTACCTCTGTTTGTTATTGGTAATTGTTAATTTTGGATAGGTTTTGTTTATTCAGCTCAACGAAAAGCTAAACAAAAAAAGGGAAAGACTTTCGCCTTTCCCCTTTTGTTGATCTCAACCCTGAGAAAAATAACTGTTGAGTAAATAACTGTTCGGATATTATTGGCTTCAGGGTCGGCTATCGGTTCCGGCTATGCAGAAAGTGCTACTTTGGCTTGTTCAGCAATGGCAGCAAATGCTGGTTTGTCGGTAATGGCCATATCAGAAAGTACCTTACGGTCGATTTCGATATTGGCTTTTTTCAAGCCATTGATCATACGGCTATAGCTTAAACCGTGCTCACGCGCACCGGCGTTTATACGGGCAATCCATAACTGACGGAACTGACGCTTACGCTGACGACGGTCACGATAGGCGTATTGACCTGCTTTGGTTACGGCCTGGACTGCAACGCGATAGACATTTTTACGGCGTCCGGAATAACCTTTCGCCTGCTTGATAACTTTCTTGTGACGGGCACGTGCCTGTACACCACGTTTTACTCTTGCCATTTTACGCTACTCCCTTATCTTATTACTTTAAACGCAGCATGCGTTTGATGGAAAGAACATCTGATTTATCAATTGCATAAGGTGCACGTAAATGACGCTTACGCTTGGTGGTCATTTTGGTCAGAATGTGGCTGCGGTTGGAATTTCCGCGCTTGATACGGCCAGAAGCTGTAACGCGAAAACGCTTGGAAGCGCCGCGCTTGGATTTCATTTTTGGCATAATTCACCTCTAAAAATTTTACGCATTGTTATTACCTCACTGCCTTTGCTCTAATAAGTAAGAGGTTAAAGGAGGAAGTTTAAAGTGCAATTTATTTAAAGCACAGTTTAAAAGCACATTCAGTAACACTTTGACCTAGCTGGAAAACCCGAGGAAGGTCTCTGCAAGGTGGTTACTTTTTGTTGCTTTTTGGCGATAGCACCATAACCATTTGACGACCTTCAAGCTTTGCCCGTTGTTCAACATTGGCAATGTCTTCGAGATCTTTAGCTATCCGTTCCAGCATTTCGAGTCCCAGCTCTCTATGAGCCATTTCCCGTCCGCGGAAACGCAGGGTAACCTTGGTTTTATCACCATTTTCAAGAAAACGAGTCAGGTTGCGTAATTTGACCTGATAATCGCCTTCTTCAGTACCCGGTCTGAGTTTGACCTCTTTAACCTGGGTTTGTTTCTGTCTTTTCTTTTCCTGAGCCTTTTTCTTTTTCTGCTCAAAAATAAATTTGCCGTGGTCCATAATGCGGACTACGGGTGGATTGGCTGTTGCTGCAATTTCCACTAAATCAAAATCTTCTGCTTCGGCAAGCTTTTTGGCTTCTATCAGGCTCATAATGCCTAGTGATTCCCCATCGGAACCCGTTACCCGAACTTCTCTGGCGGTTATTTCATCGTTAATACGAGGGGTGTTTGACCTAGACTTGTCAAACTGTTTTCTTGGGACTGCGATGGTTTGTTCTCCTGCCTTTTGCTTAGCTATTCGTTTTAAATTTTAGTTTTAAATGAGTTAAATCAGTATATCCGACCGTAACTGCTTTACCAAAGTCTACTGAACACCATATTTTAGTAAATTTTTTCAGGAAATACTACTGTGTTGTTCAAGTTTTTTTAGAAACAGCAAAAAACTATCAATAACAAACAACTTATTGATTTTCAAGACCGTAAGTTTTAATTTCCTGAGTCATTTTAGCCATTAAATCAGTCAGGCTCATGGCTCCCAGATCTTCACCGTCACGGGTACGTACGGCAATAGTATTCTTCTCGATTTCCCGGTCACCCGCGACCAGTATATAAGGTACCCGCTGCAGGGTATGTTCACGGATCTTAAAGCCGATTTTTTCATTTCTTAAATCCGCTTCCGCTCTGAAACCGGTCTCTTTAAGCTGTTTGACCACGTTGGCCACATAATCAGCCTGTTTATCGGTAATCCCCATAACCACGGTTTGAACTGGAGACAGCCATAAAGGCATCTTACCGGCGTGTTCTTCAATCAGAATACCAATAAAGCGTTCCAAGGAACCTAAAATGGCGCGATGAATCATCACCGGCACCTGTTTTTCACCGTGCTCATCAATGTAGTGGGCATCCAGACGGCCGGGCATGGAGAAATCCACCTGTGCCGTACCGCACTGCCAGACCCGGCCGATACAGTCTTTTAGAGAGAATTCAATTTTTGGACCGTAAAATGCCCCTTCACCCGGCTGCAGTTCCCAATCCAGTTTTTTACTGTCCAGAGCCGCTTCCAGTGCAGCTTCCGCCTTGTCCCATACTTCATCGGAACCCACCCGCTGTCCCGGACGTGTAGATAGCTTGATCTGAATATCGGTAAAGCCGAAATCTTTATAAACAGCAAACAGTAAGTCAATAAATTCTGAAATTTCGCTCTGAATCTGATCTTCAGTACAGAAAATATGCGCATCATCCTGCACAAAATTTCTTACCCGCATTAAACCATGCAGTGTACCGGAAGGTTCGTTACGGTGACAGGAACCAAATTCAGCCATACGCAAAGGTAAATCACGGTAGGATTTCAGACCGGTATTAAAAATCTGTATATGACAGGGACAGTTCATTGGTTTAACGGCATAGTCCCGGTTCTCGGAATGGGTGGTAAACATCATGTCGCTGAACTTGTCCCAGTGACCGGATTTTTCCCATAAGCTGCGATCCACAACCTGGGGTGTACGGACTTCCTGGTAATTGTTTTTAACCAGTACCTTACGTACATATTGCTCCACTTCCTGATAGATGATCCAGCCCTTATCGTGCCAGAACACCATACCCGGTGCTTCTTCCTGCATATGAAATAAATCCTGCTGCTTGCCCAGTTTGCGGTGATCCCGTTTTTCTGCTTCTTCCAGACGATGCAGATAGGCTTTCAGATCTTTCTTGTTGGCCCAAGCGATACCGTAGATACGCTGCAGCATTTCATTATTGGAATCACCGCGCCAGTAAGCACCGGCCAGTTTCATTAATTTAAAGGATTTAAGCTTGCCGGTAGAAGGGACATGCGGGCCGCGGCACAGATCGATAAAATCACCCTGCTGATATAAGGATAAATCTTCATCAGCAGGAATACTTTCAATAATTTCAGCCTTATATTCTTCGCCCATATCACGGAAGAACTTAACTGCGTCATCCCGGGATTTGACAGTACGGGTAATGGGATAGTTCTGTTTGACTAGTTCGACCATTTTTTTCTCTATAGCCGTCAGATCTTCCGGGGTAAAACTTTCTTTATAGGCAAAGTCATAATAAAAACCATCTTCAATAACCGGACCGATAGTCACCTGTGCATCGGGGAACAGTTCCTTAACGGCCTGAGCCAGCAAATGCGCTGTAGAATGACGGATAACTTCCAGACCTTCTTCATCACGGTCGGTCACAATGGCCACCTGGGCATCCCTGTCAACCACATAGGATGTATCCACCAGCTTACCGTCCACTTTACCGGCTAAAGCCGCTTTAGCGAGACCGGGACCAATATCCGCAGCGATATCATGAATTGAAACAGCCGAATCAAATTGACGAGTAGAACCATCAGGTAAGGTAACAACAGGCATTTTATAAACCAACCAGTATTTAGAATTAAAGATAAAGAGCTAACGAAAACAGCGCATTATAACCCACTCGCTGTACGTCTAAAAGACCGGTAAGTCTAAATATTTAAGCCTTATATCAGTAAAAAGTGCAAGTTACGCCAAAAAATAGCCTTTCTTACAGAAAATTTAGGTAATTTCCTACAATTGTATGTTGCAGAGATGCTTATAATGAAAAAATAATCCTAAATAGTTCAACCTGAATAATACCGTTTTAAGCCTGACATCAAGCCAGGTTTAAAGCGGCTGATTGTTCTGGTTTGATAAAATATCCCATCAAACCGGAAATAATTTTGAGCCACAAAAGCCGGAGCTTATTGAGGATCTTTCTTAAGTTATATCCAGCGGCTACCATAACCACATTAATGGCATCACCGACTGCACCTTTGAGGTAGCAGCGGTCTAAACGGCCATCGTTTTTCATATGACCGATTTCAGGCTCAATCGCACTGCGCCGTTTTAATGCCTTTTTAATACTTCGGGTAACGCCTCGCTTCTGACCTGAGATGAAAACTTTAGTGTCTTTTACTTCATGTCCACGATAACCCCGGTCAACAAAGCACTGTTCCGGCTGTACGGCTGTAAACTGTTTTATTTGTTCCAGTTGTGGCAGCAAGGTATGTCCATCATAAGGATTGCCCGAACAGCTTTGAGCACCAATAACAAAGCCTTCCTTGTTGGTTACCGCGATACTGGCTTTAACTCCAAATTCATAAGGCTTATGAGCTTTGCCTTTACTGATACACTCGACTTCCGGTGCATGTAAACTGTAAAGCTTGTTCTTACTGTGCTGCTCCTGCTCAATCAGTTTCTGAGCCTGTTCCAGTGCCACTTCAAACAATGGCTGAATATCAACAGAATAGTTGGGCAGTTGTCGTTCAATATCCCGTTTAACACGACCTAAACGGGATTTCAGTTTATTGTTCATTTTCTTCATGCGTTTAAACTGTTTTGCATGTGCATAACGACTGGCCATTAGTACATATTGCGGCCCAACCCGATTATAGTTCTGGCGCAGTTTAATACCGTGCTCTTTGGATAGTTTAACCAGGTTTTCTCTGGCTTTGTTCAGGAGCTTTGAATCGGTTGGAAAAGCGATGTTCTTTTCCTGTACGGTAGTATCTACCGTGACTTTCTTTAAACTGCCGGGCTTTATGGTTTTACTCTTTAGTCCGGCTTTAATGGTTTCAATCAGTAATTTTTCACTGCCTGATTTACCCGGCCGGTTACGCCATTTGGTCATGGTCATAGGGTGTATGGGCTTCTTATGCTGAAAGTATTCTTCACCACAAAAATATTGTCAGTACGGATTTTCTGTCCAGCCTTTTACTACCTGTTCATCTGATAAATCATGCAGGTGTTTCAGGTAATGCAATCCTGCAATCAATCGAGTGCGTATGGCAGGAGCACCTTTAGTGGATACAAACAGAGCACCCCATTCTTTATCAGGACTTTCCCGGTCTATGTGTTTTGATAACTTAATCAACTCATGGTTTATGTCCAGCATGTTTTCAAGGCGCATCCTGAACAGGTCTTCCTGAGGTATTTTTGGCTGTTTCTCTGGCTTCATTTTGGTCTGGAAATTTGCAAGGTAATAAGGCTTATTTTACCAAAAACCTGCAAATTTAACACCCATAATCAAGCAATATTTCTTTATAAATCAATGTGCTATGATTTATTCAGGTCGGACTAATTAAAAACCTGAAATTAAGACTATAGTAAAATTATTATCACAAATAAAATAAAAAAAGCACCTAATCGCTACATTCCTTAGATCTGGATCAGGGCGGAGCATATTTTTAATAATTCTCATTTAAACGCAAATATCGTATCCATTGTCCGTACTCCTTGCTGAAGACGCCGTGAATCCATCCATGGCGGCTTTTCGGCAGCATCCCTGCTGCCGAAACTTCATCAAGAAGTACAGACAATGGATACTCAGTGTCTATAAATGTAATATTTATTCATATTGAACATATTTTAATCAAAGTATGTTCCGGCCCTGAGATTTGGATTCAGTTTTATCTTACGGGGTACTGCTTAAAGCTGTACCAGTATGAAAAGACTGCAAACGCTGCAGCTTATCTGAGCGTTTCTGCACATCTTTATAAGCCCGTTTAAAATAACTGCGCAGGGATTTCTTCACATGAGGGTTTACATCCTTAAGCGGAATCTCTTTAAGGACAGCAAAAATAGCCAAGGCATAGGTAATATCATATTGTGACAGAAAGGACTGGCGCTGAACCTTCTGCGGCTGACAACTGCCGCAGGTGGTATTACGGTATTCAAAGGCACTATTGGCAAACATTAACCCGAACCCCATAAAAACCGCTAGTACTTCGGTAATATGCGGCCAGTTATCTTCTCCGCCCGGCGGCAGATTTTGAGCCATTGATCCCAGATAATGTGCCAAAGTGTGGGAAAATGAAGCAATAATGGCTTCCGGATTAGTCACCTGGCGGGGGTCATATAAAATAGCCAGGCTTTCAGCTTCATTCTGACTGTCGGCAATACTTCCTTCCATAGTTCTTAAAGAAGAACCCTGAATCGTTAATTGAGCCTGTTGGGTCAGACAGGTCTGATCCGTGGTTAAACGGCAGGGCCAGTGTTTTAAACCGGCGTATTCCCTGACATTATCAAAGATAATCTGCGCCATTTCCTGTACACTGGACGCCGTACCCAGAAAATGCCGGTTAGAAGGGATAACCAGAATACTGTCTTCAAAGAACAGTTCAGCATCAAAATTTTCCAATGCCCAGGCATAGACATCAAATAACCATTGCACCGATTCTTCATCGAGAACCGGGGATGTTTTTAAAAAACCTAAAATAATACTGTCTCCGTAAAATTGAATCTGTAAGTTCTAAAACCTGCACATTAACCACTGCTTGAACTCTAAGAGTAGGTGGTTTTCCTATATTTTAGTATATTAGCAAATAATAATGGATAGATTTTAAAATAAGTTCTATACTATATAGATTATTATAAATGAGCAAAAGTAAGGAGAAAACAATGCTCTTCCAAAAACGTAAATTAATTATGACTGCCTGCACAGTTCCGACTTTTCTGGCTGTTGTCGGGTTCAGTCTGGGGGTAGCCCATGCCAGTGAGACTGCGCTCAATACTGATACTGTCAATTTCCAGGGCCAGGAATATCGCTATCTGCCTGTTGAGGCATTTAATAGACCAGTAAGCAGACCCAGAACAGCTGTTAACCGGACTCCGGTTCAGGCAGTCAGGCACCCGATGGCCGGCAATTATAACAAGCCCCGGTATAATAATACCCCATATAGCAATACCGGATATAATAATGCCCGGCCTTATCCAAATAATATCAGACCTTATTCAGCCAGACCACCTGTAAATCGCCCCGTACCCTATGGCAGACCCGGACCAGTAGCCGGACCTCGCCCTTCTGGAGCACCGCCGTTAAATCCACCTTTTGCGGTTCCAGGCAACCAGTCAACACCTGGCAATTCAGCCGTCGTTATTCGCGATCCTGACATCCCGAAAGAATATGCCAATAACCCGTATATTAATGGTAGCTATACCAGCAAGCCACCACCTCCGGTAAATAATCCTAATACTGGCCGACACGGCGGTGGCAGCGGCCCCTTTAAAAACATGGGCTTCGGACCCTTTAACGGCAATGATGCCCCTTGGGAAACCTGGCCCTTTGGTTCTAAAGACAGTTTCTGGAGTCGAAAAGAATTTCCTTTAAAAAATCAACACCCCAGTGACTGGTTTAACCCCGGCGATCCTAAAGAAGGCCTGGCCGTTATGTGGGATGATTTAATTGCTGCACCTGACGATATAGGCACTATGCCCGGCGGCTGGAATATTCCTTCTGTGCGCGTTCCTAATCCGGTGGATCTTGAAGACCAGCTGGAAAAAGCCAGTAAGGAATTGCCCGATTTGATTCGTGTTTATGAATAAAACCTGTCTATGATTTATTTTGTCCCTTTAAAAATAAAGGGACAAAATAATATCTGCCTGTTAGCTTCCCTTTTACCTATATCCTACCTTTATTTAGTTCGACCTGAATAAATCATAGCACATTGATTTATAAAGAAATGTTGGCGAATTGTGGGTGTTAAATTTGCAGGTTTTTGGTAAAATAAGCCTTATTACCTTGCAAATTTCCAGACCAGAATGAAGCCAGAGAAACAGCCAAAAATACCTCAGGAAGACCTGTTCAGGATGCGCCTTGAAAACATGCTGGACATAAACCATGAGTTGATTAAGTTATCAAAACACATAGATTGGGAAAGTCCTGATAAAGAATGGGGTGCTCTGTTTGTATCCACTAAAGGTGCTCCTGCCATACGCACTCGATTGATTGCAGGATTGCATTACCTGAAACACCTGCATGATTTATCGGATGAACAGGTAGTAAAAGGCTGGACAGAAAATCCGTACTGGCAATATTTTTGTGGAGAAGAATACTTTCAGCATAAAATGCCCATACACCCTACGACCATGACCAAATGGCGTAACCGGCCGGGTAAATCAGGCAGTGAAAAATTACTGATTGAAACCATTAAAGCCGGACTAAAGAGTAAAACCATAAAGCCCGGTAGTTTAAAGAAAGTCACGGTAGATACTACCGTACAGGAAAAGAACATCGCTTTTCCAACCGATTCAAAGCTCCTGAACAAAGCCAGAGAAAACCTGGTTAAACTGTCCAAAGAGCACGGTATTAAACTGCGCCAGAACTATAATCGGGTTGGGCCGCAATATGTACTAATGGCCAGTCGTTATGCACATGCAAAACAGTTTAAACGCATGAAGAAAATGAACAATAAACTGAAATCCCGTTTAGGTCGTGTTAAACGGGATATTGAACGACAACTGCCCAATTATTCTGTCGATATTCAGTCATTGTTTGAAGTAGCTCTAAAACAGGCTCAGAAACTGATTGAGCAGGAGCAGCACAGTAAGAACAAGCTTTACAGTTTACATGCTCCTGAAGTTGAGTGTATCAGTAAAGGCAAAGCTCATAAGCCTTATGAATTTGGTGTTAAAGCCAGTATCGCGGTAACTAACAAGGAAGGCTTTGTTATTGGCGCTCAAAGTTGTCCGGGCAATCCTTATGATGGACATACCTTGCTGCCACAACTGGAACAAATAAAACAGTTTACAGCCGTACAACCGGAACAGTGCTTTGTTGACCGGGGTTATCGTGGACATGAAGTAAAAGACACTAAAGTTTTTATCTCAGGTCAGAAGCGAGGCGTTACCCGAAGTATTAAAAAGGCATTAAAACGGCGCAGTGCGATTGAGCCTGAAATCGGTCATATGAAAAACGATGGCCGTTTAGACCGCTGCTACCTCAAAGGTGCAGTCGGTGATGCCATTAATGTGGTTATGGTAGCCGCTGGACATAACTTAAGAAAGATCCTCAATAAGCTCCGGCTTTTGTGGCTCAAAATTATTTCCGGTTTGATGGGATATTTTATCAAACCAGAACAATCAGCCGCTTTAAACCTGGCTTGATGTCAGGCTTAAAACGGTATTATTCAGGTTGAACTATTTAAGTTAAAATAACCTCACTATTAAACTTTAATTTTTGAGGAATATCTTGACTGATTTTATCCCCGGTCAACGCTGGATCAGTAATACTGAAATTCAACTGGGTCTCAGCACTATCGTTGATACCGATCATCGCACTGTCAGCATTTATTTTGCTGCCGGAGATGAAACCCGTACCTATGCTAGAACGGATGCACCGCTGACACGTATAATTTATACACCCGGTGAAATTGTCAACACCGTTGCAGGTCAGTCTGTAATCATTGATAAAGTGATAGAAACCGATGGTCTGGTTACTTATCATGCTCACGACTCTTCCGGCAGGCCTGTTCACCTAGCCGAACAGGAACTGGATCATTTTGTACAGTTCAACCAGCCTGCTGAACGTCTGTTCAGCGGCCAGATAGCCCCTGAATCCTGGTTTGAATTACGTTACCAGACCATAGAATAACTTAACCGCCTTTCTCATGATCCCCTCAACGGACTGACCGGCTGCCGTACCGCCCTGATCCCGCACCAGCTTTATATTGCCCATGAAGTGGCCAATCGTTATGCCCCAGGGTACTGCTGGCTGATGAAGCCGGTCTGATTATTCATCATCAACTGCTTAATGAACGAGCTCAGCGGGTACTGATTATTGTTCCTGAAAACCTGCAGCATCAATGGCTGCTAGAAATGCTGCGCCGTTTTAACCTGATGTTCAGCCTGTTTGACCAACAGCGCTGTCAGGCCATAACCGAACACCAGCAGGACAATGAGCTAAACCCGTTTTTAACTGAGCAACTGGTCCTATGTTCACTGGAATTTCTTAACAAAAATGAACTCTGGGCTCAGCAGGCCCTGAAAGGTGAGTGGGATCTGCTGGTAGTCGATGAAGCCCATCACTTGCAATGGTCGCCTGAAGCAGCCAGTGATGAATACCTGCTGATACAGAAACTGGTCTACCAGGTTCCGGGACTATTACTGTTAACCGCCACGCCTGAACAACTGGGAATTGCCAGCCATTTTGCCCTCCTGCACCTGCTTGACCCTGACCGTTTCCCCGATCTGGATACTTTTGTCCAGGAAGAACAGGGATATCAGCATATTGCTCATGCTATTGATGCCCTGTTGGGTAATGAAGCTTTTGATAATACGACTCACAGGCTCCTGGAACAGGTTTTACTGGAACAGCCAGCCACACAAACTGTCTCCGAATGCATATTCTGGCCGATCATGAACACTGTTTCTGAACCATCATGAACACCCATTCTGTTCTATCGTGAACGCCGATTCTGATCTCATCGTGAACACTTTTACTGTTTTTCCAGAATCAGTGTTCACGATGGTTCAGAATCCTTTCCCACACATTGATATTCAATAACTGCTAACCTCCCTGATTTTTATTGGGGAATGGTTATGCCAACAAAGAGACTATCAATGCGACAATTACGAACAATATTAAGACTCAGACTGCAAGCCAAACTCAGCCTGCGCCAGATAAAAACCAGCCTGCGATTAAGCCTGGGTGCCGTACAAAAAATCTGCAGTAAAGCAGAGGCTCTTGATCTGGACTGGCCCGCCATTGAACAACTGGACGATCAACAACTGGCCAGTCGGTTTTACCCCCAGGCCGATACCCGGGTTTCCAGCGCATTCCAGCTCCCTGACTGGTCAGAGGTCTATCGGGAACTCAAACGCAAAGGAATGACCAGGCTCCTGCTTTGGGAAGAATACACACAACAATACCCAAACCGCTGTTACAGCTATCCACAGTACTGCATGCTGTACCAGCAATGGCAAAAGAAACAGAAACGCTCCATGCGTCAGCATCATAAGGCGGGAGAAAAACTCTTTGTTGATTATGCCGGTCAAACCGTTCCTGTTGTTCAGCAGGACACTGGTGAAATTCAGTTTGCCCAGATTTTTGTTGCCGTATTAGGTGCTTCCAATTACACCTATGCAGAAGCTACCTGGAGCCAACGCCTGCCGGACTGGATCGGCAGTCATGTAAGAACCTTTGAATTTATAAAAGGGGTTCCCGTACTGTTAATTCCTGATAATCTTAAAAGCAGTACCACCCGGGCCTGTCGGTACGATCCGGATATTAATATGTCTTACCAGCAGATGGCGGCTCATTATGGTACAGCCATCGTTCCTGCCAGACCCCGAAAGCCTCAGGATAAAGCCAAAGCTGAAGTGGGTGTGCAGATTATAGAACGCTGGAGCCTGGCTCGTTTACGTCATCAAACGTTCTTCTCACTGACAGAGCTCAATCAGCAGATCCATGGCCTGCTTGAAGAGGTCAACAACAAACCCTTTAAGCAGCTTAAAGGCACCCGGCAACAGTGGTTTGACTTGCTGGATAAACCGGCACTGCTGCCACTGCCCAAACAAGCGTTTGAGTTTACTGAAATCAAAACCGTCAAAGTCAATGTGGATTACCATATTCAGTTTGACGGACACCTGTATTCAGTACCTCATCATCTGGTGGATGAAAAACCGGAAGTGCATGCCAAAGCATTCTTAATAGAGATGTACTTTCATAACCGGTGCATCTGTCAGCATGCCAGACAATACCATTCTGGTACCACCACCGTACCGGCCCATATGCCAGAGCGCCATAAGAAACACCATCAATGGACACCAGGGCGATTAATGAACTGGGCTAAGGATATTGGTGATGAAGTGCTTATCCGGGTTAAAAGCCAGTTGAAACAAAAGCAGCATGAAGAGCAGGCTTACCGGGTTTGCCTGGGCTTACTCAATCTGTCCCGACAATATCCTAATGAGCGTTTAAATAAGGCCTGCCAGATTGCCAATCATAAAAATCTCAACCGGCTGAAGCACATTAAGTCTATATTGCTCAGCAATCAGGATAAGTTACAGCCTGACTTCTTTGAACAGAAAGAACCTTCTTCATTACCACAGTCTCATGAGAACATTCGTGGCCCCAAAAGCTATCACTAACCAGGGAGTATCAGCATGTTAGAACAAACCATTACCCAACTTCGACAATTAAAACTCACCGGCATAGCCGATGCCCTGCTTAGCCAGATTGAGCAGCCGGGCACCTATGAAGGCCTGTCCTTTGAGCAGCGAATACAATTACTGGCCGACAGCGAAGCCCAGGAAAGAGAGCAGAGAAAGCAAAAGCGGCTGATTAAAGCCGCCCGCTTTAAACTGGCTGCACATGCCCAGGATATTGATTATCTGCATCCCGGAGGTTTACAGCAATCTGTCATGGCTTCACTTCTGCAATGTGACTGGTTAAACAAAGCTCAGAACATTCTGTTCACTGGCCCCTGTGGCAGTGGTAAAACCTTTATTGCCTGTGCACTGGGGCATACGGCGTGTATGAAAGGTCATAGTGTTAAATATTACCGGTTGTCCCGGTTATTAATGATGCTTACCCAGAGCAAAGCAGACGGTACTTACCTCAAAACACTTCAGTCTCTGGCCAAAACAGAGCTGCTGATCATTGATGACTGGGGACTGGAACTGTTAAAAGCGGTACAGCGCAATGACTTAATGGAATTGATGGATGATCGCCATGGACATGCATCAACCATTATGCTCAGTCAGTTACCCACTGATCAGTGGCATCAGTCTATCGGTGACAATACGATTGCCGATGCCATTTTAGAGCGGCTTATGCACAATGCCCACCGACTTAAATTAAAAGGTGAATCGATGCGAAAAACACGCTCATCATTGACGGATGGTGAACACTTAGGGTAAAAAGACTGTACGCCAATGTGTGGGCAGGGTTGGGTGTTCACGATAGAACAGAATGGGTGTTCATGATGGATCAGAATTGGTGTTCACCATCAGCAGAATACGCACCGAAAACAAACCAATCCAGACTGCCCTGAAGCAACTGGCTCAAAACAATAATAACCAAGAGCAGCAACAGGTCCGACAATGGCTGATCCAGCATATGCTGAATCGCCATGGCACAGGCCGGGTACTATTTCGCAATACCCGCTCAGCTATTCAGTGTTTTCCTAAACGACAGGTATTTTTCCATCCACAGCCGTTACCTGATGATTATGAACAGTGTATTGTGCAGTTCAGCCAGGAGTTAAAGACACAGTCTGAAAATGATCAGGCAGATTTTTTTCCAGCCTGGTTTTATATCCGGAACTGTTGTATCAGCTTACCTATAGTAACCATTTAGCGGATCAGACCTGGTACCTCATTGATCCCAGAGTTAAATGGCTGGCAGAATGGCTGCTGGACATTCGCAGCCAGGCATATATTGACAAGGTACTGGTCATAACCGCTAATGCCTAGACCACCATTGACCTAGCCGAAGCACTGCACCGGCACCGGGGAATTCATTGTGCCACTTTCCATGAAAATATGAGCCTGATGGAGCGTGACCGGAGCACCGCTTTTTTTGCCGATATGGAAAACAGCAGCCCGGTGCTGATCTGTTCTGAAATCGGCAGCGAAGGACGAAATTTTCAGTTTGCCCATAAATATGCCCGTAAACTTAAAGCACTCAGTGATGAACTCAGTGATACCCTGCTGATCATTATGCGTATTTATTTTGAAAAACCACGTACAACTATCGGCTGGAAAGGACTGATCAATGATCCCCATCTCAATGGCAGTTTTGATGTCAGTCAGGGCCTGGAACAGGCCCGTGAATTATTACTCTGGATGGCCGAACTGGAACTGCCCGTAGGCACAGAAGCACTGGATCCGGTCACCCCGCAATATTTAGCCGACCTGTTTTCCTGGACAGCCATTGGAGCGCGAACCACCGAATCACAAACTCATAGAGAAATGGCTAGTGGTCTGTCCACACCGGTAGGCTTTAAAAATGGTACTGACGGCAATCTTAATGTCGCCATTAATGCTCTGCACTCAGTCTCCGCACCTCATCACTTTCTGGGAATTAACCAGAAAGGTCAGGTCGTTCAGATTAGAACCCGAGGCAATCAGTACGGCCATATTATTTTACGCGGTGGAAAAACCAGCAATTACGATTCAGTCAATATCAGCTTGGCGGAAGAAAATCTGCCGCAGAATATTATGGTGGACTGCAGCCATGGAAACTCCAATAAACAGTATGATTTGCAACCGCTGGTCGCCAGAGATGTAGTACAGCAGATCATTGAGAGTAATCGGTCCATTATGGGTATTATGCTGGAAAGCCATCTTAATGCCGGCAATCAGTCCATACAGGATGATCTCAGTCAACTTGACTACGGCGTATCAGTCACTGATGCCTGTATTGACTGGCAAACTACGGAAGCGCTTTTACGGGATATGGCCGAACGTTTAGCCCCTGTACTAAAGAATCGCCATTAAATGGCCTAAAGAGGGTACACTGGATGTGGCTTTTTCTCTTTATAGTATTTCATCATCTGCGGTGCCAAAGTGCGTAACGTGGCCTGACGGTTTCCGGGTGCCGGGTGAGTACTAAGAAATTCCGGTGGATTGGCACCGCCGACACGGCCCATTTTTTCCCATAGAGTAGCGGCCGCATAAGGATCATATCCAGCTTTAGCCGCCAGTTCAATGCCCATTCTGTCCGCCTCACTCTCAGCCGTACGGCTATTGGGCAGTTGTATAGCTAGGTTGGCGGCCAGTACGGCGCCGGTTAAAGCCGCTCCCCGATTGGAATCATTGGCCGCCACAGCAACCGCCATTAGGCCAATCTGAGAAGCCATGGCTACTGACATTTTTTCTGCCGTATGGTTCGCCAGCGCATGAGCAATTTCATGTCCCATAACCTGAGCCAGTTCATCGTCCGTTGGTTTTACCTTGTTTAACAGGCCGGTATAAATAGCCATTTTACCACCTGCCATACACCAGGCATTCACGGTCTCAGGATCGTCAATAACTTTTACACTCCATTCCCAGTTTCTGGTTCTTGGGTAATCATGGATGGCCTGAGCAATTAAACGCCCGGTAATTTGTTTGACCCGTTTGGTTACAGCTGGATTATTATCAATTTTACCTTTATCGTCCAGCGGCTGAAGGGTTTCAACATAGGCTTCTTTAGAAGCGCTGATGGCCTGCTCAGGAGAAACCAGCATTAACTGTCGACGTCCAGTCGGACTGGTGGTACAGGCTGTAATGACTAAAACCAGTACTAACAGCGGTATGATAAATAAACATTTCATTATTACAATTATTCCTTAAATTGATTTTCTCTTAACGGCTTAAACAGATATTCCAGGCCATTAGTCTTAATTTCCAGCACAATGGCCAACATCCTGCCCAGTTCACCCTCTGGAAAACCTTTATTGGCAAACCAGACCACATAAGGCTCAGGCAGGTCTATCAGCAGACGATCTTTATATTTACCAAAAGGCATTTTATATCGAGCCAGCCTGAGTAGCAATTGCGGATCGGAAAACAGGGGTTGTTCTGGTATTGTGTCCATAATATTTTTCCGGAGTAATGTCAGTTTTTTTACACTTTATACAGTTTACCCGATAACGTCCGTTTTTATTTTACTTAAATTATTGTAAAATAAAAACAAATTATCTGAGGTACAAAACTTGCTTAAAATTTAAATATGTATACGAAAAAACCATTTAAATTGAGTACCTTGCTTCTGCTTACTTTTATGCTGTCAGGCATAAGCACGCTCTATGCCTATGAATCGCCTCTGCAGACAACCATTGCCAAAGCTGAAACCGGTCTGATAGATGCCCAGCTGGAAATGGCTATTGCTTATGAACATGGTGAAGGAGTTACCAAAGATCCACAAAAAGTCGTGAACTGGTAGTGTCGTGCAACCCTGAAAGGTTCTGTATATGCTCAGCGTAACCTAGCTTGGATGTTTCTTAATGCCAGAGGTGTACCCAAGGATGAGGCGGTCGCTGTTCGCTGGTTCAGTGCAACGTCCAAATCCGGTGATGATTTCTCAAAAAATATGTTCTTTCAAGCACATCCGTTAATTGTTTTCGTTTATGGTTAACAATGGATTCCAATAATGAATACCACCACTAAACGGTTGTTTTGGAGACCGTCAACGTTGACATCGCCATTTGGCAAAATTGTTCTATGCTACTACATATAAATCGTTTTAGAATCGTCGCGATTAAACTGCTCCAAACCAAAGCTTCCATCAATGCGCAATTACTGGTTTGACACCCCTGCAAGTTATTATGTGACTTGCACTCTTTAAATAGTTCAACCTGAATAATACCGTTTTAAGCCTGACATCAAGCCAGGTTTAAAGCGGCTGATTGTTCTGGTTTGATAAAATATCCCATCAAACCGGAAATAATTTTGAGCCACAAAAGCCGGAGCTTATTGAGGAGCTTTCTTAAGTTATGTCCAGCGGCTACCATAACCACATTAATGGCATCACCGACTGTGCCTTTGAGGTAGCAGCGATCTAAACGGCCATCGTTTTTCATATGACCGATTTCAGGCTCAATCGCACTGCGCCGTTTTAATGCCTTTTTAATACTTCGGGTAACGCCTCGCTTCTGACCTGAGATAAAAACTTTAGTGTCTTTTACTTCATGTCCACGATAACCCCGGTCAACAAAGCACTGTTCCGGCTGTACGGCTGTACGGCTGTAAACTGTTTTATTTGTTCCAGTTGTGGCAGCAAGGTATGTCCATCATAAGGATTGCCCGGACAACTTTGAGCGCCAATAACAAAGCCTTCCTTGTTAGTTACCGCGATACTGGCTTTAACTCCAAATTCATAAGGCTTATGAGCTTTGCCTTTACTGATACACTCGACTTCCGGTGCATGTAAACTGTAAAGCTTGTTCTTACTGTGCTGCTCCTGCTCAATTAGTTTCTGAGCCTGTTCCAGTGCCACTTCAAACAGAGACTGAATATCAACAGAATAATTGGGCAGTTGTCGTTCAATATCCCGTTTAACACGACCTAAACGGGATTTCAGTTTATTGTTCATTTTCTTCATGCGTTTAAACTGTTTTGCATGAGCATAACGACTGGCCATTAGTACATATTGCGGCCCAAACCGATTATAGTTCTGGCGCAGTTTAATACCGTGCTCTTTGGAGAGTTTAACCAGGTTTTCTCTGGCTTTGTTCAGGAGCTTTGAATCGGTTGGAAAAGCGATGTTCTTTTCCTGTACGGTAGTATCTACCGTGACTTTCTTTAAACTGCCAGGCTTTATGGTTTTACTCTTTAGTCCGGCTTTAATGGTTTCAATCAGTAATTTTTCACTGCCTGATTTACCTGGCCGGTTACGCCATTTGGTCATGGTCACAGGGTGTATAGGCATTTTATGCTGAAAGTATTCTTCACCACAAAAATACTGCCAGTACGGATTTTCTGTCCAGCCTTTTACTACCTGTTCATCTGATAAATCATGAAGGTGTTTCAGGTAATGCAATCCTGCAATCAATCGAGTGCGTATGGCAGGAGTACCTTTAGTGGATACAAACAGAGCGCCCACTCTTTATCAGGACTTTCCCGGTCTATGTGTTTTGATAACTTAATCAACTCATGGTTTATGTCCAGCATGTTTTCAGGGCGCATCCTGAACAGGTCTTCCTGAGGTATTTTTGGCTGTTTCTTTGGCTTCATTTTGGTCTGGAAATTTGCAAGCTAATAAGGCTTATTTTACCAAAAACCTGCAAATTTAATACCCACAATCAAGCAATATTTCTTTATAAATCAATGCTATATGTTTTATTCAGGGTGGGCTAACTAACAACTCAATCTGCCAACGTAAACGATATAACTGGCTGATTTGTGTCGCTGAAAACTGTTCTGCATTCAGATTTGTAACTAAAAATGTATGCCTTTTTTCTTTGGGGCTCCAGATTGCAATCAGCCTTGTTTCTCTGCCATCAATCTCCACAATCATATCAATTAATTGTCGTTTTGGCAGAGATTTTACCAAATCAGACAATGGTTTAGTTCTTTTGCTAACGACTTGCCCATCTTCTCTGATGGCTCAGTGAACCGCTATCCTGGAAAGTCTCATTGCCCGTAAAATATAATACCCTCCATGGTCATCTGTTTCATTAATCAGTTGACCTGAATAGTAGCCACGGTCACCTGATAATAACTGATTTTCCAGTTCATGAACGTCTGGTAACTCTGCTCGTTCTGAAAAGCTATCCGGTGTCAGTGTGCTTTTTTCTATGCCTCCGGTTTTTAAGTCGTAGGTGACATGCAATTCCACGGCTGCCGGACTAATTGCTGTAAATCGCCCGGGATAATTCTTTTTCAGTGCCTTATGGATAGCAAATGAACTGCCATCCCGGATAAGTAATTTATCAAAACTGGCCAGAACAGGATGATTACATTTCAGTTTTGTATTTACCCGGTGATTAAAAACTTTATCTGCAACATCTCTCATCAATTGCGCAAATTCAGGTTTTGCTAATTGATTATGAAAGGGCTTATAACGGACATTTTTATTCGTTAACTGGTTAAAGTAACGATGAATTTCCGAAAAATGCCTTGTCTCTTTATCACCCATAGCCGTAATTATACTCACTATTAGCTGAAAAGGGGGTATCTGTCTTAATCGTTGGGAAAAACCTATGCTTTTGCCCGGTTTATTAAGTTTCTTTTCACTCAATACGACTTTTAGTTTTTTTGATAATGGGGTTCTTTTCATTTGAACCCTTTTTGTTGATAAATAATTGCCTGAATAACAACTATTTGATCATCAAATTGGCTTCATTTCAACTCCTAAAGATCATACCTATGATAGTAAGTAAGCTTGTGTTAAGGTATCTAGCTAACTCATTTGAAACAGTTTAACCTAACCATTATTAACCTTTATGACCCGCCCAGTCACTATTATTTATCATGCCAACTGTCCCGACGGTTTTGGTGCTGCGGTAGCCGCCTGGCTGTTTTTTAAACAGCAGCCCGGTTACAAAAAAAAACACCTTCACTTTCATAAAGGTAAACACGACTCTGCACCGCCGGACTGTACCGATCATAGCGTTTATATTCTGGATTTCAGCTATAAGCGTAAAGATATGCAGAAACTTTGTCAGAGAGCACATAAAGTGATTCTGATTGATCACCATATCAGCGCTTATAAAGAACTAAAAGATCTGCAAAAAACAATTCCCAATCTGTCACTGCATTTTGATATGCAGCAATCCGGTGCCGTTTTAAGCTGGAAATACTTTCACACAGGCCCGGTACCAAAGCTGTTAAAGCATATTCAGGACAATGATCTCTGGCAGTTTAAACTTAACAACACCTGCACCATTATTTCAGCATTGATGTCCCATCCCTTAAAACGGAAGCAGTGGGCCTCCTGGTTGAAAGACAAACAGGCGCTGAAAAATTTACATGCTGAAGGGCTGATCCTTGAGCGCCACAAAAAGAAACAGATCAGGAAATATAAACAGGCGGCATTTATGGGCAATATTGCCGGTTACACTGTACCGATTGTCAATGCCCCTTCCAGTATCGGCAGTGAATTGCTGAACCAGTTGTCTGCAGGCTTCCCTTTTGCTGCCGCTTATGAAGACAAGCCGGGTCACCGTAGCTGGCAGCTACGTTCAGGCGGAGATAAAGCGGTCGATGTATCAGAAATTGCGGCCTTATTCGGCGGAGGTGGCCACCAGCGAGCCAGCGGTTTCAGTACCGGCCATGCGGCCATTAACCTTAAGGCACCTGTTAATGCTAAATAGTATTAAGGCCATCAGCCCCGGCATTATTACTCTGCTGCTGCTGAACTGTTTAACCTGCTTGTGGTTATTATGGCATCGGTTGGTTTTAACTATCTTGTCAAAAGCTATCCTTCCCTGGCCTCCTGGTCACAGGTATTTACCTATTCAATTGCAGCACTGGGGCATTTTATAGTTATGCTCATAACCGGAATAGTGGTTACTATGGCTTCCATATCAAAACAGGCTTTTTTAAATGCGGGACTGGCCGTTATTATCGGCAGCGGTATTTCCCTTTATCTTTCCCTGAGAGATGATATTTTCACTCCCATTGCTTTTATCTTTTTAATATCGGGATTATTATTTGCATTTCTGGGCTGCTGGATCTGGCAACGGCGGGAAAACAGGAAGTAAGTAAGACCTAGGCACAGACACTTTGCCCGTACCTGAGGATGTATCTTTGAAACGGCACTTTTATTTAGTTCAACCTGAATAATACCGTTTTAAGCCTGACTTCAAGCCAGGTTTAAAGCGGCTGATTGTTCTGGTTTGATAAAATATCCCATCAAACCGGAAATAATTTTGAGCCACAAAAGCCGGACCTTATTGAGGATCTTTCTTAAGTTATGTCCAGCGGCTACCATAACCACATTAATGGCATCACCGACTGCGCCTTTGAGGTAGCAGCGTTCTAAACGACCATCATTTTTCATATGACCGATTTCAGGCTCAATCGCACTGCGCCGTTTTAATGCCTTTTTAATACTTCGGGTAACGCCTCGCTTCTGACCTGAGATAAAAACTTTAGTGTCTTTTACTTCATGTCCATGATAACCCCGGTCAACAAAGTATTGTTCCGGTTGTACGGCTGTAAACTGTTTTATCTGTTCCAGTTGTGGCAGTAGAGTGTGTCCATCATAAGGATTGCCCGGACAGCTTTGAGCACCAATAACAAAGCCTTCCTTGTTGGTTACCGCGATACTGGCTTTAACTCCAAATTCATAAGGCTTATGAACTTTGCCTTTACTGATACACTCGACTTCAGGAGCATGTAAACTGTAAAGCTTGTTCTTACTGTGCTGCTCCTGCTCAATCAGTTTCTGAGCCTGTTTTAGAGCTACTTCAAACAGAGACTGAATATCAACAGAATAGTTGGTCAGTTGTCGTTCAATATCCCGTTTAACACGACCTAAACGGGATTTCAGTTTATTGTTCATTTTCTTCATGCGTTTAAACTGTTTTGCATGTGCATAACGACTGGCCATTAGTACATATTGCGGCCCAACCCGATTATAGTTCTGGCGCAGTTTAATACCGTGCTCTTTGGACAGTTTAACCAGGTTTTCTCTGGCTTTGTTCAGGAGCTTTGAATCGGTTGGAAAAGCGATGTTCTTTTCCTGTACGGTAGTATCTACCGTGACTTTCTTTAAACTGCCGGGCTTTATGGTTTTACTCTTTAGTCCGGCTTTAATGGTTTCAATCAGTAATTTTTCACTGCCTGACTTACCTGGCCGGTTACGCCATTTGGTCATGGTCGTAGGGTGTATTGGCATCTTATGCTGAAAGTATTCTTCACCACAGAAATACTGCCAGTACGGATTTTCTGTCCAGCCTTTTACTACCTGTTTATCTGATAAATCATGAAGGTGTTTCAGGTAATGCAATCCTGCAATCAATCGAGTGCGTATGGCAGGAGCACCTTTAGTGGATACAAACAGAGCACCCCATTCTTTATCAGGACTTTCCCGGTCTATGTGTTTTGATAACTTAATCAACTCATGGTTTATGTCCAGCATGTTTTCAGGGCGCATCCTGAACAGGTCTTCCTGAGGTATTTTTGGCTGTTTCTTTGGCTTCATTCTGGTCTGGAAATTTGCAAGGTAATAAGGCTTATTTTACCAAAAACCTGCAAATTTAACACCCATAATTCGACAATATTTCCTTATAAATCAATGCTATATGTTTTATTCAGGGTGGACTATTTAGCCGTTGGAATTTTCTTAACGACAACACGACCATTCAGAGGCTGAACCGGACGGTTATTAGGATGTTTAAGCGCATACTGGAAAGCTTCTAACTGCAGCTTGTTTACATTGGAACGGGTCTGCATAACAATCCAGATCACCCCTTCAGTACAGGGTGGTGTAGTCAGAGAACCGCTATAACGGAAGTAGTTTTTAACCACCTTGTCACGTTCAAATAATTCCAGATCACGAACGCCGGAACGTTTGGTTTCACCCACATTAAAGGGCATATTTTTTAATAAGGCATCCAGTGCGGTATTAGCTGGTCCTGGGCGGTAAAGCAGAGAAACTACGGCAATCTGATTATCTTCACTGACATGCACAAAGTGGGCTTCCAGGGGATAGGAAGTACCGTCTATCCTATGTTCGCTGGGGGTGTGAAAGTGAAACTGCTTGAGAAAATAAGGTTTTTCATCAATAGTGATTTTACCGCCGGAACGGATATTGACCTGAATAGTATGACCATTATTAACAATATTTTCCGGTACTAACATATTATATTCAAAGCGAATACCTTTTAGTTTTGAAGGTACTGCCGTACTGATATTGATAGGCGACTGGTTTTTACCTTCATGGCACATTCTGTACTCATCCGATAATAAGGCCCAGTATTTAGGCCCTGTTCTGTCTTGGTAAGACCACTTCGCATGTTCTGCTACTTGCTCAGCTCCAGCAGTCTCGGCTTCGGCGGCCTGCTCTTTGGCAACAGTCCATGCAGGTAAAGCAATAAGTGCTGATATCAGCAGAAAACCAAGTGGTTTTAAGGCTGTTAGTTTCATATAAATTTCCTGTGATTGGTCAAAAGAATTAGTTCATTAGCGTTAACTATAAGTGAAAGCGGAGTGATTTTCATCCAAATTTCTATAATTTTAAGATAAAAAATGATTATTAACTTTGCTTTCTGAAATTCTGTTCTATACTTAAGTTAATAACCAACTTAGGGGCTTGGTTATTTTCACGATGGAATATGGACAAATAATGGAGAAAAACAATGTACGACACAGTCAATATGGTACGCATTACCGGCTTGAACCCCGAGTAAATTGAAGAACGGGCTAAAGCCATTGGCATCCAGCTGACCGATGAACACTGGGACGCGATTAAGTTTATCAGAAACTTCTATGATTATCATGAAGATGAAGAGCTGGAAGTGCGGGATTTTAATAATGCCATTAAAGGAAAATACGCCGATAAAGGAGGTCTGCAGTACCTGTACCAGTTATTTCCCGATGGACCGGTGGACACACTGACCCGGCTTGCAGGTATCAGCGAAATAAAAAATACTCGTAACCCGGCTCTGGGTGTAGGCAGATGTATTAATAACCCTGTATCGATAAGGGTTAGGTAGTTCAACCTGAATAATACCGTTTTAAGCCTGACTTCAAGCCAGGTTTAAAGCAGCTGATTGCCCCGGTTTGATAAAAGACCCCATCAAACCGGAAATAATTTTGAGCCACAAAAGCCGGAGCTTATTGAGGATCTTTCTTAAGTTATGTCCAGCGGCTACCATAACCACATTAATGGCATCACCGACTGCACCTTTGAGGTAGCAGCGATCTAAACGGCCATCGTTTTTCATATGACCGATTTCAGGCTCAATCGCACTGCGCCGTTTTAATGCCTTTTTAATACTTCGGGTAACGCCTCGCTTCTGACCTGAGATAAAAACTTTAGTGTCTTTTACTTCATGTCCACGATAACCCCGGTCAACAAAGCACTGTTCCGGCTGTACGGCTGTAAACTGTTTTATTTGTTCCAGTTGTGGCAGCAAGGTATGTCCATCATAAGGATTGCCCGGACAACTTTGAGCACCAATAACAAAGCCTTCCTTGTTAGTTACCGCGATACTGGCTTTAACTCCAAATTCATAAGGCTTATGAGCTTTGCCTTTACTGATACACTCAACTTCCGGTGCATGTAAACTGTAAAGCTTGTTCTTACTGTGCTGCTCCTGCTCAATCAGTTTCTGAGCCTGTTTTAGAGCTACTTCAAACAGAGACTGAATATCAACAGAATAATTGGGCAGTTGTCGTTCAATATCCCGTTTAACACGACCTAAACGGGATTTCAGTTTATTGTTCATTTTCTTCATACGTTTAAACTGTTTTGCATAAGCATAACGACTGGCCATTAGTACATATTGCGGCCCAACCCGATTATAGTTCTGGCGCAGTTTAATACCGTGCTCTTTGGACAGTTTAACCAGGTTTTCTCTGGCTTTGTTCAGAAGCTTTGAATCGGTTGGAAAAGCGATGTTCTTTTCCTGTACGGTAGTATCTACCGTGACTTTCTTTAAACTGCCGGGCTTTATGGTTTTACTCTTTAGTCCGGCTTTAATGGTTTCAATCAGTAATTTTTCACTGCCTGATTTACCTGGCCGGTTACGCCATTTGGTCATGGTCACAGGGTGTATGGGCATCTTATGCTGAAAGTATTCTTCACCACAAAAATACTGCCAGTACGGATTTTCTGTCCAGCCTTTTACTACCTGTTCATCTGATAAATCATGAAGGTGTTTCAGGTAATGCAATCCTGCAATCAATCGAGTACGAATGGCAGGAGCACCTTTAGTGGATACAAACAGAGCACCCCATTCTTTATCAGGACTTTCCCAGTCTATGTGTTTTGATAACTTAATCAACTCATGGTTTATGTCCAGCATGTTTTCAAGGCGCATCCTGAACAGGTCTTCCTGAGGTATTTTTGGCTGTTTCTCTGGCTTCATTCTGGTCTGGAAATTTGCAAGGTAATAAGGCTTATTTTACCAAAAACCTGCAAATTTAACACCCATAATTCGCCAATATTTCCTTATAAATCAATGCGCTATGATTTATTCAGGTCGGACTAGGTAATACTGCGGCCAGCCGTGCGGCTTTATGAAAAGTTAACCGGGCTGCTAGTTTATGAAAATAAGTCTGGCTGGCCACTTCCACGCCAAATATTCCCGAGCCAAACTCCACGATATTCAGATAAACTTCCAGGATCCGCTGTTTACTGACCATTAACTCCAGAATAACCGTTAAGCCGGCTTCCAGTGCCTTACGTATCCAGCTTCTTCCCTCCCAGAAAAACAGATTTTTAATGGTTTGCTGACTAATGGTACTGGCACCTCGGACGGCTTTACCCTGTCCACTGGCAGAAACAACATGTTTAATTGAATTAAAATCAAAGCCCGAATGCCGGGGAAATAACTGATCTTCCGCTGCAATCACAGCTAGTTTCATCGGTTCAGAAATCCTGTCTCCATTAACCCATTGCTATTGTATTATGACCGGAAAATTATTCGGTGGCATGATCTGCCGCTGCAGTTTCCACATCCATACAGGCAGATTAAACAGATTTAAACTGCCGACCAGTATCAATGACAACAGTAATAAAACCGTAAACAGCAGCAACAGTTTTTTTAACAGCCAGTTAAATATAGCTTTAAGTTTCAAATTAAACACCCATTTTTCCGTTTTTTATTCAGCTTTTTTTAGCTTTTCAGCAGCTATTCAGTATACCCCAAAGCACCGTAGAGTGACTGTCTGCAGCTACTGTTTTTACCCTGAATCATGACACAGATATTTCAAATATGAAATTTTTATGACAAAACGCTTACAGGTTCTTTTTGTCATAAATCTGTCACAATTGCTTCCTGTAATGACAACCTGAATTTGTTCATAAATGGAAAAATAAAGATGTTTTCAAGAAAACCTGCTGTAAAACTTATTGCGGCCAATATTCTGGCCACCACCATGATCACTATGGCACAGGCCCGCGATCAGATAAAAATTGTTGGTTCTTCAACCGTTTATCCTTTTGCCAGCTCTGTTGCTGAAGAATTTGGAGCCGCCACTAATAACCCAACTCCTGTAGTTGAGTCCACCGGTTCTGGCGGCGGCATGAAATTATTCTGTAAAGGCAATGGTTTAAATACACCGGATATTACCAATGCCTCACGTAGAATGAAAACCAAAGAGTTTAAACTATGTGACAAAAATGGTGTCACCGATATTACCGAAGCGGTTATTGGTTTTGACGGTATCGCTATCGCACAGAACAAACAGAACCAGCCTTTAAGCATGACCAAAAAACAGTTATTACTAGCGGTTGCTGAACAAGTACCTTCCAAAGACGGTAAGTCTCTGGTTAAAAACCCCTACAAAAACTGGAAGGAAATTGATTCCAGCCTGCCTGACAGAGAAATTATTATTTACGGCCCACCTACCAGTTCCGGTACCCGTGATGCTTTCGAAGACATGATAATGAAAGCATAAACCAAGAAAATGGATGTTTATACGGCTTTGTATAAAAAAGACAAGGTTAAAAACAAGGGCTATAAGAAATATCATAAAGTCAGACAGGACGGTATTTATGTGCCTTCCGGTGAAAATGATAACCTGATTGTTCAGAAACTGGAAAAAAATCCTAAAGCCATTGGTATTTTCGGCTACAGCTTCCTGATGGAAAACGATGACAAAATTGCTGCGGCAAAAGTTGAAGGGGTATTACCTGACCCAGCTACCATTTCCAGCGGTCAATACCCGATTTCACATTCTCTATTTTTCTATATAAAAAATTCTCATAGAAAAGAAGTACCGGCTATCGACAAGTATGTTGAAATGTTTATGCAAGAAGACATGATTGGCCCTGACGGTATTTTATCTGAAATCGGCCTGTTCCCCTTACCGGATGAACGCCGCTCTGCTATCAGAGCCAGTGTTTTAAAACACACTAAACTGACTTTGGACAACCTGGCTAAAAAATAACCTTTTAACCTAAATTAATCAGTTGAAACGTAGCGAGAATGATCAGAGTGCTGGAGATACAAGGGTTTACAGGTTATTTTGGCTTTATTCGTAGTCACTCTACGGGTGAAGTCAAAATATTCTGGAAAGCCTTGTAGATTCAGTGCTATGGACATTCGCAGTAGGTTCAAACTGATTTATTTAGGTTTAAGCCAGCATTGATAATGGATTATCAAAAGCCTTCTTCCCTTATGAGAAGATGGCTTTCCATATTATCGTGAATAAATCTGTTATATAACTGGAGTGTCTCTTGAGACCCTTTGAACTTAAAAAAGACATAGTGGACTAAAAGAAAAAGTTATTCGTTTTCTGCTGGTTTCTGCTGCAGTAGTCTCCATTCTGACCACCTTTGGGGTGCTATTTTCCATCCTGTTTGAAGCCATAGAATTTTTCCAGATGCGCAGCTTCTGGTACTTTATTACCGGAACAAAATGGTCACCCGGTATGGCTGACAGCAAGTTCGGTGCCCTACCTATCTTTTCCAGCACCTTTGTTATTACCATTATTGCCATGTCGGTTGCGCTGCCTATCGGCCTGGGTAGTGCTATATTTTTAAGTGAGTACGCATCCCCTTTTATGCGTGACCACCTGAAACCCCTGCTGGAGATCCTGGCCGGGATCCCAACGGTAGTCTATGGTTTTTTTGCCGCTGCCATTGTCCATTTTTTTGGCCTGTTCGGCATTCATGCTTCTTTTAACAGCGCCCTGGCCAGCGGCGTAGTTATGGGCATTATAAAATTGTCGTAGTAGAAGAAAGCAAAAATGATGAGCTGTATAAAATTATTGAAAAAAGCCTGCTCAAAAAGACCAATGAAGATTTACACCTCTCCAGAGAATACCAGGACATTATGGCCGCCCTGCGCCGACTGGAAAAAATCGCCGACCGGGCACTGAGTATTGCTTCTTTAATGCATTATGCTAAAGTCGGAGGAGAAATCAATAAAGTTCAATTATTAAGTAAGGGTGATAAGTACTGAGGGGAAATGCATTCCGTAAACCCGGATACTGTCATCTGAACTGACAGGAGCAACACTTAATGGCAATTCACTGGTATCCGGGCCATATGCATAAAGCCAATAAAGAAATCAGGGAGACTCTGTCTGCCATTGATCTGATTATTGAAGTACTTGATGCCCGTATTCCCTACAGCAGCCAGAACCCTCTGCTCTCAAGCATCCGTGGTAACAAACCCTACATCAAGGTACTGACCAAAAGTGATCTGGCTGATCCGGACCTGACCCGTCAATGGCAGAACTGGCTAGAACAGGAACAGGGGGTTAAAACCCTGTCCCTGACCACAGAGCATCCCGAACAGATGCGCAAGTTAATTGATCTGTGCAAAAAAATGATGATTAACCGTCCGGGTAAACGGGAACTCATCAATACCATGATTATGGGCATACCCAATGTCGGCAAATCCAGTTTAATTAATATTCTGGCAGGAAAAACCATTGCTAAAACCGGCAATGAACCGGCCGTCACCAAAGCTCAACAGCGTATTAAACTGGAGGGCGGCATCAATCTGCTGGATATGCCCGGGGTATTATGGCCAAAAGTGGAAAACGAGCCCAGTATGTATCGTCTGGCTATTTCCGGAGCCGTAAAAGACACCGCTTTTGAATACGATGATATTGCATTTTTCGCAGCTGAATATTTAATATCAGCCTATCCTAAAGCGCTCATGGAACGCTTTAAACTGGAAACTGTCCCCAATAACGAGCTGGAGCTGATTGAAGCCATTGGCCGCAAACGCGGTTGTCTGCGCGGCGGTGGGCAGGTGGATTTAAACAAAGCCAGCAAGATACTGCTGACTGAACTGCGTGCCGGACAGATTGGGCGTATCAGCCTTGAAACACCCGGAATAATTGAACAGGAACTGATTGCTCTAAAACAGAAGCAAACCGGAAAAGCCGCAAAGAAAAAACGTGGCAGGGCAAACAAAAAAAGAAAATAATAGAGGAAGCCCCTAGGAGCGCGGGCATCCTGCCCGCATTATTTAGGTTAAAGTTTACACATGACTATGATACTGCGCCGGTGTTTTAGAATCCGCTATATTATCGGGCCCGGCCTGAAAAGCCTGTTCCTGGGCATTGAGTATGGCCTGCCAGAAGGCCTGTGCCGTTAGCTGAATATCATCATGGTTCTGCCAGCGGAACAAGCTATTATCCTCAGAACCACTGCTGCCGCAATATCCCAGGTAATTAAAAAACAGCTCTGCCATACGCCTAGTTTCCCAGGGCACCGCTTTACCCTTTTCATGTTCATTAATTTCCTGAGCCAGCTGGTAATGGAATTCCTTAAAATCAATATCCAGATCAAAGCGATCATTAATAATAATACCGCATAAAGGCTCTGACCACTGACGGTGGAAGCGGCAGATACCGCAATTATCACTGATCAGCTCATACACCATGCGTTCGACATTCTTACGCCCCAGATCATCCGGGGTAGTAAAACCGCCCCCGTAAAAGACATAATATTTACCCATTAAAGGCATGGGGCTGCCCATACCGGGAACCCAGTACTGGTTTGGTACCATATGGCCATTGTCGGCATGGGAAAGAAATACCGCCCGTTCCAGTGGTTCCGTGTCCGGATACTGTTCATTTAAGTCATACGCCGCCAGACGAATACCTTTACGAAAAACGGCTGCACGCTCATCAAACAGGATGGCATTAATTAACTTAATAGCAAACTGCGCGTTACGCAGACTATCCTTCACCAGGTCAAATTCTTTAGTATCCGCAGTAAACTGCTGAAACTTCATTTCTGATTTATCAGGAAAACCGAATTTATCCGCCGGGATCAGATCATGCGCAACACATTCCATAATCCATGCCAGGGTACCGCCAATCTGAATTGCGTCCATGCCCATAGCATCCGCATGGTCATTTAATATTTCCGCTGCTCTCTGATCAAAAACACCGCATTGAGGCCCCAGTGCATGGTAGGGTTCATAATCTTTTTTATACTTGCCATTAAGTTTTTTACAAGCTGTAGCGCAGGGCTCACCGCAATGGTCAAAGTTTTTGGTTGCTATGGTTTCTTCATTATATTGTTTCAGATAATGATCAACGATAAAGTCCTTGTGCTGCTTCAGGCGTTCCTCATTACTGGCGGAGGTACTGCGATAGTTAAAGGTCATCAGCATATCGCCAATATTATGCAGGTTGGCACCAAAGGTACCTCCGGTTTTAATTTTGGGATCATAGTAGTATTTTACGGTTGCGGCTTTATCGACCTTCACTCCTTTATCACCAAAATGTTCGGTAAAATAAACGTCCGTATCTCTGGCTTTAGGCTTATAAGGATCCACCCAGTCACCGCCAAACAGACAGCCGACTATATTATGCTGATGAAACAGACGGCTGCCCATACCACCCCGTCCACACCAGTCAACCACTGCAGTAAACTTGCCTTTTTTTACCGTAGTGGAAGCAATAGTGCCTTCATTGGTCAACTCACCGGCCGGCCCAACCACAAAAGCACGTACCCTTTTTTTATCGTATTCATCCGCCCAGCGGTCAAAAATGGCATGCTGCAGCGCATAAATACCAATAACCTCTTCACCGTCATAATCTTCTGAACGGGTTTTATAGCCCTTCCAGACCTGCTGATAATCTTCAAAAGGCTCAAGGCGTACTGATATATTATCACCATCATTATTAAGCAGCAGCACACTGGGTTTTTCACATCGACCCGACAGACAAACGTAATTAACCCCGACATGCTGGAAGGTATATGCGGCACCGCCCATGGAAGAGATATAAAAACTTTCCCATTGCGGACTGTAACCACAGAAAACCATGCGTCTGGAACCCGGTATAGAACTACTGGCTAACAGGCCTTCACCAAAAGTAAATACCTCCGGGTTTTCCTTGTAGCGTTTCCAGCCGTAATCCACCGGACCCAGAATTTTATCTTCTTTGGTAATTTCCTTAACCTGCCACTGGGCCGTATTCAGATCCACCAGCAATTCTTTTTGAATAAAGGGTACAGACATTTATTTTCTCCACTTATTCTTCAATCATAGGTATGTCTTTAAGGATTTTATCATTTCGTTTCAATAGTTTACCCATCAGGATGCAACTCCAATATTAGGTTCTACACCGAACTGATAAAGTCCAGTAGACTTATCCCGTTTAGGATGGGCTCTGCCAGCATTTTCTTTCAGGAAAAAATACGTTCTTTCAAGCACATCCGTTAATTGTTTTCGTTTATGGTTAACAATGGATTCCAATAATGAATACCACCAGTAAACGGTCGTTTTGGAGACCGTCAATGTTGACATCGCCATTTGGTAAAATTGTTCTATGCTACTGCATATAAAGCATTTCAGCATAGTCGCAATTAAACTGCTCCAAACCAAAGCTTCCATCAATGCGGGATTACTGGTTTGGAACCCCTGCAAGTTATTATGTGACTTGCACTCTTTAAATAACAACTCAATCTGCCAGCGTAAGCGGTATAACTGGCTGATTTGTGTTGCTGAAAACTGTTCTGCTTTCAGATTTGTAACCAAAAATGTATGCCTTTTTTCTTTGGGGCTCCAGATTGCAATAAGCCTTGTTTCTCTGGCATCAATTTCCACAACCATATCAATTAATTGTCGTTTTGGCAGAGATTTTAACAAATCAGACAAGGATTTCGTTCTCTTGCTAACCACTTTCCCATCTTCTCTGGTGGCCCGGTGAACCGCTATCCTGGAAAGTCTCATTGCCCGTAAAATATAATACCCTCCATGGTCATCTGTTTCATTAATCAGTTGACCTGAATAGTAGCCACGGTCACCTGATAATAACTGATTTTCCAGTTCATGAACGTCTGGTAACTCTGCTCGTTCTGAAAAACTATCCGGTGTCAGTGTGCTTTTTTCTATGCCTCCGGTTTTTAAGTCGTAGGTGACATGCAATTCCACGGCTGCCGGACTAATTGCTGTGAATCGCCCGGGATAATTCTTTTTCAGTGCCTTATGGATAGCAAATGAACTGCCATCCTGGATCAGTAATTTATCAAAACTGGCCAGAACAGGATGATTACATTTCAGTTTTGTATTTACCCGGTGATTAAAAACTTTATCTGCAACATCTCTCATCAATTGCGCAAATTCAGGCTTGGCTAGTTGATTATGAAAGGGCTTATAACGGATATTTTTATTCGTCAACTGGTTAAAGTAACGATGAATTTCCGAAAAATGCCTTGTCTCTTTATCACCCATAGCCGTAATCATACTCACTATTAGCTGAAAAGGAGGTATCTGTCTTAATCGTTGGTAAAAACCTATGTTTTTGCCCGGTTTATTAAGTTTCTTTTCACTCAATACGACTTTTAGTTTTTTTGATAATGTGGTTCTTTTCATTTGAACCCTTTTTGTTGATAAATAATTGCCTGAATAACAACTATTTGATCATCAAATTGGCTTCATTTCAACTCCTAAAGATCATACCTATGATTCTTCAATACAAATCCGTTTTTCAAGTACAGCACGAAATGTTTTTATAATCAACATGCTGATGAATAAAGTCAGTATTGCCAGCAGAATTATGGCAATTATGGAAAATACAATATTCTGAGTATGCTCATACATCACCATAGTAGCAATACTGATGGCCGCCAAAGGAAACGAATACGCCCACCAGGATAAAAAGAAATCCAGTTTGGAAAACTTACGATATTGGGTAAATACCAGTAAAGTAAAAAACAGACCTGAAAAATACAGAATTCTGGCAAAATTATCCATTTCACCTGTTAATTTAAGATAGGACAAAAAGCCAACAGCAGGCGGAGCAATCAAAATAAAAAAAGTAGGTATTAATTTCCCTGGCAAGGCAGGGTGAAAAATAATACGATAAAAAATAATGGTCAACAGTACTGGCCAGAAAACCACACCGATACTAAAAAAGAACCAGGAAATATCACTATAGCCCAGAGGAACAGCGGCAACAGGCACCAGAATATTACCCACTATAGGAATAAACCAGGCCGGATTCATATGATTAATCTCAAAATAATCATGATTAATCCAAGCACTCATTACAAACAGAGTAAACCCCAGATGCATAATAGCACCAATAGCCCATAGAGCATGAGCCAGAGGCAGGTTATTATGCAACATACAGATAGACAGCAATAACAGACTAATGGATACTGTCGGAAAAAAACTGATTTTAATGGGGTGATGAAACTCTTTAATAACCGCTTCTTTTTCCTTAACCAGTTTAAGCAGATAAATCATCAGGATAATGACAAACAAAAGCAGGGTAGTAAAAGACAGAACCATAGCCACACCAGGTGGCAAATGATATATACTTTCTGCCTTGGTAATTGCAATACTGAAACCAGCCATACCCATAACCGAGGAAAAAAATGATACTGGAAAATTTGCCAGCCTTGATAAATTTTGTTGCATTTTAATGCTCCTTATATCCCATTAACCGGAAGAATAAAGAAAATCAGAAATTCTCTCAGTGACTTTATCACCGGACAGCAGTAAAGATTGTAATTTACTGAGTGAAAAATTAAGATGTAAAAAAACAGTCTTACATACGAGGGCAATATGACAGTACAGTTTTTAATTGGTGGTAATGAGCAGACCCAGGTCCATTTTTCAGCTAAAATAGCTAATCGCCATGGTATGATTGCCGGTGCCACTGGAACCGGTAAAACTATTACCCTGCAGATACTGGCTGAAAACTTTTCCCGCATCGGGGTACCGGTTTTTCTAAATAGCTGATCCTAAAAGGTATCCACCCTATAACCTTTTCTGTTGAATTTCAGAACCAGGAAACAGGGACACATTATCCATAAATTTTCTAACATCTTCCATCAGGCTTTTCATTGTTGAATGTCGATGATTTCTGGTTACGGTATCATGTAACTGTTTCCATAATAGCTCTATTCTGTTTACCCAGGGGTGATAGGCTGGCTGAAATATCAGCTCAAACTTTTTATTATGGGACAGAAATGTTTTCGTTATCTGGCTTTTATGTATAATATAATTATCCGCTATCAATCGGATGGTTTTAGCCTGCCTGTATCTTTTTCTTAACTCTGCCATCAGGCGTAAAAACAGGAATGAATTTTTACTTTCCCATTCTACCCAGACAACCTGACCTGTTTTAGCATTCAGGGCACCGGCCAGATAATTCTTCTGGTTTTTACCAGGAGTGGGTATTCTGGTTTGTTGTCCTTTTACAGACCAGAAACTGCCGATACGTGGATTTAAATCAACATCGGTTTCATCCACATAAAATACAGAATGCTCAGCATTGGCTGATTGCAAGGCTTTCTCTATCATCTTAATTTTAAGAGCTTTTTCCTTATCCTGTATGCATAGTGTCGGGCTGGCTCGTTTCCATTTTATACCCGGTTTAGGTAATAACCTCCGGATAGTAGAAGAATGAATATGGGTCTGAAATTCCTCGTTGACCTGCCGGGTTAATAATTCCGAAGTCCATCTTGAGTTAAAACATCCAAATTCTTTCGGCTGTTTCTGAAACAGTTCCAGTAAACGGGTACTAATGGTTTCATTGATACTATAGGGTGTTCTGCCACGGTTTTCCGGAAACAGGGCTGATTCACCAAATTGTTCAAAGCGTTGTACCCATTTTCTTATGCTTGTTCGGCTGGCATTCAGTAATTGGGAAACCTGTTTCCTACTGTAGCACTGATGCAGGAGTAAAATAGCTTCAGCCCGACTTCTGTAGTTACCATCTGTATTAAATTGTACGACTTTTTTTAACCGTCGGCGTACAGGACGGCTCAGTTCCGTTATAATATTATTCATACTTAAGCTTTATTTGATCAGGTTATTTTGGTTAATTTCTTTGTTCGATAAACAAAGCTTAAGTTCCATTTATATGGACACCATTTCGGAACAGTTATTTAAATCAGTTTTTATTTAATTCTATAGAGCATGCACAGGAAACAGCAACATGCTGGAAATGGAGTTATAATAATGAACGACCCCATACGGCTATCGGTGGAGTACCACCCAAGCAGACCTATGGATATGTGGATAAGACTTATGCAAAACCTCTATTTATGAATTGCTTTATAAATGGGGGAATTACCGTGGCGTGTACCATAAAGTAACTAACGATGAGCATACACATACATTAAAGAAATTTGTGGCAGGTAATCAACTTTAGGTAAATGCCTAATACATATGAGTCTTTAACTGTCAACAGGCAAAAATAGATCATAAAGAAATAATAATATTTTTACTTTATGATCTACTTTCAACAATTTAATTAGTTCAACCTGAATAATACCGTTTTAAGCCTGACATCAAGCCAGGTTTAAAGCGGCTGATTGTTCTGGTTTGATAAAATATCCCATCAAACCGGAAATAATTTTGAGCCACAAAAGCCGGAGCTTATTGAGGAGCTTTCTTAAGTTATGTCCAGCGGCTACCATAACCACATTAATGGCATCACCGACTGTGCCTTTGAGGTAGCAGCGATCTAAACGGCCATCGTTTTTCATATGACCGATTTCAGGCTCAATCGCACTGCGCCGTTTTAATGCCTTTTTAATACTTCGGGTAACGCCTCGCTTCTGACCTGAGATAAAAACTTTAGTGTCTTTTACTTCATGTCCACGATAACCCCGGTCAACAAAGCAGTGTTCCGGTTGTACGGCTGTAAACTGTTTTATCTGTTCCAGTTGTGGCAGCAAGGTATGTCCATCATAAGGATTGCCCGGACAACTTTGAGCACCAATAACAAAGCCTTCCTTGTTAGTTACCGCGATACTGGTTTTAACTCCAAATTCATAAGGCTTATGAGCTTTGCCTTTACTGATACACTCGACTTCAGGAGCATGTAAACTGTAAAGCTTGTTCTTACTGTGCTGCTCCTGCTCAATCAGTTTCTGAGCCTGTTTTAGAGCTACTTCAAACAGAGACTGAATATCAACAGAATAGTTGGGCAGTTGTCGTTCAATATCCCGTTTAACACGACCTAAACGGGATTTCAGTTTATTGTTCATTTTCTTCATGCGTTTAAACTGTTTTGCATGTGCATAACGACTGGCCATTAGTACATATTGCGGCCCAACCCGATTATAGTTCTGGCGCAGTTTAATACCGTGCTCTTTGGACAGTTTAACCAGGTTTTCTCTGGCTTTGTTCAGGAGCTTTGAATCGGTTGGAAAAGCGATGTTCTTTTCCTGTACGGTAGTATCTACCGTGACTTTCTTTAAACTGCCGGGCTTGATAGTTTTACTCTTTAGTCCGGCTTTAATGGTTTCAATCAGTAATTTTTCACTGCCTGACTTACCCGGCCGGTTACGCCATTTGGTCATGGTCGTAGGGTGTATGGGCATCTTATGCTGAAAGTATTCTTCACCACAGAAATACTGCCAGTACGGATTTTCTGTCCAGCCTTTTACTACCTGTTCATCTGATAAATCATGCAGGTATTTCAGGTAATGCAATCCTGCAATCAAACGAGTGCGTATGGCAGGAGCACCTTTAGTGGATACAAACAGAGCACCCCATTCTTTATCAGGACTTTCCCGGTCTATGTGTTTTGATAACTTAATCAACTCATGGTTTATGTCCAGCATGTTTTCAAGGCGCATCCTGAACAGGTCTTCCTGAAGTATTTTTGGCTGTTTCTTTGGCTTCATTCTGGTCTGGAAATTTGCAAGGTAATAAGGCTTATTTTACCAAAAACCTGCAAATTTAACACCCATAATCAAGCAATATTTCCTTATAAATCAATGCTATATATTTTGTTCAAGGTGGACTATATAAAAATAATGTATTGAACACGTTTCACCCCAAAATCCGGGCAAGCAATTCATCTTGCCCGTAACCAATATCCCCTGACATATCGATACACTCAATAATGCAATGCTAAAAACTGTAAAAAATATCTCTAAGATTGTATAAGTCTATCCTAGTGGACAGGGTAAATATGAGTTGTAGTAGTTAATTGATTGTTCTGCTATTGGCAGAGTCCAGATCAGAGGCTACTTCGACCATTTCGGATACTTCCAGTGTTCCGTTAATTTCCAGAAAAGGACATGACTGTGCTGTTTTTAGGGCTTCCTGCATGGAGTTAAACTGAATAATGCTCAATCCGGAAATGTTTGACATGGTACCGGGTTCGGCTCTGCCATCAGAATGAATAGTATGCGTGTCCTTAAACGGTATGGCCGGATTAATTACAGCATCACCCAGAGATTGAAGCCATTCCTGATATTTCTGAAAATGTTGCTGGCTTTCTGCAGGGCTTTCTGGAAATTTTCCTCCCAGATAAACAAAGATATATTTTCGCATCGTTTTAAGGACTCCTGGTGATTTAAATATTATAAAACTTTACTTTAAACGCAATTTGCGCCATTTTACAGGGCAAGCCAATTACAGACAATAAATGAAAAATCTACTGCCTCTGATATGGAAATTATAGCCGTTTGTACTGAGCCCGGTCAGGAATAATATTGCGGATACCTCCACCCGGATTAGGTACATCACCTTTATAACGGGGTATTACAATAATATGTAAGTGGTCGATACTCCGGCCGGCTTCTCTTCCGTCATTATTTCCTAAGGTATAGGCATCGGGCTGATTGCCCAGAAATGGAAGTTTCAGAACGGTTTCAATATGAGTCTTCGGGCGGCCTTTAAGGTAATCCCTCTCAAGCATTTCCTCGTAGAGAGCCTTCATATCCGTTGCTTCAATAACTTTTTTAACACTGTATAGTGCTTCAAAATAATCATCATGCTCAGCCTGATTTAAGCTGAAAATTGAGGCCACATGTCTTTTGGGTATCACCAGCGCATGACCGGGATTGACCGGATTGGTATCAAAAATACTGATAAACGACTGATTCTCGTATATAAAAGGATCGGCTTCACCATTAACAACGGTGCAAAAATAACAACTTTTCTCTGAATTAGATGAACTCATTCTGACTTCTTTCTGCTTTCTTTATGTTTAACTCAATTAATTAAAACTGAGGCTTCATATCGGGATCTGATGTAGACAATACAGAGTCTATCTGCATCATTGCATTCATTTTTACCAGAATATCTTCTATGGACGACAGTCCTTCGATGGTATCCAGGGTATTATCCTTAATGACATAATGTATCGTGATATCCAGTCTTTGGGTACTTTCATCAAAGCTGGGTTCAATATCGACATTACCAGCTGAAGCATGAAACGCATCCAATATGTTTTTAAGATGGCTGGTTGGTTTTAACCTTAAAAACTCTGCATACACATCCGCCAGTTCCAGATCAGTAACATTATGTTTTGCTTTCAATTCCTTAAACTGAACATCCGTTAAAGTCGGATATATCTGATGATCTTTATTCTGGTATTTCTTGCCCAGTTCAAAGGCCATATTGTCCAGGTATGCATTTCCCATGTCCACAACAAGGGCTTCATGTTTTTCTAAAAGTTCTTGGTCCATTATTTATATCCGGTTTAAATCAGGTAAAATCTATTAACTATTTTTGATTTAGTTCATTAATACATTTGAGAACATTTACTCATGCTGAAACGGGTTATTAGACATCAGGGTGATTAAATAAGGCGCATAAGTTAAAACAGCCCCTTGGGCAGCACCCAGTTGATGAAATGAGCTGAGCAGCTGTTTCTGGTTGGATTCATTCCATGGGTCGTCATTAAATACCTTCAGTGCCTCAATTAAAGGCTCAATCTCATCTCCTCCAACATATTGCTCCAGCATCTGAATGGACTCATCAATCATTTTTGCATTATAGTTCTCTGCAAGATTTTTAAGGTGCTCCTGTTCAGAGTCTTCAAACTCAGGTGGTTCTTCTGATACATTCCCGTTCAGTACTTTAGAAGCAGATGCCTGCTTCACCCCGATAAAGGCGTCATATTCACTTTCTGCCCGCTGTTTTAAGAACGCAATAAAAGCATTAAATGCCATTTCATTGGGCTTGTTTAAATGAAATGACAGCAGAATACTGCCGTTTACCCGGCTATGAAATTCCAGTTTTGAACCATTAATAATATACTCAGGATCCAGTATGGACAGTATTACATTGAAACTTTCTTCTTTAAAACGTGTTTTAATTCGAACATTTACAGCATCATCAACGAGTTCAAACTCCTGAGAACCTTTAAAAAGCTGTTTTTGTATCAGTTTTGTGCTCATATCTGTGTCTTTTTTACTGGTTTGATTACATTATTCATAAATGTTTTAGCCAGCCCTTAATTTTGGAGTGCCTATTTTAGGTTATGTCTGTTTTTAAGACAATGCTTTCAGCAAGCCCTTCAATTTATCAATCACTGGACGGCTCTTATTACTAGAATTATTATTTCCACAGACCAATTCAAAACGCCCCCTGCGTTGTGACATCCAGTCCTGTTTGTAACGCTCATTGCCTGTCAGAAAGTCAATTTCATCAACCTTATCCGTATCAATCATATATTCCATCAGGAACCGGGTAAGAATTGAACCGGGTGAATACTGTTTCCAGGCTTCATCATAGGCTAACCTGAAAATACTGGCTTTCCCATGTACTACAAACCAGAGCTGTGCCGCAGCAGGCCTGTTTTTAATATAGAGTATCGCCAGCCTTAACCAGCCCTGCCTGGCAAACTGTTTCACCAGTCCTTCCAGCAGAGCAACATATTGTTCATGTGCTTTCCAGCTGGCCTTATAGACAGTATGATAATCAGCTATTGCCTGCTCAATATCCTGATCAATAAAAAGCCTTATTTCAACCCCCTGTTCACGTTCAAGCTTACGTTGCTTTCGGGCTATCGTACTGCGTACTCTGCCGGGACGTTCAGCCATATACTGTGCAAAGTTTTTTCCCTGCACGGCATAAGACCAGTTAAAAAAACGAAAACCGCTATAACAGGACATACCCTGGGCTTCCAGAGCCTGTTGTAAGCCAGTTATCCTTGCATCATTCTCATCAAATGGCTTGAGACTTAAAGAGCGCCATGACAGTTGGCTTAATCCTCTAACCAGGCAGGTTCGTATTTTTAGCTGAGAGTCATCCTCAGCCAGCAGCAGGCTATAAAGTGAACTGTATGGATGTGAGAGTGATTGCCAGTTACCATCACTCTGCTGTATCAGAGGCAGGATGGCCAGTATGTTATCCTGTTGAGCTACACAGGCCAGTAATATTGACTGATCATTTTCAAGTGTTGTTGTTGCCAGGTTCTCAAACCAAGGACGGGAAAAAGACATATTTTCTCCCGCCCCTTTTTCAAAGAGCGCATTGGCACTCTCAGGCAGTTGAGTCCAATCGCTGTAACAGACGAATCTCATTGTAAGGATTCACCATAATGCAGAACACCGTAGAGTGACAGTCTGTAGAGGCTGTGTTTACGGGGTTTATGAAAACATAGATGTTTTCGTAAAGCGATACATGGAGGTACTTGAGCGTCCCCGGAAATGCAGCCTCTACAGACTGTCACGGTTAACTGCATTTTATTTAGTTCAACCTGAATAATACCATTTTAAGTCTGACATCAAGCCAGGTTTAAAGCGGCTGATTGTTCTGGTTTGATAAAATATCCCATCAAACCGGAAATAATTTTGAGCCACAAAAGCCGGAGCTTATTGAGGCTCTTTCTTAAGTTATGTCCAGCGGCTACCATAACCACATTAATGGCATCACCGACTGCACCTTTGAGGTAGCAGCGGTCTAAACGGCCATCGTTTTTCATATGACCGATTTCAGGCTCAATCGCACTGCGCCGTTTTAATGCCTTTTTAATACTTCGGGTAACGCCTCGCTTCTGACCTGAGATAAAAACTTTAGTGTCTTTTACTTCATGTCCACGATAACCACGGTCAACAAAGCATTGTTCCGGTTGTACGGCTGTAAACTGTTTTATCTGTTCCAGTTGTGGCAGCAAGGTATGTCCATCATAAGGATTGCCCGGACAACTTTGAGCACCAATAACAAAGCCTTCCTTGTTAGTTACCGCGATACTGGTTTTAACTCCAAATTCATAAGGCTTATGAGCTTTGCCTTTACTGATACACTCGACTTCAGGAGCATGTAAACTGTAAAGCTTGTTCTTACTGTGCTGCTCCTGCTCAATTAGTTTCTGAGCCTGTTTTAGAGCTACTTCAAACAATGACTGAATATCAACAGAATAATTGGGCAGTTGTCGTTCAATATCCCGTTTAACACGACCTAAACGGGATTTCAGTTTATTGTTTATTTTCTTCATGCGTTTAAACTGTTTTGCATGAGCATAACGACTGGCCATTAGTACATATTGCGGCCCAACCCGATTATAGTTCTGGCGCAGTTTAATACCGTGCTCTTTGGACAGTTTAATCAGGTTTTCTCTGGCTTTGTTCAGGAGCTTTGAATCGGTTGGAAAAGCGATGTTCTTTTCCTGTACGGTAGTATCTACCGTGACTTTCTTTAAACTGCCTGGCTTGATAGTTTTACTCTTTAGTCCGGCTTTAATGGTTTCAATCAGTAATTTTTCACTGCCTGATTTACCCGGCCGGTTACGCCATTTGGTCATGGTCACAGGGTGTATAGGCATTTTATGCTGAAAGTATTCTTCACCACAAAAATACTGCCAGTACGGATTTTCTGTCCAGCCTTTTACTACCTGTTCATCTGATAAATCATGAAGGTGTTTCAGGTAATGCAATCCTGCAATCAATCGAGTGCGTATGGCAGGAGCACCTTTAGTGGATACAAACAGAGCACCCCATTCTTTATCAGGACTTTCCCAGTCTATGTGTTTTGATAACTTAATCAACTCATGGTTTATGTCCAGCATGTTTTCAAGGCGCATCCTGAACAGGTCTTCCTGAGGTATTTTTGGCTGTTTCTCTGGCTTCATTTGGGTCTGGAAATTTGCAAGGTAATAAGGCTTATTTTACCAAAAACCTGCAAATTTAACACCCATAATCAAGCAATATTTCTTTATAAATCAATGTGCTATGATTTATTCAGGTCGAACTATTTAAGATTCGTACATTCTTTTCAGATTATCCGTTACATATTCATAGGTGTATGAATTTTCACCACAATGAATAAGATTATCGTCGTCATCTTTAAATGTTAAATAAGGTTTGGCATGTATGCCATCTATCTCAATATTTGAGGTATCATCAATAATACTGGCCATGCTGAAGGCAATATGCGCCGTAGTATTTTCTAATGTCAGGCCTTCCAGACCTGCTTCCACAAGCTTGGTATGAATGGTTTCAGTAATTTCCCTGATAAATACCTGCTGGATTTCATCGAATTTTTCAATATCTAGTTTGAGTTCCATTTTGCTTCTCTTATGATTCAATGGTAAGGATTACGACATAACAGACAAGGTACCTGTAAATGCTGCTGCTTAGGCACAATTGAGTCAGGTTTATGTAAATTAATATGAATAAGCAGCCGCTTTCGACCCTATAAAATTTTGCTGGGTATCATAACTTATTTTAAGAAAGCATAAACCAAAAAAATTAAAAAGTTGTGTATTTTTACTTTGACAATTGGGTGCAATCACATGTATTATATCCTACACATTGAAAATTAGCATACTCATACAAACTTATACTGACCAGTATTACTAACTTAGTATAGAGCCAATATGTATGAGCTAATCTGGGCTAAAGCAAACTAAAAGGTGATTTATGAGTGAAGCAAGTAATACTAGACCTAAGGTACCTGAAGGTCATTCTCGCTTTTTGACTACTCGTCAGAAAGAACCTAATAAAAAAGGTTTTGTTGGATATGATACTATCTGGGAACCCTTCCAGAAGGAAGTCCCATATCAGACTCCTAAGCGTCCATAAGACCTTGAGTAAGCTGTTCTGGCCAACGGCCAGTACAGCTTTAACTTATATCCATCCCTAGCTATTCAGCCAAAGCAATATCTCTTCCAAATAAGCTCAATCTACAGACTCTTTTACGCTTAAATATAGCTATACAGCCAGAAAAACGCATTGTTTAACTGTAACTGTACTATATAAGCTTAGTCATTATATGAGCTATAAAGGAACAGTAAGACTTCCATCGATATCCGGTCCATTTTCAATCTTTCCACCCGCTGCAACTTCTTCATCGGTTGCATCACGAACCAGTAAAATTTCCAGTCTGAAAATAACATTTCGGCCACAAAGTGGATTGTTACCATCAACCGTTATAGTTTTATCGTCCATTCTGGTCACAATAAAGTTTTTGGTATCGCCTTTCTCATTTTCCATAATAATGGTTGTACCGACTTCATGATATTCTTCCGGCACGTTTTCAAGGAGATCGGTAAACACTAATGATTCATCTCGATCGCCATATAATAAATGACCGTCTATAGGCACTTCAATAATATCACCGACCGATTTGCCCTCTAATTCAGAAGCGACCGGGGTAGATAACACTTTATTAATACCATGCACATAACCAAGGGGAAATTCTACCTCAGTAAGTACGTCACCGGTTTTTTCATCAATAACCTGGTATTTAAGTTCAACGTATTTTTCGTTTTGTATAGTTTCTTTCATAATATTTAAAAAATGGATGCTGCAAAGATTTTTGGCTCGCCTCTTTCATAGCCAACCACCATTCTGCCGAGCCATTCTCCTTCTTTTTTGGTACTGCGCACTCTAAATAGAAAAGTAACGTGCTCGCCACGACGAATAAAACCAAGGAAATCATAATCCGGAGAAAGACTACGTGTCAGTTCACTTTTGGCAAACTGATTACCTACTTCTACTTCATTCAGGCCCAATAATAAGTCATAAGAAAAGTTCCTGATAAACTTACCATACTGGCCTTTGTTAGAATATTTAATCAGGTCTTCCCACCACGGGATCCCGAGTTTCAAAAGCTCTTCATCTGTAAGGTTAATAATATTCATCTGTTACTCTTTATTTAACACAAAAAAAAAAGGCCAACAATAAGCTGGCCCTCTTTAAAACCTGACAGAAGCCCATAAGAGTTTCTGTCAGGCGTTTTTTTACTACTTAGCTTTAGCTTTATTCAGTTCAGCCAGAGCTTTATCTTCGATGTCTCCAACCAAGTGATACAATGGAGCTTTTTCCATAGTATATTCACCAGTTTTTGGATCACGATGAGATACTGTCAGTACATGCCAGTTGTCATCATCAAGCTTCATCGCGTCACCACGGTAGTAATAACCAGGCCAGCGAGTTTCCTTACGGAACAAGGTATGATGCATAACAGCTTCAGAAGTCAGATGACGATGCTTCAATTCCCACGCACGCAGAAGTTCGTGGACATTTTCAGCAGCTATCTTTTCAAGATCCTCTTCAAGGGTCTTCATTTTCTTCAGACCGATATGTAAAAGTTTCTCGTTAGTCATGTAGTTAACAGTTACACCACCTGCGTATTCGTCCATCAGCTTCTGTAAGCGGTCAAGACCCTGACGCGGGTTAATGTAGTTAGGGTTAACATTACCGGCAACAATCTCATTGCGGTAAATCTTGTAGTGTTCCATAGGCTTGTAGATCTCTTCCTTACGGCGATTGATCTGCTCATCAGAAACACGGATACCCTGTGCCTTGCCATCGTCAATGTATTGACATGCTGCTTTAGCAGCCAGACGACCTTCAGTAAATGAACCTGAAGAGAATGCATGTGGAGTACCACCAACAGCATCACCCGCACCGAACAGACCTTCAACAGTCGTCATACGGTTATAACCCCAGAAGTACTCATCTGGAGAGATATCTTCAGGGCCTGAACACCATGCGCCACAACCGGTAGCATGAGACCCCATAACATAAGGCTCAGATGTAGTCAGCTCTGGGTTTTCGTGCTTAGGATTAACATCCGTTGCAGCCCACAGTACAGCCTGACCAACAGTCATACCCAAGAAGTTGTGCCAGCCAATCTCTTCAAGATGGGGATCTTGGAACGCTTCCATAGTCACCATGTGAATTGGACCCTTACCAGAAGCTACCTCATTAATGAATGCGTGGTTACGCAAACAGGTAGGAATGGGTCGGTGAGAAACGTGTGACGCTTCTGTATCCAGATAGGCTTTACCAACCATTTTTTCCAGGGCTGGGAACCATTTTGACTCGTACTCTTCACCATCACAGTTCTGAGTATAAGTTTTAAGATGCAGGAAGTAAGCACCTACAGGACCGTAACCATCTTTGAAACGAGCCAATACGATACGATTTTCCATCTGAGTCATTTTCGCGCCAGCACCGATCATCAGACCGTAAGCTGAACCAGATGACCATGGAGCATACCATACACGACCAGCACCTTCACCCACTGAACGTGGCTTAAAGATGTTAGACGCACCACCAGCACCAACAACAACAGTTTTGGATTTGAACACGTGGTAGTCACCAGTACGGACGTTGAAACCAACAGCACCGGCAACACGGTTTTCTTTAGATTCATCCATTAACAGGTGAGTAACACAGATACGGTTATATACCTTGTCAGCAGACTTCTTAGCCGCTTCAGCTACTAATGGCTTGTATGATTCACCGTGAATCATAATCTGCCAGCGACCTTCACGCAGGTAGGAACCAGTCTTAGGGTTACGCATAATTGGCATACCCCATTCTTCAAACTGGTGAACCGCTGAGTCAACGTGACGAGCCATATCAAATAACAGGTCTTCACGAACCATACCCATTAAGTCGATACGAGCATAACGAACGTGATCTTCAGGATTGTTCTCGCCGAAACGAGTACCCATGTAACAGTTGATTGCATATAAACCCTGTGCAACAGCACCAGAACGGTTAATATTTGCTTTTTCAGCAATAACAATCTTCTTATCTTTACCCCAGTAACGTGCTTCGAAAGCTGCGCCTGTACCACCAAGGCCGGCACCTGCAACTAGAATATCGATATTATCTTCTATAATTGTTTTGTAGCCCATTAGTAGTAAACCCCTTCTTTCATTTCTAAACCATTCGATTCTAATGTATGGATATCACCATCATCGAGACGAATGTACTTAGGCTCGTTAAATAACAACTGACTGTTTCTCATTTCCTGAGAAGGTGCAGGCTGATTAGCAAGCTGAGGAATATGCTGACCCCAAGGTTTAGTGGTAATAGGCGCCAGAAGATTCAGATCAAGTTCACCATTGCGTGACTTAATACGCCATGCAATAACACCTTTTTCTTCATCACGGATAACACGAACAGAGTGACCTAATGGTGCGAAGTCCGCATAACCACGTACGTCAATTGCGTGGTGTGGGCAAGCTTTAACACAGGAATAACATTCCCAGCACATGTTCGGTTCAATGTTGTATGCACGACGGTATGTTGGGTCAATGTGCATGATGTCTGATGGGCAGATATCAACACAGTGGCCACAGCCGTCACAGCGAGTCATGTATACAAAAGTTGGCATTCTTTTTCTCCTTAACTTTTGTTAATCGATTAATAATGGTGTGGGGGTTCGCTTTTGATACCAAGCCCCATATTAGGTGGGTTTTTACCCATGTATTCTGGAATATCAGGATATCTGGACTGCAGTGCTGGGTCAGTTAACTCACCAACGTCAGGCAGGTTTTCCTGTGAACCGTCAAGCTTGGTCAGACGCTTCTGATAAGCAGCAGCAGGCTTGAAGAACATGTGTGCAAATTTAGACCACAATACAGTACTGAACAGAGTAGTAGCAGAAAGGACAAACAGTACGAAGAATAACAGACCGAAACCTTCAAGACCGCCGCCAGTGATTGACCAGATTAAACCCCAGGTAACCATCATTAATGCAGAAACAATGAACAGATCGGCTTTTGACAGCTGATACCATTTATGACCTTCAGCAGACACATCAACACGAATCACAAACCAGAACCAGTAACCGCCCAGAGCCAGTGAAGCTGCACCCAAGTGCCATAAGAAGCCCCAGATACCGGCATCAGCATTTCCGGCATAACCGAATATCAGAACCACAGTAGATACGATGAAAGTAATAAAACCATACATGGTAAACAAGTGTGACAGTCTACGTTGTGGGTTTGCAAATTCAGAGGAAGTCAGTACTTCGCTTAGAACAACACCTACAGCAGCTGAGGTTTTATCACCACTGCTGAGGCTGCGTCGAGCATTTTTCTGCTGTTTTGCCCCAACTTCAAAAAAGTACTTGGCACTTTTCTTGTGGACTACATCTATAATTGTACTAACGACAACTAATAGAAACATTAAAATTACATAGCCTTGCATCATTCCTGATGAAATAGCAAGATCTGCGAACGGATTTGTGGTCATTTACAGGACTCCTTAACATTGAATTAAATTCTGTACGTGAATTATAAAGGCGAATAATTCTAACACAATATTCATAATGATATATATCTTTAGCTATTTTATTTTAAAAATTTTCATCTTATTCCCCATGGTAATGTGAACAATTATCATTAACAGGATTAGCCTCCCCTGTTTATTTAATAGATTGTCATTTCTGTTGATATTATGCGGTTATTATGCTGTTTTTTTAAGCAACTTCCGACCCGACACCCTGTAAATGTTCTACACCCGAGATTTATACTTCATCTAATTCCAATTATATTCCTTACCATTCCCTCTCCCTTTTGGGGTATATAGTTCAACCTGAATAATACCGTTTTAAGCCTGACTTCAAGCCAGGTTTAAAGCGGCTGATTGTTCTGGTTTGATAAAATATCCCATCAAACCGGAAATAATTTTGAGCCACAAAAGCCGGAGCTTATTGAGGAGCTTTCTTAAGTTATGTCCAGCGGCTACCATAACCACATTAATGGCATCACCGACTGTACCTTTGAGGTAGCAGCGGTCTAAACGGCCATCATTTTTCATATGACCAATTTCAGGCTCAATCGCACTGCGCCGTTTTAATGCCTTTTTAATACTTCGGGTAACGCCTCGCTTCTGACCTGAGATAAAAACTTTAGTGTCTTTTACTTCATGTCCACGATAACCACGGTCAACAAAGCATTGTTCCGGTTGTACGGCTGTAAACTGTTTTATCTGTTCCAGTTGTGGCAGCAAGGTATGTCCATCATAAGGATTGCCCGGACAACTTTGAGCACCAATAACAAAGCCTTCCTTGTTAGTTACCGCGATACTGGTTTTAACTCCAAATTCATAAGGCTTATGAGCTTTGCCTTTACTGATACACTCGACTTCAGGAGCATGTAAACTGTAAAGCTTGTTCTTACTGTGCTGCTCCTGCTCAATCAGTTTCTGAGCCTGTTTTAGAGCTACTTCAAACAATGACTGAATATCGACAGAATAATTGGGCAGTTGTCGTTCAATATCCCGTTTAACACGACCTAAACGGGATTTCAGTTTATTGTTCATTTTCTTCATGCGTTTAAACTGTTTTGCATGTGCATAACGACTGGCCATTAGTACATATTGCGGCCCAACCCGATTATAGTTCTGGCGCAGTTTAATACCGTGCTCTTTGGACAGTTTAACCAGGTTTTCTCTGGCTTTGTTCAGGAGCTTTGAATCGGTTGGAAAAGCGATGTTCTTTTCCTGTACGGTAGTATCTACCGTGACTTTCTTTAAACTGCCTGGCTTGATAGTTTTACTCTTTAGTCCGGCTTTAATGGTTTCAATCAGTAATTTTTCACTGCCTGATTTACCCGGCCGGTTACGCCATTTGGTCATGGTCACAGGGTGTATAGGCATTTTATGCTGAAAGTATTCTTCACCACAAAAATACTGCCAGTACGGATTTTCTGTCCAGCCTTTTACTACCTGTTCATCTGATAAATCATGAAGGTGTTTCAGGTAATGCAATCCTGCAATCAATCGAGTGCGTATGGCAGGAGCACCTTTAGTGGATACAAACAGAGCACCCCATTCTTTATCAGGACTTTCCCAGTCTATGTGTTTTAATAACTTAATCAACTCATGGTTTATGTCCAGCATGTTTTCAAGGTGCATCCTGAACAGGTCTTCCTGAGGTATTTTTGGCTGTTTCTTTGGCTTCATTTTGGTCTGGAAATTTGCAAGGTAATAAGGCTTATTTTACCAAAAACCTGCAAATTTAACACCCATAATCAAGCAATATTTCTTTATAAATCAATGCACTATGTTTTATTCAGGTCGGACTATATAACCCTACTCCTGGACCAGGCAGGGTATTTGGATATAATTTTGTACTATGAAATAATGCTGTATCACCCTCAACTGCCAACCTGAAAAAACGGAATCCTTATAATGCTGCAAACTCAAATTATTCCTGTAACCGCCTATCAGCAAAACTGCAGCCTGCTCTGGTGTGACCAAACTAATGAAGCAGCCCTGATTGATCCCGGAGGGGACACGGAAATTTTAATGCAGGCCATTAAGGAAAAAGATCTAAATCTAACCCAGCTCTGGCTGACTCACGGGCACCTGGATCATATTGGCGGTACCGAAGAACTAGCCCGAACCACCGACGCCAGAATAATCGGCCCTCATAAAGATGATTTTTTTTGGATTGATATGCTGCAGCAGCAATGTGAAATGTTTAACTTTCCAGCAGTCAATACATTTAAGCCCGATCAATGGCTAAATGAAGGCGATTCCCTGACCTTGGGCCGGGAATCCTTTGAAGTTTTACACACCCCCGGCCATACTCCCGGACAGATTGTGATTATTCACCATCTGAGTAAAACCATCTGGGTGGGTGATGTTCTGTTTAAAAACTCCATTGGCCGCACGGATTTTCCCCGGGGCAATCATGAAGACCTGATCCAGGCTATTAAAACCAAACTCTTTGCCCTGCCCGGCGATTACCATTTTGTACCCGGCCATGGCCCCAGCGGTACTCTGGAAGAAGAACAACAGCACAATCCTTTTTTAAAATAACAGCCGAAACACCACTATCAAAAGATAGCTTATAGACATTTTAACAGGATGCTATATAATTTTTGATAATCGTACAGTAATTATCAAAAATTATGAAAATACAGCCTTTACCTTTATTTATACACTCTGTTCCTGCCGGCTTTCCCTCTCCGGCAGATGATTATCTGGAACAGTCTCTGGATCTGAACCATTATCTAATCCGTCACCCGGCCGCCACTTACCTAGCCTGTGCCAAAGGCCATTCTATGACCGGACGGGGTATTTTTGATGGTGATCTGCTGATAGTGGATCGTGCTCTGGAAGCCGGACATAACCAGATTGTAATAGCCACCGCACTGGATGGGAAGCTGACCTGCAAGATCCTGGACAAACAGCATCAATGCCTGCGTGCAGCCAATAAAAACTACCCGCCAATTGCCATTAGTGAGTTTTCTGATTTAATTAACCTGAGATCTGGATAAGAACCCAGTCATTTACCTAAATACAGAGAGTTTTCATATCACTCTCATCTATTCTGATTGTTGGCTTGTCTTTTTTATGACAATAGGCAATCAGAGAACCAATAAGGTTCAACATAAAACCACTTACGCTTCTATGACGTGAATGTTCAATCTGTGTAATATTTTTTAGCTGATCATTAACCGTTTCAATTATAAAACGTTTTTTCAGCATAATCTTATCCCACAATGCAATGGCACGTGGTTTCATGTTTCGTCTGACATTGGTAATAAGCTCGACATCCTGTTCAAACAGTTCATCACTTAAAAGACTGGAGACATAGCCTTTGTCACCATAAAGCTTTCCATATAAGTCTTTGGCCATTTCAGGAACCGGTTTTCTGTCATCTATATTACCGGCCGTCAATTTAGTGGCCAGTATTTCACCTTTATGATTAATGATCAGGTGAACTTTAAACCCATAGAACCACCCCATGGTCGATTTGTCTCGCTGAGCAACACCATCAAAGCAGTGTTTTTCCCCATTCAGGATAAAAGACCTGGTTGAAATCATCGATATTACAATACAATTCATCTATAGTAGTCACTTGCCTGTTCCTTGTTCAAATTCATTTGATTTGGTCATTAAATGATCTGATCGAGAAACAGGCATTTAGTTCAATATTTTTTAGTTCTTATCCAGAATTCAGGTTAAAATAGCATCGGCAATCGTATTGTCTCCAATAGACTGATGCCACTGTTCAGTGGGTAACTGACTGAGCATAATGGTTGATGCATTTCCATGGCGATCATCCATCAGTTCCATTAAGTCATTGCGTTGCACCGCTTTTAACGGTTCCAGCCCCCAGTCATCAATGTTCAGCAGCTCTGTTTTGGCCAGAGACTGAAGTGTTTTGAGGTAAGTGCCGTCTGCTTTGCTCTGGGTGAGCATCATTAACAACCGGGATAACCGATAATATTTAACACTATAGCCTTTCATACACACCGTATGTCCCAGTGCACAGGCAATAAAGGTTTTACCACTGCCACAGGGGCCAGTGATCAGAATGTTCTGAGCTTTGTTTAACCAGTCACATTGCAGAAGTGAAGCCATGACAGATTGTGGTAAACCTCTGGGATGCAGATAATCAATATCCTGGGCATGTGCAGCCAGTTTAAAGCGGGCGGCTTTAATCAGCCGCTTTTGCTTTCTCTGCTCCCTTTCCTGGGCTTCGCTGTCGGCCAGTAATTGTATTCGCTGCTCAAAGGATAGGCCTTCATAGGTGCCCGGCTGCTCAATCTGGCCAGGCAGGGCATCGGCCATGCCGGTAAGTTTTAATTGTCGAAGTTGGGTAATAGTTTGTTCTAACATGCTGATACTCCCTGGTTAGTGATAGCTTTTAGGGCCACGAATGTTCTCATGAGACTGTGGTAATGAAGAAGGTTCTTTCTGTTCAAACAAGTCAGACTGTAACTTATCCTGATTGCTGAGCAATATAGTCTTAATGTGCTTCAGCCGGTCGAGATTTTTATGATTGGCAATCTGATAAGCCTTATTTAAACGCTCATTAGGATATTGTCGGGACAGATTGAGTAAGCCCAGGCAAACCCGATAAGCCTGCTCTTCATGCTGCTTTTGTTTCAGCTGGCTTTTAACCCAGATAAGCACTTCATCTCCAATATCCCTGGCCCAGTTCATTAATCGCCCTGGTGTCCATGATGATGTTTCTTATGGCGCTCTGGCATATGAGCGGGTACGGTGGTTGTACCAGAATGGTATTGCCTGACATGCTGACAGATGCACCGGTTATGGAAGTACATCTCTATTAAGAATGCTTTGGCATGCAGTTCCAGTTCTTCAATGGCAGGCTAGTCCAGATCAAGAGTTTCTGCTTTACTGCAGATTTTTTGTACTGCACCCAGGCTTAATCTCAGGCTGGTTTTGATCTGTCTCAGGTTGAGTTTGGCTTGCAGTCTGAGCCTTAATATTGTTCGTAATTGTTGCATTGATAGTCTCTTTGTTGGCATAACCATTCCCTAATAAAAAATCAGGAAGGTTAGCAATTATTGAATATCAATGTGTGGGAAAGGATTCTGAACCATCATGAACACTGATTCTGGAAAAACAGTAAAAGTGTTCACGATAAATCAGAATCAGTGTTCATGATCGGCCAGAATATGCACTTATCAGAGTAATTACTATAACAGCAGTAAAGTCGTACAGTTACCCTGGCCCAGCGATGATACCCGGCTGATCTCCCAAATAGCCTGTCAGACCATACAGAAAATGATCCGCCCCAATGTGTTTTATATGAAAGCCGGTATCGGCCTGCTGGAACTCAGCCCCAAACAACACCAGTAGTTAGACCTGTTTCATCCTCAGCAGTCGCATAAAACCGATCAGTTAATGGCGGTTATGGATAAAATTAATCATTATTACGGTAAGAATTCTATCTATCTGGCTGCAGAGGGTGTGCATAAAAAATGGGCCATGCGTCAGACTTATCGTTCTCCGGCTTATACCAGTTGCTGGGGGGAGATTCCGGAGATCCAGTGTTAAGGGTTAAGTGTTAAGTGTTAAGTGTTAAGTGTTAAGCGACATTATAAATTTTATTTCGGTAAAGACGGTGGGTTATCGTTCATGCTGCGCAGGAAGATAAGGAGTTTGGCGCGGTCTTTGTCTTTTTTAATGCCGCGGAAGTTCATACGACGGCCGGGAACGGCGCGTTTGGTATTGGTGAGATAATAGTTCAGTGTTTCCCAGGTCCAGGTGTGGCCGGAATTGCGCATGGCATCAGAGTAATCAAAATCTTTAGCGGTACCGGCTTTACGGCCGAAAACATTCCATAAATTCGGCCCTTTGCCATGGGTATCACTATAGTATTCATCATGGCATGAAGAACACTTGCGCATAAAGTATTCCTTACCCGTCTCCAGATCCGCAGATTTAAGCAGCTGCTTGAATTCAGGTATTAATTCCGGTGTATAAGTACTTAACGGCCCTGTAGTGACCTTATCACCTGCACCGGTAAGTGCGGAATAACACAATATAGTAACGAATAACAGCCTGATCAGCATTCTGCGCATAATATTCTCCTGCAGCACGGACACAATAAATACAGTTAAAACAAAGATTATCCTAAAACAAACATCCTGATTCAAGCCAATATCAGGCCAGTTTAAATAAAGATATCTGTTCATCCAGTGATTGCGTACTGCCCTCCAGTTCATCAGCTACTTTAGCTGCCTGTTCTATAGCTTTCATAGACTGGGAGGCCAGTTCATCAATAACCTGGATATTGTCACTGATTTTACCAATCTCAGACACCTGACCGCTTGAAGCCTGAGCAATGGAATCAATCCTCTCTGCTACGCTTTTAGACTGGTTGACGATATCATTCAGGGCATTACTGGCCTATCCGGCCATCTCCACACTATGAGCGGCACGTTCCGTCCCAGTCTGCATCTGCTGGGATACCTGCTGAGTATTTTCCTGTATGGATTTAATGGATTCTGCTACCTCATGAGTCGCTTCGGCAGTACGCTGTGCCAGTTGTCGGACTTCATCCGCAACCACAGCAAAGCCTCGTCCCTGCTCTCCGGCCCGTGCTGCTTCAATAGCTGCATTAAGAGCCAGTAGGTTGGTCTGCTCGGCAATACCTTCAATGACACTGATAATACCGCCGATATTTTCACCCAGGGTATTTAATTCGGCTACTGAGTCTGCCGAGTGATTAACAATATCAGCAATTTCACGGATACTGGTAATGGCTTTGTTAACCACTTCACCACCTTCAGAGGCCGTTTGTCCGGCCTGAGCATCACTTTGTGCTGCTTCAGTACTCATATCGGCAACCCGTTCAGCATCACTGACACCCCCTTGGGCAACCTGTAATGTTTCATTGGTTTTATGAGACTGCTTTTCCATGCTCTGCGATACTTCATTCGAGCTATGCTTCATTTGCCGGGAGTAATTAGTTCAACCTGAATAATACCGTTTTAAGCCTGACATCAAGCTAGGTTTAAAGCAGCTGATTGTTCTGGTTGAACTATTTAGGTAAATGACTGGGTTCTTATCCAGATCTCAGGTTAATTACCGAACAGCGGTGGCTAAAGCCCGCTTTCTGAATGGCCAGTCGGTATGCTTTGTCTGGTGTGAGTTTGAGGACTCTAAAGGGAAAAAAAGACCACGTTTATTACTGTCAACAGATATGCAGTTAAGTGGTCTGGATATTATTGTCGCTTATGAAAAGCGCTGGTCGATTGAGCCCTTGTTCAATCAGTTAAAAAATGACTGGGGCATGAAACAGACATGGCAGAAAACCCGGAAGGTGTTACATCGATGGGTACACATTATTGCTCTGGTGTATATTATACCTCAATTGCGGGCTATTAAATGTCCGGACCCGGTATTGCGCTTAATTGATAATACGCCCTGGCGAAAGAATACACCCATTACTGCCGGAAGAATACGAATGGGATTGATAAGGTATTTTTTGCAGGTTAGGGTCAGGGACTGGTGGGAAAGTAAGTCCCAAAAATTCCAGCCGCCGGATACGGATATTTTAAGGCGATTTGAAGCTTTGTTATAAAAACAATTTCAAAACAGCTGGTTATAAACAAATTGTTAAAGAATGCATGAGCGAAACAGGACTCTCAAGGGTGAGCTGTCGCTCTAAACTTTAGTCAATTAAGAAGTTCTGTTATTTTCTAACAGATTTTCCAGTTCTTTTACCACCCTTTGTCTGTATGGTTTTTCCAGCCTTATGTCTAGACCGGCCGCCGCTTTTAAAGTTCACTGAATCAGGTGTTTTGTTTTTTTCTGAGGGTACTAACTGATTCTCACCATTGCCGATTAAATTATGTCGCCCCATGGCCCTGAGCGCTTCTCTGATCAATGGCCAGTTTTTTGGATCATGATAACGCAGCAATGCCTTATGCAGACGCCGGCTACGCTCACCTTTGGCTGTCAGTACTTTTTCTGATTTATAGCTCAGTCTTTTTAAAGGATTACGCTCACTGTGATACATGGCCGTTGCCGTTGCCATGGGTGAAGGATAGAAATTCTGTACCTGATCCAGACGAAACTTATTGGCTTTTAGCCACAGAGCCAAGTTGACCATATCCTCAATGCTGGATCCGGGGTGTGCGGCAATAAAATACGGGATCAGATACTGCTCTTTACCCGCTTCTTTAGAGAATTTTTCAAACATCTGCTTAAATTCATAATAGGAACTGATTTCCGGCTTCATCATTTTACTTAAGGTATTCTGCTCCGTATGTTCCGGCGCTATTTTCAGATAACCGCCTACATGGTGGGTGACCAGTTCCTTAACATATTCCTGTGAACGCACGGCCAGGTCATAACGCAAACCGGAAGCAATAAAAACTTTCTTGATGCCGGGCAGTTTTCTGGCCCGCCGGTACAGATGCACCAGCGGATCATGATCCGTACTCATGTGTTTACAGATGCTAGGATAGACACAGGACAGGCGGCGGCAGGCCGCTTCAATCTGTTTATCATCACAGGCCAGACGCCACATATTGGCAGTCGGACCACCTAAATCAGAGATATAACCCTTAAATTCAGGTACATGGTCGCGAATTTCTTCAATTTCCCGAATAATGGAATCTTCTGAACGATTCTGGATCACCCGGCCCTCATGTTCGGTAATGGAGCAGAAAGTACAGCCGCCAAAACAGCCACGCATAATATTAATAGAGAAACGGATCATCTCATAGGCGGGCATTTTTTTACCGGTATAATCCTTATGCGGCAGACGGGTATAGGGCAGCTCAAACAGCTGATCCAGTTCTTCTGTGGTTAACGGATACAGCGGCGGGTTTAACCAGATGTCTTTATTATCATGCCGCTGCACTAATGCCCGGGCATTACCGGGATTGGTTTCCAGATGCAGTACCCGGGACGCATGGGCATAGAGCACCGGATCGGCTTTGACTTTTTCATAGGACGGCAGGCGGATCACACAACGTCCCCGATCCAGCGTTTTTACGATACTTTTTAAAGGTACGGCAATTTCTTCCTTCCCGGGTACTGAACCATCCGTGCTGCAGGGTGTTTCATCAGTACATTCATATGGGCTGACCACAGCATCCACTTTACCCGGCCGGTCAACCCGGCTGGAATCAATCTCCATCCAACCTTTTCTCTCATGTTTAACAATAAAAGCCGTACCACGGATATTATCCAGCCTGTCTATAGCTTCTCCCCGGGACAGACGGTGCGCAATTTCAGTGATCTGCCGTTCACCATTGCCAAAGACCAGTAAATCCGCTTTGGAATCAAACAATACTGAACGACGTACCTTATCTGACCAATAATCATAATGGGCAATACGCCGCAAACTGGCTTCTATACCGCCCACGATGACCGGCACATCTGACCAGGCTTCCTTGCAGCGCTGGGTATATACCGTTACTGCCCGGTCAGGTCGTTTACCTCCAAGATCATCCGGCGTGTAGGCATCATTATGGCGTAATTTTCGATCCGCCGTATAACGGTTGATCATAGAGTCCATATTGCCTGCAGTGACCCCGTAAAACAGATTAGGCCTACCCAGCTTTTTAAAGTCATCACAGCTGTTCCAGTCAGGCTGATCAATAATACCGACACGAAAGCCCTGAGACTCCAGCAGACGGCCAATTAAGGCCATGCCGAAACTGGGGTGATCCACATAGGCATCCCCTGTCACCAGGATAATATCGCAGGAGTCCCAGCCCAGGGACTGCATTTCTTCCAGAGTATGGGGCAGATATTCCGACACGCCATAGCATTCTGCCCAGTATTTATCATAGGAGAAAATATTCTGTACCGGGGAACGGCTTTTAACTTTGCGAGCAACTTTGGGCATCAGGATAATACTTCATTATTGGTAATATAACCCCGCCACTCAATTTTTTAAGACTGAGTGGCGGGGTAAAGTTATAATTATTTTATCACAGGGGCAACAGCACAATGATTATTTACCTGCTGTCGATTAATTTTTCTGGCAATTAAACCGCTTTGAGACAGGTGGACTTCATACCATTGATCTGGCGCCATGGTCATAAATACGGACTGCCCGTATTGTGCATCCAGCAGGGGCAGCCACTGGTATTGTTTTTTTAAAGCCCATAAATCTGGCTGTGGCTGCTGTTCCAGTTTAAATACCGTAGGCAGATTCTGCCGCTGCTGCTTTATGGAGCGGTACCGGCCCTGGATGCGATCAAGCTGGTACAGGGCATCCAGTCCCAGCAGGTTGGCCCAGCTATGCCATTTAATTATTCTGGCATCAATCTGCCATTCATCCCCTTTCAGGGTAAACTGACTGAGCTGACAATCCGGCAAATAAACAACCGATACCTGGTATAACTGCCTGTCCAGTGGTTTTATATGCAACTGAGCTATGGGCGTTTCATGGCTCAGACGGTGATAAACCAGCACATTACTGACCATCAAACCACTGGTAATAACCAGAAACAAAGCCAGCAGGCTGTATAATCCATTACTCAAGCCGGCACTGAACTGTTTATTCCTGAGTTTTTTAAGCGTACGCAGCAAAAACCCTGTAGTCACCAGCAGAGCAATAAGCAGCAGGATAATGGACAGGGACTTTAGAGACAGCATTGATCAAAGGCCGGACATTTATTTGTAGGGATCCGCACTGGGCTGAATATATTCTTCATCAGGAATAGCTGGATAATGGTATTTGCCTCCGAAAAATAACAGGGGCTCGGGTTCCTTATACGGATTTTTATACACTTCCAGAACTTCCCCTACTACAATCCAGTGATCCCCGCCATCATGCTGTGCAGTGATCTGACAGGCAAACGAAGCTATACAGTCATTTAATCGCGGCGCCCGGAAAGTATTACTGAAATAACGGTCATAATGTACTTCATTTTCTATGGTTGTAGTTTTGGCCCCGGCAAAATAATTAGAAACTTCTTCTTGGTGGATCCCCAGTACATTAACGGTAAAATGCCCACCGTCATGCAGCAGTTCGGAAAAGGCGGCTTTTTTAGAGGGACAGACCAGTAACTGGATCGGTTCCAGCGACAAGGAACTGACCGCATTGGCTGTCATACAGCGTACCTGCCCTTTATGTTCGATGATCAGTACCACAACACCTGTAGCAAACAGGCCTATGGTATTGCGGTACTCCTGCACCAGTTCCGGCTGTTCATCTGAGTGAGTTGTCGTTTTTGTCATTATTAAAGATCCAGCCAGTTTTGGGGTTTAAGGTAATTATCGTATAAATCTGCTTCGGCAGAACCGGATTCGGGCTGCCAGTTATAACGCCACTTCACCAGCGGCGGCAGAGACATTAAAATTGATTCGGTTCGACCGCCGGTCTGCAGGCCGAACAGAGTACCCCGGTCATACACCAGATTAAATTCAACATAACGACCACGCCGGTAAAGCTGAAAGTCCCGCTCCCGCTCACCATAGGCCGTTTTTTTACGCTTTTCAACAATAGGCAGATAAGCAGGTATAAAATTATTACCAACATTCTGCATAAAACGAAAACAATGATCAAAATCACGCTCATTCAGATCATCAAAAAACAGACCGCCCACACCACGGGTTTCCTGACGATGAGGGAGATAAAAATATTCATCACACCATTTTTTGTATTTAGCATAATAGTACGGTTCAATATCATCACAGCACTGTTTGGCCTGCTGATGCCACTGGATTACATCTTCACGGAAAGGATAATAAGGCGTTAAATCAAAACCACCACCAAACCACCAGATGGGATCAGCACCCTCTTTCTGGGCGATAAAAAAACGGACATTAGCATGAGTCGTCGGAATATAGGGATTATGCGGGTGTATTACCAGTGATACTCCCATGGCTTCAAAAGAGCAGCCTTCCAGTTCAGGTCGCTTGTCCGTGGCTGAATGAGGCAGAGAATCACCGGTAACATGGGAAAAATTAACCCCAGCCTGTTCAAAAACCCCGCCGTCTGTCAGTACCCGGGTTCTGCCACCCCCACCGGATTCCCGGCGCCAGTCATCCTCTAAAAATGTCTGTTGTTGATCCTGCTGTTCCAGAGAGCAGCAGATATTGTCCTGTAGAGATAATAAAAATTGCTTAACCGCAGAGGGATCCGGCTGACTCATAATATTCCTTGATTTCTGATTATTCTAGAATGTTTGGGGCTAAGAGGATGGTTTTCAACGGCACCTGGTTACAGGATTTAGAACTCAGGATTTAGTTCAACCTGAATAATACCGTTTTAAGCCTGACATCAAGCCAGGTTTAAAGCGGCTGATTGTTCTGGTTTGATAAAATATCCCATCAAACCGGAAATAATTTTGAGCCACAAAAGCCGGAGCTTATTGAGGAGCTTTCTTAAGTTATGTCCAGCGGCTACCATAACCACATTAATGGCATCACCGACTGTGCCTTTGAGGTAGCAGCGGTCTAAACGGCCATCGTTTTTCATATGACCGATTTCAGGCTCAATCGCACTGCGCCGTTTTAATGCCTTTTTAATACTTCGGGTAACGCCTCGCTTCTGACCTGAGATAAAAACTTTAGTGTCTTTTACTTCATGTCCACGATAACCCCGGTCAACAAAGCACTGTTCCGGCTGTACGACTGTACGGCTGTAAACTGTTTTATCTGTTCCAGTTGTGGCAGCAAGGTATGTCCATCATAAGGATTGCCCGGACAACTTTGAGCGCCAATAACAAAGCCTTCCTTGTTAGTTACCGCAATACTGGCTTTAACTCCAAATTCATAAGGCTTATGAGCTTTGCCTTTACTGATACACTCGACTTCCGGTGCATGTAAACTGTAAAGCTTGTTCTTACTGTGCTGCTCCTGCTCAATCAGTTTCTGAGCCTGTTTTAGAGCTACTTCAAACAGAGACTGAATATCAACAGAATAGTTGGGCAGTTGTCGTTCAATATCCCGTTTAACACGACCTAAACGGGATTTCAGTTTATTGTTCATTTTCTTCATGCGTTTAAACTGTTTTGCATGTGCATAACGACTGGCCATTAGTACATATTGCGGCCCAACCCGATTATAGTTCTGGCGCAGTTTAATACCGTACTCTTTGGACAGTTTAACCAGGTTTTCTCTGGCTTTGTTCAGGAGCTTTGAATCGGTTGGAAAAGCGATGTTCTTTTCCTGTACGGTAGTATCTACCGTGACTTTCTTTAAACTGCCTGGCTTTATGGTTTTACTCTTTAGTCCGGCTTTAATGGTTTCAATCAGTAATTTTTCACTGCCTGATTTACCTGGCCGGTTACGCCATTTGGTCATGGTCGCAGGGTGTATGGGCATCTTATGCTGAAAGTATTCTTCACCACAGAAATACTGCCAGTACGGATTTTCTGTCCAGCCTTTTACTACCTGTTCATCCGATAAATCATGCAGGTGTTTCAGGTAATGCAATCCTGCAATCAATCGAGTGCGTATGGCAGGAGCACCTTTAGTGGATACAAACAGAGCACCCCATTCTTTATCAGGACTTTCCCAATCTATGTGTTTTGATAACTTAATCAACTCATGGTTTATGTCCAGCATGTTTTCAAGGCGCATCCTGAACAGGTCTTCCTGAGGTATTTTTGGCTGTTTCTTTGGCTTCATTCTGGTCTGGAAATTTGCAAGGTAATAAGGGTTATTTTACCAAAAACCTGCAAATTTAACACCCATAATTCGCCAACATTTCTTTATAAATCAATGTGCTATGATTTATTCAGCTCGGACTATTTAGAGTATTCTGAATCAGGCTTAATACTATTACCGGCAGACATAAAAAATGCCAGTTTCAGGTTTCCCTAGAACTGGCATTTTTAAACAAGACTGCTTTTGGTAAGTTATTATACCATTAACAGCTTATTGTGCTGGCGCTGCTGCTGCAGGTGCTGGAGCAGCGTATGGGTAACCGCCGCCGTATGGCTGCTGGTAATATGGCTGTGGGTAACCGCCATAAGCTGGAGCTGGAGCACCATAACCATAGCCAGGACCACTGTAACCATAACCTGGAGCACTGTAACCATAACCTGGAGCACCATAACCACCATAACGATAATAGTCATCATCGTCATCAAATACGTCTTCCATTTCTTCCATCCAGTATCTTGGATCCCACTCATCGTATGGGTTACATCCAGGGATTTTACCGTATGGGCCCCAGCATTCGTAATCATCATCACTTCCCCACCAGGACGCGCTTGCATTGCTGGCAACACCCATGATGAAAGCTGTAAAAACTGATACTGCAATTAACTTTTTCATATCCATCTCCTTACTTTTCACTTTATTATTTTAAAACAAACTACTCTCTCTAAACAATATACTATGAATAACACTCTACAAACAACTATTATCAAAAACCATATATCAGAAAAAATATGAATCAGATGCTGGTTAAGCTGTCATTAAATAGTAAATCATAATATATCATATTTCTAATATAGATTTCAATTGCTTTTGTATAATATTGACGTTTTTTTGTGCATAGGGCTGTTTTGTTTCTCTGCCCCAAACCACGCCCGGCCAGTAGGGATCGGTTTTAAAGCGGCCTATAATATGAATATGCAGCTGCTCTACGATATTTCCGATAGTGGCAATATTTAACTTATCAACCAGATATTCCTGCTTAATATAAGTGGAAATTTGATTAATCAGACTCATTATCTGCTGCTGTAAGGACTCATCCAGCTCATATAATTCTGTTTTATCCGTTTTAGGCACCAGAATAAACCAAGGAACCAGGGCTTTATTTAATAACAGCAGTATAAAATTTTCCGATTCATCCAGAATAAAACAGTCATTTTTCAGTCGCTGATCCAGTTTGAATTCAGACACAAGCCTTCCTTAATAATATGTTTACCTTGAATATACAGACTTCAGTTTATGGTGAATACTTTCATGTATCGATAAAAACACCGGAATAATAATTAACACCATGACCGTGGCAAAAGCCAGACCAAAGGCAATGGAAACCGCCATAGGTATCAGGAACTGGGCCTGTAAGGAGGTTTCAAACAATAAGGGCAGCAGTCCGGCAATTGTGGTAAGAGAGGTCAGCAATACGGCTCGAAGGCGCTGCACCGATGCCTCTATTAAAGCCTCCTGTACAGCCATCCCTTTCTCCCGCATATGCTTATAAAAAGTCACCAGAATAATTGAGTCATTAACCACAATCCCCGACAGACCAAAAATACCAAAAATAGACAGCAGCGTCAGATCAATGCCCTGTATCCAGTGACCCCAGATAGCACCCACCAGACCAAAAGGAATAATCGCCATAACCACCAGCGGCCAGCCATAGGAAGCAAACACCCAGGCCAGTACGATATAAATCAGGGTCAGCCCCAGCAGGCCGCCCCATTTCATTTTGGTCATGGTTTCTTTTTGATCTGCTGCCCGGCCTTCAAAAGAATAATTAATCCAGTATTTCTGTTTCAGTTCCGGCAGAACCTGCTGCTCCAGTTGATCAAGAATATTATTCACATTATTCACACTGGAATTAACTTCCGCAGACACTTCCAGTGCCAGTTCACCTTCGGCATGACGCAGGACTTCAAAACCATGGCGTACTGTCCATTGAGCTACGCTGGTTAAAGGCACAAACTCCCCTGAAGGAATACGGATATTAATACGTTCCAGGGTATTGATCTGATCCCGCTCCTGTTTGGGCAGCAGTACTCTGACTTCCACCTCATTAGCCCCATCCTGGAAAATCTGCACCAGTTTACCGTCAAATGCCGTACGCAACTGCTGGCCGATATCGGCGACTGTCAGTCCCAGCACCTGACCCGTGGGTTTAAGGGTATAAATTAACTGCTCCTTGCCATAGGGCATATCATCATCAATACCATAAACCCCCTCAATATTTTGCAGTGCTGATGACAGTTCTGTAGCGGCCTGTTTTAACTGCATGGTATTGTTGCCGCTCAGACGAATGGCCAGATCACTGCCCTGCGGCCCGGTTTTACGGGACACAATGGTCAGGTTATCCATACCAGGCGGCTGATCCAGCATGCTTTTCCACAGGGCAACAATGTCCGGGTTTCGTACTGAACGTTTGTCTGGTTCTGTCAGCTGTACAAAAATAGCCCCCAGCTGGTCCCCTTTTTTCCTGGAACTGCCGCCGCTAAAGGAACTGCCGCTAATAGTCACGGCCATTTCTATCAGCCCACCACCAAGCTCCTTATTGGTTTCATTCAGCTTTTCTTCCATGTGTTTAAGATAGCGTTCAGTAGTTTCACGGGAGGTTCCGGCCACAAAACTGACATTAGCATACACAATAGTCGATTCAGGAGAAGGGAAAAAAGTAAAATTAATTCGTCCGCTGGCCAGCAATCCAAAGGCTGAAATCAAACTGGCAAAGGCCAGAGCGATAATGACAGCATGATGGGACAGAGACCAGGTAATAAGGGAGCGGAAACGATTCTGACGAAACTTGTCAAAGGCATCATCCAGTCTGTTTCTAATGGTCAGATGTGCCGGACGGTGAGACCTGTCATCCCGTTTAAAATGGCTGAAGGCATGACGTAAATGACCGGGCAATACAAAAAAGCTTTCCACCAGAGAAGCCATAATCACACAGATAACAATCAGCGGAATATCAAACAGGATATTACCCATAATGCCGCCGACCATCATCAGCGGTAAAAAGGCGGCAATCGTAGTCATGGAAGAAGCTATAACCGGCACAAACATCCGCCGGGCACCGCCTTCTGCAGCCAGCAGCGGTTCCTCTCCACCCTGATAGTGGGACAGGGCATCCTCTCCCACCACAATGGCATCATCCACAATGATACCCAGGGCCATAATCAGACCGAACAGACTGATCATATTAATAGTACCGCCGACAGCGTATAAAATGGCCAGAGTTGCCATAAAGGACACCGGAATACCAATGGCCACCCGGACATTTAAAAAGATATACAGGATCAGTATGACCAGCACCAGACCACTACCGCCGTTTTTAAGCAGCAGCCAGGTTCGATCGCGGATCATTTTCCAGCTTTCATCAAAAACTTCAATACGGATATTAGGTGGCAGACTGGCCTGTTTCTCTGCCACCCAGTCCTGCAGGATCTGAGCAGCTTTCAGGGTATTGCCTTCCTCTGTTCTTTGCAGGACCATTTCCACTACCGGCTCACCGTCTTTAAAACGCAGTACTCCATCTTTTTCTGCCTGACGCCGGATACTGGCAATATCACCCAGACGGACAAAGTTGGTACTGGTGCTGATCACCGGGATCTCGGCAAAATCCAGCTCATTGTGGGCCTGTTCCAGAGAGCGTAATTCCTTGGCACTGTGTTCACTGCCTAGGGTACCGGCGGGCATATCCTTACTGAAAGTATTAATTCGCTGACTGATTTCATCCAGAGTCAGATCCAGGTACTGTAACTGTTCCAGGGGAATTTCAATACTGATCTCTTCATCGGGAAGGCCGTTGATTTCAACCTTATCTATGCCCCGTTTAATCAGTTCCCGTTCAAACTGGTTGGCCAGCATGCGTAATTCATGCATATCCAGTTCTGGCCCGCCATTATGACCGCCTGAGAGAACAAGTTTAGCAACTCCCTCATAACGGGTCAGGTTTTCAACCTGGGGTTTTTCTGCATCCAGAGGCAGATTACGAAATTCATCGACTTTCTGTTTGACCTTATCCAGTACCAAGATCATATCGGTGTTTTCAAAAAACTCCAGCTGGATGGAGGAGACATCCTGCGCTGAGGTTGAGGTCATGTGTTTGACGTTTTCAACGGTTTTCAGCGACTGCTCCAGGGGAATAGTGATCCCCTGTTCAATATCTTCTGCGCTGGCACCGCTCCATATTACCCGGACACGGATACGATCCAGTTCAAAGGTGGGGAAAAACTGTACATTCAGACGTGACAGGGCAAAAATACCGCTGAGCAGCATAATAAACATTAACAGGTTGGCAGCAACCTTATGATGGGCAAAAACCGACAATATTTTCATTGAGCCGCCTGATCCTGCCCAGCTTCAACCACCTGTACTTTTAAACCGCTGACGGCGTTGGGCAAGTGGGTACTGAGGATCATATCACCGCTGTTTAATTCTTTACTGCGCACCAGTAATTGCGGTAAAGCCTCATTATCATCATGTTCCAGCTGAGCTTCACCAATGGTGGTGACTTTAACTTTCTTCAGGCTACTATCAACTATTTTGTACAGACGATCCATACCGTACATAGCCTGGTAAGGCACTTTCATTAAACCTTCCTGGGCACTGCGCTGCAGGCGCACCACCACAATAGAGCCTATACGAAAACTGGCATCAGGAGTTTCTATGGTAAAAATGGCATCCACACCACTGGCCTGGGCTTCACCGGACAGGCGTACCAGTCGAATATCCACATGGCGTCCACCATTGGATGCGGTTCCCTTCAGGATTTCCCCACGTTTCAGAGCCGCCTGAACATCACCCAGAATATTAATGGGCAGCTTGGCACGGATATCCAGCTGCTGCATAGAATAAAAACTGAGCAGTTTCTCATTAGCATTCACCCGGTCACCTTGGGAAACATTTACTTTCGCCACAATACCAGAAAACGGCGCATGGATCTGACTGCGTTGCATGGCCAGACGGCTTTTCTGCAGGTCAGCTTCGGCCTGCAGCAGGCGCGCCTGTAGCTGTTCCATACGTGCCTCATGTTCACTAACCTTGAATTTCATACTATTATAGGCTAGCCGCTGTCTTTCAACCTGCTGCATAGCCTGCTCTGTTTCGGATACCGATCCCAGTTTCTGACGTTTTATTTTTTCTGCCCGCTGCAGAGCTTTCTCACTGAGCTTAAGTAATTTAAGCTCATTTTTAAGGGAAAGCTGGTTGATCTCATGGCGTATTTTTTCACTGCGAATCGAGGCCTGAAGCTCATTCACTTTAGCCTGTGCCTGCATAACCAGAGGCTCAAAATCCTGAGGATCCAGACTGAGCATTAACTGCCCCTGCTCAATAAACTCTCCTTCCTTTACTAGCAGCCGTATAACTTCACTGGCTGCCGGAGCTGCCGCATTAAACAGTTCCGTGGTTTCTGTTTTACCATAAAGGGTAATCACCGGAGCCAGTTTCTGCTTAATAACCCGGCTCTGTTCTACCCGCCAGACATGCTCTTTTATTTCAATGTCCGGTGATTTGTCACGGGTTGCCACCATCAGTTTAAAAAAACCAAGACCAAGAATAATGATAATAATGGGGGTAAGTATGGTTGTTATTTTAGATTTAACACTCAAAATCAATATTTCCTAAGAACTCAAGACAGTCCTGTTCAGTTAATAAGTCAGATTCATTAATTATTTTTATATCTGGTTTTATGTGCAGCAGGGACTGCACAAACATACCGGAATCCATAGCCACTTCCAGCCCATTAACAAAAACCGGTGTGCTGTTATAACCACAGCTAGGCGAACGTGATTTTACTATAAAATACTTTAAATTCGGATATTGCTTTAAAAAAGTACCAGCATAAGATTGTAGCACCTCCGTCACATCCCATGTGTGATTTTCGATACCAAGAACCCGAATTGATTCATCTTTTTGCCTGACCAGTTCAATTTTATCCCTGGGCACACCCAGACCAATAGCCGTTTCAGGACAGAACGGAATAATTTCAACCTGTTTTTTTAACTGCTGCATAAACATATTACTGATTAAGCTATGTTGTTTGTTACGACCATCATAACGAACAACTTCTCCCAGCAGGCAGGCACTGATGGCAACTTGTTTTTTTCCGGCTTTGTTATTTTTTACATTCATATTTAATAGAAAAGCTGTTTAGTTATAGAACAATCATAGGTATGATCTTTAGGAATTGAAATGAAGCCAATTTGATGATCAAATAGTTGTTATTCAGGCAATTATTCATCAACAAAAAGGCTTCAAATGAAAAGTAGCACATTATCAAAAAAACTAAAAGTCGTATTGAGTGAAAAGAAACTTAATAAACCGGGCAAAAACATTGGCTTTTCCCAACGATTAAGACAGATAACCCCTTTTCAGCTTATAGTGAGTATGATTACGGCTATGGGTGATAAAGAGACAAAGCATTTTTCGGAAATTCATCGTTACTTTAACCAGTTGACGAATAAAAATATCCGTTATAAGCCCTTTCATAATCAACTAGCCAAGCCTGAATTTGCGCAATTGATGAGAGATGTTGCAGATAAAGTTTTTAATCACCGGGTAAATACAAAACTGAAATGTAATCATCCGGTTCTGGCCAGTTTTGATAAATTACTGATCCAGGATGGCAGTTCATTTGCTATTTACAAGGCACTGAAAAAGGATTATCCCGGGCGACTCACAGCAATTAGTCCGGCAGCCGTGGAATTGCATGTCACCTACGACTTAAAAACCGGAGGCATAGAAAAAAGCACACTGACACCGGATAGTTTTTCAGAACGAGCAGAGTTACCAGACGTTCATGAACTGGAAAATCAGTTATTATCAGGTGACCGTGGCTACTATTCAGGTCAACTGATTAATGAAACAGATGACCATGGAGGGTATTATATTTTACGGGCAATGAGACTTTCCAGGATAGCGGTTCACCGGGCCACCAGAGAAGATGGGAAAGTGGTTAGCAAGAGAACGAAATCCTTGTCTGATTTGTTAAAATCTCTGCCAAAACGACAATTAATTGATATGGTTGTGGAAATTGATGCCAGAGAAACAAGGCTTATTGCAATCTGGAGTCCCAAAGAAAAAAGGCATACATTTTTGGTTACAAATCTGAAAGCAGAACAGTTTTCAGCAACACAAATCAGCCAGTTATACCGCTTACGCTGGCAGATTGAGTTGTTATTTAAAGAGTGCAAGTCACATAATAACTTGCAGGGGTTTCAAACCAGTAATCCCGCATTGATGGAAACTTTGGTTTGGAGCAGTTTAATTGCGACTATGCTGAAACGCTTTATATGCAGTAGCATAGAACAATTTTACCAAATGGAGATGTCAACATTGACGGTCTCCAAAACGACCGTTTACTGGTGGTATTCATTATTGGAATCCATTGTTAACCATAAACGAAAACAATTAACGGATGTGCTTGAAAGAACGTATTTTTTCCTGAAAGAAAATGCTGGCAGAGCCCATCCTAAACGAGATAAGTCTACTGGACTTTATCAGTTTGGTGTAGAACCTAATATTGGAGTTACATCCTGATGGGTAAACTATTGAAACGAAATGATAAAATCCTTAAAGACATACCTATGATAGAACAATAAGGTTAAAACAACCTTAAATCAATAAATAACGGATCTTGCTATGAATATCGGTACTCCCCTGTCCCTTTCCGCCACCCGAGTGCAAATACCCATTACAGCAAAAACGGGAGACTTTACTGTAATAAATATTACCCAGCTGTTTTGCTTTTGCTGAGCCATCTTGCATATAATGACGGCAACTATTCCAATGCTCGCCATCCAGTGACAAATGAACATCCCCCCTGACTCTTCCAAGCCAATACCACCCTCTGGATTCAACGGATTTAAACCAGGTAATGCGATAAATCGCATCACTGATTAAGATAGGCTTGCTTCCATCGGGCAGCAGTCTTTCGAGTTCATCAAGCAGAGCATCATGGGCCACATTACTATTAAGCTCTGATTCCTGATAGCATTTTTCATAAATGGTTAAAGCTCTACCGCCCATCGGAATAGACACCCGTAATAGTTGAAAGAGACTTTGCCACTGTATTGGAGACCAATCAACAATCAGTAGTGGATGGGGCTCTTTGCCAATTAAGTAGTCTGTCATCATTTTATAAATTAAAGAGCGCTCTTGATGAAGTTTATTATTACCTATCAATCTATCCATGCACTTTATATCATGTTTGGTGCTGGTGACAGAATTTTCTCTTAAATTCCTCACCAAACTGGTTACACTAATTTGGTGGTGGTTTATACCTGATAATACTCCAGCCATTAAGGCATTTAAACGGGTTTTATGGATATCAGGGCAGGTTCTTTCTAACATTTTATGTAATAATTTAGCGGCTTTCATGGGGTTCTTTTGATTTGTTTTTTGGTCGAAACAAATTTGTTCATATTTCACCATGAAAGTCGATCTTATTTAAACCTCGAATTTTCTAATAAATTCGTGGGGATACATCAGGTTTAAAGTAATAAACTAATTTAATGGCAATGTCTCATAATCCGGCAATTTAAAAAGACTCTCTGATACCGGCTCCTGAGTATAATTTATTAATACCCTGGAATAAGAGATACCATCCGTAGCTGACAGTTTGTCCCCTTCCGGAAGATTTTGATCCTGGGATAGTCCCTTTTCCATTACTGGAAAACCTTTTTGCAGATAACGTTTAGGATAAAAAGTATTCTGTGATAAATCACAGCCCTCCTGCAGATCAGCAGGAATACCCCTTAAAGTGTCTGCCTGCTGACCTGCCAGAACCTGTTTAAAATTCTGCATGGCTGTTACCGCATCGGGCATCAGACCAGGGACTGAGATCATTTCATAACAAAGTTTTTCGTTAACATAAAACTGATGGTGCTCAGAGGACTTACCTTCAATTAAAGGCGCATCTTTTTGTACGGGCAGTTTTTTCTCACTGAGTTTCAATTCAATAGGTGATGGTATCGTCACCGGCTGGTTATTAATCTGAACTATCTGCTGGTTATCATCACTGACACTGTAGATAATTTTTTTCTGCCGATCAAACAAAATAAATCCTTTGGCATTCATGCTGTCATCAATGTATAAATAATCATCGGTTATGGTCATCTTAACCGTATATTGACCACTGCCCGGCTGATATTCTGAGAAGTTTATAATGGTTGCATCGGTCTTTTGTTTACCTGCTGTTTGTGAGCTCATGGCTGTTTCCTGAGCCGAAACTGTATTTATCAACACCGTTGAGCTGAATACTAAAATAATAATAACACAACAGATTTTAGTAATTTTTTTAAATATTTTATTATGCATTAACAAGAATTCCCTCAATTATTATTGAATCTGAGCTACTTTCAGCTGAGGACTCAGGTACTTTTTTACCAGCCTGTTCATTTTTTGCCGGCTTTTTATAACTGGACCAGTAACGGTCCACTACCATAATGCGCTGCTGTTCCAGCCAGAGCTGTTGTTGTTCATTATAATCCAGGCGTGCAATAAACAGACTGCGTTTGGTAACATGAAAATAAATTTTAATTTTATAATCCATTTCCTTAAATGTGTAAAGCCGGTCCTCCAGCTCTGAAAACACCTGCGACACCAGCCAGTTAAATTTTTCCAGGATAACCCATTGGCCGGTCTGTCCGGTGTCGGCCAGTGCCCAATTGTCCTGAGTAGCCCACAGACCGGTAAGTGCCTCTGGATTTATACACTGCCGCTCATGTTTATTCAGCTCACCGGCAGAAAAATCATCCCTTTAATCGTATACGTCAAAACTTCCCACATTGACGGATCATGCCACTTTATTTAAAGGCTGAATTTTTTCAGTTAAATTCCATGGCATGAATTGCTCTAATGCTTCCTCATCATAATGCCTGCCAAGCTTGGGCAGTTCAGTCAGTATGTACGTCAAAAAAGCGAAGGGTTCCAGATTATTGGCTTTCGCTGTTTGCACCAGAGAATATAAAATGGCACTGGCATCAGCACCCCTTGGGTTTTGATTCATCACCCAGCTTGCTGTCTTTGGTTGTTTTAGAGACTTTATCATCACACCACTGTTTAAAGTCATCCAGTAAGGGTTTGCTTTTTTCCTGACGAATAAGATAGCGTTGTTCAGCATTGAGGTATTTTATTTGTTTTTCAATTGCATACAACTTAGCTATTTTGCTGATAGCCATCTGTACCATGCCCGGCTTTTTCTGTTTGTCTTTGGGCAATGCTTTTAAGGCATCGTGGAATTTACGCCGGACATGCGCCATGCATCCCAGCAAGATAACATCACTGTCGTCACCGTCAAAGATATGATAACCAGGGAAACTATCCGTTTGCAGATAGCCTGGGAATCCCGTTAAAAATGCTTTAGCATGCTGACCAGCACAGGTGGGCTGATACTCATACAAAACAACGGGGTACTCGGGGGCATAGTCCCCACTTTGATAAAGCCACATATAAGACTTCGAGGTGTTCTCACGGCCATCATTGATCACCCGCAAAGTAGTTTCATCTGCCTGGATAATTTTCTGTATAATGAGGTAGTACAGGAGTCGATTATAGAAAGGCTTAAGCAATTCAGCTGATTTGAGCACCCAGTTGGACATGCTGGCTCTGGAAATATCAATCTTATAGCGGTTGAATATTGCTTCCTGTCGATAGAGTGGCAAACTATCCAGAAACCTGGAAACAATGATATAGACCAGTAAACTGGGTGAGGCAATACTTCCGGGAATGGGTTGTGCGGGTTTGGCCGCTATCTTAATACCTTCTTCACAAGCACGACACGCGTATTTTACCTGAACATGTTCAACCACATAAACCTGAGCCGGAATGATTTCCAGTTGCTCTGACTCGGATAATTTATGACGAATCACTTTACGAGGCAAGTCTTTTGGTAAAGGCTTACGACCGGGCTTTTTACGCTCATAAGTGATGGTTTCACGGGCTTCTGGCTCAGCTTCGTCTGCCAGCGTTTCAGCCTCATTAAAGAAGTCAGGATGAGGCTCTTTTTCACTGGAAGATCCAAACTGTTTGTGTTGTAACAGGCGAAACTGCTCTTCATTCCAGCTCACTTTTGACTGGAGTTCAAGCACCATATTCTGCAGTGCGGGGGTGTCTTCTGGTAGTATTTTATCGCTTGAAATCCAGTCTTTATTATACTAAAAAACAAAAACACTGCCATCAAAGGGAGCATGCTCCAATTGTTCTGAAACAAGCAGTGATAATCCCGGCGTGGCTTTTCTCATATCGGTGATACCAGAAACCAGATACACCTGATTGACAGGGATACCATTTATCATGAAACAGTCCTGAGTAATTCCAGGACAGGCTTTATCTGATTTAGATCCGTATCAGAATTAATTTCCAGACTAAAACCATTAGTATGGCTTATTTTGACGGTACCAGCATTGATGGACTTAGCCAGCAGGTTATGGAATAAACTGACTTTTGCTACTGTCTGTTTTAGATGGCGTAACATACCCCAGTTTCTTACGATAATAACTAACCTGAGATCTGGATAAGAACCCAGTCATTTACCTAAATACAGAGAGTTTTCATATCACTCTCATCTATTCTGATTGTCGGCTTGTCTTTTTTATGACAATAGGCAATCAGAGAACCAATAAGGTTCAACATAAAACCACTTACGCTTCTATGACGTGAATGTTCAATCTGTGTAATATTTTTTAGCTGATCATTAACCGTTTCAATTATAAAACGTTTTTTCAGCATAATCTTATCCCACAATGCAATGGCACGTGTTTTCATGTTTCGTCTGACATTGGTAATAAGCTCGACATCCTGTTCAAACAGTTCATCACTTAAAAGACTGGAGACATAGCCTTTGTCACCATAAAGCTTTCCATATAAGTCTTTGGCCATTTCAGGAACCGGTTTTCTGTCATCTATATTACCGGCCGTCAATTTAGTGGCCAGTATTTCACCTTTATGATTAATGATCAGGTGAACTTTAAACCCATAGAACCACCCCATGGTCGATTTGCCTCGCTGAGCAACACCATCAAAGACTTTATGCCTGGGTATGCGAATGTTGTGGCATACTTTAATGCTGCTCGCATCAACAAAGGCAATTCCGGTGGGCTTTCCTTTGCAATGAGTAAAGTAAGCGCATAATGGCACCAGTACCGATGACATCACTCACAGGAAACGGCTATAGCTCAATAAATTTGGAAACTCTTTCCTAAGATGTTGATGCACATGGCATAAATAATAACTCTTAAAATCTTTGTAATGTGACTGATGAAAGTTAATCAGGATAGTCATCAGTTCACCGGGGCTCATTACACCTTGTCGTCTTCTCTTTTTATCACCGGATTCCAGCAGTGTTTTTTCCCATTCAGGATAAAAGAACTGGTTGAAATCATCAATATTACAATACAATTCATCTATAGTAGTCACTTGCCTGTTCCTTGTTCAAATTCATTTGATTTGGTCATTAAATGATCTGATCGAGAAACAGGCATTTAGTTCAATATTTTTTAGTTCTTATCCAGAATTCAGGTTAACTAAAAATATGAGTGGGGATATTATGTCGTTGACAATAGGTTGCCTGACTTAATTTACTGGCCTGGCTCGCCTCGATGTGAAGCTTCATCGAAGCATCTTTTGAATTGGCTGGGGTCATTTATCTCTCCGGATTGTGAATTGAAGATCATAGTCTGACCGGTTTGAGATAATTTTTGAAGGTGGATTTTATTTGACGGTTACCTTTAATCAGACCCTGCTGACGGCAATTAATTTCATCTGCAGGGATATTTTTAAAGGCTTCCAGTTGAGCCAGCTGGTGTCTGGCTTCGGGAGTTGCCGATAAAGGCAGTTGTTTCTGAAACAGATGGATCAGTTTACGCTCATACCAGTCCTGGCCATTCGGGCCAATCAGCCGTTCATAACCAAACTCATTCGGTTTTAACAGGTAAAATTTAACCGCCAGTTCCAGATGATAAAGCTGACCGGATTTATCCTGATAAACAAAATCCAGCTCTCCGCGGGTTTGTTTATTGGCCAGCTTATTCTGAGCGGAATGAACCTGAATATGGGAGTTCCAAGTCTGTATCTGGCCGTTTTGCTTCAGCAGTTCCAGAATAAAGCCCCAGTAGGCTTCAAAGCGAATACCCAGACGCTAGGAACGGTATTGTTCCAGCCAGTTTATTAAGGGCTGTGGTGCTTTATCCAGTTGCTCCAGCGGTATTTTTATCTGAGCATACATCTGCTCACACCATGACTCTTCCACACAGTTAGGATAGTCTGTTGATTTTACCGACAGAGGCGGGCTCAGCAGCGCCCTGACCTGAGGGGTTTGATAACGCTGATACTCAAAAGCCTCAGACAAGCTTACCCAGTCCCCGCTGCAGATCATTTTTTATATCATCAAGGGTTTCCAGGCCCACAGCAATTCTTAACAGGCCGTCGGTGATCCCCGCTTTAAGACGATCTTCTTCCGGTACCCGTCCATGGGTAGTGGTGGCTGGATGAGTAATGGTGGATTTAACATCCCCAAGATTAGCAGTGATGGATAATAAGCGGGTACTGTCCACTACCTGCCAGGCGGCTTCACGACTGCTGTTATGCAGTTCAAAAGACAGCAGTCCACCAAAATCAGACTGTTGTCGAGCCGCCAGTTCATGACCGGGGTGATCCTTTAGACCCAGATAATGGACTTTAGCTACTGCCGGATGCTCACTAAGCCACAAAGCCAGCTCCCCGGCATTGCGGCAATGGGCCTGCATACGAAGACTCAGGGTTTCCAGGCCTTTCAGGAAAATCCAGGCATTAAATGGACTCATGGTGGGGCCCGTAGTTCTTAGAACACTATAAACCTCTTCACCCACCAGGGTTTTGGAGCCCAGCACAGCACCGCCAATACCTCTGCCCTGCCCATCAATGTATTTGGTAGCAGAATGAATCACCACATCAGCACCTAAAGCCAACGGTTTTTGCAGGGCTGGGGTACATAGACAGTTATCCACCACCAGCAGACAATCGTACTGATGTGCCAGTTCAGCCAGTTGAGCAATATCGGCAATTTCCACCAACGGATTAGACGGAGTTTCCAGAAACAGGATCCTGGTATTGTCCTGTATGGCCGCTTCCCAAGCTGACAGATTGGTTAAATCCACATAAGTGGTGTCCACACCGAAACGGGCCATAAAATTATTAAACAGCACCACAGTAGAGCCGAAAATAGCCCTGGATGAAACAACATGATCTCCGGTTTTTAACAGCCCCAGACAAGTACTCATAATAGCTGCCATTCCGGAAGCCGTTGCTACACAGGACTCAGCTCCTTCCAGAGCCACCAGCCGCTCTTCAAAAGTACGCACGGTGGGATTGGTAAAACGGGAATAAATATTACCCGGATCATCCCCACTGAAACGCGCCGCTGCCTGTGCCGCAGACTGGTACACATAACTTGAGGTGGGAAAGATCGCCTCATTATGTTCTGCCTCATTGGTTCTTTGATAGCCGGCCCGAACTGCCAGGGTATCAAACCCCAGTTCACCGCCCAGTTCTGCCTGCAGGGCTAAAAGATCATCGCCATTCATGGTGGTTACCGTTAAATTATTAAAAATATTTACAAAATTATATGCTTTAAATATCTGACTGTCAGTGTTTTATTGTATCTATTCAGCCTTCATAGGTATGTCTTTAAGGATTTTATCATTTCGTTTCAATAGATTACCCATCAGGATGTAACTCCATAATTAGGTTCTACACCAAACTGATAAAGTCCAGTAGACTTATCTCGTTTAGGATGAGCTCTGCCAGCCTTTTCTTTCAGGAAAAAATATGTTCTTTCAAGCACATCCGTTAATTGTTTTCGTTTATGGTTAACAATGGATTCCAATAATGAATACCACCACTAAACGGTTGTTTTGGAGACCGTCAACGTTGACATCGCCATTTGGCAAAATTGTTCTATGCTACTACATATAAATCGTTTCAGAATCGTCGCGATTAAACTGCTCCAAACCAAAGCTTCCATCAATACGCAATTACTCTGGTTTGGAACCCTGTACTGGTCAAGTCCAACCGGATACTTTTTTTAGAGAATTTTCATAGTTAATTGGTGACTGATCACCATTTGCTGAATGCAGTCTTTCCAGGTTGTAATACCTCATGTAAACTGCAACATCTTTCTTCATATGCTCACGAGTTGGCTGAGCAATTTTGAATATCCAATCATGCTTAAGACTACCAAAAAAACGTTCAACCACAGCATTATCCCAACAAGCGCCTACATCCCCCATGCTGGCCCGTATTCCATAATGACTCAGTAACTTTCTATATCGCTTACTGGTGTACTGTGAACCTCGATCACTATGAAAAACAAGCCCAAAAGGCGGCTGTCTTATGTTATAGGCCATTACCATTGCTTTACATATTAAGTCTGTCGTCATGCGTTTACTGATAGACCAGCCAACAATACGACGTGAGTATAAATCCATTACAATAGCTAAATACATCCAACCTTCACCGGTTTTTAAATACGTAATGTCTCCGGCCCAAACCTGATTAGGAGCAACAGGATTAAAATTCTGATTGAGTAAATTATCCGCTACATCATCATTATGGTTTCTTTTAGTGGTTACTTTGTATGCAATGCGTTGAGTAACTTTTAATTTCAATATTTTCATTAACTTACGTACTTTATAACGACCAGTTTCAATGCCTTCTTCACGTAATTTCTTCATCATTTCACGGCTGCCTAAGCTATTACGGCTTTGCTTAAAGAGCGCTTTCATACGACGATGCAGGTGCAGTGTTTCTGCTGTAATCAACTGACCTGGTCGTTTCTTCCAGGCATAGTAAGCTGATGTACTGACCCGCATTACCCGGCATAAAACAGTCACCGGGTGGTGTGACGATTCATCTCTTATGAAATCAAATTTTACTTCATTTCTTTCGCGAAGAAGGCTCTGGCCTTTTTTAAAATCTCTTTCTCCATACGTAAATTTTTAACTTCTTTACGTAAGCGCTTCAGCTCTTCACGTTCATCAACTGACAATGACTTGCCTTCAGGTTGAGATTCTATTTTACTCTTCCAGCGATACAGTATATTGCTGGCTATACCCAGTGATTTAGCCGCCTCTGGCACTGAATAACCTTGTTCGAGAACCAGTGCTACCGCTTCTTCTTTATATTCTTTAGAATATTGTTTGTATGTTCGTTTCTGTACCATTCTGACACCTCAATAATTGATTATTATTATCTCTTATTAAAGTGTCCGGTTCCATTAGACCAGAACAGATAAAGCGGTTACTGTATTGGTGGACAGTTGGTATATGTGCCGTTCTTTTATTGAACCGGTACAGGCTTATAATATGACGGTTATAGGTCAGGTACGAATCGATACCGTATTATATAAACGACCCTGGCAAGGTAAAGGCCGGGGACGACCCGGAAAATATGGGACACGTTATACAAAAGAAAAAATTAAACGGCTGCCTTTAAATAAGGAAACCGTACACCTGTATGGACGTGAACAGCAGATTAATTAGTTCAACCGGAATAATACCGTTTTAAGCCTGACATCAAGCCAGGTTTAAAGCGGCTGATTGTTCTGGTTTGATAAAAGACCCCATCAAACCGGAAATAATTTTGAGCCACAAAAGCCGGAGCATATTGAGGATCTTTCTTAAGTTATGTCCAGCGGCTACCATAACCACATTAATGGCATCACCGACTGCATCTTTGAGGTAGCAGCGATCTAAACGGCCATCATTTTTCATATGACCAATTTCAGGCTCAATCGCACTGCGCCGTTTTAATGCCTTTTTAATACTTCGGGTAACGCCTCGCTTCTGACCTGAGATAAAAACTTTAGTGTCTTTTACCTCATGTCCATGATAACCCCGGTCAACAAAGCACTGTTCCGGTTGTGGCAGCAAGGTATGTCCATCATAAGGATTGCCCGGACAACTTTGAGCACCAATAACAAAGCCTTCCTTGTTAGTTACCGCGATACTGGCTTTAACTCCAAATTCATAAGGCTTATGAACTTTGCCTTTACTGATACACTCGACTTCAGGAGCATGTAAACTGTAAAGCTTGTTCTTATTGTGCTGCTCCTGCTCAATTAGTTTCTGAGCCTGTTTTAGAGCTACTTCAAACAGAGACTGAATATCAACAGAATAGTTGGGCAGTTGTCGTTCAATATCCCGTTTAACACGACCTAAACGGGATTTCAGTTTATTGTTCATTTTCTTCATGCGTTTAAACTGTTTTGCATGAGCATAACGACTGGCCATTAGTACATATTGCGGCCCAACCCGATTATAGTTCTGGCGCAGTTTAATACCGTGCTCTTTGGACAGTTTAACCAGGTTTTCTCTGGCTTTGTTCAGGAGCTTTGAATCGGTTGGAAAAGCGATGTTCTTTTCCTGTACGGTAGTATCTACCGTGACTTTCTTTAAACTGCCGGGCTTGATAGTTTTACTCTTTAGTCCGGCTTTAATGGTTTCAATCAGTAATTTTTCACTGCCTGACTTACCCGGCCGGTTACGCCATTTAGTCATGGTCGTAGGGTGTATGGGCATCTTATGCTGAAAGTATTCTTCACCACAGAAATACTGCCAGTACGGATTTTCTGTCCAGCCTTTTACTACCTGTTTATCTGATAAATCATGAAGGTGTTTCAGGTAATGCAATCCTGCAATCAATCGAGTGCGTATGGCAGGAGCACCTTTAGTGGATACAAACAGAGCACCCCATTCTTTATCAGGACTTTCCCAGTCTATGTGTTTTGATAACTTAATCAACTCATGGTTTATGTCCAGCATGTTTTCAAGGCGCATCCTGAACAGGTCTTCCTGAGGTATTTTTGGCTGTTTCTTTGGCTTCATTTTGGTCTGGAAATTTGCAAGGTAATAAGGCTTATTTTACCAAAAACCTGTAAATTTAACACTCATAATTCGCCAATATTTCTTTATAAATTAATGTACTATGATTTATTCAGGTCGGACTAATTACCGAACAGCGGTGGCTAAAGCCCGCTTTCTGAATGGCCAGTCGGTATGCTTTGTCTGGTGTGAGTTTGAGGACTCTCAAGGGTGAGCTGTCGCTCTAAACTTTAGTTATAGTAATTAGTTTCGTTTTATTTTTTACTTATTTATTTTCAGGAGAGCCAAAGTCAGACGCTGGCGATCATCAAATAATCGCTGTGCTATCATGGAGACGGCCAGCATAATACCGAAGCCCGTACCTGCCGTAATTAAAAAGAACAGCAGGATCTGGTATTTTACGGCTTCTACCGGCGGTGTGCCTGAGAGGATCTGGCCGGTCATCATGCCGGGCAGGCTGACCAGGCCGGCAATGGCCATGGAGTTAATTATGGGGATCATACCGGTACGGATACTTTCAGCACGGATGTCCTGAATGACTTCCTGATAATCCTGCCCCAGCATCAGTCTCTGCTCAATAATTAAACGCTGCTGGTAAACACTCTGGTTCAGTTTATCCATGCCCAGGGAGATACCGTTCATGGTATTGCCCAGCAGCATGCCCAGTAATGGAATGGCATACTGAGGAGAATACCAGGGTGTCGGTGCCACAATAACCAACAGGGCCACCAGTGCCATGGCAAAAGAGGATAAAAATAAGGCACTGGTGCCGATTTTAAAGCCTACCCAGCGTTTCAGGGGGTATTTCTGCCGGGCATTAATTTCAAAGCCGGCCACTAACAGCATGACTGCTGCAATGCCGCCCAAGTAAAACAGATTGGTATTGGCAAAAATCAGTTTTAGAATATAGCCTACCAGTAATAACTGTATAACATTACGACTGGCGGCAATCAGCAGTTGCCGGGCAATATTAAGCTGCATCATGAAACTGGTTATCGCCAGCATTATGATCAGGATAGAAGTTATAGCCAGATCCCAAGGCGTCAGGTGTATCATGCACATTCTCCATGTAGGGGTTTATGACTGTTTTTATGGATAGTATAGTCGCCTTCATTAAGCACTAATATCTGGTCACTGACCCGCTCTAACTGCTCCTGATCATGGCTGATCCACAAAGCCGGTATTCTGTGCTCACACTGATACTGGCTGATGAGGTGTTCCAGCAGGCTGCGGTTTTCCTTATCCAGATTGGCGGTCGGCTCATCCAATAATAATGCCCGGGGCTGGTTCATTAAAATCCGGATACAGGCCAGACGCTGTTTTTCACCGCTGGAAAGATGTGCTATCTGCCAGTTCATAACGGTTTTATCAAAACCGAAATAAGCAAATAATGCTTCATCAAACTCACTGAAATGTTCTCCCACCCGATCATACCACCACTGGCTTTCAGCCGGTAATAAGGCCACTTTTTTACGCCATTGAGAAGCTGGAATCGACTGAGATTCCAGTTCACCCAGATAAATTTCTCCCTGATGCGGCAGCATATCGGCAATGGCTTTTAATAATACCGACTTCCCAATCCCTGATGGCCCGCTCAGTCCCATACACTGGCCTTTCGGCACCGTAAAATTAAAATTCTGGGTAAGTTTCGGGGTAATCGCTGTCAGGTTTAAATTTTTAACCGTTAGATCGGTCATAAACTCCCATTGTAAAAATTGTTATAAAAACGTTTGATTTTAATGTAAGTCTCACAGAGATGCTATAATTCTGTGTATGAATCAACAACCTGTCTGGCTGGATAATAATACTGAAAACATTGACTTTCCCCACCCTGACCTGGCGTTAACAGAGCCTGATGGTCTGCTGGCGGTTGGTGGCGATCTGTCACCCCAGCGTATTATTAATGCTTATATGAACGGTATTTTTCCCTGGTATAGTGATGGTCAGCCTATTTTATGGTGGAGTCCTAATCCCAGGGCAGTATTGTTTCCTGACAAACTGCATGTATCCAGAAGCCTGCAAAAAGTGATCCGCAAGGGTGTTTACCGCACAACACTGAACCAGGCTTTTGAGCAGGTTATTGAGCATTGCGCCCAAACCCCAAGGAAGGATCAGGACGGCACCTGGATCACTGATGAAATAGTGCAGGCTTATATCCGCTTACATCAACTGGGACTTGTGCACAGTGCTGAGTGCTGGCTGGAGGATAAACTAGTGGGCGGTTTATACGGGATTGCCCTAGGACGGGTATTTTTCGGAGAATCCATGTTTTCTCATCATTCCAATGCCTCAAAAGTAGCCTTTGTACATTTACTGGACGAACTAAAAAAAGCCGACTATGCTTTAATTGACTGTCAGGTAACTACGGAACACCTGCTTTCTCTGGGTGCTGAGGAAATTCCCAGAAATCAGTTTCTAAACCTTGTAAAAGTACATACCCGTCCTTTTCTAAATAAAAATAATAACAACTGGGTAGATCAATATAATACTTAAACAAAATGCTCTCTACTCTGTCAGATAATACACCACAACATACATCACAGGAACCGTCACAAAAACCTATCAACCTGTATTTGTCAGCAGAACATGAATGCAGTTACCTGCTGGATCGGATGGCCAATAGTCTGTTTGTGGATCCACAGGCAGAGATGGGGGCGGACACCTATTCTGCGCTTATCCAGCAGGGTTTTCGTCGCAGCGGCAATTATGTTTATACCCCTTACTGTAAGAAATGTCATGATTGTGTGCCCGTTCGTCTGGATCTCAGGCAATTCAGTCTCAGCCGTTCCCAGAAACGCTGCCGGAAAAAAAACCAGGATGTTTATGTTATAGAAAAAAACCCGCTTATCATGAAGAACAGTTTCAGCTTTATACCCGCTACGTTAAATCCCGTCACCCCGGCGGTTGTATGGATGAACCTGAGGGTGACAAGTACCTGGAATTTCTGACTTCCAACTGGAGCGATACGTTTTTTTTTGAGTTTTATACTGCAGAGCAGTTAATCGGTATTGCCGTAACGGATCTGGTTGAGAATGGTTTTTCCGCTGTGTAGACATTTTTTGACCCCTCTGAAAACCATCAGAAACGCAGTCTGGGAGTTTATGCCGTTTTATGGCAAATTGAAGAAGCACAACGCAGAGCTCTTGACTGGTTATACCTGGGCTACTGGATCAAGGACTGTAATAAAATGAATTATAAGAACCGTTACCAACCACTGGAATGTTACTACAATCATCAATGGCAACCACACCTCCACCGAGTCTGTCTGATGTTTCCACTTTACCTGAATAAACTTCTGCAAGTGATTGTCTGACCAGATATTTTTTACTCACAAACCTATAAACTATTGATTTTTTTATAAAAAACATCTGATTTGTGATGTCATTCACTAAAGCCCTGTGTCAGGATGACGCTAATAGTATCAACATACATTATATTTTCAGATGACTTTTTCAGGCACATTTATGCTCAGTAAAATTAACCAGCTGATTGATGGTTTTGAACAAAAAAACGGTTTTCGCCCTAATTTGTTATACCTCAATACCTCTCAATTAGAGTTATTGCAGGAGCAATTATCCGAACACGATATTGCCATTCTGAGTCAGTTAATCAGCATAGATGTGGTTATTGTTGAAGGTAATCTTAAACCCCATGTATCCTATGCTCAAATCCACTGGAAACATTCAAAAACCGCCTGAAAAGTACAGGGCCGGATCATACTTTGCTCAAAAAGCAACCAGAAATTAAATTGAACTAATTTGAAAGATGAGGCTCAGATCTTTAAAGTAAGCATTTGGAGACTCTGATGAACTTTGACCCTCATTTTAAATCATTACAAGATGGCCGAACAGATATAAACATCCAGTACGAATTACTGGATATAGTATTTTTAACATTGGTGGCTATTTTATGCGGAGCAGAAGGCTGGAAAGACATTCAACGCTTTGGTGAATCGAAGCTGGATTGGTTAAGAAAATACCGTGCATTCAAACAAGGCATACCCTGGCGCCATACAATAGCCCGAATTATAGGAAGTCTATCGCCGGATAACCGGTTGGATTGTTTTGTTAGCTGGCTAAATAGCGTAAGGGAAAAACAAGGTCATGAACATCTGGCTATTGATGGTAAAACCTTAAGGAGAAGCCATCATAACGGGGATAAAATGACGGCTTTACAGCTGCTTTCTGTAATGGCGGTTGACAGTGGTCCGGTGGTTTATCAAAGCCGTTCTGCAGATAAAAAGAATGAAATTAAAAGCGTACAGGAGAGCCTTGAACTGTTTGATGTTAAAGACAGTTGTGTCACTCTGGATGCGATGCACTGCCAGAAAGAAACGGTGTACACGCCACGGGAGCCACATTAGTGGCACAAACCACCTGAGACTGAGATCAGAAGTGAAGTGGACGTACCCGGTGTCGAAGATTGTAGGTGAGGGTGAGGTTACGAGCAAAAGAGTTGGCGAATGCATGATAGAAGTCCAGCACCTCCAGTAACCTGTCGCGTTTGATTGAGTGTAGGTCACAGTAGGTCAACGCTCGAACATTAGCTGTAGATTGGCCAATGGAAGTTTCACGCCAAAAGTTGTCGCCAAATACGTCCCCCTTGCCTGAATTACAAAAGAAGATGACAGAATGTATCAGTTACATGTGGACCTTTCTGTTTACCAGCACTGGTCGAGGTGCACAGTTTTCTTTCAAACTGGGTTCAAACATATTATGCAAACATGTGCAGCAATAAACTTCACAAAGACCACTGATAGCTGATTATTCTAAGCCTGCTCAGCCTGGAGTACACGCCAGTCCCAAATGTTTACTACTCGTTTTATGGTCATTGTGTAAGGCCATCTGTGTGCCTGCTCATACTGACAGCGCCCACATAATAACACTGCACGCTCTCGCCAGGTATATTTTACAGGGTCAGCTCCATCTGACATATTTCAAGCAGGCACATGATCTGTGG
>OY757543.1:16280959-16661959 GCA_963584105.1 Alviniconcha strummeri | reverse complement strand
ATCACAGAGAGGAGATTATCCATCTGATATATTTTATTCCACACACCATTGAAATAAATGTTCTTATACCCCCCAATATCCTATACAATCAAAGGTGAATGATCATACCTGCAAGGCTTGTATGGTGAAAGTAAATAGCCCGTGCAGAATCCTAAATATCCTTCCGGAGGAAGTGAGCTAGTATCAGTAATCCAAAAATAAACAGAAGTTATTCCAAAAGAATATGAAGTTAATCCGAAGAGAATCCGTGGAGTTCTGGAAAGTAATCCTAAGAAGTAAAAAGGTCTCGGAGCGGAGTTTGGGAACAGGCAGTTTAGTCCAAAGCGGGGTTGGAAGCAAGCAGTTTAGTCCTGAGCGGAGTGTCTTAAATCTGTTACACTGTTTTTGTTGTTAACTGACGTCACTATGTTGCTTTCCTACCGACCTTCATTCTTTAACTATTTCCGCGCAGTCGCCAGAACCTAAGGGCGTGATTTTCTATACTATCCCTACTAATAAAAGTAATATTACTATGCGTGATGTGCTCCATCGTAGTTCCTTCTTCTGTGTTATTACAGTTTGTCTGGACCCTCACGCGACACTCTGCTCCTTACCATAATCATATAGATCAGTACCTATAACTTATATTATTAAACAAGTAGTCCCTAGAGAACTGGACCAACATTCGATAATCGCTAATGAACATACTGATAGACCCAATCTGACTTGTCTAATCCCCTTTTCGCCCATTGGAATCTGTGCGCCTCGCCTCTCTAGAAAGGGGGGTTAATACTTATTTTTGTCAACCTTATTCCCATCACCATTACGCTTAGTCAATTTACCTATTAACTCTGACAGTCACTCGCCTGTGCCCATAATCTATGAACCAAAACAGGTCTATTTTCCGTGTTCCTTTGATTATTTTATATTTTATTAATTTATATATTAAAATAATGTTTTTACTCTGTAATACATACCTCCTGATTGATGTGGACGCAAACAAACAAAAGCCTATTCGACATACTATGAACCTGGATTTGTTTTGTTTTTGTTTATTTTTTTGTTTTGTTTTTGTTTATAAATATTTGTTTTACTCTTTCGTTTGTTTGTTTTGTTTGTTTGTTTTTGTCAAGAATGCGCATATCTGCTAGCCTTTGTAAATACCTCGGACTCTCATGAGATGGAGTGCCAGTATTAGCCTATTATTATTGTTATTATTATTAAGAATGTGTAGGAACAAGTTGATTGTGGAACACGAACTTCTTGAGCCTCATGTGTGAAATCTGAAGGGTCGCCTTCACAGGCGCGAGTTCACAGGCACAATTTTAGATGGAGAAAAACGCCTCAGGCACGTCATTGCAAGCAAGAGTCACCAAGATCTCTTTTACTGTATAACTGACTCGAAGACTTAACTTGTCAACATACAATATTTGAGATTATCTGGATGGACTGAATTTAGCAATGAAAAAAAGAGAAGGATTTTGTTGTTGAAAAAATGGAGAGAAAAAAGGGAAAAAAATGAAAAATGAAAAAAAGTGCTTCGCTTTCTGGCCAACCTCGACTTTCCCTTAAAGGTTACGTTTTCTTGATCCTGTAAGCTGTGAAGAATTTCAAATTTCACTTTAAGCGCTTAATAAAATTCCAAATGTAATTTGCAAATCCAGGTCACTGCTAATGAGCCCCTTTCTCTTCACTGAGATTCTCTACTGGTGGCTACCATGGCATTTCTTTCTTCTTACAAAAGGCTCTTCGTGGACATCCGGAACCTCGGGTGAAGTACAGCCATCATTTTCAAAAACGCTTGTTGCGAGCCGTCGCGTAGTTGAAGAAATACGCTTCGCTGTGATGTTTGCTTTTCTGCTTTCTTAAAGCAGGGTTCAGAAAACAACAACAACAAAACAGAAGAAGAAAAGAAAGGAAAAAGAAGGAGAAAAAAAAAGCGAGAGAGAAAAAAAGCACCAAAAAAAGCAAAAAATAAAAAGGAAAGCATGCGCTCATGTCCATACTATCTTCTGTCGTAGCGATTACCCTCAGTTTCCCCACCACCCAAAATCTGTCAAAGAATAAAACAGCATAAAATGAAACTATAGTCAAGAAAGGAAACTGACCCGAAAATCAGGCACGATAAAATATCAAAATTACATAGCACACAGACATACTTAGTATGGCAACGACTTCCTCATCCTGGATGACTTCCAGAGATCCGGAGACAACGAAGCAGAGGGAATCCAGACTCTCGCCCTGGTGGAAGATGAGGTCGCCTGGCGCACTGTGGGTCATGTTGAAGTGCATTGCCAGCGCACGCAGACAGCCGTCGCTTGCCAAGCGAAACGCCGGGTGTTCGAGGAATACCTTCCGGTTCAGGTGAACACACAAGTCGGCTTTCATATCCTTTGGGCAATAGTTCAGAACCTGAAAAAGTAATACAAAACGGAAAATCCAACTTCATATTGTCATCTGGCTCCAGATCCCAATATTCCCAAGCTGACTATGCCAAAGACGGTCTCACCACTGCTCAGCATGTGTCTTGGGCGTTACTGAAATCGCTTTTTAGCAAATGGTGCCCACAAAAATATGTAATCGACAGTAGTGTACCATAGTCACAGATAATATGAATATATAGCTGGAGGGAGGGAGGTGAGGGGGGATTGTAGCTCAGTGGTTAGAACACTGGACTCGTGATCGAAAGGTCCCGGGTTCGAGCCCCGGCAGAAGCGGCGGGAGAACTTTCTTCTCTTTCTGTGCTGACTCTTATTTCGGTATCCGTTCCATCCCCATGTTACCGCACTAGCACGTCACAGATCCCGGTCATTCCCCTAAAAGTGCAGGTGGCAGGTTACAGCTAAACACACACACACACACACACACACACACACACACACACACACACACACCCCTACCCGTGTGGCTTTGAATGAAGTGACACTGTAAACTGGTGTATGCTTGAATGGTGTACACAGAACTTGCGCCGAGACAGCAGCAGTTTCACGTGGCACCAGCCACGCAGCAACCAAAGAGTGCTATCAGTACTTCCGTGGAATTAAAAAATACGCTCTACAGAAAGGATACAGCCACCCATTTGGAATCACATGCGACATGTGCGCAGTGAGCCTGCTCGAGAGCAGAGAACAGCGTTATATAAAAGCGATGAATAATAATATTATTTAATTTCTCGAATGAGATAATAATCTTGAATCTTGAATAATTATAATAATAGTACATGCTCAGCAGTGGTTTGTGCTACAATGTTATATTTGTGGGTGGACTGATTTTGTAGGTCTGACTTGGATATATAAATATAGTTGTACACATAAGAAAAGCATTAAAATGTGTAAGGCTGTGTTTGATCGTCCTGAAGTGAGTGTGCGCTTGAAAGATGTTAAATCCAATCATTTGCTGTTACTGAACATACGCTTCGTCTTTCTATGCAGTTTCAACCGACTCAACCATGTTTCAAGCGTATTCTGGAACCCGGATATGAACAAGGCCTTGAACTCTGAAGTCACTGCTTTTGTAATGTCTTGTAGTGTAATGAAACTAAAGCAAAAAACTAAAGCAAAAAAAAAAGAAGAAAAAAGCGACAGATGTTTCATGGGGACAAGTCTGGACTGTATGGTGTATGAGTGGGAACAGGACTGTTCTGGTGGGAAAACTGAAGTTGAATGGACAGGAAAGTAGAAATAAAGAAAGGGGGGAAATCTGACAGTAGGCAAAACATGCATGGTTTTATTCTTACGTACTCCAAGCTTTAAAGAGTGAACTATTGACAGCTCTGAGTTCTCAACAGCTCAATTTCTGCGTCCGCAGTACCCCACTGCGGGGCTTAAAGAGAAACTTTTTCAAAGCATGACTAACAAGTGCCCTTTCGAGCAATCTAGACAAATGCATTCTGAGTCACACGACCAGGCTATCCTCACTGAGTTCAAAAACCGCAATTAAACTAAGAACCAAACCACCGTGTCATATATCGCAGGTCTCTCGACTTTCCCATGGTGTCCCACAGGGGTCTGTGTTGGGCCCAGTCCTCTTCATCCTCTCCACGAACTCTCTCTTAATTCAACGCCATTCCATTCAGTCTCAGTCTTTTGCAAATGACACTCAGATTCAAATCTCCAAAATCTGTTTTGGAAACCTGCTTCTCAAATGTCTAGACCTGGCTGCTGGAAAATAAACTGAAACTAAACAATGACAGAGCAGATGCTCTCCTCAACTGCTCATCTTCCAAGTCATTTCCAGTCTCTAAACCCATGTATGATACAGATCAGTGTCGTACACATTTAAATTCATTGTGGTGCATGTGTATGCCTTTCCGTATCTTGCTTTGTGTGGGTTGTTTTGGTGGGACTGTGCTTTACGTGTGTATAAAATATATTTAGGTTAATATGTATCATGTGAGCGCCCAGGGCGTTGATGAGCGCATGATAAATGTACATTATTGATCGCTTTTTATATAGCGCTATTCTCCGCTCTCGAGCAGGCTCACTGCGCTCGCATGTGATTCTACATGAGTGAATAGTTTTTTTTTATAGCGCGTTTTTGAATATCCACCGAAGTGGCGTACTTACAGCGCTGGCATGGCTGGTGCCACATAAAACTGCTGCCATCTCGGCGCGTTCTGTGTACACCATACAACCATGCACCATGTCACTTCATGCAAAGCCACATACGTAAGGTTAGCTGAAACCTGCCACCTGCACTTTTGGCAGAATGACCAGGGCCTTTTACGTGCTACTGCGGTGACACGGGGGTGGAACGGATACCGAAATAAGAATCAGCACAGAAAGTTGACTCTGGAGAAGAAAATTCTCCTGCCGCTCCTGCAGGAGCATGATAATAATAATAATTAGTAGTAGTAGTAGTACTATTATTAGCGGGTAAATCTCGTTTTCGACTTCTGTCAGAAATTTGGGATTTTACATCCCAGATAACATGAAAAAACTGCACATAAAAAACGTCTGCCGATTGACTTACTTTTAACATCGGCACAGCAGTTAAATTCGCCATCTTCTTTCTTTTGACTCCACAGAAACACTTGTATCTGCCCTTGTCCTCTCTAGGTTAGATTACTACACCTCACTCCTTTCAGGCTGTCCTACACACCTTCTTGAGAAACTACAAAAGAGTCAAAACTCAGCTGCAGGACTCGTGCTCAAAGCTCGTTCATCTTCACCGGCTGCCTATCCAAGCATGCATTGATTATAAGTTATTAACTCTTTGTCACCCCTTTTCCTCTGATACAACCCCTGTTTATCTAACTGGTCTTCTTCATGTGCATTATCCTTCAAGACAATTCCGCTCCTGTTCTGACTCAAGAACTGTATACATTCCACACGTTAAAGGACAAGTCCAAGGTTAGAGGTGATTTTTGACACGATTTCCGTTAAAGCTCGCTGAGAACGATGATGTAGGTGAAACTGTGATCTGAGAGTTATAAATGCACGAAAAAAAGGCATTTTCTGTCGTACCGAAAGCGTCGCCATGACGCCCAAATCACGTGACCATATGCCTACTACGTCACTCTGGGGAGTCGCTGCAAAATGGCCAACTCGAGCTCCGAAGACGAAACTGACACTTTGCCCGAGAGACCCACAAGGATACAGCCGTATCAGTCTGGGCCTGTCAGGCAGGATTTTGAAAGAGTACCGGAACATCGTGTCTGCTTCAAAGCGAAACACCATGCGGTATTCCATGGGGTTTGCGAAATCGCACTCACTGAAGTGTTCGCTACACAAATGGGCGTGATGCGGCGCAGCAAGAAAGTCAGCTCGTTTGAATTGTAAAAACTTAATCCACTTTCGCCTCAATGCGGGTCGATTGCGCGGGAGCTCATACCTGGTGTCTGCGAATTGTTGCAGTTCGCGGCAACACAGTAGACCGGCATAGTTAACTTTTTTGTCGACCACACGCATACACAGTTTACTGAAGAATCTAAGATGGCAACCACACTGACTCCCCAGACTGACGTCACTTCCGGGGAAGCCTATAGAAAATAAAATCGATTAAAAACCCAATTAAAAAAAAAAAAAAAACTAAAAAACTAGTTTTTATTTTATTTCATTAAATCTGAAACTAGTGACTCATTTGTCAATCATTTCGATGGTCATTTTGCATACTTAAAAACCTTGGACTTTTACTTTTAGACCAACATATTAATTTGTCAAAAATCGCTAATTTTCCTCTGCTGCTCATTCCGTCTGGAATTCCCTGCCTCGTAAAATTAGACATATTCAACGAACCACAGCATCTAAAACCGTTCTGAAGGCCCATCTGTTTAAAACATACACTGCTAGCAATTCTCTACCCCTCCCTCCCCCCTCCCCTCAGCCACCCCCAACTTCTTGAATTATTTCAGTCGATTAATGTGCTGTGCTCCGTGCGTGCGTGCGTGCGTGCGTGCGTGCGTGCGTGCGTGCGTGTGTGTGTGTGTGTGTGTGTGTGTGTGTGTGTGTGTGTGCGCGCGAGAGGTGTGTATTGGGCGGTTCAGTGAAACTGGTTTGCACGAGTGAATGCCCTTTGTAATCTTTCGCGCAAGAAGTCGCGAGAAGTCGCAGCGTCACTTCCGGGCCGATTTCTGCGGAGGCGTTGCTTCATACTGTGTATAAACAGGGAAGTTGAACGCAGAATTGCGAAGCAGTAAAAATGCCATTATTGTTTCGTTTGTAAAAATTACAGAGGAAAGGTGATGGAGAATGGGAAAAAGTGTCTTAAAAATTTAATCGTTTTTCGGCTAACCAGAAGATCGCGAGTTGGTGGGAAAAATACGTTTTTTCCCATCCTATAACACGAGCAACAAATTATTGCTTGTTGCCAGACACATTTTGACTACGGACCTTCAAAAATGCCTTTAAAGCTGGCACTGTAAACTTCGCAAATCTATTGTCACCGTCTTCCATTGTGAAGAATGTACGCACCGGAAGTAAAAACAGCCATGCCGGGCAAAAGTCAAAGGAGTTAACAACCCCGCCTGAAAAGCCTAATACGTGTGTATAATGTCTTGCCTATTTAGTTTCTTGTGTGATTTGAATTGCTTGTGGTCATTGTTATTGTTGTTTTCTGCTTGATGTGTCTCAGTGTGTATGTAGTTTCAATCTGAATTTTCTACAGCTGTTCTGTTTTTATGCAGAGGTTTTTATATTTTTTACAAATATATATTAGTAGTATATTCATCAAATTAAAATCTCGAGATTTGTCCATATTCGTACTGCAGTCTTCATTTTCAAATGGTAAAAGATCAACGCCATTGTATAGTCAAAACGATCTGGAGCTGCTCTTGTGATTTTTTGTTTTGTTTTTGAGTCGTTATGTTTACTGAAGCGTAAAGGGCCTAAACGTTCTATGCAACATAAATTATGGTTTGATTACTATAGTAAAATAAGTGTTCTTTTTTTCTCTCTCTTTTTTGTTTTAGTTTTTGTTTGTTTGTTTCTTTCTGTTAATCAGTTTCGACAAATCTCATAGGCGATGGATTCACACAACACCTGATTCCGTGCTATATACGACCTCTCATTGGTGATGTCACATGACGACCATCGAGGACACTAATGTAGACTAATTCAGCAATTAACAACCCCGCCTGAACCGCCTAATACGTGTGTATAATGTCTTGCCTGTTTAGTTTCTTGTGTGATTTAAATTGCTTAATATGTTGTGAACTGTATTAATCATGGATGACTCCAGTATCTAAGCGAAGGTCGGTTCGATGTTGTATATTACAGTCCTCATCGATGTTGTAGTCTATATTACAGGCTTCACAAGTGTTGTATACAGGCCTCATAAAGAAGCATAATGTAATGTGTAATTCGTTACGATAATTATATATTCGCAGAAGACACTCGACTCAATCACTGTAAATCGCCTAATAACTAATAACCTCCGTACAGATTGCTACCATCGTCAGTACTAGTGCTCAGCTCTTGGCTAACTCGTGCATACCTACGTCCCTTCTACGTCCCTGTCTGCGTTCTTCCTCCAGCGACAGAATTGTTCGCATCCCCGTCCCCGAAAGAAAACAGCATAGTGGTCCTGCCTTCTGTTTCTCTTCTGCAATCCCCCTGGATTGTTTCCCTTCCACCTCTCCCTGCCTTCAGAATTAGTCTTAAAACTCACCTCTTCCGACAGTATTTTGACCAGTAGCTCTTTTTCTCTGCCCTTTTTAGGAATACGTGTGTGCGTGCGTGCGTGCGCGCGTGCGCGCGATCCTTTGTGTTCATGTGCTTTATTATGGATGGACAAGTGTACCTAGTAATGTTTTGTTATATGACTGACTTGTTTTCTCTGTGCAAGTATAGATGCATTTTATACTTTTGTGTAATTAAGTTGTGAGTCGCCGAAAGCGCTCTATCGATTCCCAGTTATTATTATTATTTTGGTTGACTCAAGTGCCTAAACAGTGGTGGTGTCCAAGCAGAGATGGGCACGATGCAGTATATGACTCACAGGTGACTACAGTTCGGAATCGATTTCCAAAGCAAGGTGGACTATTGGTGGTTACGCCATCACTAGGCGAGTCGTTCGGTACGACGTGTCTACCTTGCGGAAGGTAACTGGCAAACGTTCAGTGTCATGCGCATGTCCGGTTTCTGACTGAAAATGGTGTCTTCACATCATCTCTCACACACACTTCTGTGCGATTTACTGAGCAGTCATAATCTTATAAATATATGTAAATACCACTGCCCGTTTTACGGGCAATGCCTTCGAACACATCACATGACTGACCTTGGTGACGTCAATGCCTTTCGTAATGGCCCACGTGGACACGATGTAGTCCATGACTCTCTCACTCAGAGACTTTGGCACATCATGCAGCTTCATAAACTCCCGAACACTGTTCAGCATGTCGTGATAGCGGGCAAAACTGGAGTAAAACTGCTGGAATATTGTCGTAACGTTGCTGAAGATCAACGCATACAAGAGAGCTGGAAAAAATGCAACAACATTATTCTTTAAAATGAAGTGACCCGTTTGATCAATAGCAACAAATGACTTTAATATAACACGAATTCGTTTACAAAGCGAACGAAAGTTCGTTTATAGTTGGAGAAACTCGATATAACTTCTGTGGGATCCTTTTTAGTTTTAGGTGAGCTGATCATAGTTCTGTGCTTCTCGCAGCTGCATGGTATGCGGTATCCTGTATTGTGTTCACTAAAACAAACAAAAAACAAAACAGAACAATGCAAAACAAACAACAACAACAAACCAAAATAAAACAAAAAAGTGTGTTGGGAGGGAAGGGGGGGCTGTCGGGGAGGGCGAAGGTGACAGACTAGGAAAACGAGAGGACTTAAAGCTCGTTTTTCAGAAAGAAAGAAGAAGAAAAGAAAAAAAGAAAAGAAAAAATAAACTGGTAAATTTGTAAGGCCCTGCCTGGTAACTTAATTACGTCGTCTGTGTCTTTGTGATGGAAAACATTCTTTCACATGGGCTTATTTATATATCAATCAAACGGTGTTAATATGGCTCAAAAACAAAACAAAACAAGTTCTAAGTGCCTCACATTATAATAATACTATAATACTAACACAATACATCCTCATTGGCTACATGCCAACAAAATAACATAAGTAATACTAATACCCCCACCCCCCACCCCCACCCCACCCCCACACACACACAAACATACACGGGCGCGCGCGCAGGCGCAGCAGCCTGTATTTAGTGAAGTGGACAGTAAAAAAGTGTATATATACATGTATTTGTTGGTCGCTTTTATATAGCGCTATTCTCCGCTCTCGAGCACTCACTGCGCTCTTGTTGCATATGACTAATTCAGTGAGGGTCGCTTTTTACAGCGCACTTTGAATATTCATGTGTAGTTGCGCTGTTTGGTTCTTACATGGCTGGTGCCACTCAAAACTGCTGCCATCCGGGCGTGTTCTTTGTACACCATACAACCATGCACCAAAATAAGTCACTCCATGCAAAGCCAAATACGTAGGGCGCATGCGTGTTTAGTTGTAACCAGCCACCTGCACTTTTGGCAGAATGAGCGGGATTTTTTACTTGCTACTGCGGTAACACGGGGTGGATCGAATAAAGAAATAAGTCAGCACAGAAAATTGACCCTGGAAAAGAATTCTCACGCCGCTGCTGCCGGGACTCGAAACCCATGACCTTTCGATCACGAGTCCGGAGCTGTAACCACTGAGCTCCCCATATTTGGTATACTCCACGACTACACTCTTTATCTTTATTCAGAAAATGTTAATCCGTGTTTCCGCTAGACCGGAGATTACTTAATTTTGTCCTGGACTAAAAAATGAAAAAAGATCTTGGCGTTTCAATCTCTCCCTTTCTCCGAAGTCTCTCCGAGGTCTTAAACTACTGTATCGCGGATTCACCGTCAGGCCGGATAACGACCCAAGTCTCACTTTGCATCTGTGGTCAGCGCAGCTATCAGGTGGTTTACTGCATAATTTAAAAGAAATGTGTGTGTGCGTGCGTGCGTGCGTGCGTGCGTGTGTGTGTTGTGCGGCTCTACAGAAATGAACGCGTATACATGTCATCGAAATCTGGTGTCAGTATACCGCCCTGGAGAAGGCTTCCTGGATAACAAACAAGGCGGCGATTTGTGAAAGAGTTCCACCATGCTGACCTAGTGCGCTTGATTATCTTTGTCTCTCTACCTCACTGACGATTCTAATCATTTATAATCTATTTCAGTAAAAACAAAAACAAACAAAAAACAAAAAAACAAAACAATAAATTAACAGATCTGTATTCAGTCACCAAATCAGGCGGCACTTAAATCATTATAAATCATTGTATAACTGTCGGCTTTTGCACGCACACGCACACGCGACGTGTCTGCTCTCCCTCGCACGCGTGTGCGCGACAGAAACGGGTGTGCGTGTGTGTTTGGGGGTGTGGTGTGTGTGTGTGGGGGGGGGGGGGGGGGGGCAGTAGTTGCAAGCAATACCATGAACTAGACATTTTATTTTTTTGACGTATTGGGAACGCATCTGCCACCAGTGCGTTTGGATGAACAGCAATAAGCTCATGTTGAACATTGACAAAACTGAAGTAATGGGTGTTGGCGCTTCATCGGGTCTCAGACTGGTAGACAGTGATTCGGCAGACACCGCGAGTAGCAATGCTCCGTTGAAACTTCGGTGAAATACCTCGCAATTAACATTGACCAGACTCTCTCCATTCAGGATCAGATCAGCAGCGTTTGTCGCGCCTCTCTCCCTCTCTTTTTTATTTTATTTTAATTAAGACGCCTTTGTCCATCCTATCGCATATTTCAAAAAGCACGTCAGTAAGACTTGACGCCGCGTCCTTAAGCTCCCACCTCTACCACTGCAACTCAATCATGGCCGGTCTGCCTGCAGAACAAATAGGTAGAGAGCAGAAGGTTCAGATCAGCGCAGCACAGCTTGTTGTGAACTAACGTAAGCAATACCATGCGCATAACACGAACTGCGTTGGCTCCCTGTGAAATTCTGTGAAATTCCGCTGTGAGTACAAAATGGCAACTTTTGCATACCTTCATTTCGACAGTAGCTTACACTCACGCCTTACCTTTCAGTTTCGTACTGCACACATCAAACATCACGCAAGCAGGAAGATTTAGACAATTTTTGAAACGTAATTTAAAATGCTTTGGTCAGCGCTCTTTCGTTTTCATCGCTCCATCTGTCTGGAATTAGATGCCTGACAGTCTGTGGAATCTCCCCACTCTGTCTGAATTCAAAACGTAGCTCAAAACTAATCAATCAAATAGCGCTGTCAGTGCACAATTTGTGTGGCGTATTAAATAATGCGCTATAAAAGGATAGTCATTCAGAATCACATGCGATATGAGCGCAGTGAGTTCCCGAGAGCAGAGAACAGCGCTATATAAAAGCGATCAATAATAATAATAAAATTAGACTCTGCGAGAGTAGCTGACTGGGTTTCCTCAGACTCTTACTACAGTCCTCTGGGGACAGTTCTGACGTTAAACAAACCTATTTTTACGTTTCATGCCGCAATGGTTCGCATCTCCACACACGCAGACAGTGGAAGGCTACCTGATCTCGTCGGAATCTCAGTGTGACAAATTTAGAAACTAACGTTCGGTTCGCCTGTCATACCACTGCCCTTCTTATGGGCAATATGGGCTCTCGCTCACTCTGTTTCTGTTATGGAAGTCCTCCATGCAGGAGTCCCAAACCATGGATAAGGCAAATTTATCTTCGTCAAAGACATTGCGCCATTTCTTTGGAAAGACTATCCCAGAAATGTTTTGCGAAACGCACCCCATAGGCTATATAACACTTGCCGCGAAACGTTTCCAAGCCCACAAAGGCGTATTCCACCCTAGAAGCTTGACCGTGTGCAGAACAAATTTTCGCAAAAACAAAACAAAAATATATACAATATATAAGTCCCGGGGGGGGGGGGGGGGGGGGGGGGGGGGGGGGGGGGGGGGCGGGGGGGGGGCGGGAGGGGGGCAATACTGATCCCGGTCATTGTTACTTCGTTATTGTTTGAGTGTTCTGATGAGATTGTTCCTCTGCTCACTGCCATTGTAAACCAGTCCTTGTCGACCGGGATTTTCCCTTCCAGTATGAAAGCAGCCATAGTCAAACCCTTTTTAAAAAATAACTCTCTTAACCCAAATGTGCTTGAAAACTTTAGGCCTGTTTTGAGAAAATTATTCTTGACCAACTTCTTTGTCATCTGAATCAAAGCAATCTTTGGCACATTTCCAATCAGCTTATCGCCAAAAACACACCACCGAGACAGCTCTCCTTTGTGTTTTCAGTGACCTCCTGACTGCTTTTAGACTCTTGCTCTATCTCCATTCTGACTCTTTGGGACCTAAGCGCTGCCTTCGATACTATCGATCATAGCATTCTTCTGACTCTCCTCAAAAACACTTTCGGTGTTTGTGATCTCGCTTTGCCCTTCTTCTGTTCTTACCAGCAAGGTAGGACACAAGCAGTAACTGTGAACAAAGTTAAATTTCGCTTCTGACTTGTGGAGTCTACCCGTACCACCCTCTTTCTGATGTAATTAGTCACTACTGTGTCTCTCATCACATGTTTGCGGATAATACTGAACTGTACAAATCTGATTCTCCTTTTGAAGCATTCACTCTCGCATGGACCATCGAATCCTGCATTTCAGATGTGAAGCTCTGGGTAGACAAAACAGAGATTCTTCTGATGGGCTGTGCTCCTGGAATCGATCTTCCTTCTTCACTATGTGTGGGTCAGAGTGACATCCCATTTTCAAATGCAGCTCGTAACCATGGTGTAATTTTTGACAGCCAACTTTCACTGAAGGAACAGGTGAACCATCTCTGTTAACTTGCTTAAAGAACTTGCTGTCAAAGAAAGATACTGTCGGATTGATCCGATCACAGTATCTTTCTTTTGAAGCCGTCAAAACTCATTTCCTCTCTTTTTCTCTCTAGGCTTGAATATTGTAATGACCCCCTTGTTGGCTATCCTGAGGTTCTCCTTGATAAAATTCAAAGAGTGATCAACTGCTTAGCTCGCCTCATCTGCAAAACCCACATCACTCCTTTACTCTACGATCTCCACTGGTTACCAGAATGCAGCCGGATTCAATACAAAAGAGCTCTCATCTGCTTTCATATTGTCTCTTATCTCATATCTCCTCTATACCTCTCTGAGTTGCTTCATCACTACTCTCCTTCTCGCTCTCTTCGCTCAGCCTCGGATCTTCGGATATTCTGTATTCCTAGGATGGGCAGGAGGACCCTGGGGGAGAGATCTTTTATGCATCGGACCTGTGATATAGAACTCTCTTCCTCTCTCTGTCAGGCATTCGTCTTCACTTTTGTCTTTTAAATCAAAATTGAAAACCCATCTCTTCTTTTCTGCATACTGATCGTTGTTTTCTTTCTTCTCATTTTACCGACCCATCACCAGTAATGCATGTATTTGGAGTCAGTTAGTGTACGCGCGTGCGTGCGTGCGTGCGTGCGTGCGTGCGTGCGTGCGTGCGTGCGTGTGTGCGTGCGTGTGTGTGTGTGATGAAATGAGTGCATTCTTACGTCTTTGTAAGCGCTCCGGGCTCTTACGAGATGGGGCGCCATAAATAATCTATTATAATTGTTATTGTCCCCTGAGCTTCTGTAATCTGTCCTCTGAGCTTCTGTAATTATTCGGCACTACTGCCACTACTACTAAGCCACAGAAACGCTTGCACCGGGATTTGTTTCTACGGATCTGTCAAAGATCGTTTTAAGTTTCCGAAAGTTGTTATTTCGCTCTGTCTTGGCAACAGATAAAAATGGAACAATTCTGACCACGGCCGATTAGTTTTATAAAAAAAAGTCTGAAGACAGGTCACTAAATATTTTTCCTGCATGGCTGTTCAGTTTTCTTACATAGGGATGCCAGCCCATGTAATATTTATATATGTTTCTGTGTATGTCAACGAGGCCGCGGAACGGACAGTTCACAATGCTCATCACCCCTGACTTCATCTCAAACAGCCAATGAAATGTGACAATATCAGAACACAAATCAAGTAAACATTAACTGATTTAACTGATTAAATACCAAAATCAACACACGTTCCAATTCGTGGCCTACAACACATAGGCTACAAGTCATACTTGCAAACACACACACACACACACACACACACACACACACACACACACACACACACACACACACACACACACACACACACACACACACGCACACACACACACGCACGCACGCACGCACGCACGCACGCACACACAGAGTCGATGATTTGAACTTTGTTTCTGCTTCCTCTAGCTGTTTCCGTGTACAGTATCTAATTCATGGCAGTAAAGATTTTGAATACCATTAAAAAAGAAATCAAAGAAAAAGAAAAGAAAAGAAGAAGAAAAAGAGAGAGAGAAAAGAAAAGGAAAAGAAGAAAAAAAGGGGGGTGGGGTGGGGGGGCAGCAGCAAATAGCTCATGGTAAAGCGAACAGAATGGGAAGGAACAGAATGGGAAGGAACAGAATGGGAGCTGTGTTGTTTCTTTCTTCTGGCTGTGACAGAATAAAAACAGGCGAAGTAGAAGCAAGAAACAAGGAAATAACTTACATCCAATGATCATCATGAAGACGGAGAAGAGCTTCTCAGTCTGCGTGTTGGCAGACACGTTTCCAAAGCCAACGCCAGTCATGCAGGAGAGAGTGAAGTAGAGGGCAGTGAGATAGCGCATCTCCGTAGTGGGACCTTTGGTATAGTCGCTTGTGGCCGATGTGTTGGATGGTACAAATGGCTCTTTGGTCACTGCCGCCAAAGTTTGGAGCCAGCCATAGGTTACCCCACTGTTCAGTTCGGTGTTGCCGATGGAGTACCAAATGCAGGCAAACCAGTGGGCGAACAGGATGAACACCAGAATCAACAGAACTAGCATGGCGGCTCCATATTCCAGGTAGTGATCTAGTTTGCGAACAACTCGTCCAAGTCGAAGAAGACGGACCACTTTCAGCGCGCTGAACAATGTACTTATACCCTGTAAAAGAAATCGTTACAGCTGTAAGATTACTTATTGGACGCGTGCTGCTGTTACGGCACCACTAAACATTCTGGGATTCTTGAAAATGACAAACTATCTTACCTTTATATGGTTTTGGTTTTCAATATATTTTTGATCTATCTACAAACTTTCTCGACATATTCGTTCTTCAGACACCTGTCGCTTTACAACACCGTCCTTTCACACTAAATCAAATAGTTATTCTTTTTTTCCACATTATACCCATGGCCTAACCTGGTATTTACCGTTAGACTTGGCCCCTCCCTCCTCCACTGAGTCTCTCCCCCTCCCGTCTTCTCCCTCTCCCTCCCTCTCTCTCTGTTCTCTCTTGCAGAAAAAGTGTATGCTGTCCAATGCAATGTTTCGTCAGTTCCAGTACATTCCTTTATTTTTCTTATTTGCTCTGCAGTCCAAGGTCAACGACTGCATAGCTAAGTCCTTCGGATGACACCAAAAGTCATAATTGTGAGGTACAGGAGAAGTAGGAAGATCACATTGACCAGGACTAGGAATCAATCTCTAGACTTGGAAAACCACCCCCAGTTAGCACTGGAAAAGTCCCAGCTGAGGTAAGAGAGTGAACGCGGTGAAAGCGCGAACAGCATACAAGAAGGCGGCAACTGCTCGTTGCACTATACAAAAATAAGCACACTGACATGATCACACGAATGCATAATTACGCGGATCTGCGTCATTACGGAGCCACACGCGGCCGCCTAACTCACAGCATACTGTACTGGCACAACGTTTTAATTTACAGAAATACTTCCATCCTGTTCAAACCCTTGCCCATAGTGACAGCCAAGTATTTAGTATAACCTTGGAGATCATATCGTTCTTTTTATTGCTATTGAGACTACTATAAAGCTATTGTTATGCACATTACCACTTCCAAACTTTGCAGTAGTATGCCATATACCAGCCAACTTGTTAGGTATAAAGAATTTTGATACAAATAAGTACAAAACGGTTGAAACAATTCAAGAAAGAGCGATCTGTCACAGGTACACGTTTGCCATTTGCAGTTAGTCCTATTCACCAGACTGGTGAGTACTTTTACTGGTGTGCCAGCTCGATGTACCTGCTTGAGAACAACACATGGCCTCCCCCTTACTTGAGTGATTGAATCGGACTCTTTGAACACTAATATAAAAATTATGAAAATTAGTTGAAAGGAAATTGGTGGTTTGTTTCTGTATACCCTAGAATCTACCTCAAAATACTTTTAAAGTACTTAGCACGGCACATACATAAATAATTGATTGTTAACGCCCAGTCAACCATGGTGGTTATATCAGAGCGAAATTGAGCACGACTTCGTCATCAGAAAAAGTATGCAGAAAGTAGTGACGTTTTTCGAACAACCCATTTTGGAGAAACACCTCGTTGAGTCCGTCCCCTGGCAAGACAGAGCTACCTGATTCTGAGGTTGACCGCGAATTTGAGAGGCTAAGAGAGGTCCTCCACAACTGTCCAAAATCAACTGGGAGAAATTTGTAACTCCATCAGCACCTTCAAAAGGGAACACGTTCTTCCTCGAAAACCTACAAAACATCCACAACGCCAAGTTTGTTTCGCTGTAAAAGAAAATATGAAACAAGGATGACTTCTAGCATTCTAAAACAAGACCCAAACACATAAAAGCTTGGAAAAGGGGCTTACCCCGAAACATTTTGCATTTTGTATTGTCATATTGAGTTAAGGTTAAAAAACACACAACCCTTACGTGTTTGAATCTTGTTTCGCTATAACACCAGAAATTGACGACGGAAAGAATGCTTGTTGCTGGGATATTGACGTTCTGGACATACAGATGTTAGGAGTACACAGACGTCAATCTGCTTCGCTATGACATGAATAGTGAGACAATCTATACACAAGACTTGGCCCTTCACTCCACATCTATGATGGAGTCAACATCAGCCTGCTCTCTCCGTGTAGGTCTCCTCTCTTTAGCAAAGACTGATCCAGAAGACGGCGAATCAGTATTGCTAAGCCTAAGATCCTAGGGTGAAAAACTTTAGGCTTAAAGTGAAGAAAACTGAAGAGGACATTTCTATACGGGAGCTAGTCGACATGTTTTGTTGTACTAAATTTCTTAATTGTGTGCACGAATAGAAGCTACAACAACTTTTGAAACGTGGACTTCTGACTTCCACGTTGAGACATGCTTTTTTGTATCTATTGCGACTAACCCATCGTGAGCTATGGCAAAGACATTACCGAGCATTCTGACCATTTCCATGCCAACACAGTCATACCCTCTGCCGTTTGCATACTTCATTGATTAAACATTGTAACAGAAATGTGTGTATTGTCCGGCACATCTTGATGCATCTCGACAATCCTCCATGTGGTAGTCTCTGCACTATTAGAAAGGTTACACCAGTAGGCTACTCAACACGCATGCAAATCAGTGGTAAGTCAGTTTCGTGCGGTTAATTTTGTTCCTTTTATGAAAGAGTAGGCCTAATCATATTCTGCTGTACATAAGTAAAAATGGCAAACGTATACCAATGACTAATTTCCTTGTAACTGTTCGATTTTTCTTAATTCACATCATAATTGTATTCTTTACCACAAGCAAATATGTACGTAACGTTGGTATAACTGTTGCGTATTATGTTAGTATCGAATCTGCTATGTATTGTGACGGAAGAGGGACGGAAGAGAAAAAAGAAGACACAGACAGATGGGAAGGAAGTGTTTCTTGCGTGTTGGTTGTTACTTACATCATCGACGTATTGAAAGGCATTGAACACGTCGTAAGGAAGGCATGACAGAAGGTCGATGACAAACCAACTCTTGAGATAATTCATGCGGATTATCTTGGGGTCTGAAATGACCTCCCCGCTGGGTCCTACAAAGGTAGTGTGGAAGTTGAGCACGATGTCCACAAAGAAGACAACATCCACCATACTGTCAATCACAAGCAGTGGCAGCTGATCCATGGTTTTGATTTTGAAGGCTGCGTTGTAGGGCACCATCACAGCCGTATAGAAGGTCAAGGTCAGGATGACCCAGTCCCATATAGTCTTGAAGAGGCAATAATGTAAGATGATGTGAGGAGGGGTTTTGGGGGCTTCCAGTCTGTACTGAGGCAGCACGTCAGCACTTAGGTTCATCATCTACAACAAGAAAAACAATGGATCAAGTTTTTCATGCTGCCAAAGCTATGCGGGGCATTTCAAATTTCGCCAAATTTCTGAAAAAATATTTTGATTGCACATTATTAAATCATAGAAACAGGTTTTGATGCCTTGAGAAACTAAACATGTGCTGTCCACATACTATGTAACCTAGGAGATTCTATTCAACATTACTAACCACCCAGGTTTCCCACATACTCTGCATGTAGCTATGCACTTGGCACGTGCACTCTTTCTAAGACAACTGTACATTTTTTTAAAATAGGCACATTTTGTCAAGATCACTCAAATTAAGTGTAGTATGAACACAAGAAGCTTATAATAATCGAAAAGTCGAATAGTTCTCACAAAGTCGACAACACTAGACAAAACACCATTAATTTTAGCTGCCATTATTAGCTAGCCAGCCTATCACTCGCCTTTATCGGTTCAGCCCGAGCCTCTGAATCCGTAGGATAAAATAAACTGCATTGATTAGCCTGTTTGTACTAACATTTGCAATCTGTGACGGTCTGGAGTTGTCGAAGTTGGTGTTCGGGATGTTCGAAGAAAACTGCAGCAAAGTCGATCTGTTTCTTGTCACAGAGCGAGCAAGCCGTGCAAATTTACTCAGTCCTGAAATAGGAGGAATGAAGACCCATAACTTGGTCTTGAAATCACATTTCATCAACTGCTGAATAACACATAATTTTTATATCTACTACACTTTCAGTAATCTGAACCAAATTGTCATGTGCATGATATGTGTGTGTGTGTGTGTGTGTGTGTGTGTGTGTGTGTGTGTGTGTGTGTGTGTGTGTGTGTGTGTGTCTGTCTGTCTGTCTGTGTGCGTGTGTGTGTGTGTGTGTGTGCGCGCGCGCGCGCGCGTGTGTGTGTGCGTGTGGATGTGAGAGATAGAGAGGTCGCAGAGGGAGGGGAAGGGAGAGGGGTCGAGGGTAATATGTATAACCGAGTGTATTGTATACATGTTCCTGGCCATGACCCTATAACCTTTTCTTTCCGGTCCTTTTCCTTTTTGATTGGGTGGGGAGTTTATGGCCCAATTATCTAAGGTGTTAAAAGCTGTGTGCTGGGCCGGCGGCGAGATCAAAAGATCAAGAGATCTTAGAGGAGGGAGGTGGAGCTGGACCCTCACTTTTGCCCAGAAGAGATCATGAATAGGGAGGTGGAGCTGGGCTGAGCAAGTTGGACGTCTTTTGCTTCGAGTTGTCCAAGTTGTTCGTCAACAGCGGTGCAACGGACATTGTCTTAGTGACTCTGTCCAGCACAGCAGTTGAAAGAGCAATTGCGCAGTGCACAAGTCGCTGGGCAATGGCGAGGGAGCACCGCCTTAACACTTCCATTGTTCTGGCGGCGGTCCACGGTCTCTCCGGTCTTTTTCGGGCGGTTGATGATGAGTTGATGCTTAATGTCCTCAGATGTCATTTGACATATTAGGGACAAGTTGTGACCAATGCCGAAGCACGGTTCAATAAAATCCACATACGTAAGGTGTATGCGTGTTTAGCTGTAACCTGCCACCTGCACTTTTGGCAGAATGACCGGGATTTTTTACGTGCTACTGTGGTAACACGGGGGTGGAACGGATACCGAAATAAGAGTCAGCACAGAAAGTCGACCCTGGAGAAGAAAATTCTCCCGCCGTTCCAGCAGGGATTCGAACCCGCGACCTTTCAATCACGAGTCCGGAGCTCTAACCACTGAGCTATCCCCGCCCCCTTTTCGGGCGGTTTCCGCGGTCGAGCCTTTCACTCTCTCGTTGGCCTATTAGGGACGGGGACAGGTTCCCACTCTGTCCCCGTCCCTAATAGGCCAACTCGCCTCTGTGGACGTAAAGCAACACTAAACCAAACGGCAGCGTCCCTTTCCCCCCAGTGTCCCTGCAGAGGCAGGTTGTAAGTAGTTAATTTTCTATGGCTTGTTGTTCTGTTGTTTCTTATTGATGTAAATAATGTATGTTTATAATGTTACCATGTTCACAACGTGCCTTGATTTTGGTTCTTGAACATATGGGTAATTTCGGCATCAGATTGCCGCCTGGTTGCGTTAAGCCTTAATGCCACAAGATGACCGGTGTTTCCAAAATGATATGTAGCTAGTATGTTATGTTGCCGTTGTTGGATGTTCAGTTTGAGTGATGCTTTGCCGATGCAAAGTTATCCCTCAAAAGTATGGGTACTTTGTCAGTGCGGCCGTGCGGCATAACTTATTTGTTTAGTTTCCTACCGATCTATGTTGCTACACGAAATCGGTGGTATATCATGGCTAACACTTTGAAGATGTTGACTTCATAGTTGTCGAATGTTCAGTTTACTAGTTGAATATGGTTTAGTACATAGGGGTGATTGTATAAACTGTGAGACATGTTATTTCTGTTTTGATCCGGCTTTTGTATGGCCGAGTCTTGGGCGCGCAGACTTTCACTCTGCTTAGCTTGTAAACCCTTTCCGGGTCTTTGTGCGTGTACCCGACCTGGCCGGTGATGCGCGTCAGTGGTGGTAATTAGGTCTTTGTCTCTGTTCACTAACCGAGCAGACAGGCGCAGCCAGATCAACAGCTTAGATTCTTGATGCGCTACCCGCATCAGTAAGACGCTTGGCATTGTTCACAGAATTGCTCTGCTAGTCAGTAACAGTGACATGCTGTGACATGCTGCTTTGAGTAACGAGGCTGGAGCCGGTCAATTTATGACTGACTTCCTCCCGCTTACGGCATGGTCCCAAATGCCACCCGTGTCGCTATCCGTCTCGTTGTGTGCTTAAGTGGAACTGCTGTAACGATTATTTCACTCTTCCTGTTTAGTTAAGAATGAGCTTGGTAATCCGCATTCTTCACTGTTCCTTTATTGTATACTATATTATACTGGGAGTTCATCCGTTAATTGTCTGGCCGTCTCTTGTATACTCACCGCGACTCTGTGAGATACGGGTTTTAAGTGTAAGTCAAGCACACGATTTATGTGCTTGATTATTAATCATTTTGTCATGTATTATAGTAACCCACAGGTAAACTACATGGTTACTGTAGTTATTAGATTAGTAATTGCTGTTGTTTAGACTTTACATTTGCTTTCATGTTCTAAATGTTTTGTTTGCTTGTGTCTTTTCCAATACAGACACCGTTTCCTGGTTGGTTGGTGTACAAATAAAAGTTATGTTATAGCAACCACTGACTTGTGTGGCTCTTCATCCATGCTTCCAACCTGCTTCCCTCAACTCCCCATTCCCACTCCCCTACAAAAGCCTTTTATTTTCTTGCAATAGATTACTAGTCTTGATATACTTTTTCAGTGTAAGTGCCTTAGAGACAGTTACTTCTATGTAGCAGATCTAAATTACACATTTTCAGAAGCCACTAGGTGTGTACTTTGCTTGGATCATTGTGAAGTGGGAGGGTTGGTATCTTTATTGTGTACTAAAGCCATTCAGTAGAGGGTAGCTATTAGTTACATTATAGTATTGTACTGGAATGTGGAACCGGCAACACACATTGTAATGCTGGAGGCTGGCAGTATTAGTGCCAGCTTGAATGACAGTGTTCGTGACCAATTCAACGGATTGTTCGGTGTCGTTGTACGTAGTGGTTGTAAACATAAATTTTTGCGTCGGTTATCAGATCGCACTGTCAGTGCGTGCCAGAATATCACTATGATCAGTCTCGTCATTTTAATCGTTAGTGCATGTGCATGGTCCTTTGAATAATGGCTTACGACAATGCATACTGGCAAGCGTTTCTGGGCGCTTTTTGTGAGAGACATGTCAGCAGTAATTTTGGGAGAGAAGTTTTATGGTCGTCAATTTTGTCAGTGAAAGTATGTCCACCAGTAGGTACTGTTACTAACGGCAGCCCCATGCGACGGAGAGTGGTAGTAACCCCTTCTTTTGTCGATTTGACTGTCTTTTAATTTTGACTTCGTTGGTTTTATTGTTTGTTTTCTCAAGGAAATCAGGCCAGGCAGTTGCGGGGGGCCGTGGTCATGGACGAAAGAAACCGAAAACGTTAAGCAGAATTTGTCAATAGCAAATGGCCTGTCTTGAGGTGAAAATAAATACCTAGTCTGCAATGTACAAAATGACACTTAAAATGATGTGACTGTGATTCTGATACTGACCTTTTCCTCCATCGTCATCAATAGGCTGTTTGAGTGCCGTGATGTCCTTGAAACTACAGAGAAACAGCACTACCTGATCCTTCTCGTTTTTGACAGGGGCAATGTGCAACAGTAACCACAGCGGCGTTTCTGCACACACAAAAACACGCATAGTACAAACTGAGATACAGATTTTAGGCCTGGGCCGTGAGCCGGTTTGGCCTAGAAGTAAGGCTGGTGAGCAGTTCGATTCCCGTTTCGGCTCCCCTTTCTCTACAAAAGTTGTGGATTATGGACACGGTCTTGTGACTTTGCCCCTCACAATTAATGAAACGTTAAAATGGCTCTCATCGCTTCTCATCTTCATGTGGAAATTATTTTAGTGGTGACAGTGTAGTATTAGGTATAGCCCCCCCCCCCCCCCCCCCCCACACACACACACACCCCATCTCTGTCCCCGCCAGTAGTTCCCGGAGACAACTCGGCGTTAAACAAGTGCCAAGTATCTACACCTGTTGGTCACCGCGGCTAGTTTCTCAGTATAGAACAGTGGCTCGTCAAACGTCAGACTTGGCTTTCCGCCACACTTCCGCTAAATTCTGACGTACTGGTTACGCAGTTAAAGGGGCACTTCTTATCTTCGCGCATCTGTAAACCGAAATCGCTCCATTGTCTCACGCTGTCTCAGTAAAATTTACGAAATGTTTGTGTACTAAAACTGTGGAAGCAAACTAGCGTCGAAGCACGCCTGTAAACATCGGACACGTCCGCCTAGGGTAAAATTTTGTTGTTGTTTCGATTCGAAAGAATTTGGTTTTTGTGCTGGTGTAAGCATTGTGAGCAGTTATTAAAAGAATACTACTACTACTAAACTACAGCCCGATATAATTTGACTTGTCTGTGTGGTTACAAACTTACAGCCATCTGAACATCAAGGAAAAACTGTCAGTCAGCAGTGAGAGTTTTTGGAGACCTATGGCGTAACCAGTTATGGCAGCGGTTGAAGTTGGCGGTTGATTGTAAGTCAAACATTGTGCGCTGCGCCAGACTTTAGCATCTTTCATTTTCCTCCTAAGTCGGACAACTGTCGCTGATGACCACATAAGATTTTGAAATATTTGCTATTCGATCACTTAATCAGGCATTTAAGTCAACAGAATTCGTATGATTGTCAGCGGCGTTTGCACGCTCGAGTACTCCCGTGTAACCGTTACAATGGAGCGGGCGTTAATTATCTATCTATTGTTGATGTTACATACATAGACAGGATCAAACACAAAGATCAAACACAAACTTCTTTTCATGATGGAGTTTTGTATTGAAGGGGGACAGCCGACAGCCTCCCACTTTAGCGTTGGATATGCTCTTTAAAATGTGCATGATAAAACCTTCATGGGATCACACCGTTTTATACCAGTTTCAGTAACCTTGCTCGTGGTGATGTAGACTTTGCGGTTAACTGGATGTACCAACACTTACTCAATAACACTGATCGAATTTTAAAATCACAGCAGTATTGGTATAGTGAGTGTAGGACGGGCTTACATTGTGTGGTCGTAACACGATATTTCATGCAAGTCCAAACCTGTCAGAAAAAGATTTTTCGTGCAATGTAATTATTGAATATCGCTATATCCTTCGGAATGAATTGCTCCCGAGAATGCCAGGAATACGCTATGAGCAGGGGCAAACAAGGAAGGCAAGAAAAACAAGACCTAATTCAACAAAAAATAAATAAATGTATAAACGTTAGTAGCCTACTGAAAACTCCGCGTCTTTGATATACACTCCTAGATCACACAGGCACTCGCTTACTGATGCACTCACTCTCATACATACAAATCAGTCAATCAACCCTCAATCAATCGATAAGTTTGTACTGACTGTTCTTTTTGTACAGCAGAATTTCCACTTGTTCTTGCACCATGGCTTCAAAGGAATGGTCGGTCTTGGAGATGGCCTCTTTGTCCGTCAGCTCGCCGTACATGAAGGCACAGGTGCTACTCTTCTGCATCACTTCTGCACGGTTGTATCCGGACAACTTGCAAAAGCCATCGTTGCAGTAAACAATGGGGTAGTCCACGACGCGGGCGTTGGCCAGTACAAAGCTACTGTCTGCAATGTACAATGTTTATGCACACATATCAAAACTGGCATGAAATTCAAGTGAAATGAAAAAGTTCCAACTTAGAAAGAAGAAGAAAAAAGACAACAACAAAAGACAAGAAAACACAATATAGAGGAAAAAATTACATTGCCTGTGTAGAGCGAAAAACAACCCGGGGTAATAAAACAACACACCTACATTTGGAGTCCCATAGCAAACAAAACCGGCTTGCTAAACAAAATAATCGCCAGCACCACAAACAACGTTTCGCAGTTATTTTCGCTTAGAATAATGACAAGCACCTAGCGCGCCTAATCTGTAATGGGCCCAAGCGCTTACAAATTCTCATACGCATACGAATACAGTTGAATATGCCCAAGTCAAGTGTGCTGGAGAATTTCTTTTTTCTTTGATGACGGATAAGTCAAAACTTGCAGACGGTACTTCGAGTTCAGCGTTTTTTGTTTGTTTATTGTTTTTACTTCTTTGCTTTGGAAACTGATACTTTGGAAATTTGGAAACCTGATATTGACGATAATTTTGTTTGTTTGTTGTGTTTGTTGATTTTGTTTGTTTGTTTGTTAATCAATTGCTCGTGACGCAATCGTTGGAGCAGCTTAAATTTTTGATGGCGTCAAAAGCTTCGATCGTGTTTTCCGTCCTATAGTGTTTTGACTCTTGTGAGGTATAAGAGTGCTGACAGCGCGCACAAGGTGCACGTCGCACAAGTGTGTGTGTGTGTGTGTGTGTGTGTGTGTGTGTGTGTGTGTGTGTGTGTGTGTGTGTGTGTGTGTGTGTGTGTGTGTGTGTGTGTGTGTGTGTGTGTGTGTGTGTGTGTGTGTGTGTGTGTGTGTGTGAGAGAGAGAGAGAGAGAGAGAGAGAGAGAGAGAGAGAGTATTCTCTGGTGCTATAACTGCTTGATTTGGTGGTATCTTTTATATACACTCTACTGCATTAATCAGAGATCACCTCCGTCTGTATGTGTGTCTGCACACCCTTCCTCCATGGAATGAAACTAATAACGAAGATTGAGAGAGAGAGAGAGAGAGAGAGAGAGAGAGAGAGAGAGAGAGAGAGAGAGAGAGAGAGAGAGAGAGAGAGAGAGAGAGAGAGTTAAAACAAACATTGCTTGCTCATACTAGGGATAGGAGGATTTTCTCTGAACATACATCTAATGTTATCGGTACCGGGCTCCTGGTCGAAAGGCTCTGGGTTCGAGTCCACGCAGGAATGGTAGGAGCCTCCGAATTTTCTTTTCCATGGCCGACTCTTATTTCGGTATCCGTTTCATTCCCGTGTTACCGCGGTAGCACGTAAAATATCACGGTCATTCTGCCAAAAGTGTTTGTCAAAGTTCAAACAACTGTGATGCAGGCCTACATGACCTATTTCAGAGCTCGCCTGATGCAACACCACATCGCTGTACAATCTTAAACGCGCGCATGCGCACTGTGTGTGTGTGAGAGAGAGAGGGAGGGAGGGAGAGAGAGAGAGAGAGAGAGAGAGAGAGAGAGAGAGAGAGAGAGAGTGTGTGTGTGTGTGTGTGTGTGTGTGTGTGTGTGTGTGTGTGTGTGTGTGTGTGTGTGTGTGTGTGTGTGTGTGTGTGTGTGTGTGTGTGTGCGAGCGCGCGCAGGCGCGTGCGTGCCTGCGTGCGTGTATGTGTGTGTGTCCAGCCACATCTCCAGGATATAATATTGTATTTGTACGCAAAACAAAAGGAAAATGTCTTGGAAATATTATACCCATGACTCCCTCATTACTTTCGAAGGTCTTCATCATTTAGAACATGCCGTTGAATCTGTGTGGATTGAATGAAATCTTAAAAAGGCCTCACGACTTCTACTGGGTCTGCAGTCAGCAGATATCCAGCAGAAGTGTTGACTGGACAGATAACTTCATCTCTATGATGGATACTGTATGTCCGAGGAAATAATCCTGCTTTGGGACCTGACCTACTGACCTACTCAAACCCAATAAATCATGGCTTCAAAAGCTTGAAAATTATAATCTTTATCAACTCATTTCAACACCTACAAGAGTTACCGCTAATCCAGAAACGTTTATTGACCACATTTATGTTTCTAACAAACATAACATTATAGAAACATGTGTTCCTGTCATTGTTTGCAGTAATCACTTCCCTTTCCCAGTATGTCTTACATGGTTGGAAAAGGGGAAAAAATCCCCAAACCTATCGTTTTTTCAAATTTGATGAGGGATCCTTTCTTCTTGATCTGCCAAATTCCACCATTTCATAGGTGTACAACTTCAGTGAGCAAGATGCTGCTCTACAGCGTTTGCACGAGGCCTTAGTCAATGTCTATGACAAGCAGGCTCGGGGGCGGGGATAACTCAGTGGTTAGAGCGCCGGACTCGTGATCGAAAGGAGCGGCGGGAGAATTTTCTTCTCCAGGGTCAACTTTCTGTGCTGACTCTTATTTCGGTATCCGTTCCACCCCCGTGTTACCGCAGCAGCACGTAAAAGACCCCGGTCATTCTGCCAAAAGTGCAGGTGGCAGGTTACAGCTAAACACGCATACATCTTACGTATGTGGCTTTGCATGAAGTGACATGGTGCATGGTTGTATGGTGTACACAGAACGCGCTGAGATGGCAGCAGTTTCATGTGGCACCAGCCATGCCAGCTCTGTAAGTACACCACTTCGGCGGATATTCAAAAACGCGCTATAAAAAGCTATTCACTCATGTAGAATCACATGCGAGCGCAGTGAGTCTGCTCGAAAGCGGAGAATAGCGCTATATAAAAGCGATCAATAATAAAACAATACGAGTAAGGTACACTGCTGAACCGAAATGGCTCACAAGGCAGTTCAAGATGCAATCCACTATTGTGACTATCTCTTAAAAAGTAGACACCACAATGAGTACAAAAAGCAAAGGCTACATCCCTCCATCGTGCATCCAAAAAGACATTTTTCAAGACCTTCCCACTTAAAATCGAAATTTAAACATATGGAAAACCACAAACGATCTGACAAATAAAACTGCACCAGCTAATTCTTCACGCCCTAAAGATATTTCCGCCAGCACTCAATTTTCTACAATTGCTGACAAAGTATAAAATGTCATTCCTTTGTTTAAATCTGGAAAGAGCTCAGATTAATCAGATTATAGTCAAACTATAGTCCAATTTCTATCTTGTCGGTTCTCTCAAAGCCATTTAAGAAACACACAAACAAACATGTTCTTGCACATTTTAACCACCCGAAACATGTTCTCCCCCAAAAAGGGGGGATTTAAAATATATAAAAAATCTAACCCTAACCAGTCAGGGTTCATATGGCTTTAACTATCCTTGTTGACCAATGGCTTTCCAATATGAATCATAACTTTTGTGGGTTTTTTGTTGTTGTGGATTTGCCAAAGCTTTCTGTGTAATAAAAATCTGAAACATAAATAAAAGCACATGATTGTAATGCCAACATTCGTCCAAGCACTGGACAGGAAAACAACCTAGTTCAACCAAAAATGTATAAGTCATTTAATAAAACACATAAATAAAAACACATGATTCTCATGCTAACATTCGTCCAAGCACTGGACAGGAAAACAACATAGCTCAATCAAAAACAAAAAATGATTTTGCTTTTCATCTCATCTTTCATCGTTATTCACCGTCTGTTGTTTAAGTATCGTTTTGTAGCTTGATCAAGGAGATTACTACGAATATTTGCAGATTGTGTCTTAGTCCAAATAAACAGCATTCTTTTAAACCTTTTATATGTTTGGATCTTTTATATAATAGACCATGATCTCCATCGAAAAGTGGCTGTGTATGTATTGTCTCCCGAGACATTTACTCTACTTGCATCATTTCTTACAGATAGAAAACAAACTGAGCATGTGAATGCATTTAAATCCAATGTACGACCTCTCAGTTATGGAGTTCCCTAAGGTTCTGTACCATTACTCTTCAATTTGCGTCAATTACCTCCCTCTATTCATCAAAGCATGTTGTGAACTTGTCGCGGATGACAAAATCTCAAAAAGCTATTGGAGTACACTACAGGGGAGTGTCAACAGTCGTATGTCTTTCCATCCTGGTCTGTTAAGACCAAATTTAAACTTATAATGACTAGTCAAAAGAGACAAAATATAACTTTGAAATGCCCAATATGTGGGTTCATGACTTAGAATTATTGAGATATGTTCTTCGTTGTGCGATCGAACGACAGCTTTAATTTCCCACTGGGATTAATAAAGTATATTGTTATTCAGTCCATCATCGACTACGGATCGACGCCATGGGACTCTGCAAGTTCAAATACTCTCAAACCCTTGGTTATTTTACATAAGAGAGCGCTCAAGGCAATTCTCCTCAAACCCACAACTCTAGCGATTTCAGATTATACTTTCCTATCCATTCTTCCAATCAAAGGTAAATTTAACTATAACAAGGGAGCCCTGGTGCACAAAGTCTAGAGACAAAATTTCCTAAAATCGATCACAGAATTCTGGAAAGCTCAATATAACAATATATCAGTCCATAGGATTGACGTTTTCAAGTCTAGCCTAGCATATTCTGGCAGTGTTTTTTGGAACTCCCTCTTTCACTTAGTCTTAGATTACTGAAACGTTTAAATCGCGGATTACTGAAACGTTTAAAACGTCTAAACAACACTGAAACGTTTAAATCACTTTATATGCCATATCATGATTGTGCGCTGACTGGTTGTCCTTTCATGTTAAACTTGATGACTGTAACTCGCCTGCAACGTTCAACCTTAGTGTTTCCGGGCCATTCTTCACGCATTTACCCACCAGATGTTTGCTACCCCCATTCACCTCTGTCTAATATTATGTCTATATGGTGAATATTGACAACTTCTTCCAAGCACTGGGCGCGAAAACAGCATAGCTCAGCCAAAACCAGATAAATGTCTGAGTTCCACATCTAATTTTTTCACCGTTTAACTGTTGTTTAAGCGTCGTTTTTTAGCTTGATAAAAGGGATTACCGCGAAAATTTGAAGTGTTGTGTTTTGTCCTGATAAATAGAGCTCATTTGAACCTTTTATTTGTTTGGATCTCAGATACACTAGAACCAAATGTCCGGTGGTTAAGAGGAGGCATTTTGTCGGAACGGAAGACTTTTTTTATATATATATATATTTTTTTAGTCTCTGATTAATAACTTGTTCCTCCTCCTTTAAATCACGCCGGCGATTATCACCAATGTCAAGGTCGCACCTCGGCGCGCGGTCGAAACCAAACGCTTGCAGCTTTCAACAGCGACAGTTCATAAGAAGAAACGATAGTCAGCATCGATGTACGTACGATCAACCACCGCCACCATATTGTGTGGCTAAACAGGTCATAGACAAGGCAGAGCGTTGCATCCATTCAAGCAACAGACATGAGGTGCTTTTTACAGTGCGATCATCTAAACACCTGACTCATCACGTCGCAAATTATCGTCTGCTACTGGCAGACTATAACAGCAACGCTTAACACCCCCACCACACCACACCCAACCCTCCTTTTATAACAGTTCTGACTGCATGCTACTAATCCTAATTCCTACTAATCCTATCTCCTTCTCTAATCCAAATTGAGATGCTGTTGTTGTTGTTGGTCAGTGTTACGTGAATGAGGTTATCTGGAGGATTAGGTTACAAAATATTTACAATATACACATTTTAATGACTTCTGGGTGGGAGCCTTGCCAGGTAGATTTACAGCTGTCTTTTTATCCCTACTTTGAATTTAAAAAAATAAAAAAATGTATTGTTGAATCAATTTCACGGAATTAATTTCTTCACTTTCTTCCAATTGTTTGTGGACCTTATTCCAAGAAATGTATGAGAGAATATATCTAGATAGGTCAGTACATTTCGTACATGCCGTAAGTACAATCAATGCATGCAACTAGTTGTTTTCTAACTATGTGATCGATATTAGCCACATTTAAGAAGAGCCCTGATTCAGCCTCAGAATCAGTAACAGTTGCTATCTGTGGTTGTTTTGAACGTGCCCAGGATCCAGTCTTCTCAAAACATGGTTTGTGCGAGAAAGTCGTCCTTTCTCCAACCGGCGGAAGAGATCAAACTTTTTAAAAGTTTAAAATTTAGGATATTTTAATTAAGCTTTAATTTCCTGCTGGGGTGAATAAAGTATATTGTAATGTACGCAGGGGAATAAACAAACCACCGCTTATCCGTGTTTGTAATACTACACACACACACACACGCACACACACACACACACACACACACACACACACACACACACACACACACACACACACACACACACACACACACACACACACACACAAACATACGCGCGCGCGCGCACGCACGCACACACGCACGCACAGGGGAGACAGACAGACAGACAGACAGAGACAGACCGAGAGACGGAGAGAGGGGGAGAACAATTAATCAATTTTAAAATAGCTCTCTCTCTCTCTCTCTCTCTCTCTCTCTCTCTCTCTCTCTCTCTCTCTCTCTCTCTCTCTCTCTCTCTCTCTCTCTCTCAATAATACTTACGTTGGCCATTTGAACGCCGAATGATATTTTCCAAAAATGTATTCTGAGGGGCCACAAGGCCTCTTCTTGCCCCGGGCATTTTGATAATGTCTTATTTCATGACACTTGACCCACACGAGCTAGGAGCTGAATGTTCTTAGCGTCCTTTCCCACCTGGCTGCCATTGGTATAACGAACGGATCATGGCGAATGCCAGGGAAACGTCAGTGTTCACCTGTATTTCATTATACACACAAGAACGGGAACAATTCAATACTGTCGTGATTCCATCAACAGCAAGAACGTAACAACAATTCCACAAATTCTGGAATAAGATTTTCTTGATGTACCTGGCAGGTAAAAACAAATTTTCGTTTATCGTGCACAGCCATGAGACGCAATGCGCATGCCCATGCTGATTATGCACACAGTGTAAATGTATCAGCACAGCAAGACTCCTGTTCCAGAACTATGATGTAGTGGTCGCCTTGACGACGGTTGACAGCGTCTGCGTCGTGGCACAGTCCCCTGGCGTTGACACAGTGCATGGAGCCGACGGGTATTGATTAAAGCGACCGAAGTGACAGCATTCGCCTAAAGAGAAAACTGTGTTATTTCCATGATATTGTATGTACAAAGCCCAAGTGGATGAACTTGTTGCGCCACATCAAACGCCACGAACAGACGCACAAAACAACAGCATCATGTTTCTATTTGGGCTGCCTGCCTGCCCTAAATATTTCATTATTACCAGCCTTATTGATTTCCTCCTACCACTCCTCAATTACTAACTCCACTTAGCGTGGTTGCCAGTGCCCGTAATGCAGTTTTAGCTGCCCATGGCTAACGTACAGTGGCGTTCACTGTCTATTGCTTCTTGCTGATCACACACGCCATTTTTGATGAGACAATATCTTCTGCATTTCAAATTGTTACTAAACCGATACATAGCACAGCACATGATTTGTTGGCTTGTTTGCTGCATTCCTGTTGTTCATAATGTGCAGGGTGTAAAAAGCCCTGAACTAATTCTACTGATGCTGGTGCGAATTTAGAATGAAAGCAAAATCAAGACATTTCTCTTCTCAGAAATGTTCGTTAAGCAACATTGTCATTTACCCCTATCAGTCTGTACTATGTGTGTGTGTGTGTGTGTGTGTGTGTGTGTGTGTGTGTGTGTGTGTGTGTGTGTGTGTGTGTGTGTGTGTGTGTGTGTGTGTGTGTGTGTGTGTGTGGTGTGTGTGTGTGTGTGTGTGTGTGTGTGTGTGTGTGTGTACATCTTAGTCATGCTTGAACCTTTGTTAACGTGTACATTATGTGTTAGCTTTTGTTAAATTGCGGATAACATTTTCCATCTCGATATACATTATGTATGTTCAGTGCTTTGAGCCCCCGGGTAGGCGCTTTACAAAGTTTCATTACTATTATTGTTATTAAATCGCGATGTACATGAACCTTACCCCCTGTCAACAAAGTAGGCCTGTTTTCATCCTTTGGGTGGATAAGTTAGTGAGTAACTGGACATTAAAATCCTGTCAATCGTTCAGGACTGTCTGGGTGGGACCATACAATACCGGAGTAGTGACACAGAAAGAAAACAGCTGTTTAGAAATAAGCGACCAAATAATAAAAATGCTATTGATGCTAAATTGTATTTAGGGAGGTTTTAGATCTATTGATTCATCCAATGAATCAATGGGAGCGGGGATAGCTCAGTGGTTAGAGCGCCGGACTCGTGATTGAAAGGTCGCGGGTTCGAATCCCTGCTGGAGGGGTGGGAGAATTTTCTCCTCCGGAGTCAGCTCTCTGTGCTGACTCTTATTTTTGTATCCGTTTCACCCCCGTGTTACCGCGCGCAGTAGCACGCAGAAGATTCCGGCCATTCTGCCAAAAGTGCAGATGCATACACGCTAAAGACGCATATATCTTACATCTGTGGCTTTGCATGAAGCGACATAGTGCATGGTTGTATGATGTACGCGCCAAGACGGCAACAGTTTCATGTGGCACCCGCCGTGCTAGCGCTGTAAGTAGACCACTTCGGTGGATATTCAAAAACACGCTATAAAAAAGCTATCCATTCATGTAGAATCACACGCAAGCGCAGTGAGTCTGCTCTAGAGCGGAGAATAGCGCTATATAAAAGCGATCAGCATCAACATTAGAATGCACAGATGCCATACGTTTCTTAACAAGTCTAGTCAAGATATCACAGTCTTTGCACAATCCATGGGTAAAGCTGTGAATATCACAGCAGCATGCATTATAAATATGAACATTAATCAAGTAATCAACTGATTACTCAGTAACAATCTTAGTGGCAATCTTTCTCCGTTGTTATAAAGAGAAGCATTCATGCATAAACTTTTACCCTTGTGTAATGAACTTCAGTAAGTCAGTCAGAAAGTCGTTTTGATTTTACAGCCTGAGTAAATCTCAGTGAAAATCAGCCATACTGTAAACTGGCGTATGGTTGTATGATATACACAGAACGCGCCCCGAGACGGCAGCAGTTTCACGTGGCACCAGCCATGTAACAACCAAACCACTTCTGTGGATATTCAAAACCCGCTAGAGAAAGTCACTCATTCGGAATCACATGCTGTGAGTCTGCTCAAGAGCAGAGAATAGCGCTATATAAAAGCGATAATTAATATTTATAGTCTTCCGGTCCGTGATGATCAATTTTTCTTTAATTTTGTACTGAACGCGTTACAGGGAATCTGTCTGGAAGTATCTTTTGCAGTTGTAGATAGTGATATGTGCTAATTATTGACTGTTTTGGCTGGGATGTTTGCTATTGATTGTGTTCTGTGTAGAACAGTGAGCCAGCTTTTTGCTCGTAAGAAACTGTGACTGTGATTTGTGCGAAGTGACCTTGTGTGGTTGACAAGGCATACAAACCCAAGAACTAAATAACTTAAACATGTGCAATGGTCCAGTCCTGATACGGTGGATGAAATATATGAGTATATATCGAATCTGTTTGGGAATTACACATTGTGCTACTTTATGAATGACTGCAGAATTATTTTGAAACAAAAGAACCCATCGGAAGGGAGTGATGTAAGATCCTCCAAAAAGCGAGAACAGCAAATCCGTCAGCAACCACAATCCTAGCTGTTGCCCAGTGACAGATGTCTTTTTTGTAAAAAGACTTGAATACAAAGAAACAACATGTTGAAAACATTAGTCAAATGTATGGCAGAAAACAACAACAACTGAGGATTCTGCCAAAGAAGCAACCAAAAGAAGACAAGATCAGCACATCCTTTTGAAGGTGCAAGATACTGACTTGGCTGCTCGAGAAGCACATTACCATGCCACCTGTCGGAGAAATTACACTCGAGAGGATGACAGACACCAGGAAACCATCAAAGACACTAAAACCATGGAAGAGCAAACTTCCAACAAGACCATATAAAAATTATTTTCAGTACATCGTTCAGTATGTTATGGGCAGAATCGTTTAGAGATAAAGAGATTACCACGTTAAGGAAAAATTCTGAAACTGGTACATGGCATGCATCTTCTCTGTAGAGGTAAATAAGTGATAGATGTCAACAAAATGTGTCAACATACCTTATCCTTGTTGAACAGTCACAATGCCACCATGCATAGATGCATTGATAATGCACATCAAAAGGGCCAGCTTTCAAGCACTCTGGATATTCCGCAGTTAAAGCAACTAAAACCATTCCTCGAGCAGATGGCCATGGCTTGCATACTGTGAATGGAAATGTGGGAGATAAACTGGACAGACTGTTTCTTCATGCCGCAAGACCTGGTTGAAATCCAGGTGGAGCAGCCCCGAAAGGAAGATGACTATCAAGAATACACAGAGCTTGAGAATCTTGATGGCTTCAGGTTTGTGGCTGACATATAATGTCTAAGCTGTTGGATTTCCAGCATGCGGGTGTAAGAAGAAGAGCGTAATGTACGAGACGGAGTGTAGACATGCAGCAGTTCAGAGAGGTAAGCAGGACCAGAACCATTTATAGCACTGAAACACATACAAGAGACTTTATACTTAATACGTTCTGAAATGGGAAGCCAGTGCAGTTTTTGCAGGAGAGGTGTTGAGTGGTGGTGACGGTGTGTCAAGAGAGCAAGTCTTGCAGCAAAGTTCTGAATTTTCTGGAGAGGTTGGATGACAGAGTTAGGTGTACCTATGAGGAGACGGTTGCAGTAGTCAAGCCGTGAAAGGATATAGGAAGTAAAAAAAGTCTTGGCTGCGTCTTCAGTGAGAAACCTGCGGATTGAACTAATGCGTTTAAGCTCGAAATAAGCAGTTTGGCAAGTTTTTATGACGTGCTTCTTCATGGACAGTTTTGGGTCAAGAATGAATCCAAGGTTCTTGGCAGAATCAGAGAAGGGGATGTTGTGAGAGCCAAGAGTAACCGAGTCAGGGAGGGGAACGGTAGAAGGTTTCAAGGAAGACGAAAAGGGAAAGAGAAGAGCTTCTGTTTTGTCGTCGTTCAGTTTGAGCTGATTTTCTGGCATCCATGTTTTTATGTCGTCTGTGCAGGCATTGAGTTCTTTGGTGAGGTTGGTTTCTTCACTGAGAGGAGCAGATTTCTGGAGCTGTGTGTCATCTTCGAAAAGCTGATGGTTTACAGAGTGGTTAGCTATGATATCGGAGAGAGGCGTAGTGTACAGGACGAAGAGTACTGAGCCCTGAGGCACGCCGTACATGAGCTGTGATGGTGACGAAGACGAGTTATTGACAGAAGTGGACTGATATCTGTCTGAAAGGTATGAGTGAAACCATTGGAGTGCAGTAGACTGAATGCCAAAACAGAGTTCAGGTGGGAGAGGAGAATTTGGTAGTCAGTAGTGTCAAAAGCAGCAGAAAGATCCAACAAAAGAAGAACAGAAATGTTGTCATTGTCCAGAGCGGAAAGAATATCGTTTACAATACGTAACAAAACGGTCTCAGTGCTGTGTCCTGCTCGATAGGCTGACTGAAAGGGATTTCTGAGTTTGTTTTCTTGGAGATGGGAGAGAAGTTTGTGGAGAACGACTTTTTCAAGAATTTTGGACAGAAATGGAAGGTTAGAAATTGGACGGTAGTTTTTCAAAAGATTTTTGTCAAGTGATTTTTTTTTTGTCAACAGAGGTTTGACGACAGCTGTCTTCAGATCACGTGAAACAATATATATATATGATCATATATATATATATGATCGGGGGGGTGGGGGTGTCAGTCGACAATTATGAATAATACAAAAGAGTAACAAATCTACTCATAATAACACTGGGAGACTATACGCATCTATATACACACTAGAAACAAAGAAACTGATGGGGTGGGAGGGGGGGGGGGGAGGTATTTACAACGAACTGCTTTTGAACCATTTTTGGAGCTGTGTTTTGAAGCTGGTAAGTGAATTGCATGACTATTTGAGTTGGGGTAGTATTCCACAGGGATGCGCCTGAAAATGAGAAGCTAGTTTTAAAAAGGTATATTTTCGGTTTGGGCAGTGTTATGAATCGAGATGTGGCGTGAGTGTTGGAACAGATAAAAAGCTGTTTAAGATACGGAGGCGCAAGATGTATGTATGCTTTGAATACTAACACTGCCTTATTGAACATAAGCTGTTTTTAAACTTATAAACATCACAGAAATGAGCACAATTCAAATCAAAAAGAAAGGCATCTTTTTTAAATCGTTTAAATGTTCTAACATTTGAATAATAATAAGAGAGAATGAAAGCGTGCCCACGAAGGGAAAGAACTAGATCTACCTGGATCAGAGAATAACGCGCTCTTTTCGATGAACTAGATCTAGTACGTTGTTCCAAGCACTGGGCATTGATCACAACAACAACACACAGCAAAAAAAAAAAAAAAAAAAAAAAAGCCTGCCCACAAAGGGGAAAAAACTAGATCTAGCTGCACTAGAGAATAGCGTGCTCTTTTTGATGTACTAGATGTAGTACGTTGTTCTGTTCCAAGCACAGGACATATATCATAAGAAATAAGAGAGAGAGAGAGAGAGAGAGAGAGAGAGAGAGAGAGAGAGAGAGAGAGAGAGAGAGAGAGAGAGAGAACTCGAACTCGAAAACTTTATTTTACAAGGTTCAGTCAGAAACCTGTCTAACAACTAGTCCTTGCTAAGCTACTAATGAGTAGATATCAGATTACAGGTATTATGTATATACATATAGGCATGAATGAGCGAGTGAAACGTTTTACATGAGAATTTCCACACAAACATAGCGTGTTCACAGCGCCAGATGAACACATGCTATACATCATTCACGGAGTGCTCGAAAGAAAGCCAGAAAGAAGAAAAGCGCGGTAGAAGAAGACCCACGAAAAAGCCCCGTGAAAATTAAGAAATATGAGCACTTAGAAGAGCTGAAATCAACAGAATCACTAAAGAGAGAAAGGCCTTTGAACAAACCTGAAAACTGAACTAAGTATATCAAAACAGCCCTGCAAATTGCTAAGAACTGAACAGAATAACCCCCCCAAAAAGAACTAAGTATATCAAAACAGCCCTGCAAATTCCTGAGAACGGAACCCCTAAAAACAGGAAGGCCAAAAAACAAGCCCGAGCTGAAAAAGTTAACAAGTGTCCGGATCCTATAACGCCCTAAACAGAACAGAACAGAATCACATCAAACACGAACTGAGTGGAAAATCGCCATAGGAAATATTGGTGTTTTATGCCCAGTCAACCAGAACGGTTATATCAGGGTGAGGAGAGAGTGAGAGATGTACTATGTAAAAAACAGCTGTGATGCAGACAAATACAGCAGAATGGCTGGGTAGACAGAGATCAGCTGCAAGAAGGGAGCTGAAAACAGGCATCGTGGGGAGAATTTTTGGACTGAAATATAAGTGAAAGGGCCGGTAGACAGAAACTAGACACTAGAAATGAGTGAAAGGGGTGGAGCAGCTTAGTTTAAAGACCCCCGGCACGAGAAGCCGGCTCCGTGGGGGCATAAAGAAAAGGGAAGAAAGGAAACACTCTAAGAAGAAGGAGCCCTACAAAAGTGCTAAAAAGAGCACAGTCACTTAACTGGAAGAAGACCTCAGCAAAGCCCCTAAAAGAAGTCCCCATAACAGAAGGCAGTCACACTAAGTACTAAAAGGAGTGAAGCTAGGTAGAATAGCTGGGTAGACAAAGACCTAATAAAAAATAATTTAAAAAAAAGTGTTTGAAGAGAACCGAGCTATATGAAATGCTAAAAAAGAACATAACCACTCACACCTGGGTAGGAGAAGACCTAAGCAAGTTCCATAAAACAAGAAGACACTAAAGAGGCAGTCAAAATGTCACGTGTTTGTAAAGCAGGTCTGTTTTTCTTACGGTGGATCACCGCGGACCCCTCCCCTTGAGGGAACTTCACTCCAACGACAAAACATTAGTGTGGAGAGACCCTGGGGGATCTTGGGCTTGTTTACGACCTGTTTACCATTATGGGTGAAATCATCCCACCAGTGTTGCTTGTCACGCGTCACCTACACAGGAATTAATAGCATGCATTCTCAGAAGACAAAGCAGCCTTATATAGGGAGTACTAGAAAGAACAGAACCAGAAAGAAGAAAAGCGCGGTAGAAGAAGACTCACAAAAAAGCCCCGTGAAAATTAAGAAAAATGGGCCCTTTGAATAGCTGAAATCAACAGAATCACTAAAGACAGAAAGGCCTTAGAACAAACCCGAAAAAAGAACTAAGTTCATCAAAATATCCCTGGAAATTGCTAAGAACGGAACCCATAAAGACAGGAATGCCAACGAACAGGACCAAGCCAAAAAACAACAACTAACAAGTGAATTGATCCTTCAACGCCTAAACAGAACAGAACAGAACGACATCAAACAAGAACCGAGTGAAAAATCGACACAGGAAATAAAAGGGAGGTAACTTGGTGTTTTATGCCCAGTCAGCCAGTACGGTTATATGAGGGTGAGGAGAGAGTGAGAGAAGTACTATATAAAAAAGAGCTGTGATGCAGATAAATACAGGAGAATGGCTGGGTAGACAGAGATCAGTTGCAAGAAGGGAGCTGAAAACAGAGGCATCGTGGGGAGAATTTTTGGAATGAAATATAGGTGAAAGGGCCGGTAGACAGAAACTAGACACTAGAAATGAGTGAAAGGGGTGGAGCAGCTTAGTTTAAACACCTCCGGCACGAGAAGCTGGCTCCGTGGGGGCATAAAGAAAAGGGAAGAAAGGAAACACTCTAACAGGAAGGAGCTCCTAGCCCTACAAAAGTGCTAAAAAGAACACAGTCACTTCACTGGAAGAAGACATCAGCAAAGCCCCTAAAAGAAGTCCGCATAACAGAAGGCAGTCACACTAAGTACTGAAAAGAGCAAAACCACTAAGAAGAATAGCTGGGTAGACAAAAACCTAACAAAAAGCCCTAAAAAGAAGTGTTTTGAAGAGAACCGAGCTGTATGGAATTCTAAAAAGAACACAGCCACTAACACCTTGGTAGAAGAAGACCTAAGCAAGTTCCCTGAAAAAAAGAAGACACTAAAGAGACAGTCAGATTGTCACGCCTTTGTAAAGCAGGTCTGTTTTTCTTACGGTGAATCACCGCGGACCCCTCCCCTTGAGGGAACTTCACTCCAACGACGAAACATTAGTGTGGAGAGACCCTGGGGGATCTTGAGCCTGTTTACAACCTGTTCTCCATTATGGGTGAAATCATCCCGTCAGAGTCGCTGTCACGTGTCACCTACACAGGAATTAATGGCATGCATTCTTAGAAAACAAAGCAGCCCTATATACGGAGTGCTAAAAAGAACAGAACCAGAAAGAAGAAAAGCGCAGTAGAAGAAGACCCATGAAAAATCCCCCAGAAAAATTTAAAAAGTGAGCCCTTTGAATAGCTGAAATCAACAGAATAACTAAAGAGATAAAGGGCTAAACACAAGCCTGAGAAAAACAAATCAGCATAAACAATAATAAATAAAATTTAAAAAGCCCGGCAAATTGCTAAGAACAGAATCGAAAAAGACAGGAAGGCCAAAGAACAAGCCCTAGGTGAAAAAGCTAAACATTGAATGGATCCAAGCTCAGCAAACTGGTGAGAACAGAACCAGTAAGGAAAGAGCTGGGTGGAACACGGCCCAGCAAAAACGAAACAAACAAAAGACGAAAAGGTCGCACACAGAAGAGAGAAAGGAGCCCTATGACGCCCTACAGAAAACAGAAAAAAGAAGCAACCAGAAGAGAAAGAAGCCACAAGAAACATGCAAAAAAGAGGAGAACGACATTAAAGAGGAGCAAGTGGAGAAAGGCCTAAGAACAAATGCGCTCAGAAGTGAAAGGAACCCTCAAAGTGATAAAAATACAAAACAACTAAAGCAAAAATTTGCATCAAAGACAGCCTTAGAAAAAAGCTGTACAAAACAAAACAAAAACAAACAAATCGCGAGACAAAGAGATAGAAACAGGGAGACAGAACCGGAACTGACACATTTCTTCAAAAATAACTCGTTTGACATTTCTCTGTATCGGGAGTTTCTTTACACAAGCCACTTCCTTTTTATGTGGGGAGTTTCTCTGGCTTCATTTTTATCTGGGGAGTTTCTCTTACACATCCCGCGCTGGCTTTATTTTTCTGTGGGGAGTTTCTCTTACACATCCCATGCTTGCTTGATTTTTCTGTGGGGAGTTTCTCTTACACATCCCGTACTGCCTTTATTTTTTTCTGGGGAGTTTCTCTTACAAATCCCATGTTTGCTTTTTTTTTTTTTTTAATGTGGGGAGTTTCTCTTAGACATCCCATGCTGGCTTCATTTTTATCTGGGGAGTTTCTCTTACACATCCCGTGCCGGTTTCATTTTTATCTGGGAGTTTCTATTGCACATCCCTTGCTGGCTTCATTTTTATGCGGGAAGTTTCTCATACACATCCCGTCCTGTCTTCAGTTTTATGCAAGGAGAAACTTCTTACACATTCTGTGCTGGCTTTTTTTTTTTTTTTTTTTTATCTGGGGAGTTTCTCTTACTCGTCCCATGCTGGTTTTATTTTTTAGCGGCGGAGTTTCTCTTACACATCCCGTGCTGGCTTCATTTCCCTCTCGGGAGTTTCTCTTACACATCTCGTGCTGGCTTCATTTTTATCTGGGGAGTTTCTCTTACACATCCCACGCTGGCTTCAATTTTATGTAGGGAGTTCCTTTTACACATCCCTTGCTCTTTTTTTTTCTCTTTTTTTCTTCTTTTTCTTATATATACATGGGGAATTTCTCTTACGCATTACATGCTGGTTTCTTTTCTTTTTTTATCTGCTTGCACATCCCGTGCTGGTTTCTTTTTCTTTTTTCGGCGGAGTTTCTTTTACATATCTCGTGCTGGCTTCATTTTTGTCTGGGAAGTTTCTCGTACACATCCCCTGCTGGCTTCATTTTTCTATGGGGAGTTTCTCTTTCACATCCCGTGCTGGCTTCATCTTTATCTGGGAATTTTCTCTTATACATCCTATGCTCTCTTTTTTTTCTTTTTTCTTTTTATCTGGGGAGTTTCTCTTACACATCCCGTGCAGGTTTCTTTCTTTTTTCTTTTTCTTTTTATCTGGGGAGTTTGTCTTACACATCCCGTGCTGCATCTTTTTTTTCTTCTTCTTTTTCTTCTTTTTCTTTTCTTTTTTATGTGGAGAGCTTCTCTGAAATGCAATCTTCTCTTAAGATGACCCCTAAAGAAAAGAGCTGGGTGGAAGATGGCCCAGATTTTTGTGTGTGAAAAAGTCACATTCAAAACAGAGAAGGACAACACCAAATACAAAGCGGAACAAAACCAAACAAGAACTTAGCGACAAATGGCCACAGAAAAGAAATGGGAATAAAAGCAATGGGTCCTAGCTCTGAACAAGCCCTAGCTGAAAAAAGCTAAGAATTGAATGGATATAAGCTCTACAAACTACTCAGAAGACAATAAATTAATAAAAGAGCTGGGTGGTACATCTAGGAAAAAAAGTTTGTAAAAGTCACACTCAGAAGAGAGAACGAAGCCCTACGAAACCCTTAAAAGAACAGAACATCGAACAAGAACTGGGTGAAAAATGGCCACAAAAAAGGGGAAGAAATGAAATGGATCCGAGCTCTGAACAAGCCCTAGCTGAAAAAGCTAAGTGAATGCATCCGAGCTCAGCAAGCTGCTCAAAAGACAACCACTAAATAAAAGGGCTAGGTGAAAGATGGTCCAGGAAACAAGCATGAAAAGGTTGCACTCAGAAGAGAGAAAGGAGCCCTACAATGCCCTAAACAGAACAGAACAAAAAACACTGAACAAGAACTGAGTAAAAAAATAGCCACAGAAAAGAAAAGAGACCAACAACAAAATCAACACTGTTACTAAGGATAAACAGATTGGGAAAAAGCGTTAAAAGAAAAAGAAAGAGTCGCACTCACAAGAGAGAAAGGAGCCCTACAACACACTAAACAGAACGGCAGAACAGACAACGTCGAAGAAGAATTGAGTGAAAAATGGCCACAGAAAATGAAAGAGAAGAAAGAAACACTCTATCGCAAAGGATAAACTAAAAACTAAAAAAAAAAAAAAAAAAAAAAAAAAAAAAAAACGCAGTTACTAAGGACAAACAGCTTGGAAAAAAAGCTTGAAAAAGGCTCACTCAGAAAAGAGAAGGGAGCCCTCCAACACCCTAAACAGAACAGAACAGAACAGAACAGAACAACACTGAACAAGAACTGAGTGAAAAATGTCCACACAAAAGAAAAGGGAAGAAAAGAATAGCTCTAACACGGAGTCCTACAACAGTGGTTAAAAAAAAAAAAAAAAAAAACAGTCATTAAGGACAGACAGCTATATATTTGGGGAGTTTCTCTCACACATCACATGCTGGCTTCTTTTTATGTGGGGAGTTTCTTGCACACATCCCATGCTGGATTCTTTATGTGGGGAGTTTCTCTTACACATCCCGTGCTGGCTTCTTTAGGTGAAAGTTTTTTCTTACATGTCCCATGCTGGCTTGTTTATGTTGGGAGTTTATCTTACACATCCTGTGCTGGCTGCTTGATGTAGGGAGTTTCTATTACACATCCTGTGCTTGGTGCTTTATGTGGGGAGTTTCTCTTACACATCCTCTGCTGGCTTCTTTGTGTGGGGAGTTTCTCTTACACATCCTGTGCTGGCTTCCTTATGTGGGGAGTTTTTCTTACTCATCCTGAGCTGGCTTCATTGTGTGGGGAGTTTTCTTACACCTCCTGTGCTGGCTTCTTTGTGTGGGGAGTTTCTCTTACATGTACTGTGTTAACTTCTTCATGTGGAGAGTTTCTCTTACACATCCCATGCTGGCCGCTTTATGTGGGGTATTTCTCTTACATTTCCATGCAAGCTTCTTTATGTTGGTAGTTTTCTCTTACACATCCTATGCTGGCTGTGTAATGTGGGGGAGTTTCTCTTACATGTCCCATGCTGGCTGTATAATGTGGGGAGTTTCTCTTACACATCCCGTGCTGGCTTCTTGATATGGGGAGTTTCTCTTACATGTTCCCTGGAGGGTGGTGGCTGCTTTAAGTTGATATTTTCTCTTATACATCCCATGGATGTGCTTACTATACCAACTGCTTATCAAAAAAAAAAAAAAAAAAAAAAAAATCTTTCTGTTGGAAGAAAAAAGAAAATAGAACATAAATAATAAATAAAAAGGTTTAAATTCTCTTACACATCTCATGCTGGCATCTTTCTGTATGGAATTACTTCTTAAAAAAGAAAAGAAAGCCATGAAAACTGAAAGTAAGTGTGTGTGTGTGTGTGTGTGTGTGTGTGTGTGTGTGTGTGTGTGTGTGTGTGTGTGTGTGTGTGTGTGTGTGTGTGTGTGTGTGTGTGTGTGTGAAAGAGAGAACTCTAGAAGTGAAAAAATTAACATAACTGGGTGATTATGCTGGCCAAAGTAGAGGCCAAAGTCCCTTCACAGGCTCCACAAGGTGACAGCTGGGGCTCCAGCAATAGGTTCAGAAATAAGTACAAAGATGGAATGGCTTCCTGTTAAACCATCTTTGCAATAACTAAGGAACTAAGAGACCAAAACAATGAATCAATTAATAACTTAATCACTCCAGCATCCTTTGATCTAGAAAGTGCTTAACTAGACAGAGGTAAAATGGGTATATACCCGCCACAGGTTCCAGAGGATACAGTTTTGTCTGCAAGTGGTCACATTTCGGCCTTGAAAGTGTGCATGCGTGGGAAGGGGTGTGGGATTGTATGGACGTGAATGTGGGCATGAAGGGATAGGATGAGTTAGTTAGTAATTGGATGTTAACGTCCTGTCAGATAGGATGAGGATCGTGATAATTATACTTGGCACAATTATACATCAGTCATGTTGAGTGATACTCTCTAATTTACAGTGCACTTCCATAAGTAATATATATTCTGTTTAATTATGCTGCTGGTATTAACCTTGCCTGTGTGTTGTTGCGCACTCTTAAAACTTAATCTTTTATACGTATACTTTTTTTTTATATTACTTTTTCCTTTAAATGGAATAAAGAAATACTTAATAATAATAACCATCATAATCACAGTAATAGTCATGATAACGAAATGGTTATACTGCGCAAACCTGTAACATAAAAACAGAACTCAGCACGCTACACAAAATTCAGAAGTAAATGACATACACGCTAAGACACCCCAAGTGAAAAACGACAATAACAATGACTTGATTTGAATCAATGCAAATGCAGCTAAACAACTCTTTCTTTCGTTCCTCACCTCTGCCAGCGTGCACTTCATTCTTACAATATTCCAAATGAAGGGCTTGTAGACAAAGAGCATGTTCAGAATGTTGCGGGTTTTAAATCCAAAATGCTAGCTACAATTTGCAATCTAATTCTTGTAGAAAAGACCAGCGTCCAAAACAAACAGAACTGACAATCGTTTAAAAGCTGATTGCATACTACTTGGCAGTAGGAGCCCCTTGTCATAAAGAAATGTAAACTAATGAAAAATATCTGCATTAAGTAACCAATGGCAGCCCCCAAAGAAAAGAAAAAACAAAAAACAAAACCGACAATAAAAATATTAAAAACTGATCAATAAAGAAAAAATAAACAGATCAGCGGTGCAGGCAAAGACCTCAAATGTGTTGTATTGTATGCGCCAGTAGACATGGGCAACATCCACCTTTTTATACTCAGAGTGTACCCTCTCTTTTCTTGTTCTGTAAAAGCTGAATAAATTTGATAACCAAAGCAGCATAAGTCTTTGTAGATTCACGATTATTAGCACAGACTGTGTTACAAGACTACTGTTTCAAATGTTTTTTGCTGTTCGTTTACATGTGTTGTTGGCCGACTTCTTATTGTTTGTCAGTAGGCCTACAGATACACCGCACAGAACAATGATATGTAATTCCTTCTCCTTCACTTTCTGTACACGCTGTTAGCTAAGTCTGTTCTTTGTTTCTTGTTGTCTGTGTCAATAAAAAATAAAGTTTAAAAAAGACACGTAGATACATCTGACGGTGACTGCACTGAATATGGGACTGATTAATAATAACCAGTTCCTTATCGTGCGCATTCAGCTGCACAGCGTAAAAAGGCTGTCAGTGAAGACTGGCAGTTTTGTTGCTGTTTAACTGGATCCATACCAAGATGTACGTACTTGTAATAAACAGCTCACACAATGGGTTTTCTTCATCATTTACTGCAAACTGTGAAACATTTGTCGGATATGTTTTGCTGTAGCTAGTTTGTCAAAACTCCCTGGCTACAACAAAACTGACACAACTTGTGTTTTGTATTTCATGATAATTACCCACTCAGACCTATCGTGTAAGCTCTCTCTCTATAATATTATCCCCGTCAGTTTTATTTCTTCAAACATTATACACTGGCATAGTACGAAATGTACTAATAAATATATGTGAACATGCCAAAGTGCTGCACACTTGAAATTTATTTGGTCTACACACACACGCGGACGCTCGCGCACACACACACACACACACACACACACACACACACACACACACACACACACACACACACACACACACACACACACACACACACACACACACTCTCTCTCTCTCTCTCTCTCTCTCTCTCTCTCTCTCTCTCTCTCTCTCTTTCTCTCTCTCTCTCTCTCTCTCTCACACACACACACACACACACACACACACACACACACACACACACACACACACACACACACACACACACACACACACACACACACACACACACACACACGCACACACACAACTGGTGACATAACTGAGAGGGGTAAATGTGGATATTCGGTTCCCGCAGCTACGTGCGGATAGGATCAGCATATACCGGGGGGGAAAAGTCAGCAATCGGTCAGACGTACCGGCTGTTATGATGTTTGACCGGTTCTCAAAGAACAAACAAAAAAGAACAGCAACAAAACTCAGCACAGTGTGTGTGTGTGTGTGTGTGTGTGTGTGTGTGTGTGTGTGTGTGTGTGTGTGTGTGTGTGTGTGTGTGTGTGTGTGTGTGTGTGTGTGTGTGTCGCGCCTGGAGTATTTGTTCTCCACATGTTGCTGACAGACAGCAACGTCAGGAACAGTGCGAATTTGGTGCGGCCGCCGTGAAGCTTGTCCAGCCCAGTGCCTACAGCCGAGTTGGCCCACTCCTCATAAATTGCTGGGGTTTTCGACTTGGGCATAAGGCCTATTTCATTTTTCTGATACTTTACAAACCAAAAACGCTAGGCTTGACAATCTCTACCATTTAGTCTGCAATTTTGTGTCAGTGAGTTGTGTGAACGGACTCCGTGAACTCAGTCGGTTCAGTCACAGTTCGCGCGCGGTAGAAGTATGGCTTCGTGACACTGCACAGTTGAGTTTTACTCACCGTGCGCTTCTTCGTTTTGTCACATAATGCTCACTGGAAGACAGACAGATGGGGAGCGGTGCTAGGATTTTTATATATATATATATATATTTTTTTAGTAGTATAGAAGACAGATAGGGGGGGGGGGGGGGGGGGGGGGCTAAGGCATTGAGAATACAGTCCGTTACTGACCGTGGGCCGAACGTCGTTAACGGCTACAAACTGCACTTCCTGACCCCCACAATGAAGCAACAGAGCCTTTTTGCATACCTCATGCACATTTCCCAAGGCAGTCAGATGTATAATTTAAAACTCTTTTTTTTATCTGTCCCATTTTGCATGGACCACCAAAGCTTCACTGCTGGGATCAAACTTTTCCACACAGGAAATGTTCACGCCCATCTTTCGCCACGCCTAGTAGCAGCTAGGCCTACGAGCAGTTCACACACTGTCGGAAAAGTTCTTCCAGATTCACCAGGTTTCTCGCTCGTCGCCAGTCTGTAGTGTGTCGGTCTTGTGTCACAGTGTACACATCCACTCATCACTGAAACGCGCACACTCTAGACCAACACTGTATGCAGGTTTATTCCACCCCTCGATGGCAACTTCAGTGAGAAGTGTACGAAGATTCACAGTCTGCACAAAGCATGGCCGGTCAAAGTTACCGTTTTCAGTTTCTTTGCGCATTTCTACAGTTACTGTTTATTATTATATTATATGACCTATCGTCTGCTACAAAAACCCGCAGCAGTAGCAGTATCAGTAGCAGTAGTCCATTCCTACAGATAGACTCGGCCCGCGATGCTTATAATATATCAACTGTAGTCACAGCCGGCGAAGGAGCTACAGCCATACAAAAGTAAAGCGCGCGCGCGCGCGCACACACACACACACCGTGCACACACACACACACACACACCGTGCACACACACACACACACACACACACACACACACACACACACACACACACACACACACACACACACACACACACACACACACACATACACAGTGACCGCATCACGTCTGATTCCATGCCAATGACTGACTCGAGAAATGAGACAAATAATCAGTGTATTTGTGTGTGTGTGTGTGTGTGTGTGTGTGTGTGTGTGTGTGTGTGTGTGTGTGTGAGTGAGTGAGTGTGTCGTGTGTGTGTGTGAGGAGAGCCGAAGCGGAATCGAAAGTAAAAGTAAACATGATCCTTTACGTCCACAGAAACCATAAAGCTTATTAGGGACGGGGAGAATGGGGGGAAGGGGGTATGGAGGTGGGGGAAGAGGGAGAGTATATACCTATCGCTACACTGTCACCACCAGAATGGTCTGCATTAAGATGGGCAGCGTTGAGAGCCATTTTAATGTTTCACTAGTTGTGAGGGACAAAGTCACAAGACCGTGTCCACAAACCACAACATTTTTCAAGAGAAAGGAGAGCCGAAGCGGTATCGAACCGAGGTCCTTCCGCTTACCAGCGTACCGCCTTACCGCTAGGCCAAACCGGCTCTATCGGAATCGAGCCGAGGCCCCTCTGCTTTAAAGGAAAAGTCCAAGGTTTTTAAGTATGCAAAATGACCATCGAAATAATTGACAAATGTGTCATTAGTTTGAGATTTAATGGAATAAAAAATGTGGGGAAAACAAGAAAAACAAATGTTTATGTTGATTTTTAATCGATTTTATTTTCTGTAGGCTGGCCGAGACTGCTGTCTCGAGTTCTCCATCAGTCACGTGACTCTCTCGGAAGTGACGTCAGTCTGGGGAGTCAGTGCGGTTCACTGAATGTGTATGCGTGTGGTCGACAAAAAGCTCTAACCATGCCGGCCTACTGTGTTGCAGCAAACTGTAACAACTCACAAGCAACCCAAAGCATAACTATGCACGAGTTCCCGCGGAATCGACCCGCTGTGAGGCGAAAATGGGTCAGATTTGTACAATTCAAACGAGCTGACTTTGATGCTGCGCCTCAGTCACGCCCGCAGTGTAGCGAGCAGACGGAAAGCCAAACTAACCATAACTAACTTTAACTAACCCCTCACTAACCCAGCTTCCATCTAGAAAAACAAAGGCTGCAGACTGATAAAGCAAAACGCTAATCAGGAATACCGATGACAAAGCATCGGGATGTAAACAAATGCAGACGACAAGAGAAATGCAAAATGGCTGCCCTAATCAGGCAAGCTAACAAGCTTTGCATCCCCCCACCCCCACCCCACCACCCCCCACTCCATGCCCCCTGTGACTGACAACTGATTTCTGAGTCTCAGGCGGTGAAGGCAGTGCAGAAGAGGTGTGTTTTGAGGCTGGATTTAAAAGATGTGAGAGATGGAGAGAATTGGGTTTGTATCGGAACACGACATTTCCACAGACCAGGCGCCTGATCAGTATTGAAAAGACGTGACCTTGACTGGCGCTTGTCAAGTCACAAGTTAACATGTGGGACAGAGAGCAGTTTGTCAGACTGAAGATTGTCAGTCGAAGGGATCTGTGGGGAGTGTATGAGGCTGGAGAGACAGTGTGAGAGGTAAGGGGGCAATGTACCATCAAAGTAGTGGAAAGCCAGTGTCACTAGTTTGTATTCAAATTTCAACTCAATGCGGCGCTGTTTGATGGGAAGCCAGTCAAAATGATATCAGAATAGGCCGTGTCACATGCTCACTACGCTTTTTATGAAACATCTGGTATCCCGAGTTGACTGGTACCATCATTTAGTAGACACAAACTGGAGTCCACAATATGTTCAACAAGTCGTTTACAAACCATATTTTTCTAAACTGAAGGTGCATGGGCGTTGAAACTAAGTATCCCACAATAACATATCCGTCTTGTTTGACACCGACAGTGCAATGTCTTTTATGCCAGTCTGTGTTCTCCATTCAGTGGAAAGTACACAGAGATGACCTTAAGCGTTGTCTGTTCATTAATTTTAACCATCGCAGTAGTAGCATAGACTTCTTCCACTGCCGCATTTGTTACCGGAAATGGGAACAGCGTATACCGGCTAGGTCACTGTGAACTTGAGATACCGATGAATAAAAGGTGTAGCCTTTCCGTCGGGCCTCATTTATGTTCTTTATAAAACAATTGTAGGTAAAAATCCAAGGAGACGGTCGGATCTAGCCCAGTTTTATTGCCGCACAACTCCGACATCTGAGGACACCGAGTCCCACACCGGGACACCTGGAACTTTGGGGGGTGAAAGTTCAGGGGACATCACTCCGCCCGGTCGCTTCAAGTGTTCCATCTGTAAGAGCAAAGCCCGTCAGTTGAGAGCCCCGCAACTAGACGGGCTTTGGTAATACTAACAGCAGAGACACTTCACTACACTTGCTGTAGTATCTCTGGTAAGATTTACCTATTTTCAATGTGTATGGCTCTGACCAGAGAAACCACACTACATGCTGTGCAAACTCCAAGCACGGATTTACGACATCCTTCCTTCAAGGAGGAAGGTGGCGGAAAGTGGTGTTCGGAGTGTGCATGCTGTGTTATCTCTGCCCTGACCCCTAGGCCGTGCCAAACTAGCTCCCGCACTGCACTGTGCGAATAGCCACTCCCTTTAACGGAAGTTGTTCGACGGCAAAACAATGTCACGTGCCGGTTGTCTGCACTCCACATTTAACTCTGTCAAGATCATCTAGCACATTGTACCGGTCGCCTGACACACAAAATGAGAGCATTCAACGCGCAGATTTGGCAAAATCAAAACTTCTGGTTTTGATGAAAGGACGGCTGACTAATTTGGGGGATCCGCACGGTACAGTAGATTTTTTTTTTTATTGACCTGAAATAATTTTCATTGTCGTCCGACTGGCCTCTGTATGCCGTGTGCCCTTCTTCTTCCGTAGTGTCCAACATTATGATTTCCCACAAAGACTGAGTCTACACTTTTAGTGCATGCTGGGGTGTTTTAGTGTGTCCATAACCCACCGAAGATTACATAGATTACAAGATCTTTAACGTGCGTATGTGATATATGGACACACGGCGACACCAAAGGGGCGCTTGTACACTTTTCCTGCACTTGCGGGCCCACAAGTTTAAAGATGCCACTCGCTTGACAGTGTCCCAGACCTTGGAGTTGGAGATCTGAAAGTATGTAAACTGCCCGCTGAATGTCTGGTCGCCGTCAACATTTAATGACTTATTGGGCACAAGTCCGTCCTGCAACATCATTGCCACATTGGAAAAACAGATCAAGATTATAACAGTTTGGTATGACCAAGTGCTTAAAATATTTAGTTTTTGAGTTTTTGGATTGAATAGTAATGAGAGAGTTATATTATACCATGGGAAATACTTTGAAAATGGTGGATTTTAACTTTGAAAATGGTGGATTTTATTGGTCAAAACTTGATTATTTTTAATTTTTTTACTGGTACTACTACTAGTGGTAGCACAATCAAAAAGAAGGGGCATCCAAATCTCCCCAAACTGCCTGCTGACGCAAACGATCTGCCTGCTGAGAGCAGATGGCCACATTGGGTGACAGCCAGGGATGGTCACTGAGTCTGAGAGTGAGAGCTGTCTTGTGGTGATAATGAGAATTTAATGCTTGCTGCATGTTCAGCATGCTGCACAGAAAGTGTAAACAGGCCCTAATAAAGGGTGTGTATTCTGGCACTGGAGATCTCAGATTATATTTTATATATAATATCATATCATATCAGTTTTATGACTTGTAGACTTTTTGATTTTAGCCTTATGGCTTATGTTTGCTAAATCATGATTTCAGTGTATAATTATTTCAGTATATATAATAATCTATGCAATATTTGCCACAGAATCAATGTGTTGCAAAAACAAATTACTGGAGACAAAGGTTCACCCCCAAACATCATGTGGATTAGGCTTTTCAAATTATACATAATAATATTAATAATAATAATAATGTACATTTATCATGCGCTCATCAATGTACTGAGTGCTTACATGATACATATTAACCTAAATATGATATTCTACACACATGTAGAGCATAGTCCTACCAAAACAATTTGCATAAAGTATTAAAGGAAAAGTCCAAGGTTTTTAAGTATGCAAAATGACCATCAAAATGATTGACAAATGAGTCACTAGTCTGAGATTTAATGCTATAAAAAATGAAGAAAAAAATGTTTATGTTGGTTTGTAAACATTTTATTTTCTGTAGGCTGGCCGAGACTGCTGCCTCGGGTACTCCTTAAGTCACATGACTTTCTCAGAAGTGACGTCAGTCTGGGGAGTTAGTGCAGTTGCCATCTTAGATTGTTCATTGAATGTGTATGCATGTGGTCGACAAAAAGCTCAAAGTATGCCGGCCTACTGTGTTGCAGCAAATTGTAACAACTCACAAGCCGCCCAAAGCATAACTGCACGAGTTCCCATGGAATTGACCCACTGTGACAGTGTGAGGAAAAAACGGGTCAGATTTGTATAATTAAACGAGCTTACTTTGATGCTGTGCCCATTTGTGTAGCAAGCACTTCGCTGAGTACGATTTCATAAACTTTATTGCGGAATACCAAATGGGATTTGCTTCAAAATGGAAGTTGTAGGGCTGTCCACAGGGTAACCGACTTGGAGAAAAAAATCCAGTTCGAATCTCCAAGAATGAAGCTGATGAGCAGCAAGCACACAGCGTGATACCAAAAATTGAGAGGTACCCTGAAACAAGCACTAACATGGCAAAGACAAAAAGTCTAACATGAATTCCTTCAGCAGAAAAGGCCATGAAAGAAAGAGACTGTAAGCAAAGAAAGAAAGAACAGACCACGAATGCCTGTGGCAAAGAAAGAAAGATCAAACCACAAATGCTGGTGGCAAACGAAAAATGTCTGCCCTAATCAGGCAAGCAAACAGCTGACACCAAATGAAAGAAGCAAAACAGCTGAAACCACCTCAAAACCCCAAAGGGTTGCCTACCTGCAAGCATATGGTGGAGGAGAAAAAAAAACACAAAACACACCACCAAATCATAACAGTGCAACAAAGGAGTGGATGACTACAGTCATAAGAGCACAGAGCAAAAATAACTGTGCCAACAACAAACAGATGGAAAGCCAAACTAACCATAACTAAACCCTCACTAACCCGGCTTCCATCTAGAAAGAAAAAGGCTGCAGACTGATAAAGCAAAACGCTAATCAGGACTACCGATGACAAAGCATCAGGATGTAAACAAATGTAGACGACGAGAAATGCAAAATGGCTGCCCAAATCAGGCAAGCTAACAAGTGGGTACGAAATGGCCAATAAACCAAAGAAAAAAGAAAGGAAGAAAAAAATGCATGGTGAAAAAGAAAGGGAACAGAGAGAAAAAACAACAACACTTTCTGAAAAGAAAGAGGAGGCAAGCATTGTCAGCGAGCAACGGGACAAAGGCTGGATACATGTAATCCATGTACACGATACAACACACTTAGCAGTGACAACAACACGGCAGGGCAACAGATGCTCACGAACTACCTCACACAAAGAAAGAATGAGCGGTCTCATTAAACATCAAGACTACCCCCCTCACTCATACATCGTAAATGAACAACATATCTTGAGAAACAAAAGGGCAAGTGAAGAGACAAAACAGTGAATGGCAAGAACCGGTAACTAGCCCAACCCCAAAACCTAACCCAGGGAGGCCACGAAATCGCTAATCTATTGAACTAGAATGAACAAAACTTTTTCATTTTTACATATGATGAAACAAACAAGGATAAATTGGGAAAATAAAACACCCAATAAAAGGCAGGCTCCCTGATGAGGTCCAGCCTGTTGCGAAAGCTAGAGTAAACAGAACGAAAAAGACTGAAATGCCATGCACCTAACAAGCCTCGAGAAAGATGAAATAACAAGGAAGAAATAAACAAAGTCCCAACTACTGACAATAGCATCGGAACTTCATCCTTGGAGATTCGAACTGCAAATTTGTCCAAGTCCGTTACCCTGTGGTTACTAGCCATTTTGCAGCAACTCCCCAGAGTGACGTAGTGTGCATATGTGCGCATGTTTTTCAGCATCATGGTGACGCTTTTGATATGACAGAAAATACCTGTTTTTGTGCATTTATATCCCTCAGATCACAATTACACCTACATCATTGTTCTCAGTGAACTGTAACGGAAATCGTGTCAAAAATCACCACAAACTTTGGACTTGTCCTTTAATAATAATTTTAGTATTATACAAAAAAAAAAAAAAATATGCACTACAAACACACACACACACACACACACACACACACACACACTCACACACAATGACTGTAGCAGAAACTGGGTACTGATATTAGTTAGGATGGAAATACTGTGAGAAGAGAAAGGTTTTCAGTTTGGCTTTAAAAGATGACAGGGTTGAGCAGTGTCTAAGGTCTTGTGGGAGTGAATTCCAGATGTGGGGTCCAAAGCAAGAGAAGGTGCGAAAGCCATGAGTCTTGCATTTGTATTGTTAGATTTCCAGCATGGCGATGTCAGAAGAAGAGTCTAGTGTATGAGATGGAGTGTAGACATGCAGCAGTTCAGAGAGGTAAGCAGGACCAGAACCACTCATAGCACTGAAACACATACAAGCGACTTTACACTTAATACGTTCTGAAATGGAAAGCCAATGCAGTTTTTCCAGGAGAGGTGTTGAGTGGCGGTGACGGGGTGCCAAGAGAACAAGTCTTGCAGCAAAGTTCTGAATTTTCTGTAGAGGTTGGATGACAGAATTAGGTGTACCCATGAGGAGACAGTTGCAGTAGTCAAGCCGTGAGAGGATATAGGAAGTAACAAGAATCTTGGTTGTGTCTTCAGTGAGAAACCTGCGGATTGAACTAATACGTTTCAGCTCAAAATAAGCAGTTTGGCAGATTTTTATGATGTGCTTCTTCATAGACAGTTTTGAGTCAAGAATGAATCCAAGGTTCTTGGCAGAATCAGAGAAGGGGATGCTGTGAGAGCCAAGAGTAATTGAGTCAGGGAGGGAAATGGTTTGGCTGGAAAACTTGCAGTCAGACATGATTTCTGTGATACTTGTAAGAAAGAGTCATATCACTCAGTACACCATGATTGGCAATGAATAACATCTGACAAACAACAAAACAACCTGGCACATTTGCCTTGTAAATGATTGGTGACCTCAAAATGCAAGATTTTATCAAGCGTTGTGACTGGATCACTTACATTATGATTATCTTGTTGACTTGAACAAAAAATCTGGTGTAAGAATGCTCCTTACTCTCAAATAAAACATAATGACACGACAAAAGAGATCCAAACAAATTAAGAAATAAAACACAGGGACAAGACAAAAGAGACCCAAACAAATAAAGAAATAAAACACAATGACAGGACAAAAGGTTTACAGCAACTTGCGTGAAAATGAAATAGGTGAATTGAAGTTGAACTTATGGGCATCCAGGTCTTCTTGGTTCTACCAGACTTCCACTGTTCCAGTGTGGGTGAAAATATCTCTCAGTCCTTGAATTCATATCCAGTAGGTGACTCATGACTGCAAGTTGCCAGGCAACTTCCAGTGTAGCATGCCTCCTTGAAGAGACATCTGTTCTGTTTTCACTGTACACAACTGACTGTAGAAGCGCTGATGAGTCATGTCCTCCTGTAAAATTTGCAGATGATACAAAATGGTTGCAAAAATTAGTAATGATGAGGATGCACTATACTACAACAGTATAAGCAGATTGAAAACTTTGTGAATTGGTGTGATAAAAGTTACTTGTATCTAAATGTTTCCAAAATGAAAGAGGTGTGCATGATTTTAGGAAGAATTGAAGATGCCCCAAACCAGTCTATGTTAAATGAGAAGCAGTGGAGAAGGTAGACACATATACTTGGGTGTGGTTTTTGATAGTAAATTGAACTGGAAAGAGAACATCAACTCTGTGCTGAAAAAAGTGAACTGGAGAATGTATTGCATGAGAAAGCTGAGATCATTTGGAGTCAGTTCAGATAGAGATATAATCATATATATATACTAGTAACTTTCTATAATGCTGTAATATGTAGCCTTATTATGTTTGGTTCTGTCTGTTGGGGTGGAAATATTTTAAAATTTGATAGATTAGAAGGAAGTTGGAAAAGATTGTATTTTTTTTTCTTCAGGTCATGTTGTGGGAAAGCCACTGAACAGTTAAGACTCTACATGGAAAGAGACTGTACAAAAAACTAATGCAAATATTAAATGATCCTATCTGTGTGTGCACATGTGTCAGGATGTCTGCTGAGGATGATAACTTTACAAGGGAGGGTGGAGGATGTGTATTATATACCTAATGATTTTATTTGATGTGAGAGTTTTTGTTTTGGTTTCTCAGATATAACATTATTCCAGGTAATTTTGGGCTTGCTAGTATTACTATTAGCATTAGATCAATGCTTTAGCATATGTAGATTGAGAGATAGGGGGTGTATGTCTAAGACTAGTAAGAGTGGGTACAAGTGTGTGTTTCATGACTTTGAATTATTGAGATATGTGCAGTTCAATTCTTTGTTGTGCGTTAATGTATAAGATTGAATGACAGTTTTAATTTCCTGCTGGGTTGAATAAAGTATATTGTTGTTGTTATCATCACCCAGTCTCTGTCAGCAGTGCTTGCTTAGTCGTTGAAATTAAAGTTCCAGAAACACAATCATAATTATAGTCTAGCAAAACAGACTGAACTGTACTCAGAATTGAAATAGTTTGAATGTGTGTGACTCACTGACTGGCACTTTGTAAACTCTGCTGTATCACTGCATCAGCCAGATGCTTGCAAAACTCTCCATTTTTTTGTGATGGTTGCATTTTTCTTGGTGTCCATTAGAGAATGCTTGAACTAATTGAAGGTGATAGAACCAGTTACTTGTCAAATTCATGTTCATTAACACAATAACAGTACTTGATAGGTAAAATCAGTTATTACTATATTACTGTTACTAGTATTAGTATTACTGTATTAGGGAGATAATACACAGAAATTTACAAGTAACTTATATTACCAATGGGTACTAAAATAGAGGGTTGCCTGTAGTGTTGATTAAAACCCTTTGTAGTTGATGAAGTATCACTATCAAAAATAGCTCTTTTTTTCCCTTTTATTTTTCCATTTTTTATGTGTTTGTTTTGTTTCAGATCATGTTCTTTTCTTTTTGGCTTGCCTTTAGTTTGTTTTCTGCTTCTGAAAATTTCCTTTGATTGCTGCATTTGTCACACACATATATATATAGGTATCCCTTTGTTTGGAAATAGATGATGGAACCTGCTGAAGAATGTTGAGAATTTTATGCAAATAACTGGCCAGGTGCTTGGAAGTCTTCACATTAGGGTGCTCAACCAACACAGCAGCCACCTTTTTACAAGGTAAAGGTAATTTCTTTCCTCTCTGGGTGCAAGACCTGGACATTGTACCACCATGTGCCATCAGTTATTTAAGAGCTGAAGCAATGACAATTGACATACTATTAATAATAATAATACTGGCCATTTCTATGGCGCATGATCCCCAGCAAGAGCTTGGGCACAATGTGCCATACCAAAAGAAGCAGAAAAATGTATAAACACATACAAGGGACAAAATAAAAAGATGTCAAAGGTGTCAGGCCATATGACCGCCAATCCACACAAGAATTTACATACAGCAATTTCAGTAAATAAACCAAAGTTGTCAGTAACCAAACATCACCAAACTCTGATCTGATTCTGAGCACACGTGTATAATATAACTATTACAAGTAGATATATAGTGCAAATACAAAAATGTACAGTGGGATATTGCACACACATACACACACAGGTGTATGGGGGGGGGGGGGGGGGGGGGGGTTATTAATTATATACAGATTTGAAGAGATGAGTTTTTAAGGCTTGCTTGAAAAAAGTTGTTGATGCTGAGTGATGAACATTACTTTGGTGTTGTATATATTCACCAGTTAGACAATTCATGATTGTTGAGAACTTTGCAACTTTCCAGAGTTGGCTATTTGTCGCAGAAATTTGCAACTCGGTGTGGTGTGGTCAAATTAAAGACAGAATAATCTAAACCAGATAGGAAACATTCTGTGATGAACAGCCAAAATATTAAAGTTGCAGACTACTTTTTGGATGGTATTTTTGTTTTAGGGCCTACCGCTTAATAACTACACAATGGAATGTAAAGAAAATAGTACCATGTAAAAGATGAGAAAATTTCCTATCAGTTACATATCTTTGTGTGTTAACTTTGCTTTTATTTTAAACACACTGCACTGTGATGCATACCGGCATGATGGCATTGTGAAATTTCAAAATCAACCCCAAAAGTTGCATACTTCTGCAACTTTTTGACATCACTTGCTTCAGAAACTGGATTACTGCTAAATAACAAGGGCACTGACAATTAAGCAAATGGTGCCACCAGAAAGATGAAAGATTTTTCTATATGTTTCCTATCTGGTTGAGATTATGCTGTCTTTAATCTGACCACATTAGTGACAAAATGTGCCATAGTGACAAAATGTGCAGCAACACAGCCTACTATGAACTAAAACGCATCAGCTCCATCCCTAGGTACCTCACAGAAGATGCAGCAAAACAACTGGTAACTTCTTATGTACTGTCCAGATTAGACTGTTGCAATTCTCTTCTCATGGGCACTCCAAACTCTGTAATTTAACTGATGCAGAAAGTCCAAAATACTGCTGCACGCCTCATTCTCAGAGCACCACGCCATCAAAACTGCACACCTCTCCTACAGCAACTCCACTGGCTCCCAATTTCTGAATGAATAAAATATAAAACTGCATGTGTTACAGTGCAATCACAGGTTCCACTCCCTCTTATCTTTCTGAACAAATACACCTTTGCAGTCCTTCCCCTTCTCTCTGCTCTTTGTCAGACACGCATTAGGCATTTCAAGCAGAGCTTTCAAAGCTACATTATGTGTTAGCTTTTTCTTTTTTCTTATATATATATAATATTATATTTATTTTATTTTTATTTTATTGCTGATAACATTTCCATCTCGATGTACATTATGTGTGTTATACTATGTTTGTTCAGCGCTTTGAGCCACAGGGTAGGCGCTTTACACATTTCCATTATTATTATTATATAACAGATGAAATATGGAAAGTTAATCTATTCATTGCACATCCACCTTGATTTATGTACTGTTCGGTTTCATCATACCAGACCGTGTTGCAAAGATCTGCAACAAGTTGCAGAGTTCTGGATCCTGTGAACCCAATGTTTCAAACTTATGCAACTTGGAACTGGCACACCAAATCTTCTACTGATATTATTCAGTTGACTGCCTTTTTGTGATAGTGCTGTTGTCTATACAGCCTGTTTGATTTGTTGATACAGTTTTGTTACTGGTCACAGCTGCATAGGAATAATATCATAAACATACCTGTGCCTACATTGGCAGAATTAAAAAAAAAAAAAATCATTGTCAAGTCAGCACATTGAGTCTACTAAAACTTATTTAGTTGAATCTGGAATCATACCAAAAAAAAAAAAAAATATAAAAAAATGGCTAGATCTAATGCAAAATTGAACATATTAAATAAACATTGATGACATGGAGGCTTTCCCACCTGGCTACACATCCACCAGCTACTATTCTACATCTATGTACTTGTAGTTAATGCATTTTATTCTACCACCATGGCTATATATGAGCACCTATCTTATCCACATATAAGAATGATAATTGATCTACCTTTCTCATGGATGAAAAAAATGAAATAAATTTTTCTTCTTTCCAAATGATCAGATAGGAAACCACAAAGCTATTGGACTACCTACCCACAGAAAACTATGATTGGCAGTGGCGCACCTGCTCAGAAACCAAATTGTTCAATAACATGTAATAGTCTTTCAGTGCGTCTACCAACAAAGTTGCCTGTTCATTAAATACAACCGTGCACCACATACATGCCCATTCAAGCTATTGTCTCCTAAACCACAGACCTACCCATCAGTTAATATGTTAAAAATAAATAATGAGCTAACTGCATGCTTGTACACTCAGAACAGGTGATAGTCACAAAACTACCTGTTATCCACATAAACATTTTCTTGCTATTCTTCACAGCTCACTGCAAACATGTCGGTAAAAATAAATAATGAGCTAACTGCATGCTTGTACATTCAGAACAGGTGATAGTCACAAAACTACCTGTTATCCACATAAGCATTTTCTTGCTATTCTTCACAGCTCACTGCAAACATGTCGGCACAGCTATGCCTTTCCCTACCCACAAATATTTTAGATGATTAAAGGACAAGTCCAAGGTTAGGGGTGATTTTTGACACGATTTCCATTAAAGCTCACTGAGAATGATGATGTAGGTCACTAGGTGAAACTGTGATCTGAGGGTTATAAATGCACGATTTTTTTTATGTCATACCGAAAGTGTCGCCATGACGCCCAAATCATGTGACCATATGCCTACTACGTCACTCTGGGGAGTTGCTGCAAAATGGCCCAGTTGAGCTCCGAAGACGAAAAACTGATACTTTGCTCGAGAGACCCGCAAGGATACAGCTGTATCAGTTTGAGCCTGTCAGGCAGGATTTTGAAAGAGTACCGGAACATCGTGTCAGCTTCGACATGCGGTATTCCGTGGGGTTTGCGAAATCACACTCACTGAAGTGCTCGCTACACAAATGGGCGTGATGCGGCACAGTAAGAAAGTCAGCTCGTTTGAATTGTATAAACTTAATCCACTTTCACCTCACTGCAGGTCGATTGCGCGGGAGCTCGTGCATTGTTATACCAGGGGTTGTCTGCGAATTGTTACAGTTCGTGGCAACACAGTAGGCTGGCATAGTTAACTTTTTTGTTGACCACACGCATACACAGTTTACTGAAGAATCTAAGATGGCAACTGCACTGACTCCCCAGACTGACATCACTTCCGGGGAAGCCTACAGAAAATAAAATCAATTAAAAACCCAATTAAACATTTAAAAAAACTAACTTATTTCATTAAATCTGAAACTAGTGACTCATTTGTCAATCATTTCGATGGTGATTTTGCATATTTAAAAACCTTGGACTTTAATACACCTGTGCTGTCCACATACATGTCCACGAAGGTAATAGTCTCTCTAGACAAGGAGGCGAGTGTAGAGGTAGATCTTTGTGGTTAACCAGAAAGGAAGGAAGATGAACATGATCGGTGGGTATATGGGTTCTTCTTCAGTGCTGGTCCTAGTTTGGGGGAATCAGAGGTCAAAACTGAAATAGCTTGCAGCTTATCCCAATTAGGCTTGTTGTGTTCCACATACATCCTATTTTAAGGCACAATTAAAAGAAAAGCAGTTAGGACCCAGACTGCAAGTTAGGGTGGCTTCGAACATGTCCAAGTGGAGAGCATAACGCATGTTTCGGTGTGACATAAAAGTATCATTATGTAATATTTAGAACAAGAACCTTATTATTTCATAGAAAGGTTTTGAATAACAATCATTAGGAGTAACTAAGTGCAATTTTTAAGAGGGTTCATCCACTTGAGAGTAGAACAACCTACCCGCAAAGCTGTGACACTGAAACATGCGTGACATGGAAAGAAAAGTTTTTCCTTCAAGATCAAACAAACACCATGGATCATGAACAAGTATTTATTCTTGTTAGTTTTTGATGCTGTGGACATATTCCAAAGTAATGTTGGAACACTTCCTCAACTTCAGATGTTCTTTGAATTGTAACGCATGTTTCGCGTGACATGTAACGCATGTTTCACATGACATTCAGTAATCTCTCATGTTGGAAACTGTTAAAAGCATGTAGAAAATGTATTTTTTCAGAGTATTTGTACACATTACATGTATGTAAGCATTTTTAATTAGTTTGACAAGGTGGTTTTTTTTTTAGTTTGACAAGTTTTGCTTATGTGAAGAAGGAAAAAGGAAGAAAAGAAAAGAAGAAAAAGTGATGAGCAGTACTAGTAATGTCTACATGAATTGACTGAAACTTAACATGAAAATTTAATCAATCATCTGTTCTCATGCAAAACAATGACAACTTCAAGCAACTTTTATTCTGCAAAAAAACCAGCTGCATTTGACACCGGTCTGTAGTGGCTTAGTAAGCAAGCAAGCTGATCAGCAGGCACCCAAGGGATGTCATCAGTTGCAGGGAAAGAGAAGCTGCTCCAATTTTCATGCAGGAACTTTATCTGCACTTCTCCAGATGAAACCTTGTAGACTAGAAGTAGAACCTAGATTTAACAGAGCCAACAAGTGAAATCATAGTACAAGTTGCAGTCCACAACACATCGCATTCAGAGACAGCAATCAAAGTTGGAGGAAATGGAAAAACAAGATGTAGTAAACTAGTACATATATAGTTAACAGTATGCTGCCTCAGACACCTGTCTTTTTCATGAATGCTAATGCACCCCCCCAACCCCACCCCAGGAACCAAACAAAAACAAAAACAAAAACATGAATAAGAAAAAACAACGCGAGTAGTAGTACAGTTCTAGTCTACTCAGTATATTAATATTATTATGTTGAATTCTTTCCAGCTTAAATTAGTAAAGTTTACTAAAAATGAACAGAACAAAAACAAAAAACCTCTGCAAGCACACACTAAAACAGGACAGAAGAAACAACAATAAAAATTCCAAACAAAAACTCTGCAAGCACACCATGTCGCGTTATGTTAGTATCGTTTCTAATCCTAAAGAAGATGGTAAATTTAAATCAAAAGAATCTCAAAGTTACATCATCATTAATACTATAGCACAGTCTCAGTTTCACACAGAAATCAAAACAAAGTAGGGAAGATTTGTTCAACGCACGTTCTGCAACACGATGATACAACGCACGTTTTGTGTGACGGAATCAACTTCCGTCCGGTTCCATGTCACCAGAAATGAACGTTATGTTTTGACCAATTCTTCTCTCCTTGTTCATGGACTGAGAAATAATTTGAAATGACTGCAACCATTACTAAACATGTTTGTTTTTGATCCTACGTATGCCTACTTTTTGGTAATTGTGGTTCCTAACCACGAAATAATGATTCGGCAAGAGACGTATGTTTCATGTGACGAAACGGAGATGTGCCTGCAAGAGGGTGCATCGAACACATTGAACACTGTATTTATAAATAAAGAGTGCTACTGTATAAAATACTAGTCTGAAATGATCAAGTAACTATAACTGCTTGGAATTTCACCTACCTACGTCATTGGTAGCCTCCAAATTGGGTGAAATCGTGTGCTAGCAGACAATGATGACAGCCCAGCGACGCATGTTTCTCCTGCGTCAGAGTGTGACGCGCAGTGGTAAAAGTGCCCTTTCACAAATTCCATGCATATCACGTGACACAACGTCATCAATATGTGTGTAGATGCCCATGGTACGTTTGAAAATCACAGTTAGAAGATTTTTTTTTCTTTGTTGGATTAGTTCCACGAATTTTTGTTTTTGCCATTATGGACGTTTCACCCATGACGCAAAATTTTCATTGCACTTTTAATGCATTTTAGGAAATAATACGGCAACTTTGGTGTTCAGATCTCGGCATCGATAGTGCTTTGTTATTTATAGCAACAGTGTTTTCCCCAGTTCGCATCGTTGATCTTGTGCAAGTTGGAAGTGAACGCATGTTTCATGACGTGACGTGTCATGAAACATGCGTAATGCTCACTTTCAACCATCATTATTGTACACAGACATACTCAGCAGGCCTGAAATTAGCTTTCTGGTGCTTTTGCATGTGGCAACTTGGCAAACAAATTAGATATGTCTGAATATTTTCATCTGGTATGAAGTAGCTTCCAACACAAGCAGTAGGGTATCGCCATTCCCGTTTTTGGACGCCATTTTTGCATGACATGGGAGTATATTTTGCTAATAAAAATAAACAAAACATTTTTTTTCCACCAAATTGCTCTCATTGCTTCTTGGGTGTATAACAAAGGGAATTTTATCCATTTGGTGTGAAAAAAAGGAACTGGTTTACAACAAAACTGTTGCAAAGTGAGTGACTACCAATTAGGACCACCACTGAAGAAGAACCCATATATAGATGGGTCTGTAAGTGGACATATCAAGTTGGAAGGAAATCATTTCAGATTCAGATTCTTTATTCACCAAGTTTTACATAACAAGGAAAGTGTTTTGAAAGTGAAAGCATACAAACATAAGCTAACAACAACACTGACATACATCAGTGAGCATAGTTAAAGGTATACACCCATCCACACCACCAAAACAACACACACACACATCCACACATGTAGTGATGTACATGCACACATGCAGATACACACACCTGTGCACATGCATGCGCACACACACACACACTATAAGTAATATTCCAATGGTCCTACATCTAAGACTAAGACAGGCGAAGTAAAAGTTCCTACTTTTAAGACAAAGCAGAGTTCAAGGACAACAAAAACACACACACACACGTTTATAAATAACTTAAAATTTCATAACATAAAGTCCTACTTTTAAGACAAAGCGGAGTGAAAGTTCAATAACAACAACACGCGCGCATGCACACGTTCACTCGTGCACCCCACCCCTCCCCCATCCACACACTTCTAGATAATGTTAAAATTAATTATTATCATGAATTGAATATGTTGCTTTATGCATGGATAGACCTGTGTATGTCGACAAGTAGGTGAGTGAACATCAGGTTGGCTTACGTTGTTAACTGTAAAGTAAGCATGGACATACTAAAGTAACTTATATGTAAAACACTAGGTGAGTGTATAGGTAGATCTTTGCGGTTATCTGGAATGAAAGCATCAAGATGAACAGGTACGTTGATGAACAGGTACATCTATGAGCCAGGTAGCTGTCTTCCTGGTCATTCACATTAATGTAACCATCCTCATTGAGTGGACGTAAAAAAACTACTTTTGTGGTTAGACAAAAGAGAAGCATGAAGCTAAACATGCAAATTATTTTTGGATAGATCTGTGTGTATGATGAAAGATAATTGTGGATGTCATGCCGAACAGGAACAAAGGTATATCTGTGGACATGTAGAGCAGTTGAAATGTTGACGGGTAGATCTTAGCGGTTAATTGGAATAAAAGTATAAACAGGTAGGGTTTTGAATGGGTACATCCATTGGCAGGTATAGAAGCAGTTGTGGTGACAGGTATGTCTTTGTGGTTAGACAAAAGAGAAAAATGGAGATAAACAGGTAAATATATGTGTAGACCTGTGTGTATGTACCCCAGTAGATGAGTTGAAAGGTCATTGTGCAGGTTATGCTGAAAAAGAAGCAATAAACTAAACAGGTATACTGATGAATGGGTACATCTGTGGACATGCAGCACAGTAGAAACGTTTATGGGTAGATCTTAGTGGTTAATTTGAATTTAAGTATGAAAATGTACAGATAGTGTTGTTAATGGGTACATCTATGGGTAGGTACACAATTAGTTGTGGTGACTGGTGGGTCTTTGTGGTTAGATGAAAGAGAAGCATGAAAATAAACAGGTAAACAGAGTCATGCAGCACAGTATAAACAGTGATGGGTAGATCTTAGCGGTTAATCAGAATTAAAGTATGAAAATGAGTAGATAGGGTCATGAAAGTTTACATCTTTGGGCAGGTACGCAAGTAGTTGAAGTGACAGGTAGGTCTTTGTTGTTAGACAAAGAAGTATGAAGATAAATGGGTAAATTTGTTTCCATGTGGATCTGTGTGTACCCTAGCAGATCAGTGGAAAGGTAACTGCATAATGTGACAAAAAGGAAGAAATAAACTGAACAGGTATACTGATAAACAGATGTATATGTGGACATGTAGAGCAGTAGAAACATTGACAGGTAGATCTTAGCGGTTAATCAGATCAAATGAAAAGGAACAGGCAGGGTAAGCCTTTGTTGTTAGGCAAAGGAGAAGCATGAAGATAAACAGGTAGATTTATTTTCAGGTACATCTGTGTGTACATACCCCAACAGATGAATTGAAAGGTAACTGTGCATGTTATGCCAAAAAGGAAGAAATAAACTGAACAGGTATACTGATGAACAGGTGCATCTGTGTACATGTAGAACAGTAGAAACATTGACTGGTAGATTTTAATGGTTAATTGGAATGAAAGTATGCACATGAACAGGTAGGATCATGAACAGGCACAAGTATGGGTATGTACACAAGTAGTTGTGATGACAGGTAGGTCTTTGTGGTCAGACAAAAGAGAAGCATGAACGATGAAGGTAAACAGGTAAATTTATTTTTGGGTGGATCTGTGTGTTGGTACCCCGGTAGATGAGTTGAAAGGTCATTCTGCAGGTTATACTGAAAAAGAAGAATTAAACTAAACAGGTATAATGATGAACTGGTATATCTGTGGACATGTAGAACAGCGGAAACATTGACAGATAGATCTTAATGGTTAACTGGAATAAAAGTATGAAAATTAATAGGTTGGGTCATGAACAGGTACATCTATGGGCAAGTATAGAAGTAGTTGAGGTGACAGGTAGGTCTTTGTGGTTAGACAAAAAAGAAGCATGAAAATAGATGGGTAAATTTATTTCTGGGTTGATCTGTGTGTACGTACCCCAGCAGATAAGTTGAAAGGTAATTGTGTATGTTATGCCAAAACAGAAGAAATAAAGTGAACAGGTATACTGATGAACAGGTACATCTGTGGACATGTAGAACAGTATAACTGTGGACGGGTAGATCTTAACAGTTAATCTGAATGAAAGTATGAAAATGAACAGGTAGGGTCATGAGCAGGTACATCTGTGGGCAGGTACACAAGCAGTTGTGGTGACAGGTAGGTCTTTGTGGTTAGATGAAAGAGAAGCATGAAGGTAAACAGGTAAATTTATTTTCAGGTGGATCAAAAGATGAGATGAAAGGTTATTGTGCAGGTTATGCTGAAAAAGAAGGAATAAACTGAACAGGTATACTGATGAACGGGTATATCTGTGGACATGTAGAACAGTGGAAACGTTGATGGGTAGATCTTAATGGTTAATCTGAATGAAAGTATGAAAATGAACAGGTAGGGAGATGAACAGGTACATCTATGGGCAGGTACACAAGTAGTTAAGGTGACAGGTAGGTCTTTGTGGTTAGATGAAAGAGAAGTATTAAGATAAACAGGTTGCTATATTTTTGGGTAAGTCTGTGTGTAGATGCCCAGTAGATGAGTTGAAAGGTAATTGTGCATGTTATGCTAGAAAGGAAGAATTAAACCGAGCAGACATACTGATGAACAGATATATCTGTGGTCATGTAGAGCAGTAGAAATGTTGATGGGTAGATCTTAGTGGCTAACCAGAATAGAAGTATGAAAATGAACAGGCACAGTCTTGAACAGGTGCATCTATGGGCATGTAAAGGAATAGTAGAGTCAAGAAGCAGGTCTTTGTGGTAGGGTAGCATAATGGGAAAGCATTAAACTATTTAAAGTAAACAAATTTATTTTCTGGTAGGTATGTAGATGTGTACAACATTCAAAATTAGCATTTAGGTATGTTAAACAGGTACATTTGTTGACATGTAGACTCCTAGCTGAGGGAACAAGTAGATCTTTGATCATGGCTAGCAAGAAGCAAAGCATGAAGATGAATAGGTAGATTTATTTTTGTGTATGCCTGTGGTACCCATAAATATTTACTTGTAATTCTCTTGACCATTCGGCATGTCTGTTTCAGCTATTTCACCTTTATTTTGACTCCTTTGCCCATTTCAGTAACTTTATCTAATATTTTATCTTGGACTGTGTGCTTACTGGGGTTGTCTGAGCAGTTTGAATCTAAAAAAGACCAATGCAAAACAGGCTATCAAGTGAAAGAGGTGCATAAAAAGACCATTAGATGAGTTGACAGGTAACTGCATGTTAAGCAGGAACGGACAGTGTAAATAAACATGTATGTTGACGCCATTTCAGATAGCATTTATTTTATTACATCATTTTGTAATTCGTATTAATAATTCATTTATATGAGCTAAAACTTCTTTTCCGTGTATTGCAAAAGTCTCTTATTTCAGTGTATGCAGTTGCCAGATTTACACACACGAAAGAAGAGAGCATTATGCCAGCATTTTGTCACACCTGGTGATATGCCTTGTTTGCTTTCATTTTAAACGTTTGGATCTTCTGTGTTAATCAATTGTTCATTAATTTTGGCATACCATCCAAATACCTTGTCTTTTCTTCACAAACAGTGCAACAAAATCGACACCAGTTCTGACGTAATTCCTGACATCACCATGCCTTTTCTAATAAAAAAAAAGATTAAAAACTTCACTGCTATGTACTGTACAAATTTCTTGATTTGTGGACCATCTAGTTTCATTGGCAAAATTTACACACACCAAAGAAGTGAACATATTCCTGGGGTAAGATTCAGTAAATATTTACTTGTAAATCTCTTGACTGGTCATCATGTCTGTTTAGCTGTTTTGCCTTTATTTTCAGTCCTTTGCCTGTTTCAATAACTTTATGTGATATTTTATCTTGGACTGTGCACTTATGGTTGTCTGATTGGTTTGAGTTTAAAAAAGACTGAAAAGAGTGCATAAAAAGCAGTGAAAAGCACCATCCTGTGCATGCAAAACAATTTTGTGAAAAAATTAATTTCGCTCTGTGAAGCTACCATTGGAACAGGCATATAACCCCCGCAACATGCTTGGGGCACATTTCTATGCTTGATTCAACTCATCTTTTTGTCGTCCATTTGTTCTTTCAAAAAGTTGCAAAGATCTACAACTTTTGGAAAGTTGCAAACTTCTGCAATCTTGTGAACCCACTGTTACTCGCATCGCCGTGAGTTTTCATCCATGTCGCTGTCAGAAACAGTATGTCAGCATGTTCATCTTTCATGGATTCCACAATTTCTCTATGTTTTTCTTTGGGCCCAAATGACTGGCCATTGAAGACGGAAGCAGTGAGTCCTTTGTAGTTTTGACTGGGGTTGATACAAATAAGATTAACTTGTTTCTGGTGATGGGAGTAGGAAGAAAAATGTGACTTAGCATTGGTGACTGTAGCTGTGGTGGTGTCTAGGTGGACAGTGTGTGTAGAAATGAAGTCGATGGGTGGTTGGCGGACAGGTCTGTCACTGCCATTGATTCTCACATTGATCTTCTGCGGTTCATTCCTGCCACTCCTCGATCTTCGCAGTTTCCATGGTTGATTGCAGGCAAGGCCCAGGTGTCAGAGATGTACAATCAGCATGGGAGAGAGAGGGCCAGCAAAGGATGAGGATGCAGCACCAATATCCAGAAGATCTTGCCTAGTGTAGCGCCTGTGAGTGGGGGAGGGTGGGAGTAGGGGTGGTGTACAATCCAGTGACACTGAGCTGAGCATCAGCTGTCCAGACAGTTGTGGCACACAGCAGGGCTGAACACATGGTCAGCATGCCTGATGGCAGGTAAACAGTACAACACAGACAGCAAAGCAAAGGCCTGGAGAAAAAGCACAAGGCCCACACTTCTCATTTTCAGTGGAAATGTAGCACAAAAATGATACCAAAATGTAACCACATCATGATGAAAGACTGTAGCACGTCAGATCATCAAATCAAAAATGCACGCTTAGAGAAATTAATCAAAAACTGCAGATGATGTACAACAACGCCTGTCAGGGTGTGTCAACACAACTCATCACATGACCTCTACCCTTCATTTCATGCTTGGCATTTACTAGCACAGTAGCAGGACATGGCCACTAAGCTTGAGGTCTTGGATTGAGCTGAGACAACAAACACTGAGGCCGTGCTCATTGGTCAGGGCATGTCAACAGGATCAAGGAACACCACATGCCATGTGAACTGCTTTAAGGAGGGCTGGTGTCAGGCAAATGAAGCCCACACAAGCGAGTACTCTGAAAGAGAGCTTTAAAATGGTGGGACATACAATATTTGACATTGGAACATGCTAGCTGTCACAGCTTGATCTGAGGATGTTCAAAGTTTTTGAAGATGATATATATATAATGCATTACTGCTGCCTGTGAGCACTGTCACAGAACATCATCTGTCAAAAAGAGTTCCAGTGCTGCTACTGTGCTAGTGTACTTGACTGTGCATGCAGATTAGGAGGACTTTGATTAGGAGGACCTTGAGGTCCACCAGTGAGACCACATCTCAAACATCTTCTTTTGCCAGTGCCACCAAAGGACTACCAGCATATATGTGTGTTGGACCATGTGTCTATCACAGTACCAGTGTCATTGATAGGAGCGTGTGTTTAGATGCCATGTTTTACATTAGCTCAGTCATGATTCTGTTACGAGATGGATAGATCTGTGAATGCTATTATTTGTACATAGAGTATGACCATGTATTTCCTATGGGAATGCTGATGAGATAATGATGGTTGAAATTTAACTCTCTGTTGTTGTTTTTTCATTCCAGGGATTTGAGCAAACACTGGCAAATACTTCTTACTGGATATTCTGGCAGATCAAACCGCTACAATGTTGTGTGAATCATGGGAAACCTATGCACAGTTTTCAAGACGATTGCCTGAGAAGAACACTTCTGCAAGTGTTAAGGTAAAATGTAACTTCCTGCCAAAGTTTTGGGGAGATTGCCCTGTTATTATTTAATAATTAATAATGATAATACTAACAACAGTTATGATGATAATATTTTGGACACTGTTTTTGTGGCTTACCTCTGGCTGAAGGCACTTTACAATAACAATGATTATTAGAAGAATTATGCCATTTAACAGACACACCATCCCAAGAATCGTGCAGGAGATATCAAGTAACAGATAATATGCTTTTATTGATATATATATAGATCTAAATTTTAAACTGATTTGTCAAAATAAATTATGGATGTACTTACAATACATATAGCTTACACACAGAGATGCAGTTGCACAACCATCTCACTCTCCTGCTCAGTAAAGAGGCAAAATGTCAGGGTGGGATATAGGTAAAAAGTTTGTTATTTATACTTCCTATAACAAAGTATAGTGGAATCACTGTGTCTGTTTGTATGTGTACTGGCTTTGTCCAGAACTGCAGAAGGTATCTTCTGAACAGCTCAGTCTTTTGTAACCAAACTTGGTATTGGGCAGTTCAGGTGGGGTTGTTAATGTTATGTTCTTTCTATTGTTAGTTAGATGTACAACATAATCAATAAAAGAACTGCGGACATCATGGTTTTACTACTGTATTCTACTAAATAATGCTATGGTAAAATGTACAGAGAAGGAAGGAAGCGGTCTGCTTGGGGGGTGGAATGCCAAGTGCCCTCACGGCGGGGAAACGCGTACCTTTGTCTTGAAGCCTTTACCAAATAAGGACATTACGGTCAGTCTAGGCACTAAAGGAACCACTAATCATAGGCGCTTTACATAGTTACTTTTACTAGCTCTAAGACTCTTGTACATTACACTTCCTTCCCCCTTAACGAAGGCGACACTACCGCGAACGAATGTAGTGGCCCAAGATGCCCGATACAATACCACACGGTGGATCTCATGCAACCGACAGTAGCTCAATCAGCTGTTATGGTTGTCCTTTGAAGCACTGTCTCGGATCGAGTGAGTCAATGCACATTCACAAACCAAGTTTTGCAGGTGGTTTCCGGATCCTTGTTGATCGTCGAACACCAGCCGTCTCTGCTAGGTTGGTATGGAGCAGACCTGATGTGTCTGACTCCATTCTGTCTCAGGAAGTCGGCAAACTGGTCCGAGGTGAACTGAGGACCGTTGTCACTCACTATTTCTTCTGGAAAGCCATAGGAAGAGAAAAGGTGACGCAGAATGCTGATGGTCTTCTCTGTTGTCGTCTTTGTTGTGGCGAAGATCTCCGGCCACTTGGAGTGGGCGTCGACGGCCACGAAGAAATATTTCCCTTGATACTCGGCATAGTCGATATGCACTCTCTGCCAAGGTCGTGTAGGCCATGACCATGGCTGAAGTGGTGCTGTCAGCGGAGTGTTGCACACTCTTGTACAGTCGTGGCAAGTCTTCACCTTCCCTTCAATGTCCGTGTCGATGTTTGGCCACCAGACATAGCTGCGAGCAAGGGCTTTCATTCTGTAGATGCCTGGATGCTGTTTGTGTAGCTCCTCAAGCAGCCTGTCGCGGAAAGCAGGAGGTACCACGACGCGTAGACCCCAGAGCAGGACTCCTCCTTCGACGCTCAGCTCGGTGCGTCTGTTGAAGTAGGGCTGTACGTCTCTATCACTGTTTTGGGCAGGCCATCCATGTAGTGTGTGAGACAGGACCTTCGACATGACAGTATCTTTTCTGGTTGCTTCTGCAATCTGTCGTGATGTAACTGGCAGGCTGTCAGCACAGGTGATGCTGAAGACTGGCTCTTCACTGGCTGTGAAATCCTCTTCTTTCAAAGGCAACCTAGACAGCATATCTGCATTCTTGTGTTCATCAGTAGACCTGAATTGCAGTTGGTACTGGTACGCCGCCAGTATCAGCGCCCAACGTTGCATCCTTGCAGCAGCTAGTGTTGGAACTCCCTTCTTTGGTCCAAGAATGGCGAGGAGTGGCTTGTGGTCTGTCACGAGCGTGAAGGGACGGGCGTACAAGAAGTCGTGGAATTTCTTGACACCAAAAACCAAAGCCAATGCCTCTTTCTCAATCTGTGCATAATTCCTTTCTGATTTGGACAGCTTCCTGGATGCATACGCGACTGGTCGATGCATTCCATCCGGCATTTCATGACTGATGACAGCACCCAGGCCCGCGGAGGATGCGTCGCACTCCAGCCTTATCGGCAGGTTGACGTCATAGTGGGTCAGGACTCTGGCAGATGTCAACAGCTGTTTGGTTCGCAGGAAAGCCGCTTGACATTTGTCCGTCCACAGCCATGGTGTCTTGTCCTTCAGTAGGTCATGGAGTGGGCTCAGTTCTGATGAGAGATTGGGCAGAAATCTCGCATAGTACTGCAGCATCCCTAGGTATGACCTAAGCTCACTGACGTTTGATGGAGCTGGGGCGTCAGTAATTGCTCTCACTTTTTCCGGCGCAGGGTGTAGTCCGTCCTTGTCTATAATGTGACCTAGGTACTCCACCCGGTCCTTCAGGAACTCGCACTTGGACTTCTGCAGTCTGAGGCCATGCTTCTCTAGCTGCTGAAGTACTTGGTCCAGTCTGTCCAAGTGTTCTTCTGCTGTTGCTCCTGTCAGCTCTATGTCGTCCATGAAGGCGACTACTCCTGGAATCCCTTGCAGGATTTGCTCCATTGTCCGTTGGAATAGAGCTGGGGCCGAAGAGATGCCAAAAGGTAAGCGGCGATAGCAATAGAGCCCTTTGTGAGTGGTGATTGTGAGCATGTGCTGGAATTTCTCCTCCACCTCCATTTGGTGGTAGGCCTGTGTGAGGTCAAGTTTTGAGAACACTTTGCCTCCTGCAAGAGTGGCAAACAAGTCGCTGGGCTTTGGAAGTGGATGCTGGTCCACAGTGGAAGGTGGTAACAGTGAATTTTACACTGCCAGCTTTAAAGAAATTTTTGGAGGCCCGTAGTCAGAGTGTGTTTGGCAACAAGCAATAACTTGTTGCTTATGCTATAGGATGCCACAGAATGCATTTTTTTCCACAATCTTGCGATCTTCTGGTCAGCTGAAAAACTATGCAAAGACACTTTTTTCCTCCCTCCATCCCCTTTCCCTGGTATTTTTGCAACTAGAACAGTGGTGGCATTTGTACTGCTTCACAATTCTAGGTTCAACTTCCATTGTTATACACAGCGTGAAGCAGCGCCTATTTAGAAATCAGCTCGGAAGTGATGCTGCAGCCTCTCACAACTTCTTGCACAAAAGATTACAAAGGGCATTCACTTGTGCAAACCGGCTTCACTGAACCGCCCAATAGTGGTGTATCATACTGACAGGGAATGTCATGCGAATCAATATTCTTGTTGCTGAATAGGGCCCCAGCAGAACTCTTCAATGTGAAAGAACACAAAGTTTCCTCGCAGTGTGGGCAACTTTTTCCACACTGGGTAATGAGTGTCCCCTTGATGTGATAAGCGTGGTCAACATGCAGATGAAGTTTTATGCAATGCACACACCAGAACTGCAGATCTGGATACAAAAATAGTACCAACAAATTATAAACAGTACAGTACATACTCTATTCATATAATTTAAATGATTCATAGATTTTTGTAATTGTGTACACATGTCAGTTTGTATGAGACAAAGATGACGTCCCCCATTTTTATGTTCTGGCAGATGCAGCTAACAGGTTCATTTATTGTCAGTTGCATGTAGTATGGAATGAGCCTTACTTACCTGAGATGGCAACAAATGCTGGTTAGTAATGATGGTAGAGTTGTTCTCAAAAACTGACCATTTTGCCTGGGTGAATCTACTGAAGAGTGAAGTGCACACACAAGAGCAGTTCTCATTTTCATTTAATCAGTCAGCAACAAATACTGATATTACTATTATTAGTATCAAGCAAAACATAAAAATCTGTAACTCTGTGCAAACTAGAATTCAGTTGAATGTTGTAAAAACAAAAACAAAATTCTTGGGGCTTCATCACAATGTTTGGGTTCAACATGCTTCTTCAAGTCATTAGAACTTAGTAAGTTTGTTTTTGTTTTGCTTGCATGTTGTGTATGAAGTATGAGATTCAAAAAACGGGCATAGATCTGGAATACAAAATTTAATTCTAAAAGCAATGCGGTATGGAATCCAAGGATTTTTGAGTGGCTAAAGGTGCCACTGTGACCTGGCTGGTTTGTTTACCTTCTTGAGTGGGCAGCCTGTTGTCAACTGGCTCAGAGCTAGTAGAGCATTGGTTACAAAATAGGCTACAGACTGTCAACTAACTGTCACAACTTCTTTTCTGACTCATCTCCTGCTCAGTGAGTCAGCACTCTCTTCAACCTTCTCAATTTGTGCACCCCCTGCCAGGCAGCCTTGTTTTTCTGCAGACACATGGATACTTCATATCCCCCATATTATAACAAAAACCTTTGGCCAATGCTGTTTCTCCTACTGTGCTCCAAAGAAATGGAATTCTCATATATATATAGGCAGAAAAACAAGGCTCTCTATGACTCCTGTGCACTGCACTGTGCAGGAAGGACTTAGTATGGTGTCATGTAGAGAAGGTATAACAAAGTCCAAGCATGTTTTTTTAGTGGAAACCTTTTACTCCAAATTTTCACCCTTGAGGGCTTTGTCAAGGCCCGGTTAGGTTGACTGATTCCTACGAAACGTAATTAGATTATGAAATACGTCATATTTTTATACGTCACACTCTCTTGCACACGACATACATTCCAGACGACTAGGGAACACACACACACGCACACGCACACGCACACACACACACACACACACACACATCACTCCTCTCTCTCTCTCTCTCTCATTCACACACACACACACACACACACACACACACACACACATATATTTAAAACATTCCCCTCCCACCCCACTCTCTCTCTCTCTCTCTCTCTCTGTACTGTTGAGACAGACCTAGAATGTCCACCTTTTCAACAATTAAACTGAAACCAAACTCACCTCACATCACCATGTTCCATGTACCATGACCCAAGAGATAAATATATACCATGCAAATATGTCAGACATCTATCACTTTTTTAACTGTCAGTGTTGTTTGCTTCTGAAAAACAAGTGTCTCCAATTCAGACTCGCTACTTTTCCACAAAAGGCTCCCACAGTACTCAGTACTATCTGGTCTGGACAGATGTTGCACCTGCAACTCTACGTTGATCGAAAGTTGCTTGACCATGTTCATCACTACACTTGACATGGCCCCATGGTCTTTTTTAATAAACTATTCTCTCTCACTCTCTCTCTCTCTCATTCTTTGAAGATCTGTCTTTATATATTTATATATATATGAGTTAGTGCCAAAAGGTGTGCATGAAAACAGGACAAAGGGGGTAGAAAATAAAGTTGATGATACATTGAAACTAGTTGTGTTTTTTAGAATGTACACAATGCTAGGAAAGATTTCTTAAAAGCAAAAGATAAAAACTCGAGCACTTTTGGAGACATGTCAACCCAACATCCAAGGACATGAAGCCCCACATCATCACTTTTGGAGATATTTGGTGACAAAGGTCATAAAAGGCCGCATGTTGTACATCAGATATTACAACATTCATAGTTCATTGTGTCTTTAGTTTTGCACAAGTATGCACTCATGCAATCATTAGAGGCAAGATTTTTTTTTTTATAAAAAAAAATGTCAGCAATGACAGATATTCCTCTATTAATTAGGAAATATTGTATAATAAAAAAAAAATGCAAGAGTCAAACTGGCCACTAAGCCGACTCTATTCATGCATTTCTGGTGTCTTCTGTAATACACGAGACACTGACCTATGACGTAACATAATGCACAATTAACCAAGCTCCTATCACCCTGTCAATTTGTCTCTTATATTTATGTACACAGGAGATGTGAAGCTTTCATTTCCAAATAATAACATAAAAAAATTCACACTTTAAATTTTTACCCTCTATGTCACAGTTTTGACCAGTTTTCAGGAGAATGACCCCCATAATAATAAATCATTCTTATAAAATGCCATTCTCTAACCAGAGTTAAGCTCACTGCGCTGTACAAACAACTTATGACAAAAACCACATTAGCATACATTTTAACAAACAGAACCTTAAATATTGTAGTCTACCATTATCACATAGCAAAAAATACATATACCACACACACACACACACACACACACACACACACACACACACACACACACACACACACACACACACACACACTGCCATGCAAATACAACTATTATTAAATGATTGATACTGTCAACAACACCAATCACCTGCCACTGTGGCAGCTGCACTCCAACTTTGAGGGGTTTATAATGGAGTGTGACATGTCATAAACATTACTATCTAATAATCTGTAGCTAAAAGTAACCCTGACATGGCACTCTTAAAAGCAACCCACATTTTGCGTTAGCCCCAGCATTCTGATTCGTCAGAGTAAGATGCCAATAATGACAGTGTCAGTTGCCTTCAAAACACTGTCACTGAAACAGTAAGGCTGTGAAAAATGGGCCCTAGAGGGGATGCTTTGCCTGCACAGACTAGACAGTCTTTGAGGATTTTTGGGCAGTCCTGGATGAGTTCATAGGTGCAGACCCACAATGGGGTACTGTGGATGCAAAAATTAAGGTCCCCTCTGTTGAGAACCCAGAGCTGACAGATGTTCTCCCTTTAAAGCCTGGAGTAGGTCAGAATACAGCCAGGCATGTTTTGCCCACTGCCAAGAATTTCTTCCTCATTCCAATTTTAACCTTTCCTGTCTACTTGCCTTCATGTTTTTCTTTCTTTCTCCAAATCCTATCCCTAGTTTTTAAATGCATTAGTTTGGGCTTATACAGTTCCCCTGTTGGTGGGTGGAATAAAATGGGTCACCCTGCTCAGTCACAAGTGATCTAAGCAGATTTCCGTGGTGAGTGCCTGCAGAATATAAATCAGTACCAAAACATGTGTTATTTTGAATTGATAAATAAATAGGAGGTTGGTTTTTAATATTGTAACAATGAATTAGACAATCTTGTGATTTAGTCATTAGTGACTTGTGTTTTGAACTGGTGTAAAAACAAATGAATGTTTGGTTTATCTTGAGGTAACCATGTGTAATTGATGAGAGGTTAAAATCCAAGAACTAATTCACTGATGCAGTGACTTCCTGTGTCAGGTTTTGTGAAGATGTGATTGCATCCTTTTCAGAACAATAACCATTTATGGTAATGATAAACCATAGTTGCATCACAGTACCAGCTCTATGGTCACACCCTTAGCACAGAACCAGAGGCAAAATATGTTGGAGTTAAGATCACTGTTGACCTCCGTTGGGACTCCCATATCACTGATGTCTGCAACAAAGCCAAAAAGACCCTGGGCTTCCTCAGGTGCAAAATCAAGATCACCAATGAGAAACTGAGAAATGCAGCATACAAGGCATGCTCCAAAATAAGACCTGTGCTGGAGTATGCCAGCCCAGTATGGGATCCTTTCACAGCCAACAACATCAAGGCACTGGAAAAGGTTCAGAGGCAGGCAGCAAGATAAGTGAAACAAGACTGCAGAAGATCAGCATGTGTGGACACTGCAAGAACAACTGCATTGGCCAACACTAGAGCAGCAGAAAAAGCAAGTGTACCTCAGTGCCTTCTACAAATTCCACCACGGTCTCATCCACATCAAGTCAAAACATTATCCATCACCAACTGATTGCCCTCGGAGAACTGCTTAAATACGCATGACCTCACCTGTGGAATTCCATTTCACCTGGACAGCTTATGGGCAGAAGACTTTCTTCCTAGGACCATCCCAGAGTGTTAAGCTTTTCCTCAACAAGTGATCACAGCACCCACTGCTGGCTCCTTTGAGACCAGGGTCTGCTCCTTCCTAAATCTTTAATGTGTATTAACAAAAAGTGGGTGAGTGAAGGCTGGGGCTGTGCTGGTTAGGGTTCATCCCCAGGGACTGCTACAGTAGCCGGATTGGTCTGGCCGGATGCTCCAAAGTAGTTTAACACTTTGCACACTTTCCCTATGTCTAAATTATCTTTTCTGTTTTCTCATACCACTCTGCAGACACCCCCCCCCCCCCCAAAATGCAGCATAATCTCCAAGCAGTTTCTACTTAATGGATGGTGGCTGCACACATCAGAGAAGAAGATAGTTTTCTAAAGACCTCAAGCAAAAATCCCAGGTCAGGGAAGTATTCAGAAATCATAATAAAGAAATTTTCAAAAGAAAAGGTAAGATGCATAAAAGGTAATCAGGCAAGCGACTGGAAGCCATTGAACAGCTTTTTTTTAGCAAACGATGCCTGAATTTTGTATAGGGGGTAGGGGTACAACCATAAAATGATGTGTGTGATTTTGACATCTTATGACACCATTTCTGATGCCATATTTTAGAGTGGTGGAAGTGAGTGGAAGAAGCTGTATTGTTGCTGAAGTTGTAACAGTTTACTTTTTCTCTGTAATCATTTCAGATTTTTTAAATATCAAAATCTTTCTTTTCAGAAGAAGCAACTTCTCCTGGACAGGTTTCTTTTTGAATTCTTGAAGGGAAGTAATGCTGAAGAAAGCACAATATTGTGGTAAGTAACTGACAGATTAATATTTGTTTCACAGTTTGTACAAGTATGTTTTTTACTTTTACCAAGGAATTTGTGGTTATTATGCTTTTCATTTAATTTTTATTACTATTTGCAGTTTATGCTTGTATAAAGGATACCAATAATATTTGACATCAGCATAAAACTAAAGTGGGTATTGCCTGGTAAAAGTTATAATAAAAATAAAATAAAATCTGAAACAAGAATAACTGGTTCCTTTGAGACCAGGGTCTGCTCCTTCCTAAATCTTTAATGTGTATTAATGAAAAGTGGAAAGTGAAGGCTGAAACAAGATCCAAACACATAAAAGGTTCAAAATAATGCTATTTATTAGGACAAAACACAATGTGCAGATTTTCAGGGTAATCCCTTTTATCAAGCTTATGACAAACAGCAACTGAACAGTAAAAAATGGTTAAAAATGAGATGGAGAGCTAATCCACTTATCTTTTTTGGGGTGAGCTATGTTATGTTCACTATGGTAAAAGTAAAGATAAAATACGAACACTATGCAAACATTCAAGACTCTACCTTTATTCAAAGGTGAGCCTTAGGGTTAGGGTTTTAAAACTGAGAAAGAATCAAGGCCCAAACTTTGCCATTACTGACCAAAGTAGCCCAAAATATCACACACACTGTCTTCATGGATAGTAGCTTGACAGTAAAGCCCCACCTTGACTGGTCTTTGGTGACTGAGCCAACAGTGTACACTATGAGGTCTTGTGGTTTGCTGTTTTCTTGAATGAGAAGCTTGATCTCTGACTCTGTTTTGCCTGCTGGCCATTCTCCACAGTGCTTTCCCAAGTTTTCTGGCAGGAGTGTCTCGTAGAGACGCCGGAATCGGTTTCCCACTCCTTGGTTTGCTTGAGTTCTGTCAGCTGGCATACTTGCAGTATTGAGTCCTCTGCTTGACCCATCCAAAACTTGCCCTGTCCCAATTTGCATCCCCTTGTGTCTTCATGGCTTTGTGGAGAGGGTTGTGGGGATGTTTGACAGCACTGAAGTATACTTTGACCTGCTCCACTTTCTGTCTGGTTTGCATTAAATAATAATAATCAATACTTAGAGCGCCTAACCTGCACAGGCCCTAAGCGCTTACACATTCATTACAAACACATGTTGTCAAAATGTAGGAGATTTGCTGTTGGAAAGAGAGAGTAGGATCAGGACAGACACCTAGGTTGTGAATTGTGTTGGCAAATTTGACGTCAGAACCCTCCAGATTTATGGACTGTGGAACAGTCAAAGTTGAGAACTGTCTTTGGAGCAATAAGAATCATTTCTGTTTTATCATTGTTCACTGCAGTTGATTATTTGTCATCCATGCTTTTACATCAGAGATACAAGACTGAGTTGAATGAATAATTTCAGGAAGTTGAGTAATGTTGCCAGATTTGTACAGCTGGTTGTCATCAGAGAAACTATGATGTGAAAGAGAGTGATAGGACACAATTTCAGAAATAGGATGGGTGTAAAGGACAAAGAGCATAGGACCAAGCACTGACCCCTTGGGGACACCAAAGTTTAAGGCTGTAGGAGCAGAGGAAGCACCATTGACAGACACAACCTGAGTTTGATCAGAGAGGTATGACTGAAACCAAGACAGAGCAGTGCCAAAAATGCCAAAAGTATGATGGAGTCTGGAGAGTAGAATGGAGTGGTCAGTAGTGTCCAAAGTGGCGGATAGGTCAAGTAGAGAGAGCAGAGAAATGTGGTTGACATCAAGAGCTGCGAGGAGATCATTTACAATCTTAAGAAGGGCAGTTTCAGTGCTGTGGCCAAAGTGATAGGCCGTCTGAAGGGATTAAAGGAGATTATTGCTTTCAAGATGTTGGGATGGTTAAAGGAGGACAATCTTTTCAGTAATCTTGGAAAGGAAGGGCAGGCTGGAGACAGGCCTATAGTTCTTTAAATTTTCAGTGTCAAGAGAAGTTGTTTTTTTCTATAGCATTGGTGGAGGTCTAGCATGAACTTCATGGTCTTAATGGTTGTGTCCTTGGTGGTTCCAAGTATGGCTCACATTGCCTCGTTCTGCACTCTGTCCAGCTTTAGCAGATTTGTCTGTGCCATTGTTGCAAGGCCTAGTCCATAGTCAGTGACGCTGTGCACCAAACCTTGATACAGTAGGAAGAGGTGTTGTTGTTCAGTACTCATTGCAACCATAGCCGACAGATCTTTCTTGTACTTCACTGCTGCTGTTTCCACATGTTTTCTGTCGGTCAGCATTCTCGCAAAGTAGATCCCATGGTATCTCAGATGACTTGTTTGTTAAACCACAGCTCCATCAGATGTGACTGCTGGCATTGGTTTGCTTGCTGCTCTGTTGTCAAGCGTGTATATGTATACACGAGGTGTGAGTGTGCGTGTTTGTGTGTGTGTGCGTGTGTGTGATATTGTTTTAATTCTGTGTGGTACTTTAATTAATTATTTTAATTATATTACCTTGTGATAAACAAAACAAGTATGTGATCATAAGTTGATTACTATTTTATGATGACATCACAGTTTGTTCTATATTTATAACTATGGTTAAGGTAAGATGCTTTGTTGGTCATTTTGTGTTTGTTGTTGTATTCTTCTTTTAACTTTATGCATTCATTATTTTATGAGCCCGCCATAACCACAACAAAATTGCCCCTTGTGGGATAATTAAAGTTTTTTTAAATTTCAATTTGAACCACAGTGTTTGTGCCCTCTCTGGATTGATGAGAGATCCGGTGTCATGACACCACTTGAATACACTATCCAGTTATTGTTGCACTGCTTTGGCTGCCTCCTATGAGTCCTTAGATGTTTTGTATATGAGCCTGTCATCTACCGGTGTGAGAATCTTGCTGGGTCCATTTTGGTTCAGATCTGCCAGGCCTTTGGTGTAGACATTGAATAAGACTGGCAAGAGTGGTGATCCTTGTGGTAGGCCCCTTGTGAGCTGATGAGGAGCAGAGCTCCAGTTTCCAAGCTGCATAACCACTGTTTCCATATTGAATGAGCAGGTTCATCAGCAGCTTAAACTGGACTCTGTTGTGAGCATCCTCGAGATCAATTGCCACAGCCTCTGTTTGTTCTTTCCTCTGGAATCCTTTGTACACATCATATGTAAATGCAGCTGCATTTTCCCCACATGCATTTTCCTGGTCAGACCCCCACCCCCCCACCCCCCACCCCATTTGCAGAGAGTATCTCCCTGTCCTTGAGGTCTCTGGCAAATTTCCTGGCAACAAAGCATTCCATGAGCTTCCCAACAATGTTTTGCATTGTGAGGATGCAGTACCCATTCATCTTGCGGTGATCTTTCCCTGTGTTTTTTCCAGTCTTTGGGAATATAGCATTTATCGAAGCTTTCCTGGTAGATAGTGTACAGCTCAGCCCTGCCCTCTTCTGTTAGGTTTCTTTTTGTTATCTGAGTATCGAATCCTATCTGGACTAGGTGCTGTATCCTTCCAGCTTTTTCTGAGGGCTTCGCTGAATTCCTCCTCAGTGAGTTCATTTTTGGGGCCACTTTGTGCAAGTGTTTTGTTGAGATCACTCAGTACATGCTTCCTTTCCTCTAAGTTGTTTTAGAAAAAGAAAAAAAAGAGAGAAAAAAAAAGAGAGAAAAAACAAATGAAAACAATACAAAAACTGAAACAGAATGGCTGCTAGTGTTCTAAAACAAGATCCAAGCACAAGAAGGTTCAAAAGAATGCTTATTTATTATGACATGGACACACAGTATGCACATTTTCAGGGAAATCCCCTTTGTCAAGCCACAAAATGACACTTAAACAACAGATAAATGGTTAAAAATAATGAAAAATGAGAGAGAAACTTATCTTCTTTTTGTTTTGGTTGGGCTGTTGTCATTTGTTCAGTGCTCAACCGAAAAAAAGACAAGTTTCCCTCTCATTTTTTTTCCATCGTATTTAGATAAACGGTTAAAAACAATGAAAAATGAGAGAGAAACTTATCTTTTTTGGTTGAGCTGTTGTCACTTGTTCAGTGCTCAACCGAAAAAAACATGAGTTTCTCTCTCATTTTTTCATCATTTTCAATCATTTATCTGTTGTTTAAGTGTCTTTGTCACTTGACAAAGGGGATTTCCTTGAAAATTTGCATATTGTGTGTCCATGTTATAATAAATAAGTGTTCTTTTGAATCTTTTTGTGTTTGGATCTAAGTTGTTTTGGTTGCTCTGTTGTATGTTGTATGAATTGCCCAAGTACAGCTTGACCTTTCTCTTCATTGGCCTTGCCCTGTTGGTGTCTTCTATGTCTGGGGTTGTTTTGGTATGATCATTTCCTTCCATTTCTTGGTAGAATTGCCAGAACTGTGTCAGCTATTGACAACTTACACATGTTAAACTTAAAGACATCTCAACAAGCACATCTGAATATTTACATTCCACAGCATAATCACCTTTTCTATGAAATATATATATATATTTTGTGTTTATTCATGGTAGGCCACATTTGTTTTTTTAAATCACAACCACTTGTCTCATGTTTTGGAGCCTATCCATTATTATTATTATTCCATGGGCACACAGCATGGAAACCTCAGCCCCTGACTGGAATCTCAGGGCTGTCATTTTATTCTTGTTTCCTATCTCCTCTCTTGTTTTTATGCGTAGTCTTCTTGGTCTTTGAGTCTTTCAGTCATTTTTCTGTTAATGATCCATTCTTGTAACTTTTTCTGTAAAATTCTCAAAATGTTTCTGAACGAACCTCTTCATGTCCCAAAGATGAACAGAACAAAAACAAAAACAACAACAACAAAAAATCAAAAAAAGTTTGAACTAGAGTACTTTTTTTTATTCTTTTTTTTAATATCCCCATGTAATGTACTTAAATCCATCTGTCATTTTGGAGGGATCCAGTAACAGTGATTGAGGGGGGGGGGGGGGGGTGTCTGACACCAAACCTTGTTGTTAGTTGTGGAGGGGGGAGGGTGTCTGATACCAAACTTTGTTGCCAGTGGGGGAGGGGGATATCTGACACCAAACCTTGTCAGTGGAGGGGTGGGGGGTCTGACACCAAACTTTGTTGTCTGGGGAGGGGGGTCTGACACCAAACCTTGTTGTCAGTGGGGTGGGCAGGTGTCTGACACCAAACCTTGTTGTCAGTAATGAATGATGTGGTTTGTTTCATGCCCATACAGAGCAAAGTTAACATTACAGCAAGAACTTTAGTTGGTTGATATGTTTTTAGTTGTTGTTTTTTTGAAGATTTTTTTGTTTTACTGATAGCTACCCCCCCCCCCCCACACACACACACACCACTACCACCATTGGTAACAATTTCAAAAACAAAGATGAGATATGGCTAAATTTACTACGTTATGTTTGTTGCAGCGAAATGAAAAATGTGTCCAATGAGCTGGCCCATGAGTTTATGCGGAACATCCTCAGCGTTACCAGTGCCACAACTGAAACTGATGATGTTGCAAACCTAGAAAACTACCTGCTTGATGGCCGAGGGTGGATGTTGCTTTTTGTAATTCACAAGATTGGTGTTCAGGTAAAAAAAAAAAAAGAAGAAAGAAAGCAGAATATACAAATTAAAATGATAATAACAAAACAAAAAAACAACAACGTACAGGTGTGGACAGTTCTGCTCTATATTGTTGACCAGGCACAGTGATAGTAATCAGACAAAATAATTTCAGGGAGGGAAATTTTAGTGGAGGCAAGAACTCCCAGAACCATAATGTCAGTCTGAGCCAGGTTACTTGATTAGACTCATGGTGTTTTGGGCTTTCATGGGGTTTTTTTTAACAGAAAGAGAATGTCAAAAAAGTGAGTTGTTTATATTACTCATTGTCAGGCCTTGGGGAAGCAGGAAAAACAATAGAAAAAGTTTAATGGAAGTTTTCTTTGTTGCAGGGTGTATACAACAGACATGATTTGTGCAACATTCTGCTGACTCTTCTGCCATTCTGCCTGAAAATCCGCCAGAATGACACTGACAGTAATAATGACCTGGTCAGCTCTATGGGTGAGAGAAATCAAGTTAAATTCTTTGTTATGTGTATGTAGTGGGGATGTTGATAGAAAATTGAAGGTAGTTTGTTATAATAATTATAAAAGGGAGCTTATAGATCGCTTTCAGACTCTCAAAGCGCTTTACAACTTAAAGAAAAACATACAATGCACAACTACCCATAATTATACAAGCGTACAAAACATGAAAATTAACATCTTCATACAAAACATGGCAAAAACATGCACACACAAAATCGCACGCATGCATGAGCACACACACACACACACACACACACACACACACACACACACACACACACACACACACACACACACACACACACACACATACACAGAGGTTCACACACACCAATGCCAATAAAAAGTGCACACACACAAACACATGCATGGCTGAGAAGTCATGAGGCATGGTGGGAAGGGTGGTGGTGGTAAAGACTAATTGAAGGCAAAGACTGTGAGAGAGACAGAGAGAGAGAGAGATTTGTGCAGCTGAAAAGCTATTACTGGTCAAAATATTGTTTGAAGAGTTAAGTTTTAAGGTTAGTTTTGAAGGCAGGGAGGGAAGGGCTGTGTCGGAGAGTGAAAGGAAGAGAATTCCAAATTTGGACAGCAGAGATGCAAAGGGCATGACCACCATGCTGTTTTCTTTTGAAGAAGGGGATGCGAAAGGTTCTATCAGCGAAGAAGAACGCAGAGACCTAGAAGGGACGTAGATTTAAACAAGTTCACCCAAGTACTGAGGGGCAGTGCCGGTGATGTTTTGATAGCAGGGGCAAACTATTTTGTATTTAATTCTCTGTTCTGTGGGGAGCCAGTACAGTTGCTTGAGAAGAGGTTTGGTGTGTTCTGCTCCACGAGATTTAAAGATGAGTTTGGCTGCAGAGTTTTGTACTTAATAATAATACGTAACTCCCAACTAGATTGGCTCAAAGCACTTCACAATTCAAAACAAGAATGGACATCAGAATCAATACATGAAACATCTATACACTAGACGATCCAACATCAACAGCAAAGTGCAGGCAAACATGCACCCATCCCGGAACAACCAGTGCAACCCAGACATGCATGCAATGCAGCAATACATGGACCATCAAAATATCTCATAATTGCAAATCAGATACAAAAAGCAACAAAAACTGGGTTCTACTGGAAGGTTTGGGAGAACAAGTGGGTTTTCAATTGTGACTTAAATGAGGAGTATGTTTGTGTGTGGTGGACAGAGAAAGGCAGATTATTCCAGGTTACGGGACCCTGATAGGAGAAAGATCTCTGGCCTGAGTATTTCTTTTTGAACAGAGGGATCTTCAGTTTACGTGTGTCTGCGGTAGACTGTAAAGTACTGGATAGCGTGTAGATTTGTAAAAGGTCAGCAAGGTATTGAGGGGCGGAGGCAGTGACGGAGTTGTAACACATGCAGGACAGTTTGTATGTTATACGGTCAGAGATTGGTAACTAGTGCTTTGAGGAGTGGTTTAATGTGTTCTTATATGGAAGACTTAAGGATTAATCTGGCAGATGCATTTTGGATTTTTTTCAGTTTATGTAGAAGACATTCAGGGATGCCCACAAGGAGACAGTTACCGTAGTCTAAGCAAGACAGGACAAGGGATACTACTAGGGTTTTGGCTGCGTCCTCTGTCAAGTACAGTCTGATTGAGGAAATCCTCCAAAGCTCCCAGTGAGCCATCTGGCACACTTTGTTTATGTGTTCTTTCATGGACAATCCCAAGGTTTCTAACACTTTTCACAAATGGCACGACACAAGAACCTATTTGTATGGATGTAGGTAGGTCTTTGTCAGAGCTGGAGGTAGCTACAAGCAGAGCTTCGGTTTTACCTTTGTTCAGTTGTAGTTTATTTTGGACCATCCAGCTCTGTATGTCATTTGTGCAATGCTGAATGATCTCAGTAGCACTATCGATGTTGCATGAATCAAAGGAAGTGTGCAGTTGCATATCATCAGCAAAGGATTGGTGCTTTACTGGGTGCTTGGCAATCGAATCAGAGAGGGGTTTAGTGTACATGATAAACAAGACTGGGCTGAGAACAGACCCTTGAGGGACACTGAATGGCAGTGGGATGGGATGGGTTGAATCATGTCCAAATACAGAGACAGACTGCATTCTACCAGTAATATACGACCTCAGTCACACCAGCGCTGTACCATTGACACTACAGTACGACTGGAGTGGTTTGATGATTGTCTGTGGATAATCTGCCAGCAGGGAATTGCAGTAGTCTAATCTGGACAGGATGCATGAGTTAACTAATGACTTGGTTGTGACTTCAGTGAGGTATTGGCGAATGGAACCTATGCGTCTGATTTCAGTGTATGCAGCCTTACACATTTTGATGATGTGTTGTTTCATTGAAAGATTGCTATCAAAATAGAGCCAAAGTTGCAGATGGTTCCAGAAAACTCAACATCGGTATTGCTGAGATAGATTGTGTGTGGGTGTGGCATGGTTATGTTGATAGAAGATGATGATGAGAAACAAATAGCTTCGGCCTCATTATTCAGTTTGAATTTGTTTTCTTCCATCCATAGCCCAATATCGTTGACACAATCTTGAAGTGAACAGACCAAGTTTGAGTAATTTTCAGGTGATTCAGAGTAACTGAGTTGTGTATCGTCTGCAAACATTTTGGGATGAATAGAGTGCTTTTTAATGCGGCATGTAAGTGGTGTTGTATACAAAATGAACAGTACAGGGCTAAGCACAGAGCCTTGAGGAACACCAAAATACGGTGATGTTTCTGTTGATTTTTGTTCGTCTATGAGGACATACTGTTTTCTGTGAGAAAGGTAAGATAGAAACTAATTCAGGGCTGTACCACAAATGGCAAAGTTGTTTTTGAGGCGAGAGAGAAGAATTTCATGGTCTATTGTGTCAAAAGCTGCAGAAAGATCCAAACGCAAGAGAATCAAAGTTTTGTTATCATCGAGAGAAGTGAGAAGATCATTGAGTATGCAGAGAAGAACAGTCTCTGTGCTGTGCCCAGACCAGTAAGCAGACTGATGGATGCTGAGCAGATTGTGTGTTGACAAATGCAAGGCGAGTTGTTGAAAAACAAGTTTTTCCAGAAGTTCTGACAGAAAGGGTAGATTAGAAAGGGGTCTGTAGTTTTTAAGTTCATTTGGATCAAGTGATGGTTTCTTTAACAAGGGTTTTACGACGGCTGTTTTGAATGAATTCAGAGGGAACAGTGCCTGATGTGAGTGATTCGTTGAAAATGTTGCTGATTGTCAGAAGAACCTCAAGGGTTTTGTAGAAAAGTTGGTATCGGAACAAGCACAGGAGTCTTGGGGACAGTCTGAAGGATAATCTTTTTAACAAATTGTTCAGAAACTGGTGTAAAGGAGAGAAATGGGGTGCCAGAAAATGTGAGCTGACAGTCGTTTTTCTTCTGTGCCACACATGAAAAGCTGTTTCGAATGGAGAGGATTTTGTTTTTGAAAAAGGCATTGAAGATGCATGGAAGTTGTTTAAAATCATAAACAGAAGGAAGAGAGGGTTTGTTTGTTTTGCCTGAGAGATTAGTCATGTTGTGAAACAGCTCTTTGCATGTCACACTAGAATAAAAGGACGTCTTAGCATCATGGACTAGGTCAGTGACCTTTTGTTTTGCTGCATCATACAACTGTTTACGAATGGTCAAACATGAGGATCGCCAGCGATGCTCCACTCTCCGACATTCACACTTCGACTCATGGAGCTGATCGGCGACAGAGCTGTACTAGGGACTAGGCCTTCGCTGGTGATCCTTACGCTGACACACAGACTTGACTAAGATGACAATTGAGATCAGGCAGTGACATATTGGGTGTAATACCATTTGCAATGTCAACTGAAAAGTCATCCATGTTGATGTTGCAAATGCAACAAATGGATTCAAACTTCACAGTATGTATTGGCTTTGAAAAAGAGAGTTGGCAAAGAATGGGGATATGATCAGAGTAAGGTCATGGCAAGTGCAAGTAGAATAAATCAAATTGTCAGAGTCTCTGTGGAAAACCAGGTCTAGAATGTGGCCACGTCTGTGAGCTGGCTCACTGACAGTCTGCACAAGGCTAAACATATCAGAGATATCACAAATTTTCTTGGTGTTAGGATTACTGAGATCTTCAAATTGAAAATTAAAGTCACCTGCAATGATGCTGCTGTTCTGATCATTGACACAGTGCTGAAGAAAAAGAGAAAGTTCGTCGAAAAAGCACAGATGTCATTTTATCTTACTTGGTGGAGGCCGGTACACAGAATAGAAGGAAATACTTTGCTTGTAGAGGCCAAGAGTTACCTGAGCCAGTTCAAATGTGTGTTGGAAAGGAAAGCTGACAGTGGTAGAGCAGTGATTGCACAGGGAGACTTTGATGATGAAGGCGCAACCACTGCCCCACTTGGCAGTAGAGCAGTGGGAGTGGGGAAAGGAGAACAGCTTGTAACATGGAGGTGTCAGGTTCCTGCACTTGGCATCATCACCAGACTCATGCAGCCATGTCTCAGTTAGCAGAATCACATTGACATCATAGCCACTGATGAAGCTGCAGATTTCCGAACGTTTCTTGGAGTTGCCAACTGACTGGGCATTGAAAAGACAGACACAGAGTTGGTTTGGCAGTGTGTCACAATTCTGTAATGGGACAGCAATGAGGTTGGACGGGTTGCAACCCAAGGGCCAGGGATGGTGGGGTGTGGCATCAGGCAGTACTGCTGCCGGATCAAGAGGCCGTGTACTGTTGACAACCTCTATGAGATGATGTTTCCTTCTGCCACCCCGGTACGATTGCTGTCGGGGCAGGTTGTATACAAGGGAGAGATCTCTCAGACAAGAGATGAGAGCAGGGTCAAATTAAACACGTGTTGCTTTGGCAGCCAACAGCTGTTCATGTGTGTAGCGGTGTGCTTGTTGAGCAGGCCTGCTTGAGTTCACGGCATCAGCAGCTGACACTGGGCCCAGTGTGACGATCGGTGAACGATGCACATGCAGAGCATCTGTTGAAGTGAAAAATGGCTGACAGTGAAGGTTCAGAAGATAAAACCTTACCCAAATGAGAAACATCCATAGAAACAATCTGAGGGGCGGGTGTCATGTTTGCCCCGTTCAGACTGATACAACACAACTGAATCATTCAATCAGTTTGTTATAAAGTAGACACAATGATTTCACTGACATAAAGAGGAAGGAAGATGTCTCTGGGAATGCCATAGCAGCGGGAATGTTTTGGGGTATATCCGTCTGGCATTGTCTACTTATGGTTATACGTCTGGTCAGTCTGGACTGTACCATTTACCTGCTAGGAGTAGGAGTGTTTGCTATTGACGTAGAAGTTAGCCATTTAATAGACACATGCATTTATGTTCATTATTTAATACTAGGACATAACACTTCCTTCCCCCATAAGAAAAGAAACAAAATACATGCCCAAAAAATTAACATGCATGATTCCGAAAGTTCCTTTTCAATCTGGTGCATTGGTAAAACGAAACGAAACTGAGACGAAACCAAAATGAAAGTCAGTGCACTCTGAACGGAATGAGCTTCACAGGTCCAGCAGGACTGGCTGTTTCTGCACACAGGTTGATCACTGGGGTAGTGGTGGTGTTGGCTGCAAAGGCTCAGCTGCAGGCTTCCCAGTTGATGTCACAGGCAGGTATGGCATCACCGACACAGGACTGGAACCCTCTGTAGATGCTGACTCTGGTGCAGGTACTGCTGGAGCTGGAACTGGTGTTGAAGCTGTGGGCACAGGTGACAGTTGCTCTAGTGGGGTTGGACCAAGGGAGTGCACAGGGTTACGCACCTCAGCATACGGGCCTGTGGGCCTATCTGGAACTAGAGTGGGTTGGACCACTGTCACCTGCATGTTGTCCTCTTCTTCTGGTGCTGGGATGAAATGATCAACATGCACGTGCAAGGTTCTGTTGGCCACTTGCACAATGTAGCTTGTCAGCCCAAGACACTGAACAACAACACCTCGTTGCCACTTGTCTGGACCCCGAAACTGTCTCACAGCAACAGTCTCCCCGGGCATGAAGGATCTTTGTGCTGTGGTCGTGCTGCTCCTTCTGCTTCTCCTGCTTGTGAAGGACTGCTCCCTCTTGGTCTGGTTTCACCATTGACAGGTGGACTCTCAGCTGCCGTTGTGGTGTTGACCGGTAGCTCATCGTGAGGTTGGAAAGCTGGTGTTGGTTTGTCAGCTGAGAATTCCGTTTCAAGCTCTTCTTCAGCACTTGAACAAATCTCTCAGCTGCTCCATTGGTGGCAGGATGATACGGTGGAGCTCTTGTGTGCTTAACCCCATTCCAATGAAGAAAGTCAGAAAAGGCTTCTGCAGTGAACTGTGGTCCGTTGTCACTGACTATTTCTTCCGGTAGTCCATAAGAAGCAAAGAGACCTCAGAGAATGTCAATGGTCTTCTCGGTGATGGTGCTTCACATGGAAATCACTTCCAGCCACTTTGAGTGGGCATCAATCAGGACAAAGAAATGCTGCCCTTGATGTTCTGCGAAGTCCGTCTATGTGCACAAGCTGCCAGGGTCGTTTTGGCCATGACCACAGGTGCAATGGTGCTGTGGCTGGTGTATTGGCCACTCTGGTGCAGTCCTGGCATGGCTTGACTGTTGTTTGTATGTCTTGGTCGATGCCAGGCCACCAGACATAGCTCATGGTGAGAGCCTTCATCTTGAACATTTCCAGGTGCTCTTCATGTAGTTCACTGAGGATCCTTCGTTTCAGCAGTGTGGGAATGACCACGCGAAGACACCACAGAATCAGACCTCCCTCAACTGAGAGCTTGTGTCTCCATTTGAAGTAAGGCTGAAGTTCTGTGTTGTTGACAGGGTTTGGCCACTCGTTGAGAGTATTGGTCCACACCTTGGAGAGGACAGGATCCTTCCTGGTCAGGTCTGCAATCTGCTCAGCTGTGACAGGAAGCTCCTCCAAGACTGTTGTGTGGAAAACTAGCTCCTCTGTAGCAGTTTCGTCACCTTCTAGTGGCAGTTGTGACAGCATGTCAGCATTTGCTTGATCTTGTGTCACTCTGAACTCTGGCTCCCCATCTTTCTCCAGCTGCTCCAGTTCCGCCTCCTCTTTGGGGCAAACAGCAAAGGGTACAGGCCTTGCTTTTATGAACTTTGGTAGAAAATGAGGTTTCAAGTGCAGTTTTGCCTTAAACTGTTTCATTGTTCCTAGTCCATTTTCAAAAACAGGCTCATGCTTTGCCAGCACCTCACCTAGCTGTCAGGTCTTACTGACATGCGGAACATGTGGCCAGTCGATTTTGACTTGTGAAAGCCATTCTCTGCCAAGAATAGGTGGTTGTCCAGTGACATCAGCCACTGACAGCCCAAGCTGGTGTGTCTGCTGGTTGTGTTTCACTGTCACCTCTATTGTTCCTTTCATGGGCAGCTCCTCTCCAGAGTATGTGGTGAGGACTGGAGCCTTCGTGTTCAGCTGTTTTTCTGAAAAGAACCGGGAGAAAGTGTCTTTTCCAATGATGGATTTTGCTGATCCAGTGTCAGTCTCCATTTCTAAGTGGATGTTGTCGACTTCTGTTGTTGCTGTCCAAGGTGCCATGCCTCTCTGGCCCTTGCTTCTGTTATGGAAGATCCCTAGTGCTTCCAGTTTCTGAGCACATGTATCACTTTCTTCTTCCTCCTTGTCTGTTTCTTCTCTCTCCCATTTCTCTTCCTCCATCCCTAAGATCATGTAGTGCCTCTGCTTTTGCACATGGCTTGTAAGTGTCCCTTTTTCCTGCAATTTCTGCACTTGTAGTTCTTGAATCTGCAATTCCTTGGATCGTGGTCCTCTCTGCCACACCGATGACATTTTCTAGCGCCTGCAGTTGCCGTGGACTGCTTTGGCAAACTATCTTGGCCTTTGATGTAAAAAAACACCCTTGGAGCAGGAATGGAATCGCCCAAATGTCTGTTGCATCTGGTGTGCAGGAACAATGGTGCTGTGTGGGTGTAGCTGATTAACTTCATGCATGCCGTTTGCAGGCGATGCTGCAAGACCTTGCATGTCCATGGACAGTGTTTCTCTGGCTAATGCGAACTTAACTGCCTCCACGAAGCTTGGCGTTTTGTCTGCTTGCAACTTCTTTTGAGTTTCAACATTAGCAATCCCGATGCAAAAAATGTTCCAAAGAGCATCATTCAAAACATTTCCGAATTTCCCTTCTGCAGCCAGCGATTTGAGAGCCGCAGCATAGCCTGTGATAGACTCTTTGTTTTCTGGAGTAGAATTTTGCTCTCCTGCTCATCAACGATTCCATCGGTTGAACATGGGTTTTTAGTATTTGTTTGAGTTCATCTACCATTTTGTTTGAAACTTTGTCTGGTGATACTAAGGATTTCAAAAGTTTGTATGTTTTGGGTCCAGCTAAGCTAATGAAAGTGGAAACCTTTGCGGTGTCCGGAATATTGTTGGCAACAAAGTAGCAATCTAAACGTTCAATGTAGGTATCAACTTCACAGGTTGTCACATCAAACTCTTCAAGTTTCCCAACTTGAGACATGGTGCATGTACCCAAGAAATCAAAATTTACAGTCACACTACTGAGCAAGTGCACAATCTAAATGAAACACGGGAAAGCGGCACTTGTATAAGCACAACAACAGCAATGTGGAAGAACAGGAATTAACGTCTAAAACCAACAGTTATGATTTTTCCTTTTTTCCAATGAAGCAGAAAACAGAGTCACATTGGGAGGAGAACTTGAGTTCCAGAAGACGGCATTGAGGTATGGTCAGTAGCACCCTCTGCAGATACAAACAGCACATTCCAGGACCCACATTTTGGCATCTCTAGAATAAGTCTGTCCTGCAGCTCCACTTGACAGTCACAGAAGTTTATCCTCATTGCCAGTTGTCACGTTTGCCCCATTCAAACTGACATAACACAACTGAATCACTCAATCAGTTACTCAGTTACTTTATTATAAAGTAGACACAATGATTCCGCTGACATAAAGAGGAAGGAAGATGTCTCTGGGAATGCCATAGTGGTGGGGGTATATCCGTCTAGCATTGTCTACTTATGGTTATACGTCTGGTCAGTCTGGACTGTACCATTTACCTGCTAGGAGTAGGAGTGTTTGCTATTGAAGTTGAAGTTAGCCGTTTAATAGGCACATGCATTTATGTTTATTATTTAAGACCGGGACATAACAGTGGGGGAGGTCCAAGATTCAGCCAAAACATTGTCTGATCCATCATGGAACACTGACCAAAAAATCATACACGTGCACACACTGGAACTGACAACAGCACACAAATATGTCAGAGCGAAGATAAGCCCTGCCTGCGAGATGGCTGACCTTTCACTCACTTACTTCATTTACTTGTTTCCCATGAAGCCATGGATTGCATCTATGAAAAAAAAAAAATGACTTCCTGCTAGTGCTATAGCACCAGCATGCCTTAAAATGAGTTGTCAGGGAACTGAAACGGTGAAGCTTCGTGAGTTCTTTTGATAAGGCTAGAATAGAAAGAGCGTCTCATGTAAGTTTACTTGTTTGACGCTCAAGGATTATTATTTTTGTATGTTGGTATGCTTTAATTAATAAAGCTTTTTAAACCAATAGAAAATACACTGTGAAAACAGTTTTTCAATCAATTTATGATGTTTTAACTTAGACACATGTTCACTTTAATCAGTAATCTGTATGAAACATGTTGCTTTACTTGATCATGTGTCATAGTTGATGTTCAGATCAGTGAGTTCTTTTGAAACTTGAGTTCATAGCAAATCACTTAGTCAATCATGAGCTTTTTGCAGATAACACAGACACCCAGCTTCAAGAATCAACTCCTCTAAATGATGTACAAAGCCTTACACATGACCTGCAAAATTGTACAGATGATGTAAAACCATGGATGTGAAACAACCAACTCAAAATCAATAAGCCATTCTCTTCTCGACACCCACCTTGTCTTCTTGTCACGATTTACCATCATCAGTCATTGTTGGTAGCACTGTACCCACATTGCTGTCATTGATAGTCATTGCATACATGTAAATAACAATATAAAAGTACTGGAAGATATTTTGCAGTAAGCTTCATAATAATAATAATGAATACTTAGAGCGCCTAACCCACACAGGCCCTAAGCTCTTACACATTCTTTACAAATACATATTGTCAAAATTCAATACATGCAACATGAATGCACACACACATGCACACGCACACATAGATTTGCATGCATGTGCATACTCACACACACACCAGTCGCATATCAGGGCAATGAGACCAAAGAAAAAAGAGAAAGGTTTCAAGGAAGATTTAAAAGAGCTGACAGAAGTAGAATGGTGGACATAAACAGGGAGTTGGTTCCAGATAACTGGAGCCTGGCAAGAGAAAGAGCTCTGACCACAGGACTTTGTTCGGAAGGATTGTATTCTGAACACTTGGGTGTTTGTAGAAGAGCGGAGCTACTGGGAAGGAGTGTAAAGGTGAAGAAGTTCTGAAAGGTAGATGGGAGCCTGATGAGAAATGATCTTAAAGCAAAGCAAGGACAATTTGTATTTGATCCTCTGTGCAGTAGGTAACCAGTGAAGAAAATGAAGTATAGGAGTGATGTAGGCAGATCTGGTTGTTCTGAAAATGAGTCTTGCAGCATTATTCTGTACTTTTTGGAGTTTAGAAAGAAGATACTTAGGACAGCCCACCTAAAGTGAATTGCAATAATCTAGTCTTGAAAGAACAAATGCACACAACAGTTTTTTGGTGACATCTTCAGACAGATAGTGGCATACTGCACTAATCCAATGAAGTTTAGGATAGCAGATACAACAAATGGAGGAGATTTGCTGTTGGAAAGAGAGTAGGATCAACCTAGGTTGCGAACTGTGTTGGCAAGTTTGGTGTCAGAACCCTCCAGATTTATAGACTGTGGAACAGTCAGAGTTGAGACCCATCTTTGTAGCAATAAGAATCATTTCCGTTTTAGGATTGTTTAACTGCAGTTGATTATTTGTGATTCGTGCTTTTACATCAGAGATACAAGACTGAGTTGAATGAATTATTTCAGGAAGTTGAGTAATGTTGCCAGATTTTTACAGCTGTTGTCGTGAGAGAAACTATGATGTGAAAGAGAGTGATAGGACACAATTTCAGAAATAGGATGGGTGTAAAGGACAAAGAGAATAGTACCAAGTACTGACCCCAGTGGGACACCAACGTGTAAGACCTCAGGAGCAGAGGAAGCACCATTGTGCATTGACAGATACTTCCACAGTAACTAATAGATTAGTCAGTACACTTTTAAGAAAGGTTGACCTTTTCATACCTTGTATCTTCCATACCAAGCGAATATTAGCTTCACTAATTTTTACTGTATGCATCTGTGTCTGAGGATGGTAAATATATATGAGTGTCTGCAAGCATATCTGTTGGGATGGCAAACATACGATCACAAAACACACAGAAACTCATAGCTAGAGCTGTTGTTGAGCGAAACAACAGGAGTGTACAACTATAGTACTTAAAATAATGTTCTAAGTTTCATCTCTTTGCAAAATTGGGCAGCATTTCTAGGCCAGGAAGCACTATTTAACAACCCTTCCTCACAAATATTCTAAGGCATAGAAGATTCAAATAGGTCTACAGATGCCCAAAGATGGTCGAAAGATATCCTGTGATGTCCAAAAATATTCCAAGTTCTGGTGAGTACAAAAATGATACAGGTTTTGGAAGCATTATCTAATCCCTATCAGGAAATGTTCTAAGTCCAAACTGTTGACAAAACTGAGTAGATTTTCATAGGGGGCAGAGCTGTGTGTTGGTTAAATCCTTCAAGCTGTAGGAACCCAGCTGACAGCAACTCTCCTGAAGAGGGAAGTATTGTTTCTTTTATACTTGTAGGGTGTTGGGATTCTGGAATAGCTACTGTCAAAGCCCAAAGCTTCAGCTACATGCATATGAGCATCATGGACTGAGGGAGGGTGTGTGTGTGTGTGTGTGTTGGGGGGTGGCAGGTGGGGGGTAAACAAAGGGTCAGACTTTGATTCCCAACCTCCAAAGTTGAATAACCCACATCTGCTGATTATTATCTGCTTCTGACATGGTCAAAGTTTTACTAACGAACAAAGCTGGCAGTGGCCAGAATCCCACTGAATTGTGCGTCTTAATTTGGCCTGCTCTTGAACATCAGCCTGAAATAGCAGTGAATGGGGGGAAATGGAATTTATTCAAGCTTTCTCTACACCTTGGATAAGTTGACCTTCTTTTTCTTTTCTTTTTTTAAAGTCAGTTTATGTAGACCTTTGGTAAGTAGAACCTGGGATAAGCAGATCAATATTTTACCTCTGAGCAGGTGGACCTATTAGGAGACTGTCTTGGTTTACCCACAAAGTAACACACACGCACGTGCAAAACATACAAATCCACAAACACAAGTTCACACTCAAAACACAAACATATACACACAAATAAAATCAAATGGTATTTGCATGGTGCAAATCCATATATCTACATGTAGTAAGTTCGAAGTGTCTCACAAAACACACCCATACATACCATTAGAATGATGTACAGTTATGTAGTCTGCACATGCACAGCATTTTGCTGATGATGCCCAGTTAGAATCTTTTGGTACAGACAAGGCTGCAGTGATAAGGATGGAGCATTGTTGTAGAGACATTAAAACCTGGATGATGGATGACAAAGGATGATTTATGACAAGACTAAAATCTTACTCTGTGGACCTCCAACTCTGACTTCAAAAGGCAGCACTGATAGATCACATCCAGGTATGCGAGTCAAAAATCAATCCGTCAGCCTCTGTCAGGGATCTTGGGCTGGCCGTTGACTCTAACCTGGATATCACAGCCCAAATGTTACCAGGTCCTGCTGCTGTCACTTCAGGTTATTGGAAAAACTCAGGCCTTTTCTTATTCAAAAGACAACAAACGCCATTGCAGTGTCTCTCATCATTTCTAGACTGGACAGTTTAATATTACTCTATGGGACCTTCCAACTTATCAGCTAAATCACCCACAAGAGATCCGGAATACTGCTGCTCATATTGTGACCAGAATGAATTCTTAAGGGCATATTACCCCTGTCCTGCGGTTTCTGCGCTGGTTGTTCATCTTCAAACAGATTAACTACAAGATACAAGATCCTCTCTCACATACCAATGTGTGCATGAAACTTATATCTACAATCCACCTCGTTCTCTCCGCTCCTGCTTCCAATGTGGACTAACCACCTCTGGATTTAGTGAGAATGCAAATAAAAAGCACTTGGGCATAAGGTCATTCTGCAGACACGTTCCAGAATGCAGAAGACTTTCGCTTTATTGGCAGCAGCTGAAATTTTATTTGTTTTCAGCACCAACCAGCCTCCCCATCCCCCTCACTGAATCTTTTTTCATTATTTTCTCCTGCATCCCTCTTCTCTCCCTTTCTCCATCTTCGCCAGGTGCAATGAGCATGTGGCTGTCTCGTTTGAGTGAAACTGTACTATACAAGTGGACATTGACACTAACAGAAACATGCGTATATATATATATGCACACACACTGGCATGCATGTGCAGGAAGGTGATATTTAAAATTAAAAAAATCAGTAGGATTGCTAATCAGTGAAATGTATGTTGGAAAGATAGGATTTGGATTTGAAGGTGTTTAAGGGTTTCGCATTTGTGATATCTGAAGGGAGGAGGTTCCATGACTTAGTGGTAAAGTAGGAACATGAGCCTTTAGTTGTAACTATTTTTGACACTTTGAGGGTGACTTAACCAATCCTGGACTGCATTGTTTTAGGATTATCGTACCCAGCTCTTCCTTTCCGTCAGTATTGTGGTATTTGTTTCCCTCATGGCAAACACCATTTTCAGTCAGTAAGCCACTTTCCAGTTTATTAGGCTATGGGGGCAGGGATGGCCCAGGGGCCAAAAGCTCAATAAAACCTTGAAAACCTTGACTCATGATTGAAAGGTTGCAGGTTCAAATCCCCACAGGAACGGTGGGAGAATTTTCTTCTCCAGGGTCAACTTTCTGTGCTGACTCTTATTTCGGTATCCATTCCACCCCCCATGTTACCACAGTAGCATGTAAAAGATCCCGGTCATTCTGCCAAAAGTGCAGGTGGCAGGTTACAGCTAAACATGCACGCACCTTACGTATGTGGCTTTGCATGATGTGACATGGAACATGGTTGTATGGTGTACACAGAATTGCACTGAGACAGCTGCAGTTTCATGTGGCACCAGCCATGCCAGCGCTGTAAGTACACCACTTCGGTGGATTTTTTTTTAAAAACATGTTATAAAAAGCTAGTCACTCGTGTAGAATCACATGCGAGCGCAGTGAATCTGCTCAAGAAAGCGGAGAATAGCGCTATATAAGCAATCATCAATCAATATGAGAATCATGCTCTTTCAGAACCTTGTTCAATGGACCAGTGACAGCTAGTGTACCTCTTTTATTAGTCTGGCTCGGAATCAGTGGATGATTGTGTTCTAGTTTGTTTTTGTTTTTTTCTAAGCGTTTTGGGTGTTAACAGGTTTGACCAAATTGAAGAGTACATGATCTGACTGATTCTGTGTGGATCCAAGGTACATAAAATCACATGGACCACCAAAATGAATGGGCCATTTGTTCCCCTGTAGTAATGATCAGACCTTTTAGGCTGTCACTTTGTCTGTGACTGATGTCAGATGCCAAAGTAGATCCCTGCAATCCTACAGAATCAAGTAGGGGTATTTTGCTTCACAATCTTGTTTGTTTTTTCAGTTGCTTATAACCTGTATCCAATATTTTGTGTCACTGTGATTGATAGGTATGTTCCTTGCCATGTTTGATTCTGTTGTTTTTGTTTCAGGTGTGGATCCACAGATTCCAGTGAGCAGTTGTTTTCATTGGGTGAATACCATTCCAAAGCATGGCAGGCCTTCAGGATATGACTTCAAGGAGGTTCCTGATCTGAAGAAGGGCACATCACATTCTTCACATAGGGAGAGAAAACGCTACACTAAAACAGTATCATCCAAAGAAAGACCTTCAGCAAATGAATCTGATGCAGAAGACAGTGGAGTTAAAAAATCCAAACAGCCCCGTTTTAAAAAGACAGTGAGAACCCAGATGTGGGCACCAGTAGCTAAGGAAGAAGAATCTGCATCTGAGGATGATTTTGTGGACAGTTCTTACAACGTTAACTTAATGGCCAAATCCATTGACTCCAGTCACCTTTTCCAGTTGCTGTTGCATCTGTTGGAAGACCTTGCTGTGCTAGATATGACCATGAACAACCCTGGTCAGACTTTGTCAGCTGTCATACTGCCTGTGCTACTTGGTGTTTTGGTCAGCTTCTCTGCCACCTCCAGTTTTAAAGAATCTCAGGTGCCAGAAACTGAAGACCTCATTCTGCCATGGGAAAGAGAAAAAGGCTTAGTGGTCCACCAGCAACTTGTGAGAGTGATTTTAACTCTCAGTGGCATTGTTGCCACACAGCAAAATGGTGTACGCATACTTTTGTCTTTGAAAGTTGTGCCAGGCATTCTGTCATCCTTGACATACTGTCACTCGCTTGAAGATAGTGGTGCTGTGCAACAAGCACAGCTTGAACAAAATGTCATACAGGATGCTGTGTGTGGCTGCTTGGATCTGTTTCGTGTGGTTTATGACAACTTGCCATTCAATCCCTCTTTTGTACGAGATGCAAATGCAGTTATGGAGTTGTTCCGTAGACATGGGGGAGAAGATTATTTTCTATACCTCTTTTCTCTCAATGACAAACAGCAGAATGGCAAGAGGCACACAAGGTCTGAAAGTCATATAGATCCCATGAAGTGGCTATGTAATCTTATCCACTGCTTGAAAGTGGTGAAAGTAAACTATATTCATGCTATCAAGTGTCTGAAGCGAAGGCACAGAAATTGTGAATTTGGCATTTTCTTTCACCACCATCACGATATCTTTGGTGCACCACTGGAATCGGTCTTGCCTATAAATGAAGAAAATTCCTTTAGTCAGATAAGCCTTGCTGGTCCATCTTTGTGCCAGATGGCCAAATGGTCTTGCCTGCTGTTGGAATGTCTGAAAAAGGCTCAAGCAAAAAGTAACAGGCTCTTGATTCTGTGTGCACTGCGTGAAGAAGGAGTATGCTGTTGTTTACATCCAGCATCAGTGGTGTACACGATCATTCCACTGGTACCTGTCTTATCTCCTGCTGTCAGGAACTATGCTCTAGAGACACTCAATACAATGCTGCTTTGCCATTTTCATGGTTCTGTTGAGGCTAAGGGGCTGTCAGGAGTTGCATGTTCCCAGTGTTCCTTAGAGTCTCAAGTTATTTCAGACGCCTCATTGCGCATTGACAGTGGATTTGCAAGCTGTGAAGTGGGAGAAACTCATGAACAGAAGTCTGTGTTACGATGGAAGTCCCTTCGATTGTTGCGTCAGCATATATTATCTGGTGATGAAAATATTGCACTCTCTGTAGCAAAACATCTGATAACACTTGCTATAAGAGGTAATTGTGATGTCAAAGAAGAATTATTCTTTGGCATTTACCGTCATGTGTTAAACATGAAAGCAGTTGACCAGCCTGTCAGTTCTTCAAGAGGAGAAAGAGAGGAGCTTACATCCTCAAGTGAAGAGAGTGGATGGGTGAGCACTGTACCCAACTCTGTCATGCTGTTCTGTGTGTCTTCACTGCCATATGTGCTACAAGTGGACAAGGTGATGAGGCTGTTCCTGGATAAAGGGGGTCTGACCTGTCTCACCCAGCTGTTGGACAATGACCAGCTCAGGGTGCCAGTAATGGGTGTCTTTGAAGCCTTGATTATGATTGATGAACTGGCAATGATGACCAAAAATGCTCCTCCAGCCACTGGTAATGCTCAGCAGTCAGTGGAATACAAGGGTGGGATTGTCATTCAGACTTTCATTGACACATTGGCCAAAAAAACTTGCGCCATAACAGCATCCTTTCAGCAACTTCAGCTGAAAGGACCATTATCAGTGCCTCAGCCTGGAATGTCACCATTGCACTTGCAGTGCAAGAGTGATGAAGCAACTCTTGAACATGGCCAGGACAAGAAAGTGGATTTGTTACACAAAGTACATTCAGCAAAACCAGAAACCCCAGAATCGTGCAAGCAGGAAAGTGCAGTTGATCACATCCACAAATGCATTTTAGAAACGCTTCCTGCTCTTCAAGACATGTGGAAGACATGTGCAAAATTATGCATGAATAGTGAAACTTTTCGTGCTTGCTATCGGAATTCCCCATGCTTATACATTGTTCAAGAAACCTTGGTGCTTGCTATGGGCATTCTGTCAGATTTAACACCAGCATCTGTGTCAGAAACATGCACTGCACACCAGCCCAGCAGAAAAGAACAACCTACAAAACACCCTGCCTCGTTAGCATGTCACTCTTCCAGGCTGGCCTTCATTGAAGCTGTCATGATTGTTTGCTTCTCCTGCCATACCATTCTACCATTACAGAAGGTATAACTATATAACTTGGTTTTGTTTTAATTAAGACTTTTAAAATATTTTTCTTCTTCTGATATATATGTGTGGGTCCAGTTTTTTAAAAAGTGGTTGTTTCCTATTCCCCTGAACAAAGTTAAAGATGGGGTGGGGTACAATGTATGTTGGAATTGCTTTGTTTGTATACCCTGTCAGTCACACTTTTAGACAAATGTGAGCCTGTTCTGTAATAGGGTTAGGCTGGCCAGCCAGCTGTAGTGAAAACATATGATTTTGTTGGACTGTTTGAGAGACTTATGTAAGTGAGATCTTTTAAACTTTTCATGATGATAACCTCTCTTGAGCTAACCTCTGTAGCTTTATAGCTGCCAAAAGGTGTGCAAAAAAAGAGGACAGAGGTACTAGAAAATAAAGCTGACAGGATGTGAGTGAGTGAGCAAATGAAAGCATTAAAAGCACCCACCATGAGTGTGTGTTTTCAGGGGTTGAATTCTGTGGCTCATTTCACCTTTCAAAATAAATGTTGCTCCAGCTGCTCCAGATCTGGAACTCGTATCATTTCCACTGTGATAGTGAGCAATTATGAACATACACACAAAGCAAGAACAAGACAAAATGTTTGAAACAGATTTTATTGACAGTCAAACCCCCCACCCCCATGATGCACACTTTTTCACATTAAGTCATATATATATAATTGAAATCCAGGGCCACAGCTGCGTTAAAAAGATTAAACTAAAAGTTTGGTTTCATCAGATGTAAATGCTGCTTACAAACAAGTAAATCCATGTGCATAACCAAAAAACAACCACCAAACAAACACACAAAATGTATTTCTCTTATGGTCAGATTTTATAGTATAATGTAAGAGAGATCAGAAAGAGACAAGGAGACAGAGGGGGTGTGGAGTGATCTACTGTGCATGGTGTCTTTTTGTTGTGATGTTCACACAAAACCTTGTGATAAAACTTTAAAAGATGATAGTGTGAAAAGTACACACATATTTGTGTGTATGCATATTATATATTTATATAATTATACACGTATGCATGCTTGTGATTCATGAAAGCATTGACTTGTAAAAAAATTAATTTGCTCGTTTCTTCCAGCAAAGTCTGGTGCATTTTGTGTGTTTTTTCTCTCTTTTTAGTGGAATTACTTTTATGAAAGAAAGAAGAAGAAAGATTTTTCTGCTTTTCACAAGCTGGAATTTTCAAATTGAATACCTAGCATTTGCACTTTTCCTATTAAATTTAAGCAAACATCCAGATTGAATGCAAAGAAAGTGAGCACATGCAGGCTCTGTAAGTGGGCACTCAATGTGATGGGGGCAGTCTTGCCATACAAAGCAATAAACCTCATGTGATTTCTTTGAGAATGATCATTTGAAAAGAAAAAGTGAGGATGGATTTTTTCTTTTGACTGTTTTGCCCTATGTAGCTGACTCAGCATTAAATATGAAGTAACAAACCATTTGAATGTCATTTGAACATTTAACCTTCTTGATCCATAATTATTTTTTTCAGCCTAATACAATCTGCATAATAGTCAGCTGCTTATTAAAAATGAATTGTCACACACATTCAAAAGACATGACTTTCATTGTGGGCCAGTTGTTTTGATTTAGCTCTTGGAAGGGGCTGATCTTGCCCTCCATTTAAAAATCTTTAACCTTTCTTCATTATATATTGATTTCAGCTTGTTTAGATATTTGAAACCAAAATACAATGTGATAACAAATTACTTCAAACAGACAAACTGGCAGGGACCATAAATGTTGTTGACTGCTTTATATTGCATTATTTTGTCTCCATTTCCCAAAGCTATCTCAGTTTCCCAGAACTTCCAAATATAAATTTTCAAAAACCAAAAATACAAAGAAAGCATACAAAAGTGATTTGTGAATCACCATCTTCAATAGAATTTCTTGCATTTGCAGAGGTTCCTTTTGCTTTTTTTTTTTTTCCTCCATTTTTTTCATTTGTGTAAAACTACACAGGTCAGGTTGCATACAAACCAGCATGTTATTTTTTCAGGAGGGGGAAGAGGAGGAGATGTGGTTACGAGTCAAGTCAACACTTGAACAATGTGTGGAGCTGGAACCCAGCAAGCTGAGAGCTGTGTTTGACATGTTGCTGAATGCTGCACAGCCACAGCTTCCATCTGTACTGGAGTACTCCTATGCTCAGATTACCTCCACTTTGGTAGGTAGTGTGTTTCCTGTGTTGGTGTGCCTGTCTTTAGGCAATGCCTTCAACTAGACCCTCATGCTTGTCATTTTATACCTCCAGTAACAGAGTTAAAGGGGAAAAGTATTATATTGGTGTCACTTTCATCCCACTGTCCATATACACTAATGCTTTTTGTCCAGATGATGTCTTCTGAACTGCTGCACTTTTTAATAACATTAATGTACATCTTGCAATGTGTTCAGTGATGCCCAGTGCACAGGATGAAGTGCACAGCTAGCTGAAGACGGTATTCTGTCTACATGTACAACACAGGCAGTGACAGTGTTACTAATGCTCTTTACATATAAACCTTATCTTGCGTTTTAGCCAGCAACACATGACATACAGAACTTATAACAGTAACATTTTTTACCAAGGGAAGTCATTATAATACAGCATGCTAGTGGTCTCCCTTAGACCAGACACAACACTCCCCTAATCTTAGCTTAAATATATTTATGTCTAAAATCACTGCAACAACAAAAAACATACAGAACTAAAAGAAAACCTTATCAATCAAACAGAAAACTTATTCCAAAAAACATGAATTTTGTGCATTTCAAATCACTAAAGAAAACCACACAGAACTGCAGCTGAGAAAACCTTATCAAACAGAAAACATTATTTCAGTGACATATTCTTTCAAGTATTCTGGAGGTCTTTGATTGCTGAGTGAGAACCAGTTGGTTGGGAACTTTCCGTTGGAGATGGTGAAAATTGCAACTGGTTGGTTGTTACAACCACAGGATCTTGCTGCACTTTGTCTCTTGGGTACTCTGACTGGCGTGGCTGGATTTCATCATCCAGAGGGCACTCAAGAGTTCCATGTGAGTCGTCAGGTAAGTGGGTCACCTCTGGCACTGAAGGTGGAAGTTGTCTCTCCGCTTCTTTGGGTTGATTGGTGTGACATTGCTGAATGTAGTCAACATGGTGTCTGACCACACATTCATCAGACAGAAGTACTTCACAGGACACTGGACCAGTAACTTTGACCACAACACCTGGCATCCACTTTGGACCATGGCAAAAGTTCTTGATGTTCACCATATCACCAACTGCGATTGTTTTTCCATCCGCCTTTTTGTCATGATTCATCTTCATCTGGGACTGCTGTTTATGGACTTTGCCTGGCTGATTTGGGTGCAACAAGTCCAGTTTGGTCTTCAATCTCCGCTGATTCAGCAGCTCTGCTGGACTTATCCTGGTCATTGATTGTGGAGTTATCCTGTACTGCAACAGGAAATGGTGCAATTTTGTGTGGATGCAGTCTCCAGGAGTTTTAGTGATGCCTTCTTTCACTGTCTGCACATCCCTTTCTGCCAGCCCCTTGGTCGAAGGATGATACAGGGCTGTCTTCACGTGAATGATGCCATTTGACCTCTGGAACTCAGCAAACTCCTCTGAAGAGATGTTTGTGCCATTATTAGACACCAGCATGTCCGGAAGTCCATGCTGTGCAAAGATCTCTCTCAACCTCCGAATGGTTGCTGTTGACGTCATCTGCGTCATGATGGCAACTTCAAACCATTTGGAAAAGGCATTGACAACCACCAAAAGCATTTCACCTTTGAAGGGGCCAGCATAGTCCACATGAATTCACTTCCACAGACCATCTGGAAACTCCCATGGATGTAGCGGTGCAGCAACAGGCGCATGCTGGTGTTCTTGACAGGTGGTGCACTTACGGACCAAGTTCTCAAGATTGCTGCCCATCCCAGGCTACAGACATAACTCCTTGCAAGCCCCTTCATTCTGTTAATGCCTGGATATGCAGCATGCAACTCGCTCATCACCTGTTGAGGACCTTGCTCTGGAATGACAACTCGAGCACCCCAAAGTAAACAGCATCTTGAACACACAGGAGATACTCATGCACATGAGCCAACACAGGATCATACCTAGTCCACTCACTGATCTTCTCAGCTGAAAGCACTGAACAGTCTTCCAACTCTTCAATCATTAGGACTCTGTCTTCAGGATCAGCAGCTTCTGTAATAGGCAGTGGCAGCCTTGAGAAACAATTGGCATTCATGTACTCTTTGCCGGGTTGGTACTGCATTGTGTTCTCATAAGCTCTCAAGATGAGTGCCCACCTCTGGATTCTTGGAAAGGCTATGGCAGGAACCTGCTTCTCCTCACCAAACAAGGTCAGAAGGGGTTTGTAATCAGTCACAATGGTGAACTGCCTGCCAAACAGATACTTGTGAAACTTCTTCAGGCTGAAGATCACTGCAGCGCCTTCTTTGTCCACCTAAAAGTAGTTCTCTGCCACATTCATAGTTCTGGAAACAAATCCAACTGGGTGTTCTGAGCCATCTTCCATGACGTCTAACATCACAGCCCCCGGCCCATGCTGTGTGAAGCATTGGTGTGCAGAATGAATGGCTTGTTTGGATCATAATGCGAAAGAACTTTGGCTGACAGGATCATCTTTTCGGTCTTCTCAAAACAGTGCTGTTGCTCTAGACCCCAGATCCACCTGACTCTCTTTTGCAACAGTTTGTATAGGGGATGCAGTTCTTCTGACAGGTTTCTCAGAAAGCGGCCATAATAGTCCAGGAGCCCCAAGCATGCCTTCAACTGCTGGATGTTTTCTGGTGGTTTTGATTGAACCAGAGCCTCTACCTTCTCATCAAACAGTTTGATCCCAAACCTGTTGATCCCGTTGTCAAGGAACACAACTTCTTCAGCACCAAAAGTACACTTCTCCTTCAGCCTTATTCTTGCCCTGTCCAGCTCTTGAGGACTTGATCCAAATTCTGGAATGACTCAGCTGCTGTATCTCCAGTCACCAGAATGTCATCAAAATACACAACAATTGAAGGTATGCCCTGCAGCAAGGACTCCATAATCCTCTGGAACTGAGCTGGTGCACTGGAAACACCATAGGGGAGGTGTTTGTATTGGAACAGACCTTTGTGGGTGTTGATTGTCACAAACTTCCTACTCTCTGACTCCAGCTCAATCCTTCAAGTATGCACGTGACGAGTCCAATTGAACCTTTTCCTAACTTGGTGATCAGATCTTCTAAGGTGGGGACTGGGTCCTGTTCCAGCTTGGAGGCTTTGTTAACAGTCACCTTGTAATCACCACAAATGCAAACTTGTCCATTGGGCTTCAGGACTGGAATGATGGGTTCAGCCCAATCTGAATACTCCACAGGTTCACTTCATCTTGTTTCAGCCTCTGTAGGTCCTCTTCTGCTTTCTTTCTCATGGAATATGGAAGCGGCCTTGGTTTGAAAAAAAATTGGAGCTCAATCTCCATCAACATGCACTTTTGCCTGTACTCCTTTGAGTTTACCTAACTCCTCCTTGAACAACTTTGGGGTGCCTGTCCAGAGCTGCTTTCATTGTATCAGTGTCTGCATCTTTCACAAGATTGATTGTCAGAACCCCCTGTTTGTCAATAAGGTCTCTGCCCAACAGATTGTGCTGGTATTCAGTGACTATAATTCTTGCTTCAATGAGTCTGTCTCTGACCTTGACGTTCACATCCATTGTTCCAAGCACCTGCACTGAATGACCTGTAAATGACCTTATTTTCACTTTGGATCTATAGAGTACACAACACCCAAAAATCCTCTTTACTTGAATCATTGCCCATGATAGTGTAAGGGGACCCTGTGTCAGTCTCAAACTCCGATGGTTCACCTTGAACTTCCAGTTCACACAACACTGGAGCACTCCTCCCTCCCCCTTCTGGCCACAGTGAAAACAGTTCTTGTCAGGGAAACCACATTGCCTCAGATCATGATCTGAGCTACAACAAAAACAGTCTTTCACAGGTTGTCCATCTTGGTGTCCACCACTTGTCTCCTTCCCCTGAAACTGTCTCCAGCCCTGGAACTTGGACTCATCCTGGACTTTCAGCACAACCAGCTGCTTGGTTGCCTGCAGATATCTGCATCTCTTTTACATTCCTGCATGCTGCTTCATGAGATTCTGCAATCTGGAAGGCATGATCAAGCATCAGATCACCATCTGGGACAGACAGAATCTTCTCCTGGATGTGCTCATCATTAATCCCAGCAATAAATCTGTCACACAATGCTTGCGTGACAAACTGTCCAAAATAGCAGGGACCAGAGAGTCAGGAACATCTGAACACCTTCAGGTCAGGAACATCTGAACACCTTCCTCCTTCTTATGGCTTCTAGAGTAGAAGAGAAGACTGGCACTAGCCTCAGAAAGTCTGGGTTTAAAATAGTTCTTGACAAGATCACAAACAGTTGCAAAAGTTTTTGTTTCAGGCTTGTCTGGGAGACACAGACTTTTGATAATGTGTTAAGTCATTGCACATAGAATGCACACATTTTTCTTGTCATTGTCAATGTCATTTGCCATGGATTTAAAAAAAAAAAAAATCCACATATTCTTGCCAGTTTTCACCTTCCTTGAATGGTTGCAACTGTCTGAAAATACCTGCCATTGTTGTCCAACAGTGAAGAATTGTTGTTGTTTTAAAAAGTAAAAAAATAAAATAAAAAATCTTCTGTTGAGGGGTTGGAGCTTTAACAGTTCAAACAAACTTGTCTTGCAATCTCAGTGGTGGTGAAGACCCTTTAAATTTTCACACCTTGGGTTCTTGGCATGACACCTCAACTTCAAAGACTATGGCTGCTCTGAAGCTTTCCAGCTTAACTGATGTGACCATACCTAACTTGAACAGCTCACCTAACAGTTGGTTTTATCCTCATCACCAAATATGTTGTGTTTTAGCCAGCAACACATGACACACAGAACTTACAACATTAGCACCATTTTTACCAAGGGAAGTCATTATAATAAAGCACGCTAGTGGTCTCCCTTAGACCAGACACAACACATTAATTAAAGGCAAGGAGAGAAAAAGAATGGAAGAAATGGGTATAGTACAAACCAATAGGCAATACATACATATATGTATACATTGCAGCTTTGAGCAGTACAAACACACACACATACACACATTGACATGCACCCCCACAGATACAATACTATTATGAGAAAACTGGCTGTTATTAGTAGTTTGGACAGAGGTACTGCAGTAAGATAAAAGGTTTTACTTTTGTTTTAAAAGATGGCAGAGTTGAGCACTGCCTAATGATGTAATGTGGGAGTGAATTTCAAATGTGAGGCCCAAAGTAAGAGAAAGTGTGAAAGCTACGTATTTTGTATTGTTTGTATTGTTGGATTTTAAGCATAAGGGAATCTGAAGAAGGAATGTCTGTGCTTTAGTTTCAGTAAAAGGCACAAATGTCGCAGTCCGCACTGACTCATGAATGATCCCCAGTCTGTAGAAAATGAAGTTGTTGTTTACTGTTTTTTCTCCATCTTACTCCAGTGTACCAGCTGTGCACTTAGTAGACCCCTTTCACTTGGATTTTCACACATGCGCAATGGACTAGCATGTGCAATCTGCTGGAAGTAGGGGGGAACACATCAGCTGGGTTGCTGGCCGAGCGCATAACCGCATTTCCCTAGTACTAGTAGGAGTGAAAACATCCCATTTCACAGCAACAAGATGGGTGCAAAAGATCACTGCCATATAATTCGCTGCACCACTGGTTGAATAAAATCCAGGAATTTTGCGGAATGTCTGTCATTTAGTTTCAGTAATGAGGCAAAATATCACATTCAGCGCTGACTCAAGGATGATCCCCAATCTGTTGAGAATGAAGTTGTTGTTTTTTGCATTTGTTTTTCACCATCTTAATAAAGTGTTCCGGCTGTGCACTTAATTACTACAGTATATACCACTGTTGTTAGACCGAGAGAATGTGTGTGTGTGAGAGAGGCGGGGGAGTAACTTCTGCATTAATGAGGCTGTTTTGGCAGGACATGTTAGTGTAGTGTGCAAGTGAGGGTGAGTGTGTTGCTGTGTTGAGACCTTTAATTTCTGATCTCTTAGCTTAAATTTTATTGTCTGTACAATCATTTGGGCTAATTTGCTCTGTCTCTCTCGGTCTCTGTAACAGCTTTCACTAATTTCATGATTTTCATCCTGTTTTAGGAATAATTTATGAGGCTACCCAGCTAGGTCCATTATTTGTGTGTGTGTGTGTGTGTGTGTGTGTGTGTGTGTGTGTGTGCATGCATGCATGTGTGTCTGTGTGTGTGTGCGCATGTGTGCCAGTGTGTGAGATAGAGAGACTGAGATATGAAGGTGGATGTATGTATGTGTGCATGTGGATGTGTGGGAGGCAGTGATATGGTGTATAGGTGTGGGTATGAAGGTGGACAGGATGAGAATAGTGATTATACTTGTACCGAGTATATAGCCTATTAATCATACTAATGTGTGTGCTACGGTTTATTTTACAGTGCATTTCTGTAACCAATATTATTCTCTCTAATAATGTTTATATTAATATTGCCTGTCTGTTGTTGTGCTCTCTTAAATATGGAATCATTTATACATGGTCATTTCTTTCTTTCTTCTTCTTCTTCTTTTTATAAATGTTTATTTAATTTAACTTAATATGTTTTTTTGTGTGTTGTTGTTTGTTTTGTTTTGCTTGTTCCAGTAAATGGAATAAAGAAGTACTTAGCTTGATCTGACAAATAAAAATGGCAGACTACCAACACTGAAACCTAATGGTAAACACACCACCAAACCACAACAGTCTAAAAGATGCCTGCAGCAAATAAATAATGGGGAGAACCATAGACAAGCCTCAGTTGCACAGAACTGATAAAACAGGAAAGAAACAAAAAGAAAAAAAACAGTGGATCCAACCCTAACCTAGCTCTCTGATGAGGTTCGACACTTATTCTCACTGCAGCATCACAAACTGAACCGAAATGGAAAACTCTGCCTGATGTTTGAGCCATGATATAACTGATAATAATAATATGAAATTTATAATGCGAGTTGAGCGATTCAAAGAGCACTCATAGTCACCTGCATGCGCACGCATACACACTCAAACACACACACACACACACACACACACATGTTCACAGGTTTCCATGCTCGCGCCCATACACACATACACGCATGCACACCAACCCACACACACATACATAGGCAGATTGTGAGCACTTGTGCTGGCATACACAAAATGCCCCCCATCCCCCACCCCACCCTACCAGCTCAGCCCCCCCCCCCCCCCCCAAAAAAAAAAAAGAATAACAACAACAGCCTGCCAGGTGCCTGAGCTTTCTCAGTCAACAGATTGAATTGACCAGAAATTTTACGAAGTCTGGGGGCATCCAAAATGATTTAGTCTGGTCATATCTCAGTATGCTCTAAGTCTGTGTCAGCACTTTTCCCCTTACATCTGCTTTGAAGGAGTTGTAGAACTTTGTAGTTGACTCTGATTGGTTGCCGCTGTAGTAATAGATGAAAGGGGTCTGTTATTACAGCATATATCACTGTTGTTAGAACAAGAGCATGTGTGTATGCAAGAGAGGCGGGGAGTAATTGCATTATTTAGTCTATTTTGCAAGGACGTGTCAGTGTAGTGTGCTTCTGTGTTGAGACCTTTAATTTCTTATCACTAACCTTACATTTTGCTATATGCACACTCTCTTAGGCTGATCTCTCTCTCTCTTTCTCTGTAACAGCTTTCACTAATTTCATGATTTTCATCCTGTTTTAGGAATAATTTATGAGGCTGCCGTGGTTCATTAGTGTGTGTGTGTGTGTGTGTGTGTGTGTGTGTGTGTGTGTGTGTGTGTGCGTGCACATGTGTGTCAGTGTGAGAGAAACTGAGATATCAGGGTTGGTGGATGTATGTGTGGGTGTGGTAGGCAGTGATATGGAGTATTGGTGTAGGTGTAAAGGTGGATAGGATGAAAATAGTGATTATACTTGTGCTGAGTATATAGCCTATTAATCATATAATGTGTGTGATACTGTTTATTTTACAGTGCATTTGTATAACCCATATTATTCTATCTAATAATAACGATATCAGTATTGCTTCTCTGTTGTTGTGCTCCTTTAAAGTTTGACTCATTTATACATGGTCATTTTCTTTCATTCTTTTTTCTTCTTCTTTTTATTTATTTTATTTTATTTATTTATGTTGTATTATTGTTTTTGTTTTGTTTTGCTTGTTCCTTTAAATGGAATAAAGAAGTACTTGGCATGACCTGACAAATCAAAATGGTGGACTACTGAAAAGCCTAATGGTAAACACACCACCAAACCATGACAGCCTAAAAGACTATACTCTGTAGCAAATAAATAATGGGGACAACCACAGGCTAAGCCTCAGTTGCACAGAATCAATAAAACAGGAAAGAAAAAAGGTGGGAGGTTCAACACTTATTCCTCACTGCAGCATCACAAATTGAACTGAAATGTCAAACTCTGCCTGACATTTGAACCATGATATGATTATGTAACTGATGTTAACTCTTTCATTACTGTGGGCTGCTTTAGCAGGGCATCTGATCATTTACCCTTGAGCCCAGATTTCTTGTTAGAACTAATAGAAGCATAATTCCTTTCATTCCTGGGCTTCCAGTGAGAGTAAAAGTATGAAATGGGTACCCGTTTGCACCATGCCTTGACATGAGCCACAATGTATGAAATATAATGTGCTGTACACCACTGTGTGCAGAATTGATGTCAGAAGTCAAGTATGGTCAAATAAATGAACCTGTGTGCATGTGGTGACATAGAGGTGAGACAAAGGACATATTTTGTTGTGTCATAAGTAAACAGTAAAATTAATGCCATGCATACAGTGGACAGCATTCAGCAGGGACAAGTAAACATACACCTACTCTCAGGCTGGACTTCCCTGGATGTCTGACAATGCGAAGAATGAGGCATCCAACACAAACAAGTTTCACACTGTCCTCAATGTCACAGCTACTGTCACAGTATCAACCACATGTGGTCTGATGGTTATATTTGTCTGGAAGTTAACAGTAGAGTTCCCAACACCCATTAGAAACACAGAAGAGAAAAACAGGATCTATACAATATAATACAGGTCAGTCTCTGAGTCTGAGCATGTCCTCCAACTCAGTGTCAACATGTCAGACAAAGGTGACACAAAGGTCACACCTTCTCCACATAGTGACCCTCAACCGGTTTATGAGCCAGGTCTTGCCTGAACGACAAAAAATCATGCTTCACCACATTTCCAACCTTGTGATTGATGGCATGCCCTTCCATGATGTAGGCATTGTACAGACTGGTTTCCTTGAGTTTAGTTTCCACTTGTCAGTACCATTTCATGCACTTTTCTTTCTTTTTTAATCTGAACTGCCTTGTCATCTGGTCCAGTTTGTCCACTCCATTCATGTACTGGGCATAGGCAGCCACAGTAGGAGGGCAGGAGAGCTCTACCTCTGTGCCATCCCTCTGTTGTTGGGTGACACTCTGTGGTTCTTCCTCATGAAGGGTGTGGGCACCGACAGGTGGTATACAGTGCATTTATCCTTCCATGCTGTTGCCAACATGCTGGAATCTTCACATTAATGCCAGTCACTACTATCTTGAGGGAGACATCAGGCTTCTGCATTCGTTTTTACGATGTCAGCACAGATGGTTTGGTTGCATTGCCCCACACAGGTAGGTCTTCTGACTCGCCAGGTATTTTGCCAGAATGGGTGACATGTAGAAGTTATCCATGCAAATTAGGTGACCCAAGTTATGAATGGGCTTTGTGAGGCCAATGACGACTCAAGCACTAAGTCCCATTAGTCTGTTGATCTACTGTCCATGTTTGCCGTGTAGACTGCCAAGTTGTAACAGTAGGCTGTCACAGCATCAGCCGACACCCACAGCTTGATCCCAGATTTCAAGGGTTTGTCCTTCATAAACTGTTTGAACCCAAGAAGACCCTTGAATGGCATCATTGCCTCATCCACTGTCACATGCTCATGTGGCACATACTCATCCTGAAAGTTATGACGCACACTGTTCAGAATATATTGAATTTTGTGCAGTTTGTCAGCAGTGTTGACAGAGTAGAGGTATTGATGGATTTGAAAGACACTGTTTCTACTCATGACATTTCCAAATCTAGTGTAGAGGAGGAAGTGTTTACCCCCTTGGTGCCAGTAGTGGGTATCTCTGTCCAGTTTGATGATGTCCTTCGTGATGACAAGGCCATAGTATGCCTTCAACTCATCCACCATCAACATTTTCCAATCTCCCTGATTGTTGTCAGGGTCACTTTCCTTTCTTCTTCTTGCATTCTCATTTGCAAAATCTACCAGATCTTGAAAGATTTGTTCTGTGTAGAAGAGTTTGAAACACTCCAAAGGTGTGATTGATGCATCAAGAACACGGATGGGACCTGAATGCCTAGAATATTTTGGGCAATTGTCACTCTGTGCTAGTGGAACATAATTTCCACCTGTCCATTTAAATCATGAACATCTGTGGTAAAACCAGCAAATTCTCATCATCAAGCTCATCACCACTGTCACCATCACTGTCCTGGTTCTTCACAAAAGCTGTTAATTTAGCCCTTTCCTCTTCATTCAAATCAAACAAATCAAAATCGTCACCAATATCCTGATAAATTTCATCATCCAAAAACTGTTCTGCATCTTCCTCTGCCATTTTGCTGCAGACAAGTGGCAGAGAACACTAGTGCCAGAATCAGTAAGTTAAACAAAACTTGGACCTTGGCTACTTTCTCACAGGAAGGGTAAGCCATACCAGGCAGAGTTAAAACAAATTGGTCTGGTCCTGCTTGAATTGGTCAGGTCCTGCTCACACCCTTTAAGTTCTGGGAGGGGAAACAAACAGCCCCATGAGATCCTGTTACCATGCTTTCGTGGCCCACCAGGCTGAGAGAAGGGAAAGGGTGTGGCCCGCTAAAGCAGCTGTCAGGACTCAAGGGTAGTAATGGTCAGCAAATATACAGTAACGAAAGAGTTAATAAGAATATGGAATTGATAGTGTGCATTTGGTGACTCATCACTTTTGTCATTAAATTAAAGAAAAGCATGGAATGTGTAAATACTCACACAAAAATCAATAGCATAATAATACTGTAGGGGAGTGGGGATGGGGAGTTGAGGGGAAGCAGGTTGGAAGCATGGATGAAGAGTCACAAGTCAGAGGTTGCTATAACATAACTTTTATTTGTACACCAACCAGCCAGAAAACAGTGTCTGTTTTAGAAAAGACACAAGCAAACAAAACATTTAGAACATGAAAGCAAATGTAAAGTATAAACAACAGCCATTACTAATCTAATAAATACAGTAACCATGTAGTTTACCTGAAGGTTACTATAATACATGACAAAATGATTAATAATCAAGCACATAAATCGTGTGCTTGACTTACACTTAAAACCTGTACCTCACAGAGTCGCGGTGAGTATACAAGAGACGGCCAGTCAATTAACCGATGAACTCTCAGTATAATGAAGTATACAATAAAGTAACAGTGAAGAATGTGGATTACCAGGCTCATTCTTAACTAAACAGGAAGCGTGAGATAATCGTTACAGCAGTTCCACTTAAGCACACAATGAGATGGATAGTGACACGGGTGGCACCTGGGTCCATGCCGTGAGCGGGAAGAAGTCAGTCATAAACTGACCAGCTCCAGCCTCGTCAAGTTACTCAAAGCGTTACAGCATGTTACTGTTACAGACTAGCAGAGCATATCCGGCTGTGAACAACGTCAAGCGTCTTACAGGAAGCGGGTAACGCAGCAAGAATCTAAACTGTTGATCTAGCTGCTCGATTAGTGAACAGAGACAAAGACCTAATTGCCACCACTGACGCGCATCACCGGCCAGTTCGGGTACACGCACAAAGACCCGGAAAGGGTTTACAAGCTAAGTAGAGTGAAAGTCTGCGCGCCCAAGTCTCAGCCATACAAAAGCCGGATCAAGCAGAAATAACATGTCTCACAGTATATACAATCACCCCTATGTACTAAACCATATTCAACTAGTAAAATGAACATTCCACAACTATGAAGTCAACATCTTCAAAGTGTTAGCCATGATATACCACCGATTTCATGTAGCAACATAGATCGGTAGGATACTAAACAAATAAGTTATGCCGCACTGCCGCACTGACAAAGTACCCATACTTTAAGAAGGATAACTTTGCATCGGCAAAGCATCACTCTGAACATCCAACAATGGCAGCATAACATGCTAGTTACATATCAGCTAACCAGGGTTAGCTGCATACATTTTGGAAATACCGGTCTTCCTGTGGCATAAAGGCTTAACATTCGAACGCACAACCAAGGTAGTCTGACACCATAGCGGCTGCAACCAGGCGGCAATCTAACGCCGAAATTACCCATGTTCAAGAACCAAAATCAAGGCATGTTGTGAACATGATAACATTATAAACATACATTATTTACATCAGTAAGAAACAACAGAACAACAAGCCATAGAAAAATAACTACTTACAGGCTCTCCCCTGATGAAAACATGAACACCGGCCGCAACAGTTAAACAACCTGCCTCTGCAGGGACACTGGGGGAAAAGGGACGCTGCCGGCCCAGCACACAACTTTTAACACCTTAGATAACTGGGCCATAAAAACCCCACCCAATCAAAAAGGAAAAGGACCGGAAAGAAAAGGTTAAAGGGTATGGCCCGGAACATGTATACAATACACTCGGTTACAATACATTATTACACGTACTTGGTCATACAACGCAAAGTGAAAACTGACATGCACTGAAAGACAAACACCCTCACACTCACAGTCATCTGCACTCACGCACATGTGCACATGCACATGCACACACACACATGCTCACATAGTCTGTATATATGTAAATTAGGGTGGATGAGTATAACCTGACACACACACAGGTTTCTGTGCATGTACCCCCCCACACATGCACATCAACTTCCCTCCCAACTCTCAACCCCCCCCCCCCCCCCACACACACACACACACATCACACATAGGCAGATCATGTGCATATGTGCTGGGGTACACTATATGCCCCCCACCCAGCTCACCCCAATTTTTTTTTATAATAGCCATTGCCAGCCAGGTTGATACCATCATAAGCCATTATGATTATTACTTAAATGCAATTATTAGAGTATTCAGCTATTATTTTTACACACTTCAGTTCCAGAATGCTTGACAGAACAAGCAAGTACAAAACAAAATAACAGGACAAAAAATGGAGGGGAGGGGGGAGGCTAAAAGAATTGTGATTACAAAAAAGAAGAAAAAAAGAAGAGAAGTCTGAGACAAAATTGAAACTTTTGAGTTTTGAGAAATGTGGGACTGTCACAATCTCAAGAGGTTTTGAGATTGCTTCATAAAAAGAAAGGCTGCACACTGTTTGATAAGAGTCCCAGCCTGAGTTTAATGCACTGCATGCATGTGTATTGGCATATATGATTAATTACAAAAGGCCATTATTCTGAAAGTAAACATGCAGGCTATACTGCAGATTTATTATGCTTGCTGCATTCAATTATAGGGTGAAAATTTAATGACTTACTTTTTCTGCTCTGCACCCTCTGGAATGTGAAAAGACCTTTGGAGAATTTTTCCATGTATTGGGTTGTGACTGCTTTATTATTGATTGTAGAACTGTAACTAGTGTAAGGAGTGTTTAGTCACAGGAACAATAGCTTTATAAGTAAATAATTAATTAGTTCTCTTCACTACACTGGTGATACAACTGCAAGAAACAGTTACAGGAAGTAATTTAACAGACCAGACTATTATCTGCTAAATTTTGATTTGTGTCACTTTGTTGAATGTTTTAAACAGTCACATAAACTACTATGTTTGTGACAAATCAAACCACCATCTCTAGTCCCACCTTTTTACTCTGCTGAGTTTATCCTTTCATAATTTGTAGTTTTTTTTGTTGTTGTTGTATATTTGAAAATGTGTAGTCTTTTATGAATTATTTTTAGTTGAATAGTGTGTCATGAATCACTGCTTGTCTGAATATGTAGTTTGTATTTGCAGAGTCAGCAGGACATAGAGGACCTTGATGATGAGGATGAGGTGAAAAAATTAGCCCACCATTGGAGTGATGAAGAGTTTGAGACAAACTACACAGAACAGGGTTATGAGGCAGACACAGAGGCCAATACACATGATGACTGGCACAAAGGTAACAGAGTTAGGGCAGTTGATTTGAGACAGCTATACAAGAAAAGTGAATTGGGCTTAAACTTGTTTAATCTTTGGAAGGGTTCAGTTTGAGATACATGTATGCAGGGCAAACACACAGAAACCTATCCACATGGTGGTATTTGGGGCCAAATTTTCTAGAAAGAAGCGTTTCTGATATCCAGCTTGTACTGCCATGTTTTCTTTTAAAGGAACTCATAGAACATTGTCTTATCCAACAGGAAGAGTCTATCAAAATAAGAACTTGAAATGAAAACTTTGTTTTAAAACACTTCCTTGCTTTGAGAGATTTACAGTCAGTTTATCTAAGCCTAGTTTTGTTGATGACAAATAATGAGACTGGCTGTACACAACTGTTGTGGCTTGCACAGCCTCTTTGACATCAGGCATGGAAGTTGTATGTTTACGTTGCTGGCGGAACAAGTAAGTAAGTAAACATGGAGCTTTACGTCTGCAGAAACGATAAGGCTTATTGGGGATGGGAAGGAACAAGCTCAAAGAGGTTGCAGATAACCGTTGGGCCAGCTGTGACACTTGACAGTGCTTTAAAAAAAAAAAATTGTTGAGGATTCTAAGTTGATAGTAAAATCAAGAGGTAATTTTAAAACAAAGTTGTTTGATTTTTAAGTTATTTTGATCTCTTTTATCCGTTAGAGAAAGACTGGATAAAAACTTGTTATGAATAGGCTAAGTTTAAGACGTTGAGCGACACAGGTCCTGAATGAAATGATCACACACAAAAAAAAGAAGAAGTAAAAATGGATGCTTCATCCACAGATTGATTACATGTGCTGATTCATTGGAACAGTTCTGTACTCAGGATATGTAAATTTGATCTAGGATTTTGTTTGAGACTGCACATAACACAATGTGGGGCACAGTATTAACATGGCAAACAAGCCCCAGAAACATTAAAACCATACAGTATTTTTTTTATTTTTTTTAATGTGATCTATGTGCCCTGCTCCCACCAATTCAGTGTGAAGTCACAGCAGCCAATCGGCCCTAGACACAGAAATAGCCATGGGGGTCAATTCAGGTGATTTTCACCTTTCTGCACAATTACATTCTTTAAACCTTAAATTATCATGTAGTTATGGTATTTTGGTTTAGAAATAACATCAAATTGTTAAAAAGTGGTTTTTCATGCTCCGACGTGGAATAAAAGATGCTAATGTTCACACAGACTGACCAACATTCAGCTGAATGAAACATATTTTCCCCCTGCAGTACCCCAGCATGTAGTACACCGTTGGAAAGCTCTTTGTGAGAACCTTCTGCTGGACATGTCAAGATAAAATTAAACTAGGTCAGTCCTCCCAAATAAGGCAAACGTACGCGATACAGACTTTGAATGTCGACCAATCAGAGATACCAGCACTCATTCTCGTAGCAGCGAACAAAGTACTTGCCCTCCAATCGGCTGAAAATACGACTAGGGGAAATAACCTTGCTCCTACCCATCATTGTTTTTCATTCTCACAATGGAACAACAACTCACTTCTCTGCTGAATACTTGCAAATTGGGGAATTTACCAGCTGCAGATCAACAGGAATTGAGTAGTCTGATCATGGATTACTTCATTTCCAATGGATCTGTCCCAGAGTGGTTCGATGATGAATGCTTGTTGGAACCTGACGTTGAAATACACAGTCTATGTGTCTTTCACTGCTTATTCTGCACCGAGCTAGACTAAGTATTAATAACTCACAAATCCCCTCCCCCAATCACCCCATTTTCATTAAATGTTAATCATTTTGCTTTAACAGAGTATTACATGTTTTCTTTCTTGCATTAGAACTGTACAGAAACACAGAATCAAGTTACTCAATTTTTGATCTTCTACGGCAACATGCCAGCATTTTGTGATGAAGATGGTTATGATTACCACATAAAGACCAATTAAAATTTGTTTTAGCCTCTGCATATGCTAACATATCCAATGTATTACCATGACAAAAGTCAGGAAGTTTGGCTGACTCTGAACCCCCGTTGCTAAGGAAAATATGGAAAATGACACAAAATCTTTCAGAGCTATTTTCTCAAGATGGCTGCCATTACACTTAGCAACTTCAAATGACTGCAACGTCAATACCTTTTGGATGACAGTCTTTATTCAAACACCAAAATAATCAGCAGAATCAGCAGTTTTCAAAACTGTATATATCTCAAAATACCCCAGAATGATTTAGCACTGGTTTCGTGAGAGTGGGTCACATAATACATATACATTTTTGGGTGTTGTGTTAAAAAATAATCTTTAAACCCCATTTTTATAAAAATATTTGTCAACAGTATTACATTTCTCTCTCATGGACACTCTTGACTGTATTCAACCAATGCAGAAAGTCCAAAATGCTGCTGAATGCCATATTTTCAGGGCACCACATCATCAGAACTGCACACCTTGCCTACAGCAATTCCACTAGCTCCCAGTTTCTGAATGAACAAAATACAAAACTGCTTGCGTGTGTTACAAGGCTCTCACGGGGTTCCACCCCCTCATTTTTCTGAGCTACTGCACCTTTACAGTCCTTCTTTCCAGTCTTTGTCAGACACACACACGCTTAAACTCCAAAGCTTTAACCGCAAACCCCATGGCTTTCTCACACTTAAGTCCCCACATCTGGAACAGTCACCCCCAAGACCTACTCTCTCTTCCTTCAAAAGTAAACTCAAGACATTTCTGTGTGTGTGTGTATGTGTGTGTGTGTGTGTGTGTGTGTGTGTGTGTGTGTGTGTGTGTGTGTGTGTGTGTGTGTGTGTGTGTGTGTGTGTGTGAGGTTGCATCTCACAGGGTTCATAATCAATGTAAAACTGTTCCTACTGTAACTTCTGAACTGCTGATCCTTTTGCAACCTATGATAACATAACATATGAATTGTTTTCCTCTTGAGTTCGGATAGAAATACCAGGGAGCAGGTTTCTGTTATTCAGGGTACTGATGAATAAATGAGCACTAATCAACAAATGTTTTAAATTCTGGATATGTAATACATTTTAATATGAATTACATAAGTTTGTAATTAAGTTCAGTGTAGTAAAATGATAATAACAATGATTACAAGCAGTTCAAACAACAAGAAACCACACACACACACATCAGTCAACTGAAATAACAAGTTGGGGGGAGGGGAGGGGGTTAGAGAGTTTGCTAGCAGTAGTAATTAGACTCAAGTTGTGGTATGTAAAAATGTGTTTTTCTTTTCAGAGATTGAAGGAAGCCTTGCTATGTATAGTGGTAGACCTGCCACTGTTCGGTGCTTTCCTGCTGTGTTACGACTGTTTGTGGAATTACTGGTTGCTAGTCAACATACAGCCTCTGGTCAGACTGTCATGGTGCCTGTCTTGCTGCGCCTGCTGCACGTGCTCCGCTCTTCACATGCTACAGCCATTGCAGCATGCAAACAGGTCTTAGTAATTTACCATGCCAGTTTTAAGGTATATTTTGCCTTTGCGGCAAGTGTCACAAATCAAAATAAGATGTCCAATGCTTAAAATTAGTGAAAGGATATGCTAAAACTACTTACTTGCCTTATCAAATATCAAATCAGATCAAATGAATCTTTATTGTTCATAATATTACAGTGCATGTAAAAAGAAATCTTGGACACATCAGTTAAAGCAGCTACATTTAAATGTGGCAGCAAGATGTGGTCTGAGCAATGCCCTGGGTGGTGGTTCACTGCTGCAGTCAAACCTCATGGACGGCAGCCTGAAGACATGAGGGGACCTTGCTGGCTGAAGCTGGCTCTGGAGGGAAACATGAATGAAGGACATTCATCCCCACCAAGACTGGCAGCTGCCTTTTGTGTTGCTGAATATACAGCTTGGGGGGCTCCTTGATGACCAGGACTGGAACATCTGGGCACCTCTTCCAAAAAATGTCGGTGTGAATCAGCAGGATGCCAGAGTATGGCACTTCTACTCCATTGACAGCCCTCAGCTTTAGAAAATCTTGCTGCTGTGACAGGTTATGTAGATGGGCTGCTGCCCATCTGTGACTATGGTGTTTTTGCTGCCAGTTTGAGTAGTGCTCGAACCTCATGTCCACTCATGATAATCATGGTTGTTGGACTGGCCAATCAGTCTTGTTGTGTTCCTACTCCCCCCCCCCCCCAGAAGTAGGGGGGGGGGGGAGTTCCTACTCCCCCACCCCTTTGGTCAATATGAAAAGGATTTTTAAATAACAGGGTAAAAACGCAAAATGTGGCATTTTAGTAAGTAAACATGGTGCTTAACGTCCACGGAAATCACAAGGCTTATTAGGGATGGGTGGTGGGGGCGTATTGAGGTGGGGGGAGAGGGAGATTATATACCTATCGCTCACTGTTACCACCAGAATGACTCCTGCATTAAGATGGGCAGTGATGAGAGCCATTTTAATGTTTCATTAATTGTGAGGGACACAGTCACAAGACAGTGTCCACAGATCACAACTTTTGAACAGAAAGGAGAGCTGAAGTGGATTTGAACTGAGGTCTCCCTGCATACCAGCTTAACGCCTTACGGCTAGGCCAAACTGGCTCACAGTGGCATTTTCAAACATAAGTATTTATCTGAAAGTGAAACAGGTTAGAGGAACACTCTGAATCTGTGAAGCGGATCAAAATCAAACAGAGAATGAAGGGAGAAAGCCCTCATCTTTGCAAGCTGCAAATAGAGAACAGGGTACTACAAATAGCTAAGGCTGATTCTGTAATTAATGGTGTGTATTGTCTTAACATCACTCAAAATGTAAGTTGCTCCATTGATTACTATGGTGCCACTTTGAACACCTTTACTGTAGAAACTCCACTGATCTTTTTTTGACAGCTGAAAATTCACGACAAATTATTATCATGTTGGAAGCCTTCACATTGACAACACGTACACAGATCTCTATTTAACCATCAGTTTCTTTGCATGCTTGTTTTATCTTAAACTTTTTAGAAGCAGAAGACCAAAATGGCTCACAATGTAGGACATAAAGCACTGACATGCATTGTTTGATAACATCACATAGTACAGGAGCTGTGTGAGAGTCGAGGTGGCCGTCCTGGGCTGTCTGTCCTAATGAGCCTTCTGGTTTCCGTGGACATAAAGCTATATTGAACCATGCTTCGGCATTGGTCTCAGCTTGTCCCTAAAATGTCAACTGACATCTGAGGACATTAAGCAACACTACCTCCCTACCTACCTACTGTTTGATAACCTGTGTACAGGTCTGGCCTAGTGGTAGGTAAGGCAAGGCAAGGCGTTAGGCTGGTAAGTGGAAGGACCTCAGTTCAATACAGCTTCGGCTCTCCTTTCTCTTCAAAAAGGTTGTGGTTTGTGGACACTGTCTTGTGACTTTGTCCATCACTTCCTGCACTGCAGTGCACAATGAAGAATGAAAATAAATAGTACATGTTTAAGCAGGACTAGGTTGTTATTCGGGGAAATTTCAGACAGTATATTCTGCTTGCAGGACTCCAGTTATCCAGTGATTCAGTGATCCAGTTATCCGGTTATTCAGTGGTCCAGTTACCATCTATCATCTGTCGTCTGTCGACATTCGTCTAGTGTCTATAGTCTACCATCAATCATCTTTCTGTCAGTTCATCTTTATTTGTCACTGCCATGTCTACATTGGCGACTGGTTGACGGTTGCTGCCTGTTGGCATTGCACCTGTCTGGTGTTGTGGTGGGGCGTTGTAACTCTGCTGCTGCAGTCTGTGACACCTGCCGACACCCTTCACCGTGCCCTGTTGCTGGCATGGGGCTGCTCGTGATGACTTGGTGTCGTCTGTCGCACGTCTTTTTCATTGTCGATGAGTGTTGTGACTGCTGTCATGCTTCCACTTTGTGGACCAGTGTCCTGTCATCACTGGGTTACTGGTTTGACCAGTGCTCTTAGCTGAATTAGCTCATGTGGTTGAGCTACTATTTTGCATTTGGGGAACTGTGTCTTGTGTTTTTCATTAACCAGTGTGACTGGGTCATCGCCTCTTACCATGTTATTGTCCTTCATTGCCTTGAAATGTCATGACATATTTTTGTGAATGATTTGATGAATGTCCTCCGTGTATATGCCTTAGTTAAGTTGTGCGTGTGAATGGAATGAATTTTGTGTTGGGTAGGATTTTGTAATTATTAAAGAGTGTGAAAGGATAATCATTGTTGTGTTCTGGTGTTGGGGAGTTAGTGCGGGAAAGTGTGGGAGGGATTACGTCAACGACCATTAGGGAAGCGACATCTAGCAATAAAACAGTCGGCATGACCTTTCGCCTGGGGCATGTTATCTTATCACAGCATTGCTGATATCAAGTAGTCTGTTAATAAAACTTAGCTTCTACGGAACGACAAAGGTTCTTGTGTCAGTTGCAGATTGTAATTGTCTTGCTGGAGTATAAGGTTGAAGGAGATTGGACAAATAATGAGGGGCTGTTCCTGAGATGGAATTAAAGCAGGCCACTGAAATTTTGTATTGAATGCCAAAGTAGAGTTTCAAAAATGGGATGAATGTAGTCAGATTTCTTAGCTTTAGACACAAGTCTTGCTGCTGCATTCTGAACATTCTGAAGTTTGGATAGTAAGTACTGAGGACAACCTGAAAGTAAAGAGTTATAGTAGTCTAACTGAGAGAGGACAAGAGGGCATGCAATGGTTTGGGTTGCTTAAGTGGTGAGAAGATGACATATGGAACACGTGCCTGATTTGTATGTCTGCGGATTTGCATGCGTTGCTTATGTGTTGAGATGTGCTGAGATTTGAATCCAGGGTTACACCGAAGTTTTTAACATATGACACAAATAGGACATCAGTGTCTCCGAATGACATCAGTGTCTCCGAATGACAGACAGGAAAGGACTGTGGGTGGACATTCTATTTGAAAGTATGATCATGGCTTCAATTTTGTTGAAGTTTGTTTGCAGTCATCCAAGACTTGACATCTGTAGTGCAATTCTGGAGAGTTTCTATCGACTGGTGAATTGTGTCTAGTGTACTAATCTTGTAGAGTTGGTTGTCATCTGCGAAAGGATGGTGATTGAGTGCTTGCTTACTAGGTCAAAGTTTGTAGAGTATGAAAAGCACAGAACCCAGGGGAATGCTGTGATAGAGCATGAAATGCTGAGACTGCAAACTATTTATGGTGATTGCATGTGTTCTGTTACAAAGATAAGACAAAAACCAAGACAGAGCTGAGCCAGAAATGCCAAATGAGTGTTACTTTTTGAGTAAGGAGAATTTGGTGATAAGTTGTACCAAAGGCTGCCAAGAGATTTAAGAGTGTCAGAATATGTATCATGGCTGTTAGAAGGTCATTAATGATACTGAGCAGGACAGTTTCAGTGCTGTGGTTGGGTCTGTAGGCTGACTGGAGAGGACTGGCCATGTTGTTGTGGTTCAGGTGTTCATTTAGCAGAGACATAACAATTCTTTTTAAGACTTTTGACAGAAAAAATCTATTTGACACAAGATGGTAGTTCTTTAACTTAGTTGCTTGTTAAAGACAGCATAGTGATATCATTTGAAGTGGTGTAGAGCTTGTGAATTTGCAGCCTTTGATTGCATTTTATTATCATTAGCTTTGCTGTGTACCCAAAGGAACCATTGTTTGTGGTGTATGTTGATGTGTGGAGAGAAAAACGTTTTCTGAATTTGGTATATATATGTATATCTCTTCTGAATTTGGCATATATATATGGTCCAGAATCCTTAATTAGTCTTTATTTTATTTTATTTTATTGACAGACAATGAAAAATGTGATGATCAGCATTATACCATGTGGCTGGCTGCTTGGGTGTGGCAAAAGTTCTAATGTTGCAATTTTTTTGTATCCTCTCTGTTCTGGCACCCACATTACAGAATGTCAAATTGCTCAAGGATGCCAACATGGCATCAACCAGATCTGTAATCTATAAGAGGAAAAAAGAGTGAAGGTTCCTTCTGGACAAAAATAGCTTTTTTAAATACAACACCATGCCAAATGACTGGAGGAAATGTGATGTGAATTTTAATTGTCAATCTTTTGAATAAAATAAAAGGTATTGCTAATAGTTGGATTGTTCAAGTAAGACAGTCTGTTACATTTTTTTATATTTAAAAAAAAGAAGTCAGCCCTCTGAATATTTGCCCAGCTTCTGTTTTGTTTTTTTGTTTTTTTTGTTTTTTACCCTTTTGAATAGAAGAATGGTTTCACCCTATTTTTGATCCTGGTTGATGTAGCGGAGCTCACTTGGTGGTGTTTAGAGAGGAGAATGAATGATAAACTAAGTTTAAACTGCAGGGTGGGGGGGAGGGGGGGGGGGGGCTGCAGAAAGGGAAGGGGTATTTAATTGTCAGGATGGACAAAAGGGTGGGGGAGTGTGGACAATTACAGAGAGCAGAGTGGATGGTATGGTGGGAGGAGGGGGAGGGAGGAGTGCATGTGTGATAACAAGGGAAGAGAATGGATGAGGAAAGAGAACGGACAGGGGAAGAGAATGGATGGGTCAGTTTGCAAGTGGTGAGTAGCAGATGTGGCGGCAACCAAGCAAGCAGTGACTTTCTTTGTGTTCCCCACCATCCATCCCCCAAGCACCCCTTTGGATGGTTTGCTGCTACACATAAATCATAAACTGATCTTCTATGCTGTACCTGTATGCATTTATGCTGTGTATCATTATGTTTCATCTGTATACCAATAGTCTTGTTATTAGTAATGTTTATGCTTGCCTAGTTTATGTTCTTTAAGAAGTAAGGGGCCTGTTTGTGTTTTAATAATTATGTCTTTGCTTATTTAAGTTATTGATATTTGCTGTTGGTATATACATTGTTCCTTCGGTTGTTTGTTCCTTCGGTTGTGTTAAATTTCTTTTTCAGTTGTGTGTGTAGTCTTGGTTAAGAATGGTGACATGATTACAATGAAACAAGAGAGGGTTGTCTGTTTTGTGGTCATTTAACAGGATTAAAGATGCCCCCTTTGTTTGGGCCCAGTTCATAAATAGTGTCAAAGCTATTGGAATGTCAGTGTTACTGCAAGATATGGACAGAATGCGTGAAAGAGTGAGTGGAGGGTCAGAAACTGGAGGGTCAGAAGCTGCATGTGTGTGGGGGATCGGTGCATGACTGAGTGGGTGGAAGGTGATGGAGGTGGGGGGGGGGGGGGGGGGGGGACAAGTAGCAAAGTTTAAGTGTTGAGTATCAAGTAACAAATCCTTTGAATGTGACTCATTTGATTTCAAGTGTTTGCTCTTTGTTTCAGTAACATCCTCACACGAGACAAACAAACATCTTCACATGAAACAAAGGCACTAGTCACATTTTTGACTCTGTATATTAATGTTTGATATGCAGGGACTTTTGGAGTTGGTGTTGAAAGGCTTCCAACCAGTTTTACTACAGCCTTCAGATCAGCAGCAGCGTGAGTAAATGATTTATTAATGCATGTCAAGTTTGGGTCTGTGTAGTATTAGTGTGGCTGTACTTACAGTGGAATGTTAAATGAACAGTGAAAGAGACTTCTTGCTGGATGGTTGAAGACAGGTTTTACCTGGACCAACTGATTGTTATGGTTGACTGGGCATTAAGTTTCACTGATCAGTCTCTATTTGTCTTTATAATTGTTCACAGTGCCAAATGCTCTTATGTGCTAACAATACAAAAACATTTGCAATTGCTACAGCCTACAGAAACTCTCCTGAAAAACTGAAGATCTTTGTTGCAAAAAGCATGTGTAGAAACTACATAAAACTATAAAAAGGATGGATAAAAAAGTAACATTTGCCATATAATATTGGGACTATGAGGTGCTACTTTTCTTTTCTACTTTGGCCCCTGCTCCCTAAATAACAGTGCACCTTATGTATGGAGTGCTGGTGGACATGGAGTATCAACCATGCAGGTATAATTGAAGGCAAAGAAGACTGATGAGGCAAAGGGAATACCAGCACAGAACTTTGCAGGAAATCCCTCATGGTTTTTCTGATTCATGCGTAGAAGCAATCTAAATATGTGTATGAAAACTATCATTGGTAGGAGCTGCCACAAGTATAATCTTTGTCACGACAAAGGTTTTGTTGCAACAAACACATGTTTGTCATGACAAACATGGGTTTGTCATGACACAACAGGTCATTTGCTTGTCATGACAAACATGGGTTTGTTGTGACAAAACAGGTCATTTGTTGTGACAAAAGTATGATGGTCACAACAAAACTTTTGTCACAACAAAACATTTGTTGTGACAAATATTTGTCATGACAAACATAATTTTGTCATGACAAAAGTTTTGTCGCAACAAGCATACTTTTGTCATGACAGATATTTGTGCTTTTTCATGACAAACACCTGTTTGTCGCAACAAAAGTATGCTTGTCATGACAAAACTTGTCAAGACAAAATTATGTTTGTTGCAACAAATATGTGTGTTTTGTCGCAACAGACTTTTGTTGCTACAAAAATAATACTTGTGGCAGCTCCCGCCAATGATAGAAAATGACACTGTGTCAGCAAGTACCAGCTGACTTGGAAGAAAAACTCAGGGCTGTTCATGCTTTCACATCAGAGAGTATTTCAGAAGATTTGGTTAGTCCAGACTCACTCATCAATATGGTTGAGGTCCTGCCATCTTCCGACATGCTAATGTCTCACACAATCAACAAGAAGGGAGCCTCAGTGAACCTAAAAACTATGGGACACAAGAAAACCAACTCCCCTGAATGGTGGTTTTTAATAGGAAGACCCCAGATAGCTCAGTGGTTAGAGTGCTGGACTTGTGATCAAAAGTCCTGGGTACGAGCTCCTGCAGGAGTGGCAGGATAATTTTCTTCTCTATGGTCAACTTTCTGTGCTGACTCTTATTTTGGTATCTGTTCCACTGCTGTGTTACCTCAGTAGCACATAAAAGATCCCGGTCATTCTGCCAAAAGTGCAAGTAGCCAGTAACAGCTAAACACATATCAGCACCCTACCAATATGCTTCAGAGGAAGTGACACTGTAAACTGGTGCCTGTTTGTATGGTGTACACAAATATTGTGCAGTGATGGCAGCAATTTTATGTGGTACCAGTCTTGTAACAACCAGTTAGTGCTGTCAGCACACTACTTTGATGGTGGATATTCAAAAATGCACAAAAAAAGGGTACAGTCACTCATTCAGAATCACATGCTACAAGAGTGCAGTGAGTGCTCAAGAGCAGAGAATAGTGCTATATAACAATGATCAATAATAGTAGTACACATAAAAAAGAAAAAGAAAAAAGAGAAAAAAATGAATATCATAAACTGGATGTAAGACATCTTTGTCAAATATGGTAGATCATACAGTGTAATTTATTTTATGCTTTAAAATGTGGTTTGTCTTCTTTTCAGAGCCGGTACTGTTTGAAATCCTTTTAACAACAATACAAGTTCTTGGGCAAGTGGAGATCTCATCTTCAGAACTTGGGCTGCTATTCAGTTTTTTTCTTCAGGCAAAGGACATTGTGAGTGTGCATATATATATGTGTGTGTGTGTGTGTGTGTGTGTGTGTGTGTGTGTGTGTGTGTGTGTGTGTGTGTGTGTGTGTGCGTGTGCATGCATGTGTGTGTGTGTGTGTGTGTGTGTGTGTGTGTGTGTGTGTGTGTGTGTGTGTGTGTGTGTGTGTGTGTGCAAGCAATATGCTGCTGTACATTTTCTGTGTTTGCAGTATATCTACTTGTACTTTTGATACTGAAATTGCTGTATGTAATTCTTGCATGGTTTGGCAGTCATATGGCCTGAAATCTTTTTATTTAGTCCATTTAATGTTAACACATTTCTCTGCATCTTTTTGTATGGTGCATTGGGCCTTAGATTTGACTAAGGATCATGTGCCGTGTAAATGTCCATTATTATACATGTTTTTTGCAATTTTCCTGCAAGGGATAAATGAAGTATCTGAAAAATATATATAAATATATATAAAAGAAACATGACAATTTTTTTAAACAGCTGCTCCTGTTGCGAAAATGATGATGAAGGCTCTGCTTGGCAGAAAATGATGATTTTATAGTGCAATCGGACAGAGGAGGCCAAAATATACCTAGTCATAGTTGTTAAACAATTTAAAAGAAAGAAATCTGAAACAAAATTGATTGCTACAGGGCTAGCTTTTTGAAATATAATCCAAACACATAGAAATTAAGTTCTTAAATAAAAGTTTAAAAAAGAAAAGGAAAAAAAGAAGAAAATTAAAAGAATGGTGATTTTAATTTGACAACATAAAACATATACATTTTCAGGGTAAACCCCTTTTTAAGCAACACACAAGGGAGTTAACTAGTACTCAAAATATATAACACAGATAAACAACAGAGACCTGAGCTGGCTGCAGTAACTTTCATCTGGCATGCATGTAAATACAAGGTACATAAACTCCACCAGAGGTACAGCCTCAAATGTACACAAACTCAACCAGCATATCTGTGTTTTCCTGCCAAGGGCAGCAGTACACTCTCACATCAGGACCATACACTGCATGGTAATATTACTGCTTTGTTACATGCCTTTCACATCATGCAGTCACCATCATCTTCATTTCAAATGTAAAATGCACCAGAAGTACATCCCCTTTTTAAGCAACAGACACACAGATAAATGGTAATAAATTGAACCTGTATACTTATTTTTTACAGCTTGTTGCCTAAATATCCAGGAACAGTCTTAGACAACAAGCTGTATTTTAACAAAAACATTGACCTTATTCACAAAAGATGTCAGCCAAGAATATTTTGCCTCAGAAGCAAGATCCCTTAATGTCAGTGCTGCTGTTTTACGCACTTTCTACCAGAGTTGTATTGAATCAGTTTTGACATTTTCGTTCTTGTGCTGGTTTGGAGGCTTGAAGGTAGAAAGCAAAAATGTCCTGAATAAAGTGGTGAATGTGTATGGCAAGGTTGTGGTTCACCCACAACCTTGCCATACACATTCACCACTTTATTCAGGACAAGAACAATTAAGTCAGTTGTATGAACATCATGTGGTACAGAAGGCTAGGGTGATTGTAGATGACAACGGCCATGTCCTTGCTAAACATGAGCTTCTTCCATCTGGTAGATGATTTTACTTACCTAAATCTAATACAGTCAATAGCATTTCTGAACAGATAAAATCTAATACAGTCAATAGCATTTCTGAACAGATAAATCCGTTTAAATGTCATAGCAGTGTGTGTGCATTTGTGTGTGTGTGTGTGTGTGTGTGTGTGTGTGTGTGTGTGTGTGTGTGTGTGTGTGTGTGTGTGTGTGTGTAGATTATGTAAATTACTAGTTTGTTTATTATGTAACTTTTGTATTTTCAGTAACTGTTCTTTGGGTTTTAAAATGGACAATATGTTAACACATATTGTAGATTTTAAAACTCAAACTTGTGTACTGTGATGAGTTTAATGTTCAGTCACGTTTTAATTTCTTGAATCTTGAATTTGGTTTCAATTATTGGAGCTGGCATGTCTAGCATATGAAGTGTTACTCCTGGCAAACTGCTTAATTATGTAGTTACAGCTTGCATTGATAATATTTTTTGATAACTAGCAGGACTCTTTGTTGTCAACGCTGACGGGAATTGTGGAGAACAGCTGGGTTGCACCTTCTGCATATCTGTGTTTTCCTGCCAAGGGCAGCAGTACACTCTCCCATCAGGACCATACACTGCATGGTAATATTACTGCTTTGTTACATGCCTTTCACATCATGCAGTCACCATCATCCTTACTTGAAACCGTCAATTTAAGTTATTATGGCTGCAACACCTTTTCTTCTCTGGCTCATTGAACACACACCAGTCCCATTCACATCTCTCTCCTTCTTCTCTTTTTGTCTCTGTCAGCCCTACATACAGTGGCGGAACAAATCCACTGGTTGACTGTGGCCATTTGTGAGAAGGAAAAAAATCAAAAAATCTGAAACTAGGTTGACTGCTAATGTTTTAATACAAGATCCAAACACAAGGATCTAATATGACAATATACAACATGCAATTTTTGGGGTAAGCCCCTTTTTTCTCAAGGGACAAAGCAACAGTTAAACAGTGCAAAATGAAAATGTAGGCTACTTATCCACTTTTGGTTGTGGTGTGTTGGTGTCCAGTTTTTGGAAGCTTGCAAAGTGAGTGTACAATGACCACGCTGAGAATTTCATGCTAATGGCATCGCAGACTAGGTCAAAATGGCAGTGCTTCAGCTGTATTCTCATGACTTCCAGATGTCAGTCTTTAACAGACTTTGACTGACTAAAAAACTGCCTTGAATGTATTTTTTATTCCAGCCATATTGATAGAGCCTGTGATATTTCTTTGTTAGTGGCTCCTTCAGTAAAGTATTTTATTGAACATTGTTTTCATGAGATATCTCATACTTTGCATGACGATAACCTCTGTTGAGATTTACCAGTTTATACCAGTTCAAGTGACTGTGGCCTGATTTAATTGGCTTAGTAGTGCCTGAAAGAGACTAAATTTTGTTGTTGTTGTTATTGCCGTTGCTGTTGTCTTAGGTGAAAGACTGCACGATTTTTTTCATACTTGAAAAGGTAAATACAGTTAAGTCAGTATATCTTAATCATCCCTCACAGGGCAATTCAGCTAACTAATAAGGCTCATTAATTTTTAAAAATGTAACAACAACATCAGTCAAAAGCATTCAGACTGATAATAATAGAGATACTGGGTTTTAAGAAAGTCAAAAAAAGAAAATAGATGAATTACATCAGTTACTATGCCAAAGGGAGTTTATACAAAGTCCAGAAGAAAAGAAGAAGAAAAACAAAAACACAAACAAACAAAACAAAACAAAAACTGGTAAATCTGCTTACATTTTGTTTTCGTCTCTCATGGGGGAAAATGGACATGAATGGAAGATTTTGGAAACTGCCCATCACCATGACCAGCAAGACTGTGGAGAAAAAGAAATCTTTTTATACACTTCGCACTGAAGCATGCAAGTGTTCTCCAGTAGCAAACTTTTTGACCTCCAAGCAGTGGATCACAACATATAGTGGCTCGGTGTTTTTACACAGAAGGGCATGGCGGATGAATATTTGAGTAATGGAAAAATTTTGAGTTTCCCATGTAATGGTGATGGATAAAAAGCAGATGGAACCACTCATAATGTAAGCATTTTCTTTGACATGGTTGTTTTAGCAAGATTTTCAGATGTTGCATGATGGTGACACCTATTGAGATATTTATAGTCATATCAGCTTTGATAAGATTGGTACATTTTCAAGGGCACATAATAAAAAGACCTGAAAATAAAACAAAATTCTTATTTTCACATTTCTGTTTCTGTTATTAACTTGTGTGGAAAATACATTATCTGCCATAACAAAAACTAAAGAGTAACATTTCTGTTTTCTTGGATTTTTTTTTGTATGTTTGTGTGTCTTTGATGTGGTTGTTTGCTGTCTTTTCAAAGAAAAAAGGGGGAAAAATGGTTTTCCATTTACTTTTCAACACTGCAAAATATAGTGAGAAAAATACATTGCAGTGTCTGAATTGCTGCAACCACGCACACGCACGCACGCACGCACGCACCCTCACACACACACACACACACACACAACAAAAACAACAACAAAAAACAACCACAAAGTTTGTTTTTTTTTTAGCTCAGAGCCTGCAAAGTTTGTAGTGCGATTTCATAGGCATGCCTGTTAATACTAGTTATAGTGACCTTGATTTAATGTCAAAGTCACAGAAACTTGCAAAGGTTAAACTGGAGAATAATTCTGATATTTACAATCAGTTTTTTGCATTATCACACATAGCCAGCTGGTCAAGAAAAACAATCTGTAATACGTGCTGAGTAAACTGAAGAATAATTTTGATACTTTAAATCAGTTGTATGCAATATCACACATAACCAGCTGGTCAAGAGAAACACTCAGTAACACTTGCTGAGCAACTGAGTTGTTTGCGTGTGGTTTGATTTCTTTTTACAGGCACAGCTTCAGCTAAAGGTGTTTGGAGTGTGTCAGCAGTGCAGTGTGCTGTGAAAGATTTGCACTGGCCCCCTTTTGAATCTGGATTTTCACTTGCTCTGTGGTTTTCTTTGGATGCCTTGTCTTCAGCGCACCCTGCTCAGCCCTCTCATGCAAGTAGGTACATCTTGGTTCTAATGCTGCTCAGCCACAACGGCTCCAGGTTTAGTATGGGCATTGCAAAGACTGGTGTTTTAACATTATTGTGTGGTACACACAATAATGTTAAAACACCAGTCTTTTCCATAACAAAGACAATAGTCAATATATCACATTCACTCCCTACCCATTCTATCTTTGCTTCCAGGCTTTGTCTAGATGGTATCTTCCAAACTGGAATGAACTGAACTGTCAAAACCATTGCCCATCCTCATTTTTCTTTTGTTGTTTAAAGAAATTAAAATGATTAGTACATTTTTCCAATGTTGTTTATGTCAAATATCAGTTATTATTTTAAATATGTTTACCCATTCATTTTGAATGTGAATTGAATGAGCTCTTTTTGTTTCCTTGGGCTTAAGTTGTACTACTTATTGTACAGGGGTTGAAGGCCATCTGATAAATCAACTGAAAGTGGTCTTAGGAGTGGTCTTTGACGAAGGTTCATTAAATGGAAATATGAACAGACAGGTTCTAGAAGAAGTGGTTTTAAAAAGAGGGATAGTCTCTCAACAGGGTGGTTTTTCATCAAGGTTTCCTCTGTATTGTTTATGTGATGTGATACATTCAAAATGGTCACTGTCATGATTACTGCTGAAACACATTGTGATCATGTGTAGGTGTGAGCCAGGATCAAGAGGGTGTTGCCATTGTGCCAGCACTGCAAGACTGCATGCACCTGGCATCACTTGGAGACAGTAATAAGATGTTTGAAGTGTGGATGCATGTGGCTTCCACCACCCTCCTTGTCAGGTCAGTCAGTGTTGGTCATTGTGCCCATTTGATTGCCCTGCTTATTCACCAGTTGGCATGGACATTATGAAGACTACAGCTGAATCCCTTACAAACTCCAACTATTAAAATTAGTCATTATATCAGTTGTAAAAGACAGGTGGCCATTGGTAAGGAGCTTGTTAGCTTTGATCCAGTTTTCCTGAATTTGATTATGTACAGATATCGGTAGATGTTTATGGCAATAAAGTGTATTTTTGCACAGCAGTGTTAAGCCTATAAAGTGATACCCACCCACTCTCAAGAATACATAGTTCAGGAGCTGTGAGAGTCGAGGTGGACGTCCTGGGCTGTCTGTCCTAACGAGCCTTCTGGTTTCTGTGGATGTAAAGAATTATTGAACCATGCTTCAGCATTGGTCACAACTTGTCCATAATATGTCAGCTGACATCTGAGGACATTAAGCATCAACTCGTCATCATCATCTCAAGAATAGAGCTAACAAATCTGACGAGGGATTTGTAATGATCGTGATCCAAATTGTCTGCCTGCTGCAGTGCTTCCACTAGAATGGGAACCTAAATGACAATATACTAATGCCAAAATGAATGTGTGTACCTTTTGAATAATACTATATTCAGGCATTCTGAAGGCAGTGTCCTCTTTATTTTCAACTTCATTAAGCATGTTTTTCAGTCTATTCCACAGGTCTACCCTGTGTAGCAGACTGTCAAGACCCTCATCAGGCTTTATGCCATTCTGTAGCAATGAATGTAATAATACCTGATGCAGAAATTAAAGAATAATTTACCACTGCTGCACTTGTCATAAATGATACTGTGTGTGTTATGTGCGTAAAGGAACTTGCAGTGGACATTAGCTAACAGCCTTCAACTATAATGACATATAAAAAAAAGTAAGCCTGTCAGGAGGATCATATATCTTCAGCATGGTTGTGAGATTTTCATAACTGCTGCCATCTGCATTATCATTCTGAGCTGAGTGGACATCTCAAGAATGACATAGTCACTTCATGCCTAAGTGGCATGCATTCTGTGATGATGTGTTCCTTTCTACAATACCATGGTTCAGTCACAATTTGTCCTGCTTTTCTCAGAGTTTCAGTGGTGACCAGAAACATGAACTGTGGTACATGTGATGTTGGTCATGTAAGTAGGGAAGCACCCTCAGAAATGCATCTTTGAAATGGTTGAAACATGGCTGTGTAATCTCAGCTTTCCCTTTGGGCCCACAACAGTCCCAGCTCTGGGTAGGAACTGGTCAGGGCTGAAAAACCTGTGTGACTGATGGGTACAAACCCATGATCTTCCAACACATATTATGAAGCACTAACCACCTATGCCCACATGGCCTGTCATCTGGCATCATTTTTGTTTATCAGTCTGGCGCAACATTTACCAGCAAATTTTGTCCGTCTAGTTCAAACAGAAACCCTGTATATATTCCTGGAGGGAAATTAACCAGTTGCTCTGAGTTAGAGACTGCCTGGTGGCACCATTTTTAAGGTCCACAGTCACAGGAGAAGCATGGTGGTGCTGTCATATGTAGATAAACCTGCTAGGTAATACTTTAGAGACTTACTATATCAAACATTTGGACAGTGACAGCAAACTATTGTCATGTAGACAGTAGTGTGATTTTTTTTCCCCTTCGAAGTATTGATGAGAAAAACCTGTATTTTGGCTGTGTTGACCTTTTCCAGCACAAAACTGTTTCTTGAGTGACTGATTGCAGGAAACACCACTTAAAGTATTGCAGCTGGCCCAACATTAACCACAGCCTCTTTGAGCTTTCTCCTCAGAAAGTGTGAGCACACACCTCTCATGTCAAACATCAGAGGCTGTGTTGTTTGACAGGCAAGCTAGGACACTTGACAGTGCTTTGTACATCCAGTCCCATGGTAGTCACCTCAGTCAACTCTTTTTTTTCTTTTCTTTAAATTTGTTTTTGTTTTATATAGCTCAAAACAAAAAAAGGCTAAAATAGTAAAAAGAATGCTTATTTTGACAGGACAGTTTAAAACAATATGCAAATGTTCAGGATAGATTCCCTTTTTAAGCAACAAACAGTTGCTCTACAAACAAATAAAGAGGAAATGAAATAGCTTTCAATTAGTTCACCTGCAGAAGAATGTGAGCTTGAATGAGGCTGATGTGTTTGTACAACATACACATCAGCCTCATGCTCACTTTCATATGGGATGAACGCATGTATGCCTGTGTTGTTTGTAAAGTATTAAATACTTGCAGACTTGCCATTGTTTTTCTGCATATCTGCTTGCTATTTTTTTTTGCCACAGAGAAAGCATTTCTGATAGCATAAGTGACATTGATGTTTTGTTTGCCAGACTATCTTCACTGAAGTGCAGCAGTGTGGTGCTAAAGGAGACTGTGCTAGGAATGGCCCTGTCCTACCTGGAGTGGCACAACATTGTCTTCTCCTATGTAGACACACTGGATGGCAGTACATCCCTTGGAAAGGTTTTCTGTCTATTGAGCTGTCTGACTGTTGTTATGTGGACCACAGCCTCTTCTTTTTTTCTGGTTTATTTTGCATTTAATCTAATCTCCTTTGGTAATAGCAGCAAACATTAAACTAAGTAAAATGTGCATTGTTTTCTTATGAAAGTGCTTAAGATCATATTCTTAATATTATGAAGATGATGCTACTCTGTATTTTTTAAATTTATATGATCACTTGGTGAGCGCTTCATCTTGTGATGAGCCCAAAGTGCTTCACAATGGCAACTAGTAGAACTACAGCACTATTCTCAGCTTTTGTGCTCTAGTCCTGTGTGACTGCATGAGGGACTGTAGCTTTACACAGCATGTTTTGAACAGCCACCAAAGTGCTGTTCAGTTATTGCGTGGCTGGTGCCCCATGAGCTGCTGCCGTCCCAGTATAACTTACATGTACACCATACAACCATGCCCCAGTTTACGGTGCCACTTTATTCAAAGCCACATACATAAGGTGCATGTGTCTTTAGCTATAACCTGCCATCAGCACTTTTGGCAGAATGACTGGGATCTTTTATGTACTTCTGCAGTAACACAGCAGGGATGGATCCCAAAATAAGAGTCACAGAAAGTTGACCCCAGAGAAGAAAATTCTCATGCTGGGACTCAGACCCGAGACCTTTCAATCATGAGTCCATTACTCTACCACTGAGCTATTCCTGCTCCCTGCTGTATGTATATCAGACGTTGTGAAGCTGCTGCTTCCAGTAAAAAATTTATTTTAGTAAGACTAAGAACCACTTTTTTAACAAGTGTTTCATTTCCGTATTTAGTATGTATTAGAGTGGTTTATTGAAGAGAATTTGACAAATATAATGAGCAACCCAGTGCTGGAAAATGTTTAATAGAAAAAAATCTGAAATAGGCTCGTTTTTTTTGCATACCAAAAGAGGGACACAAGTAAGTAAACATGGTGCTTAACGTCCACAGAAACCATAAGGCTTATTAGGGATGGGGAAAAGGGGCTATGGAGGTGGGGGAAGAGGGTGATTATATACCTATCGCTGCACTGTCACCACCAGAATGACTCCTGCATTAAGATGGACAGCAATGAGAACTATTTTAGTGTTTCATTAATTGTGAGGGACAAAGTCACAAGACAGTATCCACAAACCAGTATCTTTTTGAAAAGAAGGGAGAGCCAAAGAGGAATCAGGCCTAGGCCCTTCTGCTTACCAGCCACACCTTACCGCTAGGTCAAACTGGCTCACAAGAGGAAAATTGCAGGATTAGTGCTTTTAAATGCTTGTTACAGATCTTTGACTTCTTTACTTGGGTTGCTTTAAACGTACTTCTATAAAACATGTCCTAGAAATAAAGTGGCATTTGTTGTATTGAAACCTAAGAGTAGAAGTGTTTACTGTGAGGTGCAGGTAATGTTGATTTGGTTTCCACACCAAATATGTTTGAGTTAGCTCCAGGACATGAAAACAAAAACAAAAACATTCAAAACTTTGAACCTCTCTACCTTTTGACTTGCATGAAAAAATGTTAGTGTATTCAGTCATAAGTGTTTAGCAAGGCAAATGGCCAGCTGTTTGAATGTCTGACCTGTTAGAAACTTTACCATTATGATTTTCTCAGACACCATAAATATGATGAATGTCAAACTTGGCATGATGTTACTGCTCAGATTTTGACCACAAATCAAGTTCACAGCAATGTAGAACAGTTTTAACTGAAAACTATATGTTCTTATGTGATTAGGTTCAAACTCTGAATGATTGTTAATCACATCATCTAGATCAAGAATATTTAGCATTACTTGACTTGTTCCTTTTATTCAAGGGAGATAATTGACAATTTTCTGATTTGACAGAAACTTCAATTTTGTTTTCTCTTTTTTTCTTGGACACTGTATAAGGGAGGTTTTTAAAACATGCATAATTATAACTTTGCTTGGGGTCTACAGGTTATATCAGGTTTGGTAACCTTGACCTTGTTTTAATAAAACTGAAAACAAATGAAATAAATACAAGTAAAAGATTCAGTGGAAGTTCAAGAGGTCAGATCAGAGGAACTTTATGTTTTATACTCCATGACTGATCACTTACACTGTATGGCAGATTGTGTCACAAGATCAGTTTACATTTGTTCAGAGACAAAGCCCAGTTTAAAAAATCTGTACCTATACTGAACATCTTGCCCTTAGTGAATTTGCCTAAGTGAACATTTACTGTTATTTAAATGTAGACCAGTTGGCTGTAAAAAAATTGAATGAAACATTTCAATAGAGTTTACAGTACAGGAATGTTAGATGGAATGGTTTTTGTCTGTTTCTCCATTCAGGTTAACTTTTTATCATCTACTTAACCATGTTATTTTGAAAAACAGACTTGATCACTGTAAGGCCAGAAAGGTACATTTTATTTTATCTTCATTTCCATTTGCACTCTCAGTTTTTACTGGCAATCATGTGAGCTCCAATTACCCTTCCCCACACCTAGGTATCTGTCTTTTAGATGTAGATATGCCTCAGCGGTCAGTTACCAAACAGAACACAACATTTCTCCTTCAGAGCTGGATCTGCAAATGATCATGCCTTGATGAGCTTATAATGGCTGTTATCACATTTATGAATGCTGAGATAGTTGGCAAAAACAACTCTTTTCCCCAGTAGGAGCAGTAGTAGCTCTAGTTTATAAATGTCAAAATACAGATAAAAGTGAAAATCACCAAAATTATGAGTTGACATCAATAAAAAAAATCAGTTGTTTTGTGATCAACAAAGGGAATTAATAGTGCTAAAATGACAGCACATATAACAAGGAACCTAAGAATGGAGACCTCAGTCATCTGTGAATATGATAACTCTTAGCCTGTATGCAAGTGATACCAGGTACAAGTTTACATTCTCAGCAACAACAAACAAAAATGCACATTTTATGGCAATGATTGAAGAACAGAAAGGGCATACAGTAGCTGTGCCAGATTTGCTTTACAGCTACAATTTGTGGTGCATTATTATGCTGTGTGCAGCTAACTGTGCGAGTTGATGGGCAGTTGCAACAAGAGGTTGTGATGGATCACCCAGCAAGCATGTGGCACTGTCCAGCATCCAATGCCACCCCCTCTCTTCACCTGGGACACACTGCTTTACACAAGGAGAGGCAGCGCTTGGGCCAGTATAACCTGGGATCGGTTCTGCTTTTTGCAGGTGCTTTTTTTGCACACATCTTAACTGGCTTAACATTTTAACATTTAATATGTTACATCTTAAATTTTTTAATTAAGTTGATCAGTGTTTCTGTGAATTATTGCTTTTACTGTTTGCCATTTTGTCTTCTTATTCTCTTCAGCAATTAAAAGAAATCTAGACATGAAAGACTTTGCATTGTTTGATATGTTTTGGTCAACTTGCGGAAGGATATAGATGTAAATTTACAGGGAGTTTAAGTATTGTGTTGTTGCATACATACCACCGTTTCCATACTACATGGCACTTCTGGATATAGGGTGCACCTCCCAAAGCAGTTTGGCTCAAAAATGAAAAAGTCTGCCGATGCACAGATCCACAGCTACTGACAGCTACTGAGTATAATGCACAACTTTGGTGGTGTCATAGTTGCTGCGCAAAACATGATGGACAAGTGTGTGAAACACAAAAGGAAAGTGGAAGCATTCAGTGATTTTCCATTCACAAAAAGTTTGAATCAGTCAGAACAGTGTATGCAGCATCACTTTCCAAAGACAAACAGACAATAATCAGCCAGCCAACTAGGCATATACTCCAAATTTCATTTCTGGGATTGTGCCCTCTGTTGATTGTCTGGAAAATATCACTGATCAGTTTATGCGATTTCTATTTCAGTCTGATGCAGTGACTGACTCAGGTTTTATTATTCCTCAGAAAAGCATGCATGCTGAGTTTTTTTCACAGATAGGGCATTACTGAATTTAAGGTGGAGGGGTCAAATTTGAGGAAAAAAGTATTACTTTATAGTCTGAAAATTATGGTATGTGAAGTGTGGTCAGTGTAGAGCAGACCTGTTTACCTGTACAATCTGGGCATATTTTGGATGCAGAAATTTTCAGGATATGAAAATACAAAAATTAAAAATGTAGATCTATAAGATAATAAATATTTCAGGACATGTTGTGTGGTTAGTTTGTTTTCCAGTCCTTAATATGCCCAGTTCAGGGGTTTTGTTGGCACATGTGCGAACTGCCAAGTTTTTTATGACCAAACTTGGTGTGATGTCACATCATTATTAGCTGGAGTATCATGAAGGTCAGCATCACAGTGAGTGTTCATATCATTAATCATCATAAGCTGGAGTGTTTTTTGAAGAGATTGGATTGCTGTGTTAAAGGTCACATTGTTGTGGTCAAAGTCACTGTAAAGGTTTAGATGTCAGTGAAATGTTCTTCCAGACAATATCTTCTGAACCGCTTTACCTTTATAACCAAACATGCAAATAGATTAGTTTTCTGTATTCAAGGGCCAAGGTTACAGTGAGTGCTCATATATGTTGCTTATCGTGTGACTGATTCTGCCATATATACTGGACTGCTTATCATTTTGCAACTAAATGTAATGTGTCCATGGTACATTATCATAAGCTGGAGTGTCATGTGAAAAGGTTTCTTAGTCAAGGTCATGGTGAAGATTCTGGCTTCTTTTACATGATTTAGTGTTAATTAGTCCTGCATTTTTTGTACCACTGATCTCTTTGCAACTAGACTTGGTGTGTTGATGTACTGTTACTATTAATGATTTTTTAGGTTAACACAAAGTGGGCATATATACTGACAGTAACGCTGTAACTTACGGTAGCACTAAGGCACACAAGGAGGAGTGTCTTGCTGGGCAAGGCAACAGATATGTTTTTGTTTGTTGTTTGTTTGCTTGTGTGTTTTTTCATAATTTTCATGCGGTTATTGTCTATGGATAATCTGTCTGTACCTCATTGTTTGGTCTTCCAGACTCTACCCTGAGCCCTGAGTGGTGGTTTCATCTGTTTGCATTGGGCCCAACCTTTAGTGGACTCAGCAAGTGTGACTGCAGCTTTCCACGGGTCAGTTATGCTGGTCTGTTGCACAGAGACCTATTGAGAAACTCCTCACTCAACCAGGATGTACTTGCTGGCATTGCACCCACACCAGACTTGGAGAAAGCTCTGGTATGTATCATTTACAAGTTTTATGAACATTGTGAATCCAGAACAAAAACTTTATGGACAAATGTTTCTGGGACTAAAGGAGCTGGATGCTTAAGACATTTTAAGACAATTCTTTAGCAAAAAGTGCTCAGACAAATGGAAAAAAGAGACTCCCATAGTGAAACAAGCGAGCAAAGGCTGCTTTTCTGATAATTTGAATCAGACTGGTTTTAGATTGTTTTCATTTGCTTTAAGCATCATATGAGTTGATGCAATAATAGGTGTTTGTGTGGGTTGTCTGGCTGTGAATCCTGCAGCAAAAAGATTTTTATATTTTTATGTTTCTTTCTAAAAGACTGCATAAACCTGATCTTTCAAATTTTGCATTGCGAGTGAGCTTCACGCTTTTTTTACCAGCCATGTTGACCTTGGTCTAATTTCAAGGTTAATGGGGTTTCAGAACAAGTAAAACTTGAAAGATATATTTTTGACTCACATGAAAAATGTAAGTCTATGACAAAACTCAAACAAAGCTGAAGTTTCAAAATTTAATAACACACCAAGAAACAAGCATATGACAAGCATGATGCATCATTACAAGTGATAAATAGGAAAAATAACACACCCAGTAACAAGTCAGTAATTGTATGTTATTTCTACACAATACCATTACATATGAAGAACAAACACACCAAATAACGAATCAATAATTGTACATCATTTGTGCATACATTCTTTATGTATTTTATATGCATATGACATCAGTTGGGAAAAGGGGGTATGTGTCAGACATAGGCACCTACATCTTTCTTTTGATTGTTTTACTATAGACTTTTATTGAGAATGGTGTATATTTGCAAGTAAATTCTCTGTCACCTTAGTTTACTGGTGTGTGTGGGGGTTTTTTGGTGGGGGGGGGGGGGGGGATTTGCCCAATGGAAGCTGGTGCTCTACAGCTGACGTACCCCCATAAAACATATAAACGAAGTGTTACAGAGAAAATCTTTGAAGAATAATTTGAAACAACCACAAAAGCATGGTACTATGATGCAGACAAAAGGAAATTGTTGACTGTTAAAAAAAAAAAAAAAAAAATTTGAAGGTGAGTACTCTGTCACCTTAGTTTACTGTTTTGTGGGGGGATTTGCCTGACAGAAGCTGGCCTATGCTCTACAGCTGACATACCCCCATAAGGCATATAAATGAAGTGTTACAGAGAAAATCTTTGAAGAATACTATGAAACAACCACAGAAGTATGGTACGTACTATGATGCAGGCGAAAGGAAACTGAACATTGCAAGTACACCACCTTCCATGAACAGTACTCGTATGCACACATCCATTGCATGCAAACATGCATGCACATGTATATGTTCATGGACATACCTACACATATAAATGACATATATACATACACATACATACAAATATGTGTATGTGAACACAAACAACATGCATAGACTGATAGAGTGATAGACATGTATATACGCACACATAAACATTCTACTCGCATACATATATATTGTATAGATAGAAATACATAATCTGCCACAATGGGGAGGGAGAGAGAGATATGGTATAATGATTGAGAAATGATACCAAGTGTGGATGCAAATTGTGCCCCTAACGCTGCTCCGAGAATTGAAGAATGGGCATGTAGATAGATTCACATGTGACACACATGCCAGTGATTACTGACACACTGGGTGTAGGCTCACAAAGACTACATGTTGTGATAGTTGTGATACACCTGCGGGAACACAAGAAGACTCAAATACTCTGAGTGAATGCACCACGACCGATATGCCTGCTTGACTTTACCCAAGCACCTATTTTCAAGGAGCCGAACCACCATGACAAAAACACATGGAAAAGACTCGAAGATTTGAAACACAAGAAGATGGGAAGACTCCAAGTGAATACCACAGAAAGATGCACCTGATTAATTAATGCACACTGATCACTTTCACAGCCCTCGTTGATCCAGTGCTCCTTGAAACTCAGGTTTCAGCTGATTAGAAACTCTGCGCAAAAACACACAGGTAACCTGAGCTTTCCATTCCTGGGTTCTAAGCTCAGGTTACCTGTACCTGTGCATATACAGTTTTGGTTTCATGTTGTGTAGATCTTTCCTTGTGGTTTGAAAACAGGTGGTCCAGCTGCTGAACTTTGATCCTCTCAACTGGAAGACCTACTGCAGCTTCAGCTGCCTTGCTGAAGGAGGCAGTACATCATTGTTGGGTTTGGTTCCTTCTGCTTCCAACTCCGAGATACTGCTGGGTCAGTGTCCCCACCTTCTGAGCAGCAGTGTGAGTGGGGAGATGAAGGTGGTGAGCCATGTCAACTTGCCCCAGGCCCTGGAACAGCTGGGGGGGGTGCAGGCCCTCCTCTTCCTGGTAGCCAAGGTCAGTGGCAACCCAAACTGTGTTGCTTCTCCACCTTTACAAACCAAGACATTGCAGCATTTATAGGGCACAAAAAGGAACAAAAAGCCAATATCGACATGTTGTAATATCTGCTGCAGAATTGCAGCAACAACAATATTCAGTAACACTGAGTAGACACACAGACGATGGGGTAATGCATACATTTTGGAAGTTCTAAACTTTGGGGCAGGCACAACACATCCTAAACGTTGTAGGAGTGTGAAGTGACTGAAGAGCAAAAACAGGAAGGGGTGAGGGGGTGGAGGATAGCACATCCTAAGCTATGCCTGTACAGGTAAAAATAATGGTGCAATTTTACATTCAAACACATTGTAATGCTTTGTTTACTTCTCACACGTGTAATTGTAAACTTCATTGGCAAAAGAATTAGAACATGCTCAGTTTTACACATGCCTACTCTAGACAGTGACAGCGAGTCAGTTGGTGCATATTTGAAGAGTGGAGTAGAGTATGCCATATGCATATCTTTTTTTGCCTAGGTGAATTGTTTTGGAATATTTTGTATGTATTACTGTTGCCATGGTAAGATTCTTTGGTGCAAGGTTTTTGCCTTTGTTGTGCTTTTTGTCTGATGATAAATGGACACAATCTGAAAGAGAACAAGGCCTAGAGCACCTGCACAGAATCAACAAACAAGGCAGTTAATTAGCACTGTGAAAGACACACACAAACGCAACAACAAAGACCCGAGTCACCTACAGTAACTCTTACTTGGAATGCAAGTAATCCACGGTACATCTGAATGGCATATATACCATCCATTTCAGGCACACTCAGCAACACTGGTGTGTACAAACAGATCCAGTTTTTATTCAAGACCAGATGTTGTCCTTGGATCTCAAAACTAGCTCAACCTGGAGCAGGGATAGCTCAGTAGGTTGCATGCTGGACTTGTGATTGAAAGGTCATGGGTTCAAGTTCCTACAGGAGTGGTTTTCTTCTCCAGGGTCACCTTTCAGAGGTGACTTTTATTTCCGTGTTTGTTCCACCCCCATGTTACCACAGTAGCACATAAAAGATCCCAGTTATTCTGCCAAAAGTGCAGGTGGCAGGTTACAGCTAGATACACAAGCACCCTACATATGTGGCTTCAGATGAAGTGGCATTTGTAACTGGTGCATGGTTGTATAGTGTACATACATTACTTTGTCAGTAACTTGTGCTGAGATGGCAGCAGTTTCACATGGCACCAGCCATGCAACAACGAAATAGCACTGATTTTCCAACCCTAAAACTGTGTTTTTAGTAGCATCTTACTGCTGGTCAGTTTAGAGATTTGTTTTCCATTAGCATCAGAAAAAGAAAGAAAAAAGGCATTTTCAGGCACCATACAATATCCTTCTAAGTCAGTTAACGAGTAAACTTTCACTCAAACTTTCGCAGCTCTTGATGTCAAACACCACTTCGGTGGATATTAAAAACACAAACCATGCTACAAAAAGAGGGTACAGTCACTCATTCAGAATACTTGTAACATGAGAATAACAAAAATGTGCACATTTACACATTAGCCTCAGAGTGAATTGTTACAATCTGAAACAGAATGAGGCCCAGAGCACCTGTGCAGAATTGTCAAGGCGGTTAATTAGTGCTTGAAAGATATACAAACACAACAACAAAAAGTTGCCTACTGTTGCATCCCTAATGGATGCTGACTGATTCACCCCCACCTTACCACACTAACTGCTCAACAATGCAACACAATAAATAAAAACACTCCCAAACACTTTAATATTTAGTTTCACATGCAAGACTTAACTAACTATACATCTCAAGTTCTACAACATGCAAATCAACTCATGTTACATAACATGGGGGGGGGGGGGGGGGGAGAACCCACCAACAAACAGACAAAAAAGGAGAACATTATCTGAAATGCATGGTTTAATTAAAAGCTGGCACAGTGAGCTGCAGCTGGCACAGTGAGCTGCATCAACCAGCTCGCACACAAACACGTTGGCAGTGCCCTGTGACATGGCAACTGAAATGAAGCAACTTCACTCAAACCAGCAGTGCTAGTTAGTGAGGTTGGTCACATAATGCAGGTTATAAAGGCTGCTTATAACAGTTTGCACAGCACGGTTGTGATAACCTGTTACTGATGATAAACTGAAAATGCTGCATAGACATAGATGAAGCAGAGATGCAGATCCACCTGGATGAAATACATACCTGTCAACCCATACAGTTTACCGGTATAAAATAGTTTTTTCATTATTTGGGGAGAATGGAAAATGGCCATATTGGAAAATGGATACAGGAAAACATAATTTTCATGCAATTTTGTTGTTGTTTTAAACTGAGCAAAAAGACTGAAAAAGTGTCGAATGAGCAGCCGACACACCCCATTACCAAATGCACACTGACTGGCCTAGTGCAGTGTTGTAGCATGACTTGAAATTTTGGTTATGCTTAGGGCCCAGCCCTGTTCACCCCCATCCTTCTGGACTTCTGCATCTGCAGTCCATGTGCAGCTAGCCTCTAGTCTAGATGTGTGCTCTGTGCTCTATCTGTGTATCAAAATAAAAGTAGCTTATCTGTTTGTGTTATCTGTGTTTGTTATTGGGCGATTCAGGCAGGGTTGTTAACTCCCTTGACTTTTGCCCAGCATCGCTTAAGTCCCTTGGCTGCTTTTACTTCCAGTGCGTACTTTCTTCACAATGGAAGGCGGTGACAGTGAATTTGCGAATTTTACACCGCCAACTTTAAAGGCATTTTGGGAGGCCTGTAGTCATAATGTGTCTGGCAGTAAGCAATAACTTGTTGCTTGTGCTATAGGTAGCCCCAAAACGCATTTTTTCTACGAACTTGTGATCTTCTGGTCAGCCAAAAAACGACGTAAAGACACGTTTTTTTCCACCCTCCATTCCCTTTCCATGGTAATTTTTGCAACTGCAACAATATTGGCATTTGTACTGCTTCGCAATTCTAGGTTCAACTTCCACTGTTATACCCAGCGTGAAGCAACGCCTACTCAGAAATTGGCCTGGAAGTGCGCTGTGACCTCTCGTGACTTCTTGCGCAAAAGATTACAAAGCGCATTCACTCTAGCAAACCAGCTTCGCTGAATCGCCCAGTACAAACCATCACATCATAACATTACATGCAGTAGGCTAAGAAATCTCGTCAGAAGTGAGATTTGAAGTTGTGCATGCATACTTAGCACAACATTGCTTCTTCCTTCCACTGCCATATGTGCCGGTTGGAATTCAAAATGCCACTGCCACCAGGCCTATGGGAAATACAGGTTCACAAACTCTGTACTAAGGTTTACTCCCAAATGGGGTTGACAGCTATGGAAATATGATGATAACAAAACTTGGGTGATGGAGTGATGAAGTGATGATAAGAATGACGAAGTGACCAAGTGAACAAACAGCTGGACTTCTTGATGAAAGGACAGAACGTAGGAAGTAATAAGCAAGAGTGTCCTGCAACCCAAAATACACAGTCTCCATTCACATTCATGTTGCAGGTAAAGTTTCAATCAAACATGTAGGCTGCACATAACTTCATAAATCTAATCTATAATATAACTGCTTATAAAGACAAGTCAGAAGCTTGTTTCCACCAGCCTCAATCAATTTACATCGTTTCAGCTTAACAGCATTTCCTTGTAATATGCCAAAGGCCAACAATGCCAACCTGAGATTTAAAAAAAGTATGACCTCACTAGTAACCAAAGATTAACATGTTGATATGAATATATGCACAAGTGGTGTCATGTAAACACACCCCTCCTTAATAAAACCCTCTGAATTTTGGCAGAAAAATCTGGTATCTCAGTTTATACCTAGTTGGATGTGACATCTACGGTAACTCTCTTCTGGCATGTAATAGTAATAATAATAATGAATACTTAGAGCGTTTAACCTGCACAGGCCCTAAGTGCTTACACATTCTTTACAAATACATATTTTCAAAATTCAACGCATACAACATGAATGCACACACACACACACACACATGCACACACAGAGACTCGCACATGCACACATGCACACAAACTGTGTCGTCAAATTTTATGTCAGAACCCTCCAGATTTATGGACTGTGGAACAGAGTCAGAGTTGAGAAGCATCTCTGTAGCAATAAGAATCATTTCTGCTTTATCATTGTTTAACTGCAGTTGATTATTTGTCATCTGCTTCAATTCCATCTCTGGAACAGCCCCTCAGTATCTGTCCAATCTCCTTCAACCTTATACTGCAGCAAGACAATTACGATCAGCATCTGACACATGAACCTTTGTCACCCCCCCTGTAAACACAAAAACATTTGGTGAAAGATCTTTTTCTTATGCTGGCCCATCTGTCTGGAACAATTTGCCTCAAACACTCTGCCACTCTGATTCTACCTCCTCTTTCAAAGCCGCCCTCAAGACACACCTGTTTAGTAATTATTTCTAAACTGTTTTTCACAGCCCTGCCCATCCCCTCGTCTGACACTGTGTGTGTGTGTGTGCATGTGTGTGGATGCGTGCATGTGTGTGTGTGTGCGTGTGTGTGTGTGTGTGTGTGTGTGTGTGTGTGTGTGTGTGTGTGTGTGTGTGTGTGGTTAGTGTTATTGTAAAGCGACCTGTGCTGCCACCTAGTGTGGTAGATGGGCGCTTTAGAAATCCTCTTAATTATTATTATCCATGCTTTTACATCAGAGATACAAGACTGAGTTGAATGAATAATTTCAGGAAGTTGAGTAATGTTGCCAGATTTGTACAGCTGGTTATAATGTGAAAGAGAGTTCTAGGACACAATTTCAGAAATAGGATGGGTGTAAAGGACAAAGAGAATAGGACCAAGCACTGACCCCTGGTGGACACTGAAGTTTAAGCCGCAGGAGTGTGGAGGAAGCACCATTGACAGAGCTGATACAACCTGAGTTTGATCAGAGAGGTATGACTGAAACCAAGACAGAGCAGTGCTAGAAATGCCAAAAGTATGATGGAGTCTGGAGAGTAGAATGGAGTGGTTGATAGTGTCAAAAGCAGCGGATAGGTCAAGTAGAGAGAGCAGAGAAATGTGGTTGACATCAAGAGCTGCAAAGAGATCGTTTACAATTTTAAGAAGGGCAGTTTTGGTGCTATGACCTAAGTGATAGGCAGACTGGAGGAGGTAAAGGAGATTATTGCTTTCAAGATGTTGGGATAGTTGAAGGAGGACAATCTTTTCAGTGATCATGTAAGTAAATGCAACATACATAAACTCCACCAGAGGTACATCCTCAAAATGAATAGACAAAGAAAGCGGTTAATTAGCTCTTGAACACAAACACAACAATAAAGACCTGAGTTGCCTGCTGTAACTCCCACCTGACATGCAAGTAAACGGAAGGTACATAAAAAAAGGATGCCCCCCAGTGGCATAAAGACATTCATTTTTTTATGTCTAGCCTCCATTGGTGACTCTAACAATAAATGGTTTGGAATTGAAACAAGAAGACTTCATTTATTGTAGACTGTACGACAATGTGTGACAGCCAGTGCATTTCTGTCCATTTGACATGACATCATCAGATTCACCCATGAGGCTCAGATGTACAGGGAAGATGGTTGGTGTTTCCTGACCTTAACTAACTCTTTCACAAAGTCCGGCACAGATGGACACAGACTGACACACACCACACATGCACTCATGCACCCTGTTGTGGCACAACTTGTCGCTATGGCATGTTTGTCACCTTAATGACAAAACGTTTTAAATTTGATGCACTGCCAGCACATTTTGTCACTCTGGCACGTTTTGTCACTACATGGTGACAAAATGTGCCAAATGATTCACTTGCTGCACATTTTGTCACTCCTTCGCCAGCAACTCTATAATACGTCTTTCCCTTCCCTTGTTGTGTGTGTATGTGTGTGCGCGCACGTATATGTGTGTGCCCACATGTACGTGTGCTTGCATGCACACACGCGCACATATATGTGTGTGTGTGCATTGATGTGCATTTGTCTGTAGAACCTCCAGCATGTGTGTTGTTGTGTGTTGTGTTTATTATCCCCACCTCAATCAGCGCTAGACTGAAATTCTGTTATGTTTGTGTATATATAGACTACGAGGCTACTGCTGCCCATAGCTCGGTGAGCTGTGTGAAATATGACTATAGCTACAGAGACTTGAGTGAAGATGTGGTTTGACTGTGTGTTGTGGATGTCCTTGTTTGATTGAATGGCTGGTATGGTTTGATAAGGTAAAAGGTAACGTAAATGTGGACTCACTTTAGGTGTGAGGTTTCATTCCATGCAGAGTCTTGTACATTTTGTAGTATAATATGTGCCTAGCATGTTTGTTTTTCTCTCTCTCTCCTTCACTCTCTCTCTCTTTCTCTCTCGCTATCTCCTTCTATCTCTCTGACTTTTTTCTCTGTCTCTGTTTCTCTTTTTCTCTTCTCCTTCTGTCTTTTGTACTTCCTGTGTGTGTCTCTCTACCCACCCCCCACCCCTTCTCATTCTGTCTCACACATTCATTCTCTCTCTCACTGTCGCCCTCTATCTCTCTCTCTCTGACTTTCTCTCTTTCCTTCTCTGTCTCTCTTTGACGCATGCGCGCGCCCTTGCACGCACGCACACACACATGCATGCACACACTCACTCTGTCTCTCTTTCTCTTCTCTTTCTGTCTTTCATTCTTCCCTGTGTGTGTCTCTCCCCCCCTCCCACCCCCACCCCCTCTAATTCTGTCTCACACATTCGTTCTTTGATTCCAACACCTGTATGAAACACTTGTGCTAGAAAATTGGGAAGGCACTGTTGAAAGTGGCCAGCAGGCAAAGCAGATTTGGAGATCAGGCAGCCCAGTAAAAACAAACTAAAAAAAACAAATTGCAGCTTCTGTCACCAAAGACTGACAGTCAAGATGGAACTTCATTGTTAAGCACAATGTGACCACCAACCTTAAACTGATGCCACCTACGAGGTCGCAACTTTCAACTTCACAATGGAAATGGAAGCAGTCACACATGCCCTGTGCTGGATTGTTTGGGGAGATGACAGTCAGACCATACATACTGTCATTTCACAAATTCAGTAAACTTGATGCAGACAATGAAAATTCTAATGGGAAGCCTAGACTGGCATATAACAGTGTTCATCATCCACCTTTGAAGATGCCTGTGATTATACTGTTCGGGACTTGCCAGAGTCAAGGGAAAGCCCAAGCTAACACCCAAAGCAACCATCACAAGTGCGTTTCAGAATATCTCAAATGAGCTTGAGACATTCATTGCCTGTGGGCACAAAACCAAAGACACCACACCATTGAACATTTGGAGGAGAGAGGCACTGAAAGAGGAAATGCTTGACAATCTTCCAGGAACTATTTTAAAGACCACCATGGGGAAGGTTTTGAGAGACAGGGTGGGCCATGTAGATACTATCCTGAACTGAACTGAGCTACATATTCTGGATAAGTAAGGTAGTAACTAAGTAAATAAGGTAAGTATTGTGATAATCCAGAAAGTAGGGTATTTAAGTAAGGTATTGTGATAATCCAAAAAGTGATCAAATGTTTTGTCTGTAATTATATAGATCTACATTTTACCAGCAGCAGATAATAGCATTATTTTTCTGTATTAGTGTATGTTTGTTACTCTTTGCAGAGTGATTGCTTCATTGATTGAAATGAATTGGTGTTGACCTGTGAGTGCATGTGTTGACGCATGTAACTGATAGGATTGACTGTTTCGGATGTGTGTGTGCCCTCGAGACTCTAAAATAAAGTACTCTATGTGTTATGTGTACTCATGTTCATGTATTATTATACTGTGTGTTATTTTACTTGTATCTTTTATGCAGTCGTAAGGCAAATTTCTATGTTATTCATAGACAATAAAGATTCTGTATTCTGTATAACACTTGCATGTCATGCTTTCCAGTGCTGCATGGATGTGTACGTGTGTGTTTGCACACAAGCCTGTTTCATGTTGGCATATCAAAATTGTACATCATGTTAGATGTCAGTTTTAACAAAATGATGTAGCTTTATCAAAGGGGCACAGTTCTGCATGCATTACAAGTATGTATTTTTATAGACTAGAATGAAAATTTTTTTATAGACTAGAATGAACAGGCAGGCATTGAATAAGACAGAGGGGCAGGCATTGAATAAGACAGAGGGTAACAGGCCTTCAACAGACCTTTTCGTTGCAGGTGTTTGAACAAAGTCACGAGCAGAAAAAGAAGGAAGCTGGTGTGAAAGAGTTACAAGCACAGAGCAAGGCAGTGCACCTGTTGCTGGCACTGTTACACCGATTTCCACCTCTTACCATCACCTTTGCCCACATGCAGGGATACGAAATGTTGGCTGTTGTCTTGCGCACCTCAAGAACCCATATCAGCCATTCCCTAGTGAAGGTAAATGGGATAATGTGTTTACATCTGTCAGACTGCAGTTAAACATGGTTCAGGGCAGTTAACACAGACCTGGAGATCAGAAAATTATGGGGCTAAAAAAAAAAAAGTCTAATGATCACCTTCTGGCCAGCCATCTGTGGCACAGACCTTATCTTGGTGTTTTTCCTAGACACTATAAATGTCAACAGAGGTAAAGTTTACCTGATGCTAAGCACTGTATTTCTCTTACACTCCTCATCATCACTCATCCTTAGTTGGAAAACACCCAACTGCTGTTGATTAATAAACAGTGTCAGTGACTGAATGGTCTGTAGTCTTAAACAAGGTTATAAACCAGTGGTTAGTAAACCACCACAACAAAAAACACCTTTCTTATTGCATTCAGAACCCCCTAGAGTATTATGAGCAATATTTTTTTATGATATACTCAGAGCCTTTCAAACTCAAGCAAGATTTCCAGGGGTATAGAACATAATAGTGTAACTAATCAGTATGTCATGTTCATATTTTTGTTTCATGTATCACAACTGTTTTGCGATGTAAGCATGTTGGTGCATTATCACCTATAACTGAAACATGAGTGTGTACTTTTTGGATTCCTGATTGTTCCATTTATAGACTTCTCACATAGGGGACCCACACCATTCTCCTTGGTGAAAATCAGCTGCAACAGGGTTCCATGCATCTATATAACTATCTTCATTTTTAACTGTTCAGGTACTGTTTGATGCTGCCACTTCTGATAGCATCTTCAAGGTGGATGGCTACTCTGGCCAGCTGTTGCTGCGTCGTTCCTCAGAAAGTGTGATTTGCAATGTGGCTGTCATCACTCACCTTCTGCTGTGCTGGCAGATCTGGCATCAGGCTGGTGACAGCCTCATGGAACTTATTCTGTCTGCATTGGTAGTGCTGGTACGAAAAGATCACCCACATCTTGTTTTTAACGTCAGACAGCTGCAGGCGGCAGGCTTGGTTAAACTCCTCTGTCATATGTATGTGGTAAGTGCCATCGCTTTGTTTTATAGTCAAGCTTATCTTCATATTACCTGTGTTTTGCCATGTGGCTTGTTTCTTGTTTTTGTTTTTTTACTTCTCTGACCCTTTCAGGAAATTTGGGGGTGTTTGGTGTTGTAGTATACACATTGTGTATGTGGTTTTAATGTAATCCCCATGCCTGTTGGTCAGTCTATTTATCTGTCAGTGTGAATGTGAGGTTTGTGCAACTTAGGTACATGGGTCATTCTACAAAGCTGTGTACCAGTAACTACCACTGAGAGTGGCCCATATCAAACAAGTGTTTTGAATCAGTCTTTAGTTGTGATGTCTACCTTTCGCTTCTGTTACATGTTGATGTAAGAAACATTAAAAACAACATTGAATGACTGTGTTGAGTTGCAAGTGTTTATATTTTAAGTGGGTGCTGCAGATGCTTTTGTTTGTGACATTTTCTGCTTGCATGTCAAGAATGTGTCACAGAATCAAAAATACCTTCAGACTGTGAACTAAGTTGATTTGAAACATGTAATTTTGATGTCTTTCCATGTTGGACAGATGGTCTGGCTTTCCAAAAGACAAAATTATAAAATATTCAACCATTTCTGATAGTAGTACCACCTTCAAAGTTTGTTTCCAACTCACACACACCACAAAAATGCTTGGTCTGTAGAGCACATGAGTACAGTTGACATTCCTTTTTTCTTTTCTTTTTTTCTTTTTTGGATTGTACATACCATTGTGTGGTGTTCATCTGCAACAAAACCACAACTCCAAATGTTAAGTTGGGTCTTAATAATTTATGATTTAAAATTATGTGCAAGATGGGATTTCCAGTTTTATGTGTGACCCATATCTTTTGAATCATCTAGCCATTTACAAACTTGGTATGATAACAATAACAATATACTTTATTCATCCCAGCGGGAAATTAAAGCTGTCGTTCGATCACACAACAAAGAACATATCTCAATAATTCTAAGTCATGAAACACACACACATACATGCTCTTAGATATATGCCCCCTTTCTCTCAAACTGCATACACTAATAGGAACATGATTAGATATTAAATAGAGCTGATAGCAAGTTTCCATGGGCTGGAGTGTCATGCAGATAAACTGGATTGCTACCTTCAAGGTCAAGGTTGCAGTGAGTGGTCCACTCCTCAACAACAACAACAAAAATCTTCTTTTTTTATGTCTAATTGAAAAATCTGCAAGCAAACTTTGTGTCATGTACATCATCATGAGCTGAAGTATTATGCAGTTTGGATTATTCTGTTCAAAGTGAAAGTCACAATGGTATTGTCACAAAGGAGGGGGGAATCAGGAGAGAGCCAGGCAAAGGGTAATGGGGAAGGAGGAAGAGAGACTCAGAGGGAGAGTTTTTGAGAGAGTTGGTAATTTACTGATTGTAATGTGTATTAGTTGGTGATTGGTGTGCATGTGTGTGTTTCCTTGAGTATGTGTGGATGTAGGTGTGAGTGTCTGGTTGTGTATGTATATGCATAAACAGTTATTGTTTGCTGTCAGATTATGTTTATGGTAGAATACTATACTTAAGGTTCTGTTTTGTTGAAACATATGTAAATGTGGTTTTGTGAAGCTGTACAGTGCAGTGAGTTTAACTTATAAAGAATGGCACTTTTTAAGAATGATCTATTATTATTTTGATACAAAAAGAAATAGCACATTACCGTGGATTACTACAGAATATGCAAGGTTGCACACCTCAAGTTACCAAGAATAAGGGAATTATGGTCATGTCTGGAAGACTAAAAGATGAGATGGGTTGCATTGTTCTGATTTTTTGTTTGTTGTTGTTGAGTTTTCACTGAGATTCTTTAGCAGTCCCATGAGAAGGGAATTGCAGTAGTCAAGTCATGAAAATATGAATGAGCTGATGAGCTTGAGAGTTTTAATTGTATCAACTGGTAGGTAGTGACAAATGGAACTGACTTTGCAAAGTCCAGGATGTTATCTTGCAGATGTTGTGAGATATGTTGCTCAGAAGGCAAAGTCTTGTTGAGAGCAACACCAAGATGGCAGACAGATGGAGGGAAGTTGATGATTGCATTGTTATTGCAATATTAGGCAGATTGACAGTGTAGAGGAGGTGGTTGTAGTTGTGTGTTTTTTGGGGGGGGGATGGGGGGGGGGAGGTAACTGGGATGAGATCATTTTTATCATCATTCAGTGAGTTATGATTATTTATACTTTATGTTATCGCTTGTGTTGTTTTTTATATGGTGTGTTTATGTGTCTCACAGGAGCGTATCCAGGAAGATGTGCCTGCGCTCCCTGGAGTGTGTGGTCAGCATGTAGCTGCCATTATTGCTAGTGTGGTTGGACAGCCACCAGATCTGGCTCTACTGGCAAGTGTCACTGACTTCTTACTGCAGCTCCACCCACCTACAACCCGATTCATCAACTATGCACCCTCTGCCTTCTACCTTCATCCTGTGTGGCGTATGTCTGCAAAGCTAGTCATTGCACTTTTTATCCATTAGATCACTAAAACACTGCATGGTCTCTACAACATGCTGTACCTCAGTCACAAGTACTGAACCACAGTACTTTTCAGTTCTACTGCACCCAAACACTCCATTCGAAGAACTTTGTTCCTTTGTTGTCAGACTGACAGTCATTCTCAGAACTCCATGTTCAGTCACTTCAACCATTTATTAGAGATAATTCTCCTTCGTTAGTCCTTCTACCCATACAGTCTGCCGTTCTTATTCATACACATCATTTTGATGGGCTGTAACCTCACTCTGTAGTTTATAGAGTAACACAGCCTGTAAAGTTTAGGCATAAAACTTTCTTTTGTTTTATTGTGCTGTACCAGCACAATAAAACAAAAGAAAGTGGTAGTGCTGGTTATGTTTTTTTGTGTTGGCATGGTTCATTCCAATTTCACATTTGTTATGCTGGAGAGGTTTTTGATTTGCTAATTAAAGAATTCTCTAGCCAAGATGGCAGAATAAAAAACAAGTAGGGGCTACTGCTACTGACCTGCTAGCAGGAAATGTCATTTGGCTACTTCCCAAGATGAGAAAACAGGTTTGCATGGGATTTGAACAATTGCAAAAGAACCTTGATGACACTGTGATGCAAGAATCAGTATGTGCTTCTGGGTGTAATTTACAGTACACTTTTTTCACCTTCATAGATTCTTCATATATTTTTCTTATGCCATTTTTTTCTGGTGCCATTTTGAATTTACTGTACACCCACTGTTTACATGTATGTGGCAGTGTCAGATGAGGTGCAGCTTACCAGTGCGGTAAATGGAATTCCAAAGAATGGAGGGAGTAATAAAACAGATACTGTGAAGCCCTCTGTCCCTCTCCGTTCAGTTTCAGACCGAGGTGAGTGTGGAGGCATAAAACTTAATCCTGAACTGCTGCACTAAGTTTTCAGATGTTACAGCTCTTTTATATTTGACCTAGAAAATCATGAAAGTCAGTACAGTGTTCTTGTAATTGTTCCAGACAAACGTTTTCCATTAAAAAGCAGTTAGTGAAAAGACTATTTGCTGAGTTGCCCAATGGTTCAAAATGACTGTGCATGCTGTTTTATTAGAACAACTCTGAATTTGACGAGCACTAAGGGTGGAGAAAAGGGAGCGACAGAAGGGAGCGAGTAAGTAAGTTTATACTGGCTATGTCAGAGTAAAGGCCACAAGCAGAACTGCTATTTTTTCTCCACTTAGATATTAATTAATACAAAGTTGGCCTAAACAAGGGTTGGGGTTTGTCATTATTGATCCAATTTTGCTAAACTCAGAAGTCGGTGTGTAATCTTGTTTGTGCAAGTATTGGTCAGTGTCCTTTTTGTGGCAGTTGAGATTCACATGTTTTGGGACAATAATATTTAGACAATTAAACTTTCCTTCTCTCAGCTTTGACTTGATGACTATGTTGGAAACAAAAAAGTGCATACCTTCACAACTTTACAAATTTCCATTATTATTATATGAATGGCCAGTATGTATTTAGGGCAGAAGATTCTCTTCTCCTTTGTTTTAACAACAGGATGGATGCCATTTGTTTAGTTTGGAGTGTTCTTGTGATTTGTTTTGGGATATTTATTTCACTCAAGTTGCCAGAGTTAAATGGTATGTTTGTTCAAATGACATTTCTGGTCAGAGAAAGAGATGATTTAAAATAAAAAAAAATAGTCTAAGGTACTGCCATCAGTGATGGTCTTTGCAGCAGATGCTGCTGGCAAATTACTTCTAGTGCCAGGGTGACCAGGGACTCAGGCTTAAGCATATTGTGCTGGCAAATTACCTCTAATGCCATGGTGATCAGGGTCTCATACTAAACAGTGTGCTTCTCCCAACTACTGTTCATGATTTTTTTAAATTATTATTCAAACAATGTGCTCATACTTCCACTTTTGTATAGTTTGAAGAGATGAAAAAGACTCCAGCAGGACTAGGAGTGGCTTTTCCTACAAATAATATGTCCAAGAGCCAAAAGCATAATGTTCTGCAATGAATATAGCACTATTGACAGGAAGATAACAAGTATATGGATTTTGGTAGTCCTGTTATAAGACTGCTGCAGCATCTCTTCTGTACTCTTCTTCTCTTTTGGCTCTGAACTGTCAGTAAATATCTTTTCAGATATATCCAGAAACAAGTTTTAGGTAGAACTGTTTTTATTTTGCAGGATATATTGTATCTTTTTAAAATGCTGTTAGATGAAATTTAAGGGACTGTAGAAACAATAGTTCACTGGTCAGCACTCAGTAAGGAGATGACACCAGTCAAACCATAGTCAGTTTTAGACTGCTCCAAATGGGGTAACACTGTATGGCCAAGAGGCAGAGTTTTCCAAAGGAATGAATTTTCTGTGCCTCAAAAACATCTATAGACTGAGTGATTGGATGATAATGTAAAAACAGTTTTGGGTGATGGGAAATCAGAGATGATTTGTGTTATTTCACAAATAAGCAGAAGTATGGAAAGCTCCCACCCTGATGGTGTATCAGATCTGATTATCTTATGTGTGACAAATGGTCTGACCCCTAAACAATGTATATGTGTCAGGCCTGACTAACAAGGAGAGAGGAAGGCTTATTTCAGGTAACCCTCCATCAGCAATGAAAAAATAAAAAAATAAAAACAAAAACAAAACAAACAAAAAACCCTGCAAGATGTGAGAAAAGATGGGGGTTTTTTTTTCTTGTTTTGGCTGGGGAGATATTTGTTTCTTCAGGGCTTTCCCACCCTTGCCCTTCTTGGCATTTTAAATGTTTCCCATTTTCATACTCCTGTCTTGTAAGTTTTTCAAATCTTTAACATTTCTGATTCACTGGCTCTGGGTCTTCACAGTTGACTTTTACAAGATAACTTGATATCAAGAGCTTTGAGACAATCTGTTTTATGTTTCAGAAGGGGAGATGGAGCATGTTCAGTTCCATGGCCCACAAGATGGGTCAAGTGAGGCCTGCTGGGATAGCATGGAGGGGTCAGAAAACACAGAAGATGACTTAGTTGTCACTCAAGCTGGTCCTTCTGCCATTCCACTTAGCTATCCACCTTTGGAAGCAACTCCTGATATTCTCACTCACACTTTCTGTTTGGAAGAGAACTTTGAAAGCAGCAATGACTCCAGTCATCAAAGTAAAACAACTTCTGGTACACCACCAGAAGTTGTTTCAGAAGAAAATGGTCTGTTTCCATTAACACTTCAACACAATAATAAAGCAGGCCATGACATTCAAATCAGTGGGCAGCAACAGAACATAAGACTGAAAACTAAAAGAAAAAGAACAAAGCACACATATTCAACCTGTTCAGTGCCTTTGGTCAGTGAAACACAGAAACAAAAATCTGTGGAAGAAGGGACTGGGTTGCAGAACCCTACTATCAGTGTTAGAGAAAAAGATGAAATGAACAGTCAGGTCATGCAAAAAGCAAACCAAGACATTGATCACTGCAAGCTACAGCAGGACCACAGCAGTGGTGATGGAGGTTTTAGCAGAAGACTTGCAGCCACACAGGAGAAGAGGCAACAGCAAGTTGACACAGACAAAAATTCCCCACAACTGGATACAGCTGCCAAAGGGGACCAGAGACAGAGAGTAGCATCAAGCAATCCACAGGAGGAAGTGGACAGGAACAGCCAGTCTCCCATCCTCTTTCTGCGTCAGTACCAGGTAGACACAGCTGATGCAGAGGAGGGACTGGAGACCCTGTGTCTGTGTAAGTTTCCTATCTAAAAATGTGTCAGGTGGGCTTGATTGCATCAGGGATTCTCTAAATTTGATGGAGTTACCTCTGGTGGAGTTTGTGTACCTTGTATTTACATGCATGCCAGGTGAGAGTTACAGTAGGTGACTCAGGTCATTGTTGTTGTACTTGTGTTACATATTTCAAATGCTAATTAACTTCCTGGTGTGTTGATTCAGGGATTCTCTTGTTCCAAAGCTTAGGGTTCTCTCTTGACCAGACACTCACCTTCATACAGCACATTTGCAAAACAGCCCATCTTGGACTAAGAAGAATCAGTTTAATCCTCCACCATATCTCCACTGAAGCAAAAAATGTTTGTAAGTTTTTTTTTTGTAAGTTCATTTTTTTTGTCATGGCAATATTACTGCAACTGTCTTCTGGCTGGCATGCCTATGTATCTTATCAGGAAGCTTTAATAATCTAAAACAACACTGTCCAAGTAGTCTTCCAGTTATCAAACATGATCATGTTCCTCTGCATCTGCATGCTGGCTTCCTATCCATCAGTGAATCAGCTATAAACTTTCTTCCATCTGTTTCTCTTCTGTTACTTGAACAGGTCCTCAGTATTTTGCTTACATTCTGAATTTATGTCCCTCTCTAACAATTCTGTTTCTCTTTTGGCACTCGTCTGTTTCAAATTATTTCTGTCAACACAAAGTTGTGTTCTTTCAGAATAAGGGATGCTTTCCTTGAACCTTGCTGTGCTCTGAATGGGTTATGATAATAAAAATAATGGACACTTCTTGCCTAAGCTTGAAGCCAAAAGAGCTTCACAATGGTAGTAATAAACAATGACCATTACTAGATACACATTAAATAATCTACCCCCCCCCCCCCCCCCCCCCCCAGTGTTCTTTTTTATACACAGATCCTACAGTCTGGCACAAACACCTGCACAGCATCAGGCATGCTTCTTCAATCAGTTCTTTTGAAACTGCTCTCAGGAATGGGGATGGAGACACTAGCACTGTCACTGGTGTGTGTGTGGGGGGGGGGGGGGGGGGGGGTAGATTATTTAATGTGTATCTAGTAATGGTCATTGTTTATTACTACCATTGTGAAGCTCTTTTGGCTTCAAGCTTAGGCAAGAAGTGTCCATTATTTTTATTATCATAACCCATTCAGTGCACAGCAAGGTTCAAGGAAAGCATCCCTTATTCTGAAAGAATGTTAAGGTTAGAGCAAGGGGTGCAATGTTAGGGTTAGAACAAGGGGTGCTTTTTGTTATATTTACACAGAGCACATTGTAATAATTGTGGTCAGGTCAATTATACTTTACTGAATAAAAATGACAACAACAACAACAACAACAAAAATTTAAACTGGCTGGGGCAGAAAGTGGACTCTTTTGTCTCCTAAAATACCAGCATTTTTACTCCAGATTGCATATAAAAAAAAAATCTCAAAAAGTTCTTGGGGCCATGCCCCTGGGCCTCCCTGATTCTGTAGCTTTTACTTTGTCCAGTTCCCATGCCTGTTAAGTATTACAGGCAAGTTCATCAAGTTTTCACACAGTCCTGATTTCTTTTCATGCACCATGGGATGTCCAGTAGTGACAACCAACTGAAACATTTTATGGCACACGGTAAAGGTCAGCATCTTTTTATTTTCTGTTACATTGTTGTGTTGTATTCATACAGAGACAACAAGAAAGCATTGATACACAACAGGTAACCATTGTGATAAAAAGAATAAAAAAATGTATTGGTTGTTACTGTTGCCAGGTGAGGATGTCACCAGGATACAGAAAGTATGGATGAAGTATAATTTCCTTTGTTTTGAATTGCTTTACTCAGATGGGAACATTATGCTAACAAGATTTTGGATTGAAACGCAACTGAAAACCACTTTCAATCCTTCATTCTGAACATAAAAGATCAGTTAGTAATGACCATTTTTATGAAGATCAAGCATTATTTTTGTTGTGGGCAGGTCTTCTGCAATACCTGTGTACGGTGGTGATGGAGCAGCCTCAGCAAAGCATGGACAATGTCTTTTGCCAAGTCATCAACCCCCGGGCTCTTCTGGTCTTAGCTCAGAGCCCTTCCTCACCCATCCGTATTGCTGTTACTCAGGTTCATCCACTGCTGACATTTGGATTTTATGGGGCCTTTCTTTTTTAATATTTCATCACTAGAATTGTAATTATATCTCATTTTTGAAAGGGCAGAAAGTGAATGTAAAAATGAAGATGGTTTGACAGACTGTATGTTAAAAGATGCCTTTCAAAATGGAGAGTGCCAGGTGATATTAAACAGCATGTGTTCAAGAAGTGATGTCGCCTGTGGCAGTTACACCTATGTGGGGGGAACTTGGCTGACTTGTATGTAAACTTGTGGTGATGTTCCATGACCCAATGTCTGGATGTTTGTGATATGTCCACTCTTGTCAACTTGACTGAACTTGAAAGTTTACAAACCAGCCTGCCAGCTATGCTCTTCTGATATTTCCATTCTGTCTTCTCTCTGTGCGCACACACTTACGAGGTGAGATATCTTTTTCTTATGCTGCATAATCTGTCTGGAACAGCCGATCCTGCAAAGTTAGGTCATCAAACACATTCACATCTTTTAAATCATCTTGTAAATTTCACCTCTTCAAGCTATTCTATTGACTGTGTGTGTGTGTGTGGGGGGGGGGGGGACTTTGTTTTGTAATGGGCTGTGTGCTCTAATTTGGAGAAATAGCACATAAGAGTATATTATTATTATTATTGTGTGCATATGTAGTACTGGGGATGTTACAGGTGGTGAGTGCTTACCTGTGGCGAGCCCCTGTGGACATGCTGGATGAGTTCCTGAAGGAGGATGGACTGTTCCTACTGGCCAACCAGCTCAGTGCCTACCCTGTGTGCCAGCTGCAAGTGGAGGCTGCTTTCTCCCTCTTGCTGCAACACTCATTCACCTTTCAGGACTAGTCAGTTGATCAACAGTTATTTCCTTATAAATTACAAATTTTGTGATGTTGATGTTGAAGGTAATGTAATATACATTCATAACAATTGCAAGGAATTGGTTTCTTGGTGATGGTGGATGTGTGGGGGATTCATTTTGCTTTAGTGAAAAATAAGTGTGTGGCACACCAATCTATGTGAATGTTTTTTTGTTTTTTTTGTTTGCCAGCTATATGGTGGGTGAGCTGGGCCAGGTGACTGAGCTGCAGCAGGTGGCTCCAGTCCTGGTACTGTCTATGCTGTGTCGCATCCTGCCAGACATCGCCCTCTGCCACAACACACTCTCTGTCCTTGCCCAGGTCAGTCAGTCTTCTGTTTACAGCTCTTGGCTTCCCTGTCTGTCTTTCTGTAACAAACCTTTTTCTTCTGTTTACTGAACTAATGATCCTTTTGCAACCAAACCAAGGATGATGGTAAATCATCATAAACTACAGTGTTTTGTGAAAATATTGCATTTTTGTGGTCAAGGCCATAGTAAAGGTTAAAACATTTCACTTGTGTGTCTGAATAATGTCAACTGCTGAAGCCTTCATAGCCAAACTTGATATTGTGATGCTTAATCATAGGACAGAGTATCATGCAAAAAAATTAGTTTGCTTTGATATCACAGTATGACAATTTCTACTGTATCCTCTAAATCATTGATTTTTTTTTAAAACCAATCTTGATGTGGCATCACATCACCATGAGCTGGAGTGTTGTGCAAAAAGATCAAGTAGCGTCAAGGTCACACATAGTGAGGGCTGATATATTAAAATATGACTTTTTCAACAATATCTACCGAATGGATGATTCTTTTGCAACTAAACTTAGTTGTGATGGTACTTCACTGTAAGCCAGAGTATCTTGTAAAAAGATTGGAATGCTGTTGTCAAGCAGGGCTCCCATTAGCAAGTATGTTAATGAGGTCCCTGGGACTCTCTGCTACAACTTTTAGAGGGTCCCTGGTGAGTTTGAAAGGGTGAGATCTAGTATAAAACGGCAGCTGTGCAGAAGTATTCTGCTTTGTATGTGATGCTATTTGACCCTTCTACAACTCAGTTCTGGGTTCAGTTCTTTCAGACAATATCACTTATATTTGCACATTTTCAGGTATGCTGGTGCATTATAGCAGTAATAGGTTTATTCAAAGGCCAGTTCTTGTAGTTCTCCATGCCAGTATTACTCTGGTGGTTGGCAGCCCTCCCAACTCTGTAGATGTGTTTTATTAGCACCCATCTGTCAGTATCAAGAGGATTTTTAAGTAGCAGAGTAAGAAAACAAAACATGAAGCACTTTCAAACATAATACCATTCCAAAATATTTGTCTGAAACAAGTTAGAGTGACACGCTAAATCTGTTGAACAGATCAAAACCAAACAGAGAATGAAGAGAGAAAGCTTTCACCTTTACACATTGCAGATAGAGAACAGGGTGATAGAAATAGCTAAAGCTGATTCTGTCGTTAATGGTGTGTATTGTCCTAACATCATTCAAAACTTAAGTTGCCTTCCTTGATTGCTATGGTGCAACATTGAAACAATTTACTGTAGAACTCTGACCTTTTTTGACAGCTGAAAATTCACAACAAATTATTGTCATATTAGAAGCCTTTACACTGATGCCTGTCCACAGATTTGTGTTTAATCCTCAACTTTTTTGCGTGATTTATTTTATATTAAACCTTTCAGAAGCAGAAGACCAAAATGCTAAGGCGTTAGGCTGGTAAGCAGAGGGACCTTGGTTCAAATCCGCTTCAGCTCTCGTTTCTCTTCAAAAATTGTAGTCTCTGGACACTGTCTTGTGATTTTGTACATCACAATTAACCAAACATTAAAATGGCTCTCATCGCTGCCCATCTTAATGCAGGAGTCACTCTCCCCCCCACTTCCATAAACCCATCCTCCCTTCTCGTCATCCCTAGTAAGCCGTATGGTTTCTGTGGACATTAAGCACCAATGTTTACTTACTTGTTAGATAATTAAGAGCTTCTTATATATTGTCCCTAATATGTCATCTGACATCCGAGGACATTAAGAATCAAAGAAGGAATGATTGTTAGATATCAGAGCCCAGGAGCTGTATAAAATTTGAGGTGGCCATCCTGGGCTCCTGTCCGTAATAAGCGTATGGTTTCTACAGATGTAAAGCAACACTTCAACATCATTATATATTGTGTGTGCTGGTGTGTTTGATGTTGAAGTAACCTGTGAAGTTCTGTGTATCTCATGAAGTTTGGGAGAATGCCAAGTAACTGTTGGTTTAGAGATAGAAATTGTGGTATGAATAGTTCACATGACTGCATTTTCAGTCAGTCAGGAAGAGGAGGTCTGGACTAACAAAACCCTGTAACCTGGCATGTTTTTAAAGGGTCCCGTGGGACCCTCTAGAGGTACGTCTACCCTTTAGAGGTATGCCTAGTGCATAAGGGATGCAAATTTGTGCATTAATGGAAGTCCTGTCAAGGTTGCAGGAGACAGTTTAAAATTTTACTAAATGTTTGTCAACGTCAGCTTGTTAAATCCAGGATATTGTTCACTTGTAGTTGTGAGGAATTTGTTTTGGTGCCCTTTGGGTAGACATTTGTGAATCTAAGGGATGGTTAATGCTGTTCACCAGTTGATTTGGTTTCATGTTTCCCTATATTCCTCATTCAGTGAGTGACCTTTTAGGTGAACTTGTCACCCTAGGGGGGGAAATCTACATATCAGATTTGAAACTGAAGATGACATTTCTGTTTTTCTTTTCTTTTTTTCTTTCTTTTTTTGTAAACTGTTTTGCAGGGATTATTTTAAGAAAATCTGGTTAGCATGGATTGCATGTGCTGATGTGTGTGTATGTATTTTGCATGTGTCTTGCATGTGTGTATGTGTGTGTATGCAGGCATGTGTCTCAGTATATGTCAGAGCATTTTGGTTATGTTTCATGTTAGAGTGCTGGTACATTATTATGATTTTTGATTGTTATGTATGTTTGTTGTACATCTTCATATGATTATATGTGATGTTGATGTATGAGCTTGGGACTTGATGTTTAAGATAAGGCACATGAGTATTTTTCATTATTACAGTTTATTATTATATTCAGGTAGTGGAGAACACCCCAGTCATGAGTAAAGTATTCATAGAACTGGGCCTGCCAGAGACACTGTGCAACCTGCTGTTTACTGCTCAGTGCTACCACAACAGGTACAGTATATTTTGGTATCATGAACAACTTGCCTGTACATATCACACTGTACTCCTGTGTGCCTGTGGATTAGAAAGTACCCCCCGCCCTCCCCTTTCCCCCACAGACACACACACACACACACACACACACACACACACACACACACACACACACACACACACACACACACACACACACACACACTCTCATACACATCCACATCCACAGGTGCATGCACGCACACATGTGCACACACACACACACATGTACACATGCATACACACACACGAATGCACACACACACACACACATCATCATCAAAAGAGGGGTAGTTGCTCATCAGAAAGATCTCAACACTTGGACTTGCATCATGTTTGGACATCATATGTCTTTGTCAGTTTTAACTGTATGCTATCGTTCACCAAAAAGTGGGGTCTGTGTAAGTTTTGTAGTTATACCTAATGAAGACATGTATGTTAAAACAAGTATGTCTTGTTCCCTGTTTCATTGTTTGTCAGTGAATAAATTTTCCAAGATCTTTTCCTTCCTGTAGTCTGCTAGGCCAGATGGCAGACTAGGTGGATTCACCAGGGTGTTCTGAATACACAAGAGGTAGAAAAAAGTAACTGTTGAGCAGAATGTGTGAATGCAGTCACTTTTAAATGAATGATCACAACAGAACACTGGAAATCTTTGTGGTGTCATATTGGAGGTATGTAATTATGGTTAATGCAGTCTTGTTAAATCTCTTTAGTAAGTGAATAAAATCACTATCAAACAGGAAAATACTGTTCTGTTGAGACAGAGGCTTTATTATGTTGGCACTTTGTTGCACTGTCCAAGTGCAATATTGAGAAATGTTTTGTTTTTGAATGTGTGTTAAAATGTCAGTTGCATTGATTTGGCTGAAGATTGTTCATAGCAACATGTTGATTGCAGTGCCACTGACTTGGATGGTGTTGACAATGGGCAGCTGTTACTGATTGATGTGCAAAACATTTTCTGTCTCTTGGCTGTGGCCCAGTTCAGGTTAGTAAAGTAATTTGCCTAGCATACTGAATAAGCTTTGTGTCAATGTTTTTTTATAAGCACATACTTGGTAGCTTCCTAACCCTGTGGTGGGTGTGTAGGCTTCTCAGTCTGTATGGATATATTCACAAGTTTCCTGACCCAGGACATTGAATACAGAATTGCCTTGAACAGTGGTGTTGCTGAGTTCAGGTTTTGTGGATGATGCTTCTATAAAATATAATTGAACAAGAAAAAGTGAAACAACTCAGTAGTGACAGCATTACTAAGTTCAAACAACCAAAGCCATGGTGACAACATTACTAAGCTCAAACAGCCAAGGCCATGGTGACAACAATGCTAAGTTCAATCATCCAAGGTTATGGTAATTGTACCCCCCCCCCCCCCCCCAAATTCTTCTTCTTCTTTGTGTGTGTGTGTGTGTGTGTGTGTGTGTGTGTGTGTGTGTGTGTGTGTGTGTGTGTGTGTGTGTGGAGTTTAAATTATGATTTTGACAAACCTGCCTTAATTCCACAAAGAAAACATTTTTGTGCAATTGTTTGTGTGACAGAAATGTGGTTAATTGTGCATTGTTATATCATCAGCCAGTGTCTTGCCTGTTACAGAAGACACCAGAAATGCATCAGTAAATTAGGCTTAGTGGCCAGTTTGACTCTTATTATGTAATATTTCATAATTAATGAAGGAGTATCTATCACTTCTAACTTTAAAATTTTAATTATTTAATTTTGTACTTTCTGCCTCGTTAACAAATTTGCTTTAAATTTCTTCTTCAAAGTACAGATATGCACGAAATAGATCACACATTTCTTTTCCTTAGTTTTTTTTCTTTTGCATTGTTCTGAACCTTATATATGCATGTCAGAGTAATATTTCTTTCTTGCTTTCTAAAGTTACTATTCAACTACAATTAATTATTATTATTATTGATCGCTTTTATATAGCGCGATTCTCCACTCTCGATTCTCCGCATGTGATTCTACATATACATGAGTGAATAGCTTTTTATAGTGCGTTTTTTGAATATCCACCAAAGTGGTGTACTTACAGCGCTGGCATGGCTGGTGCCACAAGAAACTGCTGCCATCTTGGCGCATTCTGTGTACACCATACAACCATGCACCATGTCACTTCATGCAAAGCCACATATGTAAGGTGTATGCGTTTAGCTGTTTAGCTGTAACCTGCCACCTGCGCTTTTGGCAGAATGACCAGGATCTTTTATGTGCTACTGCCATAACACGGGGGTGGAATGGATACCAAAATAGGAGTCAGCACAGAAAGTTGACCATGGAGAAGAAAATTCTCCCGTCACTCCAGCAGGGATTCAAACCCACGACCTTTCGATCATGAGTCCGGCACTCTAACCACTGAGCTATCCCCGCTCCCCAATTAGTAATCTGTGTCACATGTTATGTAGACACTTATTGCAAGTACAGAAGGATATAACAATGATACACTTGAACCATTCATAAATACATTTAATAAACAGGTATATTTATTACAAAAACAGTGTTCTTTCTATATTTTCTTGATTGAAACTGGTATTGACCCTTGCTTGAGATATCAGGATGGCCAAGAGTGGCAACAATCTGGTCCACAGTCACCCAGGTCACATCCTCTATCTCATGCCCTGAGAAAAGCAATAACAAAAATTCATGGTGTCTTACTCTGTCTTGTGATGATGTATCATTGAACTAATTTGGGTTGTAAAAGTTTGAGTATTTCTAAAAATACAGTAAAAATGATTGTGGCCGTGACCTTGAAAATAGCAAGAGAATATTTTTGTATGATGGTGTGGCTCATGATGATGCATCACCATATTAAGTTTATTCGATCAGAGATATTGTCTGAACAAGCATTCACTGCAGTTATTAACCTTCACTGTGACCTTTACCTTGAATACAGCTAAGCAATCTCTCCACAAGACACTCCAGCTTATGAATAGCACTGTAAAACTAAGTTGAAGTTGGTTGCAAAAAGATCAGCAGTTCAGAACATATAATAATAGTAATGAACATTTGTAAAGCACCTACCCTGTGGCTCAAAGCATTGAACAAGCATAGTATAACACACATAATGTATGTCAAGATGGAAATGTTATCAGCAATAAAAGTGTATATATAATAAGAAAAAAGAAAAGAAAAGAAAAAAGCAAACACTACACACACACACACACACACACACACACACACACACACACACACACACACACACACACACACACATACACACTGTACAGACTGATAGGGGTGATAGACAATGTTGCTTAGCTGAAATATTCTGAGAAGAGAAATGTCTTCGGTGTGCTTTTGAAGGAAGAGAGAGTAGCCTGATGCCTTGGGGGAGATTGTTCCAGATGTAGGGGCCAAAGTGTGAAAAAGTGCAAAAGCCATGGGTTTTGCAGTTGAAGTGTTGGAGTTTGAGCATGTGTGTGTCTGACAAAGAGTGGAGAGAGCAGGAAGGACTGTAAAGGTGTAGTAGCTCAGAAAGGTAAGAGGGGGAGGAACCTGTGATTGTGTTGTAACAGTTTTGAATTTTATTCATTTACAAATTGGAAGCCAGTGGAGTTGCTGTAGGAGAGGTGTGCAGTTTTGATAGCAAAAGTCATTTCGTTGTATGAACCCAAACTCGGTTACTGTGACTTTGACCTTGAAGATAGCAACCCATTTTTTTGCACATGCCACTCTGGCTTATAATGATGTATTACCATACCGGATTTGGTTATGAAAGGTTCAGTGATTCAGAAGATACCAGCCAAACTAACATTAACTGAGATATTTAACCTTGGCTGTGACATCGACCTTGAACACAGCAATCCAAAATTTTCACCAGACATGTTTTTGCTTGTGATGATCTAGCTACCATCAAATTGAGTTCATTTGCAAAGGACTTATTAGTTTAGAACTAGTAAAATATATAGCAGAAACCATCACATTTTTATTATTTTAGCCTTCACTGTGACCTTGACCTTGAAGAAAAATCCCAATTTTGTTTGCATGACATTCTGGCTATGATGGTGCACCACATACTAAGTTTGGCTACAAAAGGTTGCCTAAAAATGCTCCACTGACTGGGAACAAATATTTGTCTTGCGCATTACTGCTCTTACCATTGAAGACACCACAGTGATTTACTTTCCACACGTAGCATAAAAAGAGGTCAAAAGTTGCTGCCCCCAGTCAGCTGATGTGGATTCATAGGTTAGGGTAGGTCTGAAGTCTATGGTACTAACAAAAACATTTCTTTTGTCTGCTTGCACGTTACAACATTTTAAAACACCACTTAAACCACCCCTAAAGAAATGACTGTAATTCATTTCTTATCTGCTGTCATATCATCAACCAAACAAAAAAGACAATGGGAGATGTGGTAATGTACCAAACAGACAAAAAAATTGGAAAGTTCTTTAGTGTCTGTTGTGAACATATGATACACACTGAGAAGACACCATCGGTAATGTGAGGGACACTGATCAGCTTTTTATTGTTTGGAGCTTTTAATAGGAAGCAACACACAATAAATATTACTTTTGTGTAAGAGCTAGCCACCTTGTTTGTCATGAAATCTGTTTTTATTCAATCATGAACGCTTACAAAGAAATATCTGCAATCAGCTAACCTTCCGTTAGCCATGTCACAAATGACAGCCATGAAAATGTACATGTGATTTGTACCAAAAAAGACTTGTAGCACAAGAAATAATGATGCATTCACACACTGTGGCATTTCTCTCATTTCTCCAAACACATTACATCAGAAACGTAGTGGTAGTTAAAAAGTTTTATATTTTAGATTTGTTTTTTATTTCACATGTAGCCACACCCTCTTTGGTCCAGTTTTCAGGAAAATGACCCATATAACATATTTGCAGCAGTTTCTGCATGATCTCACTGGCATTATTAATGATATTGTAACTGTTCAAAAAATTATGTCTGAAGCATAAATCTCTTAGCACTGTCTTGAAGCTATGTAACATAATCTCTTAGCACTGTCTTGAAGCTATGTAACATTAAGCCAGTTTGAAATGACAGCACTAGCTATTGATGACAGTTTTGTTGGAAAAATGTATTTTCTAAGTGAAGTGTATATTTCTGATAATGCTTACCTCAGCCTAACAACAAAGATTTACCTTCCTTAGACTGAGCACCTAGGTGCATTTGGGTTCCCAAAGCAACCCAAAATTATTCATTATTGTCCTTTAATACCGTACAGAGTGGCATTCCCCTGACATCAGGGGGGCGTGTGCACTCACCAGTTTCTTTTTGAGCTCAAACCGTAATTTGCTTTTATAAGCATGGAGGCTGGGAGGTTCTGTACATTAGGTTGAGGTAAGTACTATCAAAAATACACATTTTATTTAGAAGAATATATATTAGGAGACTAATGAAAAGGAGGCTTGCAAAAAAGCCCAGTCAGCTCTGTGACTATGAGGCTGAAACAAGCCTCACATTTTCAGAACTCTGCTGCTCACTGATCACTTGAGTCACTGGCTCCTTCTTACTGCCCTTGATACTTTAGTAAACTGGTGTCTATTACTTCAGTAATAAGAAGTAACAAACAACTAGCCTGTCACTGACCAGTCTTTGGAAAATCAAAAAAAAAAAAAAAAAAAAACTACCAGCAACACCTAGTGAAAAAAATGTCACTCTACAGTGTGGGAAACATGCTGAGCCACTGATACAGGTCCCAGTTCATTCACCAGGAGTCCATTTCTGGGAAAAGTCCCCCATGATAAAAACTTGCCAAAGGTAGATTTAAGAGTGCCTGCTGATTGCCAGCAAAATGGCTCTTTGTTGCTACATTGCATTCAAACACCTAACTAGCTGAGACAGCTCTGACCTCAGATTGAATGAAGTGTCCATAAATGCGCTCTTTTGGGCCACCTTTATTACTTTCTTAATAAAAAGGATATTCTGTGACAATATCTCTCTTTCATTACTTGATGGGCAGAAATGGTTCTATTTGCCCATCTCTCCATATCTTTGTGTGTCTTGTTTAAACTGTAAAAACATACAGGGTCTGTAACAATTCATTGCTCCTCATCTCTCCTGGGGGATGGTGGGGGGGATGGTGGGGGGGGGGGGGGGTGGATACCCAGGCTGACTGGACTGACAGACTGTTAATGATGGCAGACTGTTCAGGGTAATAAGGCCTGGTTGTGTGAATAACATCACTTTGCTGATTCGACTAGTCAGAGCCAAATGCAGCCACATTTAAACATGAGTTGTGAAAGCCAGCGCTGAATCCAACAGTTCAGATTTTTAAGATTTGAACCAAGTGGGAACTTGCACCAAATACTAATGCCACAGCATTATTATTATTCATTGCTTTTATATATCACTATTCTCTGCTCTCAGGTGGACTTGCTGCACTCCTGTCGAGCTAACTTTGCTCCCACAGTTTAGTGAAAATGTTCCACCTGCCCTCCTAGGTCTACACCTTCAGACTGGAGGGCTTCTTGCCACAGAGTTCGGGCCTCTCAAGAGCTGCCACTGACTGATGTTGGCTGTGACTTTCTTTCCCAGCTCCAACACCAGATCAGACAACACAGCTTAGTCTTTCAGACATGAAAATTGGAGATGCCAGGTTGTGAATAAAATAGATTCTGCTGAGACTGTTTCAGGAGATCTGGCTACTTCTTATTCATCCATATGGACAACATTTTGGAGACTCTGACATCTACTGTGAGAATTACTCTGTCCAGCAGTTTCCTCAAACTTAAGCCCCATAGATCAAGTAGTGTGTTCATCCAAGACATGCAGTGTCAGTGTCTCAGCGATCTTCTGAATTGTCTTTTGGTACTAAAATCCCCATAGGCAAATGCAAACATCACTGTTTACTCCATGGTGCTAGAGCATCTGTCACCAAAGCTTGCTGATACGCCCAAAAAAGAAAAAGGGTGTAACAAACACTTCAAACAAACTGGATCCACCAGTGTCCAAGTGCCAGTATCTTGAACACAGCCGGATGTAGACAATATTCTGTGTGTATAATCTGTCTGCTCCTTGATAAGGAGTCTGTCAAAACAGATGGAATCTCTTGGAACTATATACCATGTCAGCCTGCAGCTCCATTTATGCATTTGGTGCACAAGAGCCAGATCTGACACATGGGCTCCATGAGGCTGGTCCTTCTTCATTCTGATATAGGAGATGACACTGACATTGTCAAACAGAAACATCACAGACTTGCCCGTCAGCTCCTGATCCTGTTGCTGAGTAATTTTCCAGGCTGCCATCATCTCCAGCAAATTATATGGTGACCCTTCTCGGAACCAGACATAACACCTTTTGTCACCTGAAACCATGATAACAGTCTGTGATGATACAAGCTCTGACCTTCTCAAGATTCACCTTGAAACCAAGAAGCATTAGCAACCTTTTGAGTGTTTGCCTCATTTGAGAAGACCGACAAGTAATGGCTTTGCAGAATGTTGTTGAGATAGTTTGAAGTCATTGCTCTTGAAGTGCATCTGTACGTGCCAGTCAGACTGACAACATTCAGACTGACCACCAGTAGCATGAATGCAAAACATATCCTGGTTATTGCAAATTGTTGGGAGCTTAGGAGCTTGGCTGCATAAAAACATGACATAAAAGTCAGCTCGAGCTATAATCAGGCCTAGTCTTCTGAGAAAAAAATTACAGCCTGACAACCTTTTCTGTCTCTGTTCCAAACTCTGGTTTTTGAATGTAAGAGTTTAGACTGCTTAAGTCTAAACTGTCCTCCATCTGTCCCCTGACTTGGGGACAATGAAAATCCTTGGGTAAAACCCAAGGGACTGAGGCTTCTTGACATTCTATTGCCTGTTTCTGAATAAGTGCTGCCACCTCTTTCTAAGGAGCATATGCTTTTCCTGCATCTGTGAAAATCTTGGGTCTAGGCAGGGGTACTGATGAGAGCAGGGTGTTCCTAATAGGACAGCCAGAGACCCTTTCTGATCATTGGCATCTGGGGTGAACAAACAACAGGGCTGAGAGGTGACACCGCCCCTAGTAGTGCAGCCCTTACCCCTCAAGTTAGAACCTCAAGACATAGTCGGCTGACATCACTCTGCACAATGATGACGTCCATGGTAAAAGTAACTAGTAAGACTGTCTAGGTTTGCTGTGAAAAGAATTTCAGTTCCTGCTACTGTTGTTGACCACATGGACAAGTTGTTGACCATATGGACAAGGTGACATCTTGGTTTGATGCCCCAAACTTCCTGGAAGCCGTGTAATATGTCTTCCATCACAATGGACAGTACATCACCAACCATCACCTCATATGGAAGCCAACATCAGCTTCATCTATGGGTTGCCCCCAGGCTGATTTTGTCTGTATGCCCATCCCTTCTGTGCAACTGTAAGTTCAAATACAACTGCATGGACAAACCTGCTGCCAGGACGGCCAAGCAATTAATGTCACAGACTGTGAACTGTATAAGGTGTCTACAGCAAAGATGTTCTTGTTGCAAAAGCACAGACCTTGTAATGATGTTTGTTCAGTGAAGAACACCAGATTCCACCATCTGCTCTCTGGCCTGAGTCTTTAAGACTATCCATATTTTCAGTAATATGGAGATGACTTGCAGGATTTAGAAGTCTGTGGGGATCGCTTTCCAATGGATGAAGGCTATCAAAGCCATGTGCCTATTGGTTTTCCAGTCTGGTTTGAGCCATAGGCTTCCTTATACAAAACTCGCTCTGCCTTGGGAAGCAAGGTGGTAAACATTGGTCTGTTTACACAATAGAATTTGCATTCAAATTGCACAGACAGCAGAGAAAGGGACATGCTAACTTCTCCTTGTTACAAAGTTGCTGACTTTGTCTGTCACATCTTTTACTCTTGATGACTAAGTCCCTGCTCATAGGCATGGAATTTACCAGGATGACAGCAAGAAATTGGCCTTGTAGGCCTCAATGCCATCATCAGTGACAGGCCAGGACAACTCTAGATTTGTCCACCAAGTCACAACTGAAAGCCATGTAAACCACACGGACCTATTGTTGTTGTTTTTTTTTCAATGAATGCTTGTTACACCAACAATAAATGATGTGAATTTTTTTTATTTTCCACATCAGGTTTATTTGTATGCAAAGATGGAAAGAAAAAAGAAAAAAAAGAAAAGAAAAAAGTATACATTAAAAAAGAAAAGAAAAAAAAAAAGAAAGAGAGAGAAATGGCTTTTGTTTAAAGCAATGAAGCCTTTCAAATTTCTTGGCTGACTGTTAGAGCATAAACACCATATGACATCACTCCAAAGGGAGTATGTTCAGGGGTATCATCTGTCTTTTGGCAGCTTCAAGATTTATTGCCTTTGAACAGTCTGTATTGTTCAATGTCTATGGTCAAGCCTCACTTTGTCCCCAAATTGAATCACTTCAAAATAAACGAATCATGACAACTTTGCAACAGTAAAACTGCCACTGTTTTTTTGCAGGGACAATTGTTTGTAGTTGCAAATAACAGATTTAACACTTTGACAGTACTGGTCACTGTCACAGCTGCAAGCTGGTGGAGAGGGGCATTTTCTGTCACAGGTATTCAGTGTCAATGTGCATTTTGTTGTCAGTTTCGTAATCTTCCACATTATTTTAAGTAAATACTGCTATATGCTGACAGCATGACTATGACAGTATGACTACAGGGTCATTCAGGAGATTAGCTTGCCAAGGTATGCAATTTCTGTTTTAGGCTGCACTAGTTCAAGATCCAGCAACAGCAGAAAAATGTTACTCTAGCAAAATAATAAGTCATAAGGATTGTTAATGTCATGTTTGCACTATTCAAACTGACATAACACAACTGAATTAGTTACACAGTACTTTATTAGAACTTAGAGTGATTCCACAGGCCAAAAAGGAGGAAGGAAGCTGTCTTATGCAGACAATGGCTCGCCTTGGGAATGCCATCGTGGCAGGAATCTTGGAGTATATCTATCGGGCATTGTCTGTATACATATGGTTGTTATATGTCCAGTCAGTCTGGACTGTACTGGCTACATGCTAGAAGTATTTGCTACTGAATATTTGCTGCTGCCATTTAATAGGCACTTGCACATGTTCATTATTTAAGACTGTAGACATGACAGTTAACACAGCTGGACAAGACTGTCAAAATGAGATTGAGGAAATATTCAGAATGTGACAGAAGTAAGTGGTTTAAAGTATGATGATAGCTGATTGGATGATTGATGTATCAGTGTAACAGCAGTATGCAGAGACTTTTTTATTTTTTATTGCTGTTTCAGCTGGAGTGGAGTGCTTCATTATCAGCAAGTAGAGTATCTGTTTATTCTTCTACAAGCCATGGAAGACAAGGAAAAGTCCAGGGGAGGTATGGCTCACAGTTTTTCACAGCATCTACAGTCGCCCTCACATAATACTTAAGACACCCCCCAAAAACAAATGCCACCCACAAAAATGCTAATAGCTTCCACATGTTTTGAGTGAATTATTTTATATTTGGTGCACATTAACTTCAGTTTGTGCATGATCATTCCGCAAAGTTTCCAATTTATAGGTCAAATAGTCCAACTTATCTCAAAATGTTCTCTCCAAAATGTGTTCCGAATAACCCCATTGTGTGAGGTTGTTTATGCTCATTTTCTTGTAGCATGGTGGCTTCCAGTATTTACTGAGTATTTTTTATTTAATTTCCCATTCACGATGCTGGAAACTGATAAGATAATCATGTCGGAAGAAGAGATTGAGAACACTATCTCTACTGAAACTTTAATGAAAGAAATGAAGAGACTTCAGGAAGAGGTAAAGAAGCAAAGCATGACTATAATCAAACAAGTTTTTCTTACATAGCAAAGGAAAGGAAAGTAAGGACATTTTCTGGAGAAGACCCTTCAGTGGAGGTCAATGATTGGGTAAAAGATTGTAGGCTGGCTTTAGATGCAAGTTATTCTTCTAGAATGCCAGGTGAACAGCTGTCTTTTGTTTTACAGAACTTAGATGGTAAAAGAGAGGCAAAACTGCATGTTCAGAAGGACAGTAATGTGGATGACATTTTCAGGTTACTGATAGCAACATTTAGTGGTACGAAGTCCTATACTGAAGTACAAAAGAAGTTCTATGAACACAGACAAAATCTGGAGGAGAGTATCAGAGACTTTTTGTATGCTCTAAATGAACTGATGCAGAAAATAGAACAGGTAAAACTGGAAAGTGTTCATAACAGAAATGAAGTGCTCAGAGATCATTTCATAAATGGAATTAGGGACACAATTCTCAGACATGAATTGAAGAAATCTGTGAACAAGATGCCAGCACTAACATTTCTGGATGTCAGAATGATTGCCATGCAATGGTTGATGATGTACCTGCCTCGCCTACACTTCAGACAGTTAACAAAATAGCTGCCGTGAATAATGCTGAAATTGCTTGGCAAGATATGATATTATCTTGGTGACATAACTACATTGTCTTGCAAATATACTTATGAGCATTGGAATTTTATCAGCTGCGCTGGTGGTCATTGTGTTGCCACAGAGTCTGGTGCAAGGAGAGCAGAAACAGCACGAGCCCTGCAGTTTGCCATGGTGGTGCGTGTCCTGGACTACATTCAAAAGCATAGCCAGGAAATCAGCAGGGGATCTGGTCCTTGGCTGCCCTCTCAGTCTGCAGATTCCCTGTCAGCCACAGGTAGGTAACAGGTGTTACATTGCCTCACTGATGTTCCCATTTCCAGTTACCTCTCTTGTTTAGAAGGACATTATGAAATTGTTAGAATTTTGACAGGTTGATGTAACTATTTTCTAAGTTCTTCAGCTGAACCATATATGCCCTGGTGAGTAAATCAAACAAAACGCCTCTTCCAACCCACCCACCCCACAAAAAACAAGACACATACACCCCTCCCTTGCCCCTCCACACACAGACAACTTTTTGTTGGCTTGTATATGAAAGGCAAAGGAAATGATACATCTGACTGTTCTTTTGTTGACCACATTTTAGTGTGAATACATTTGTCACATGCTTTTTACACCCGTGGCCTATTTTTTATATATTTTTTTTTTTTAAACTGTTTGTTTTCTGCCAAAGTTCCAGGTGGAAATGCCCTGATATAACCGTACTGGTTGACTGGGCGTAAAACACCAGCTTACTTACTTACTTACTCCAGATGGAATATGATATTGGAAGATAATGTGAGAGTTCCTTGGCATACAGTAAACCTCTAGTAGGAATGTGTGGAATGCCTGTACAGAATTTCTTTGATAATTTCCCTTTAAGCATTGATAACAATATCAATAGCCACCTCCCCTCCCCCGAAACCACCACCACCACCACTTTGGGGTTTTATCTTCAAGGTTGGCTTCTTGACCTTTAAAATAAAGCTGAAACTCACTTCATCAATTTGCAAGTAAAGTGTACTTTACTGTTATACTAAGTTATAGTGTTAATGACTTGCATCATTTTATGTTGCTTTAAAAAAAAGTAGTTCAAAGCATGCTGTTTTCCAACCTGCTCCAGGTTTGAAAGAAAACCTTTGATGGCTGTGGATTTGTAGTGGAGGGGACCTTAGTGTTTACCTTCATTGTACCCCATCATAAAATATCTTCATAGCTGAGGTCACAGCTCACTAATGAATGTCCCATAGCTTCTGAACATTATACTGATCCTGATACCTACACTTAGTATACAGGTCATCTTTCTCACACAGATTAGGGAAGAGTCTAGGTTGCTGTTAACCAGATCAAGGCCTAGTCCAAAATGACTGAACCTTTTGCAGTTAAACTTGGTATACTGACACCAACATTCTCTCTTTATGATGGTCCTTTGCCCTGATATAACTGCACCGGTTGACCGGGCATAAAACACCAACTTACTTACTTACTTATGATGGTCCTGAACTCTGCCTTTTCAAGCCTGTCACAGAAGAGAAGATTCATGAGCTCATTGTTGAATCACCTACCAGAACCTGCATGTTAGACCCCATCCCTACTTCTCTCACTAAAGAATGCCTTTCTGATCTGCTGCCTCTTATCACAAGAATTGTAAACAGCTCTCTCTGTTCTGGAGCCGTCCCACCTCAGTTCAAGAAGGCCATAGTAACCCCTCTGCTAAAGAAACGTGGACTGGATCCGAATGACTTGAGGAATTTTTTACCCATGTCAAATCTGCCCTTCATTTCCAAAATCCTTGAAAAGGTAGTTTTAACACAACTGCAGAAACATCTTTCAGAAAATGATCTGCTTGAAATGAGACAGTCTGTGTATAGAAAGACTCACAGCACAGAGACAGCTCTACTTAATGTTGTTGACGGTCTTCTCAGAAATGCCAGTGACAGACTTGTCTCAGTGCTGGCTTTGCTAGACCACAGTGTGGCATTTGATACACTGGACCATCCCATATTGTTACAGAGGCCTGAGACCACTTTTGGCATTTCTGGAACTGTGCTTCACTGGTTTGTCCTACTAGTCTGTGATGGTTGACAATGTCTTGTTCTCTCCCAGCCCCCTTCACTTCGGGGTTCCTCAGGGTTCAGTTCTTGGGCCAATCCTGTTCACATTGTGTGCCCAGCCCATCTCTGACTTGATATGTCGCCATGAGTGTGATTATCACAGACACGCTGATGATACCGAGTTGTCAAAGGGGGCTTCTCCCATTCAATTTCAGTCCCCTGTCTGTGATATCCAGACCTGCATTGAAAGTCTTGTAGGCTGGATGTACAGCAACAAGCTCAAACTAAATGCAGAAAAGACTGAAGTTCTTCCCATTGCCTCTACCCCCCACCTTAGTTTGGTTGGCAGAGACAGTGCAGACATAGGTGGCAAGCGCATACCTTTCAAATATTCAGTTAGGAACCTAGGAGTTCATCTTGATTAGACACTGTCTGTACAACAACACAGCAGCAATGCATGCCATACAGCATACCATGAACTTAGAAGAATAGCTTCAATCTGACCATACTTGACTCAGAGTGTAACTGCCCAGCTCATCTCATCTGCCATAATATCCTGCCTTGAGTACTGCAATTCCACCATTGCAGGATTACCACTGAAGCAGATTTCACGCTTACAGAGAGTCCAAAACAATGCTGCAAAACTTGTTCTTAGAAAGTACAAATACGATCCTGTGACATCACTCCTGCAAGAACTGCATTGGCTTCTGATTAAATTTTGACCATAGTACAAGACAGCCACGTTTGTCTACCGCTTTTAACGGCTCTCTACCAGGTTATCTTTCCCTGACCCTATGTGCATATGAACCAACACAAAACCTTCATTCATCATGTGAGAAGCTCCTCAAAGTCCCAAAGCACAACACCGAAATGGTCGGGGAGTGTTCCTTCAGCTTTCTTGCACCTTCTGTCTGAAATCTCTGCCATCTGATCTCAGAAACTCTTCTACCCTTCCGCTGTTTAAATCCAGACTGAAAACTCACTTGTTCATGATAGCTTTCTGCCAGTAGGATTTCTGCAGTCTTCAGCCCCATTACATGTGAAATGTGCTTCCTGAGTGTTTTAGTTGTCTCACGATCACTAAGAGAGAGAGAGAGAGAGAGAGAGAGAGAGAGAGAGAGAGTGAGTGCAGGGGGCAGGAGAGATGGGGGCAGGAAGAGGAGAGAGAGAGAGGCAGAGAGTGAGAAAGAGGGAGAGGCAGAGAGAGAAAAAGAAAGGGAGATACATATGTGTATGCTTCTGTGTGTGTGTGTGTGTGTGTGTGTGTGTGTGTGTGTGTGTGTGTGTGTGTGTGTGTGTGTGTGTGTGTGTGTTTTAGCATAATTATGATAATTACTTTGTACACTGCTTTATAATTGTGTACCTGTTTTAAATTATTGTAATGTGTTTATGTTTTATAATGGTTATTTTATTCGCTGTTTTTACAAGTACTTGTTTTATATTAGTATAATTTATTAAGTATGTATTGCGTGATTGCTTGTATACTGTATGTTAGTAAATGTAAATGGTATATATTATGGGCATGAATGTGAACAAGTGTGTTGAGCTTGTTCAGAAGGGAATAGCACTATAGAAAATTTATGTATTATTATATCATTTGTGAACAGATGCTACTATTAAAATCACAGTCACATAGAGGGTTTGTCCACCTTTATAACTGCTGATCTCTTTGCTACCAACTGTAGTATAATGCATTATTATTATTTCTGTATTGTCAGCTGTGCAGAATAACCTGTTAAGAGCACACTCCTCCAGCCTGCTGAGCAATGTCTCCTGCCAGCAGCTGCCTTCGTCTCACCCATGCCTGTCACCAAGTCTACCCAGCGTTAGTGCATCAAGGTCCCAAGGCCTTCGTTTAGTTCAATCCTCACCACATGCAGTGACGTTTCTTGTGAACTCTGGTCAACGTTTTTTCACAGGCACTGAACCTAAAAACAAGCACATGGAGGAAACAAGAGGTGGACAGCATGGATACAGCCGTCCTGCCGTCCCTGAACTGGGAAAACAGTCCTTCCTGCAGCGGCTTTTTGGGCGTAAAAAGAAACTGGAATATAGTTGCATCATACAATCAGAACTTCTGGAGCGTTTCAAGAAGTTTTTGGTATTGGCTGTTGACTTAGCAGTGTTCCAAGGTTGGTGAAATTTGATTTGAAGAATGAAACATTTTATGCCCATTCTAACGAAGTTGTGAGGAGAGAAACTTTTGTTATGGGGAAGGGGGTGGGGGGGCATTCAGAATTACTATGTTCATCTGTCCAGTTCATCTATCTGTCTATCCAGGGTCTATCCAGGTGATATCTTCTGAATTATTTTACCTTTTGTAACAAAACATGGTATGGTGGTGCATTGTCATGAGCTGGAATGTCAGGTAGAAAGATTGGGGGACTATCTTCAAGGTCAAAGTCAAAGTGATGGATCATATAGTTAAACCATGTTTTTGCAATCTTCTAAACTGCTGATTGTTTAGCTACCAGACTTAGTTTGATGGTACATTTGAAATCTGCTTAGGCAAGCAGCTGTGGGACTGGGTAAAAGGTGGTCACATTATGGGCTGGTTGCCTGACCTGGTAATCATAGATAACATTTTTATAGTGCTGTTCTGTGATGTACACAAACTCACTGTGCTTTACAACATTCTCTGACATTTTGAACATTAAGTGAGAAAAATATATTACTGTGTAGGGTCAGCCTTTGGATCGGACTTACATGTACTTCACAGATCAGACATGGTTGACTTGAATGTTTTGTGTGTGTGTGTGTGTGAGGTGAAGCCAGTACACTCTCTGTTCAAAGATTTTTGTATTTTGTAAAAAGATTAGATTGCTGTGTTAAAGGACAAGGTCACAGTAAAGGTATGCTGTGCTAAAGGACAAAGTCATAGTGAAGGTATAAAAGTTCAGTAAATGTTTGTCTGATAATGAATTGCTGAACCTTGTGTAACCAAATTTAGTATGGTGATGCATCATTATGAGCTGGAGTGTCATGTGAAAAGATTTTGTTTGATATCTTCAAGGTAGCCCTGTCTGAACAAATGACAAAGAAGAAGAAGCCTATCTTCAGGGTAAAGGTCACAGTCAGGGCTTATATAACTAAAATGTGACTGTTCGTACTATTGTAGTAACTATATATGCTGATTTGCTAATCCTTTGCAAGCAAACTTAAGTTTGATAAGGCAGAGTGTTTTGTAAAAAGATTTGATTGAACACTCTTGACACCTTTATGTCAAAGGCCTGCTGAAGGAACACCAGCTCTTTTTTATTTTTGTTTTATGCAGACCCCCCCCCCCCCCCCAACACACATCCACACCTCACCCCGCCCCATAGTGGCTAAATAATCAACCTGCTGATTGTGGTCACTCTACAGAAGATGGAGAACACCAATTAAAGAGAATGAGAAATAGATATATATGTACTTTAAAAATCTGTGAAACAGATTCCTTGTGGTATACAGTAGACAATGCAGTAAAAATTATCTCAGTTATTGATTTCTGGAAAATCTGTCTTTTCAAAGCTACATGTTTTATCAGAGACATCAGTACTGGGCTGTTCAGGCAGGGTTGTTAACTCCCTTGACTTTTGTCCGGCACCACTTAAGTCCCTTGGCTGCTTTTGCTTCCGGTTCATACTTTCTTCACAATGGAAGGCGGTGACAGTGAATTTGCGAATTTTACACTGCCAACTTTAAAGACATTTTTGGAGGCCCATAGTCAGAATGTGTCTGGCAACAAGCAGTAACTTGTTGCTTGTGCTATTGGGCGATTCAGGCAGGGTTGTTAACTCCCTTGACTTTTGCCCGGCATCGCTTAAGTCCCTTGGCTGCTTTTACTTCTGGTGCTGACTTTCTTCACAGTGGAAGGCGGTGACAATGAATTTGCAAATTTTACACTGCCAAATTTAAAGGCATTTTTGGAGGCCCATAGTCATAATGTGTCTGGCAATAAGCAATAACTTGTTGCTTGTGCTATAGGATGCCCCAAAACAAAAATAATTTTACAAACTCACAATCTTCTGGTCAGCCAAAAAACGACTCACAGACACTTTTTTTCCACCCTCCATTCCCTTTCCACAGTAATTTTTGCAACTGCAACAGTATGGGCATTTGTACTGCTTCACGATTCTAGGTTCAACTTCCACTGTTATACACAGTGTGAAGCAATGCCTACTCAGAAATCGGCCCGCAACTTCTTGCGCGAAAGATTACAAAGTGCATTCACTCTAGCAAACCAGCTTTGCTGAATCACCCAAAACATTTTTCCATGAAATTGCGATCTTCTTGTCAGCCTAAAAACAAAGTAAAGACACTTCTTTTCCACCCTCCATCCCCTTTCCCCGGTGATTTTTGCAACTGCAACTGTGGTGGCATTTGTACTGCTTCGCAGTTCGTAGTTCAGCTTCTATTGTCACAGCGTGAAGCAATGCCTACTCAGAAATTGGCCCAGAAGTGACTCTGCGACCTCTCGCGACTTCTTGCACGAAAGGTTACAAAGGGCATTCACTCGTGCAAACCAGCTTCACTGAACCGCCCAGTAGTAGAAAAACAATGACAATAAAATTCACAATCAGTATTTTGGGACAGAAAATAAGCTTGAACACAGCAATGAGTTTGTTGATAAGCCAACTAAACTTCTATCTGTTGATGTGCAGACCGCCAAGAAAAAATCAAGCCACAGATGCAGCATACCCTCAGCTTTTTGGCAGAGCCCACCACTGCAAGCCTCGATGACCGATTTCTGAAGCATTTATTTACCACAGTGTATCAAGCCCTGGCCCTGACAGTGGTAAGTACATGTAGCAGAGAAAACCTTCATGGACAAAAGCCAAAATCAGTAGGTTTTTTATCATAAGCCAAAAGCTCCACACACAAATTTCTGTTGAACAGAATTCATGCTAATGTCAAACCTTGCACTGTGGAGGTTTAAGGACAGCAGCACAATATATCTATCTCTGTCTTTGTTATCTGCAATTGCAGCTGTATTGATATGTAAGACATGGTTGCATGCCACCAAGCATGCAATGAAGATTACTGTTCATGTTAGACCTTGACCTTGAGTCAGGGCATTTTCTAATGCTGCAACCAAACTGTGGAACAGTCTGCCCATTCCTCTGAGAGATTGTAGCCCAGAAGAAGTGTTTAAGAAAAACTCGAAGACCTACCTGTTCAGAACGTACGTTAATGACTTCTTCTTTTTAAGCACTATGAAGACACTGTTGCACTATGGACATATTTTCACTTTACAAATTGTTATCATTTTCAACATGAAGGTAATTTTCTTTGCAAATACTGACAGTTGGTGGTTTGCCCAGAAACTGAAAACATACTAAGTCAGATTTACTCTGTTTGAGGTCTTCTAGATCTAAATATAGTGCCTTTACAATTGATTACTTGCCTGTTTTTTTCTACATTTCAACGTAATTTAAAAAAATTAAACCTGAAAACATAGTGATGAACATGAAAATCACACACAGAATACCCTCATGATCAGCATAGATCCATGGTAATGTCATGAAAAGTAGCAGTTATGTTAAACTGATGCCACTGCAAAAGAAAATCAGAAGTAAAATAATTGCAGAGTTTGACAGTTCAGTTAAATGTCTCAGTGAGGGATAATTGGTCAAAACCCATCAGGAGTGCTAGGTAAAGGTTGTCATGGGGTTGCCCCCCTTCCCACCATCCCCATGGGCCCCCACCCCCCACACCCCCTTTTCTTTTCCCTTGTTTTATCACTTCGGTACAGTTATGGTTTGGTCTATTGTTGTCCCCATATTCATTTGCTGCAGATTATAGTCTGTTGCAGTTTGGTGGTGCTTTCATCATTAGGCTTGTCGGTAGGCCACCAATTTTGTTTGTGAAGTTATTCATTATTCAAAGGAAAGCGTGGGTGCCACACATGAATAACAAACAAACAAACAAAACTGTAGCTGTATAAAAGAAGTGCAGTTTAAGGGAGCATAACAACAGGCAATATTGACACCATAAGCATTATTAAAGTAAACAGAATAGATATTATAGAAATGTGCTGTAAAATAAACGGTATCACTCACATTATATTGATATATATGTAATCAGCATAAGTATAACCATAGTTCTCATCCTATCTTTTCACACCCACACCCGTATACCCTCTCACATACATCTCCCCCACATGCACATGCACACGTGCGTGCACACACGCACACTCACCCCCTCCACACACAAGTGCACATGCACATGCACACACACACCCAACTCATATTCCAAAAGTTATTCTTAAAAGTAGAATGGGATAAAAATAATGAAATCAGTAAGAGCACACGTGCATGCATACACACACACACACACACACACACACCCACACCCACACACACACACACACACATGCACACAGCAAATCAAATTAGCCTAACTGAATGAAAATATAGCAACAAGCTAAGAGATCAGAAATAAAAAAGTTTAAATACAAAAACACCCTCATCCCGACATACTCACATCTAAGCAAACCAGCCTAAAGTAATAAACAAACAAGAAAGAGCCCAAATTCCTAAGTTAGTTAACACTGAGAGTATTAATTTTATGTTTCAGATAATCACAGTGAACTTAACAACAGTGATATATCCTCAAATAATTAAATGTGCAGTACATTGGAGTAGGGTGGAAAAACAAAACAAAAATGTGATTCTCATTGTCCAAGGATTCATTCTCAGCGGATTGTGTTATTTTGCCATATTGCTGTTTTCCATGGGAAAACTAAAGGACAGACGGTCAGTGGAATTCCTAGCTTTTATTTGACCAGTAGTGCAGTTGCTTTACTTGGCAGTGATCTTTTCCACCCATCTTGTCACTGTGAAATGTATTCAGTAATACCGTACCAGGGAAATACAGCTATGCACTTGGCCAGCACAGGGAAATACAGCTGTGCACTTGGCCAGCAAGCCAGCTGACACATTCCCCCCTGCTTCTGGCAAATCATGTATGCCAGTCCATTGTGCATGCACAAAAGTCTGAAGTGAAAAAGGTCTCTTGGGCTTCAACTAGCTTTGTATTGTTAGTGTCTGTAAATGGCCTTTAGCAATAACAATATACAGACCTGTTTACTCATATGATTTAGACATAATTTGTATGCTAAATTTTCAGCATACAAAAATTTTAAAGTAAAATTCATTTATGTTCTTTGGTTCACATAAAACCTTTTATGCCACACATCAAGTCCAACACACAAAAGAGTGAAAAACGGCAACTTTATTCATAAAGTGCCAGATATTAAACAGCTTAAGAATTGGTGGCCCCACTTTCATTGCATACAGTTCTGTGCTCTTTGCACTTGCCTTGGCGGGACCACCCTGACTCTGTCGACAACTGCACATATGTATCCACATGTTATTTAATTAGTATGACATGTACATCAGTATTCCAACATCGTTATAGTAAGTTTGCCTAAACACTAGGCAATGAGAACAGATATGTTTTAGACAAATATGTGACCCAACTTTAAGCATGTAGCATTTTGGTCATCAAAATATCAACATCATCAAATTAACAACATTTGACCCATCACTAGATCTCATTCCAATGATAAACAGTTATATTCCCAAATCCCCATTACCCCTCCCTATGCCAGTGTAGACTCTTCTCTGGTGTGGGAGCTGAGGGCCACAGCTGTGGATTCATACAAGACAAAGCAGCCCCACACAAAGTAAAAAACTTGGGGACCCCAGGGCAGGTTGTCTCCCTTGTCCTATTGCACCCCTCATACCAGTAAATAAGCTGCCTTGGTACGATACTGCTGCAGGGACTTCCTCTTGCCATGCAGTGTACTACTCAGGGACAGTAATGCAACAAGGTCAACCTCCTTGTTCACTACCTGTCTCCCACGGAACCATTGACCGTAAACAATAGACTGGGCCAACCTCCCAGCTATGATTCCCCCTTGGTAAAACAAAGAAATTAATGTGCAGACAGTTCACTGAATTATGGTTACTGGGGTTACATCGCCACCTTGAGGCTGGTGGCTTAGTGAAGCTGTTGTAGAGGGTTGGGTGAGCGGATATATCTCTTGAAGGCATCCGAATGCCAGCAGCCAAGTCAGCGGATCTGTGCATCTGACGCTCCTTTTATGGCACATGATGTGGCTGCACCAATGCGAAAACTGTGTGAATTGAATCACTCATTTGGAATATCTGCAATGCTGAGAAGTAGCTTTAAACTTGATACAAAATCTTTACGAGAAAGTGGCTTTCCCCTCCACAAAAATAGCAGCCCCGGGTTCTTACCACAGTATGACATATACTCAGACAGTGCGTAAACTAGACAATACATCCCTCCTGTCATTGCTGAAACCATAGCCTCTTGGCTAGCGCCTAATGCGTGTTTGGACAAACGAAACAAGAGCTTAATACTGCTGGTAGTCAGAGGTACATCAGACAGGAGTAGGTTATGCTCAGACTGTGTTATTTCTCCTACTTGTAGGAAAGCATTATATGCTAGCATGAACATTGCTTGCTTTAATTTAAGGTGATACATACTGTGGATCATGTGACCTGCTGTGGACACTAACAAATGCAGGATATCTTCTGTTACTGGTAGCCGGGTGTCGCATGAGGATTGCATCTTTCTGATGGCCAGCAAAGACTTTTTAACTAAGAAGGAGCTTGCTGGATCATTTGTGCCAGCCAGTTTGTGTACATAGCCAATTGCCAAGACGTAGGAAGTTATGGTGGCTGCTGCATACTGCTGTTTCTTCATGTACACTATAAAAACGGAAGAGAGACTGTTCAGTAACTGGAATTGCAACCAGAATATTTTGTGAAAGTGCATACTCCCCGTACAACACCCAGGCTCTCCTGTATACTGCTTGGGTGTTCTGCCCCAATGCCTGGCCTAGCTGTGCTTATGCGTCCCTTGTCAGGTCAATGTTGGGGGCAGCTCTGGGAATGGAGATGGCCTGGTGTCTGCTTGTGGATGCAGTGCTCTGAACTTTTCCACCTGTGAACGAGAATCACCAGCCGCTTAACCAATACCATGACTAATTTCTCCTTAGAAGACTGCTTATTTATAACAGACACTAATGCTTCATTGTCAGTATGTAGCACAACCACTGAATTCTTCATTTTGTACCCCCAGGTTTCCAACACCAACAGTATGGGCATTAGTTCTAACAGTGTGATGTTTTGTTCAGACCACCATGAAGGCCAGGTTCCCCAAAACCAATGAGTCTTGAACACGGCTGCAAAGCCAACATTCTTTGCCACATCTGTATGTATGTGCAAAACTTCTGGGTCAAGGAACATCTCAGAGAGAAACATGCTTTTCCCATTGTAGGTACTCAGAAAGTTCAACCAGACATGTAGGTCCTGTTTGACTTCTCCTGTAATACGTATGTGGTAATGTGGTTTATGAACCCCAACCGTCAGATCAGTCAGGCACCTTAGAAAAGCTCTTCCTGGCACCACAACTGCACAGGCAAAAGTAAGAAGGCCAGTGACCGACTGTAGTTTGAGTAAAATAGTTTTACTGCCTTCCAGCAGGGATGAAATTGCCTCTGTGCGTTTGTCCAGCTTATCTTGTGGAAGATGAACTTCAGACAAAATTGAGTCCATCTCATATCCCATGAAATTTATGACAGTAGCTGGGCCAATAGTTTTTTCAGGTGCCATTGGTACATTTATGTCAGAGCATGTATCCAGAAATTTTAACAAGTCGTTTTGACACTGGCTGACTATTGGGCTGACCATGAAAAAGTCATCCAGTATGTGTGTCATATGTTGCACCCCTTGTTTATGGTGTGCCATCCTCTCAATAGCTGTACTGAATGTCTCAAAGATTTGCATGAAGATGAACACCCCATGGGGAGGCACTTATCAAAATAGAACTGGCCATTCCATTCGAAACAGAAGAGGCAGTAGTCCTCTGGGCAAAGGGGGACAATCCTAAATGCTTTCCTGATGTCTGTTTTTTCCATGTATGAACCTGCTCCCCATGTTTTGACCAAATGAATGGCATCTTCAGTAGAGGCATATGATACTGAACATGCACTGGATGAAATCTTACCATTAACAAAGGTGCCTTCTGGGTATGACAGATTATGAATAATACTAAATTTCCCTGATGCTTTTTTAGGGACCACTCCAACTGGAGACATTTGATATTTGGGGAAAGGTGGCTGTAAAAAGGGTCCTTCAGTCCTACCTGCTTGGAGCTCTTTGTCTATGTAGTCCTGTACCTCTTGAGGATGCTCATCTGTGGATTTTAAATTGTGGACATATTTGCTCAATGGCGTACCCACAAAGCCTACCTTGAAACCTCTCAGAAACCCCTGATATAAAAACATGGCTAGGTCCCTGTTGTATCCATTAATCCACTGTGCCAGTTTGCTGGTTTTTATTGGGGTGGGCACACAACTTCTAGTTTTGCTGACTGACAAAGTTGCTTCGTCCTTCTGAACGGACTGGGGGTCTTGCTGGGTGGGAAGCGGTATTGTGCTGTCATCTATTTTTCCCGGCCAAGTGTGTTGCCTGATTACCTCCGGTTTGTGGCACTCTGCCGCTAGCGCCTGGCTGCCCACGAAAGGGCTGCCCGCTACTGCAACAATTTTGTGCTGCGTGGGGAAAGCCACAGTTGTAACATTTATGAGAAAACAGAACATTTGTCAAATTGGCAGCACCCAAAGTTATGGTATGCCTGACAAAAGCCTTTTGGCACAATTGTCTGACATGCATCCGACTTGTGCTGTGGTGGAAGTGCTGGCCTTACCCTATCCTTCGCTTCGAAGTCGCTTCGAAGGATGTATCATAGTGCTTCTCTCCCCATTGCACCCGGCCCTTCTCTCTCAGAAGATGGAACTGTGAGTCATAATACTCCCAATTCTGCCCTTTATGGAAATGGTCACATACCACCCGGAAGTGCTGTGCCAAGGCTGGGGTGAGATGGGCGTTTTCTGGGTGGCCTTTAACATACATACATACAAATATGTTCCATGCTTCTATCCATCTCGTGAATGGCAGTTTGGTCTTCTTCGACTGTGGGGCCAACATCAAGTTTGGCTGCCCAGATTGGCTGTCGACTGCCAGGATGTAGACCATGTCTCCCTTCTGCTGCTGCAGTAGGATGGCAAAGTCGACGAATTCATCCTGCAAAATTTTCTGACATATTTTGTCAGGAACATGTAAATCCACTGGTACTGTAGGGTTTGGGGCCAATGTACCTGTAAGGCTCTGCAGCACCTGATCAACCGCAGCATTGACAGCCTCTTGCAGACCTTATTGTGCCATCCTTCCTTCGAGTGCATCCAGGCACTGAATCATCGCCTGGTTTGATGTTTGGATTTTTGCCATTAATGCGATCAGTCCCAGGTCTGTTGGCCCAGGGGGACTCCTGGTTGCCACACTGGTCCTTGAACTACCAGAGGATGTTCTGGGTTCCTGGGCTGCCAAGTTGAGTGCTGGATGTGCTCCATCAGCCGCCCTGTGTGTTATGCTTGTCCTGGGCCCGCTCCGTGACACTGGACAACCTCGGGCACTTCCCCTTGCAGCCAGCGCATGGTTACATCATGCAGCCTGTCTGGTGCTGGTGCAGACAGGAGGCATCCTGATGAAAGAAAAACAGGCAAGCCACCAGCAGCAGTTTTGGTCAGTGATCCCTATGGTTAAGGTTGGGAACACAATTACCCCTGTGGGTCTAAGTCATCACTGGAAACACATTTGGCAAGGCCCCTTATCTACCTGATGAAAAAAAAAACAAAAAAACTTGGTACCACACCCCAACCACAAGGTGGGAACACACACTTGGAAACACCCCCATCAACAAGATGGGAAACATCACTCTGGCACTACACCCCATCCACCAGATCTGAGATGGGAAACGAACACTTAGTACCAAACACCCCATCCACAAGATGGGTACACACGTTTGGATGATACCATCACTCTTGGTACTACACCCCATCCACAAGATGGGAACAACTTTTGTACCAATACCCCATTGGGAAAACACCACAACTTGGTACACAAGATGGGAAACAACATTTTAGTACCAACACCCCATCTATAAGATGGGAAACACACAATACCACACCCCATCCACATGATGGGAAACACCACACTTGGTACTACATAGTACACCCAGTCACAATGATTGGAAAAACATAGTACCACACCCCATAGACAAGATGGGGGACACGCACCCCATCTACATGATAGTAACAGACAGTGATGGCGCCCTTCCCTCCTAGTCCTGTTGGGAAGAACAAGACAAAAACAACACTGGCTGAGTTCATCCTTTCCTGCTTTTTTTTTTGCGCAACTAAGTTATGAAGAAGACTGACTCACCATGGCATTCTCTTGGTGTGCACATACCTGAATCACCACTGAGCGCATTGATTTGTACAACTTGTAGTTGCATACAATTCTGTGCTCTTTGCACTTGCCTTGGCGGGACCACCCCAACACTGTTGACAGCCGCACATATGTATCCACATGTTTAATTAGTATGACATGTACATCAATATTCCAGCATCATTATAGTAAGTTTGCCTAAACACTAGGCAACCAGAACAGATATGTTTTAGACAGATATGTGACCCAACTTTAAGCATGTAGCATTTTGGTCATCATAATATCAGCATCATCAAATTAACAACATTTGACCCATTGCTAGATCTCATTCCAATGATAAACAATTATATTCCTAAATCCCCATTACCCCTCCCTATGCCAATGTAGACTTTTCTCCGGTGTGGGAGCTGAGGGCCATTACAAATTAGGTGGTGGCTGACGAGGTTAGAGGTTGAAGGTTCGGTGTACTACTTTGTGCGAGTCTGCCTTCCAGGAAGAGGGGAGCCAAAGCAGTGTTCTTTGTTCTCTTGCACAGCATGCCAAAACCATGTGTCATAAACAGGCCCTTTATATCCCCTATCCCTCTAGGTGAAAATAGTTCAGCCACTCACTCCCTTGCCACAGTCCGACCTGCTGCAGCGTGCCACTTAGCACTGCTTAACATGCCTTGATGTGTCGCATAAATATGATTTTAAATATTTCTAGATGTATTTTTGTGGTTCGTTTGTTTTCCAGTCTGGAATATGTCCAGTTCTGGATTTCAGTGGCAAATGTGTAAGTCTCTTGACCTCTCACTGCCATAGTGTCGGTTTCTGTATTGAGCTTTGTGTAGTCTTGACACTAAATTCTTGGGCAATTCAGCACAAGGCTTATATTTTCACTGCAAAGTATCAGGAGTCAGCATTTTTCTGGAAGCCATGTTGAAAAAATTTTTTGGATTATTTTCACTGAGAACAAAATAAAACAGAAAAGAACTGATGGAGAAAGTGCCAAAGCAGTGAGGGAACAAGTGCTCCTGTTGAGATGTAAATCTGAGCCTGGCATAGTGAAGTCTGCTGTTTCCAAATCTTCATATGCTGCTGATATTGCTGCTCCTGTCCTTAAAATACTATTTTCTTAAATAAAAATAAATAAAAAAGTTTTTTATAAACATCAGCATGATGTACTTGAGTGTAAACAGGTTTGAATATCAGAAAAAAAAAGAAAAAAATCTAAAACAAAAATGACTGCCAGCATTCTGTCTGCAGAAAATCACTCTCTATTCTTCATGACAAAACACATCCTCAAAACTTTTGCTTTCAGCATCTGCTGTCAGGTCAACAACTGAAAGTACCACTAGCAAAAAATAAAGTTTGTAAGAAATCTTTTATACCCACTGCTGTTTCAGTTTTAAATGCTGCATTTTAGAATTTTAATATGTTTAAAGTGATTGTGTGTGTGTGTGTGTGTGTGTGTGTGTGTGTGTGTGTGTGTGTGTGTGTGTGTGTGCTTGTGTGCATGCATGAGTGCGTGTGTATGTGTGCACTCACATGCAGATGCACACATGTTCTGAACATTACACATGTGTATGCAGGTGTCTCTCAGTGGAAGAAGCTGGGGTCGGCAAGAGGGGGAGAGAATGTGAGAGTGAGATATATGTTTTACGTATTTACTTTATATTTATTATTTTAAATGTGCTTTCTTGAATCTTGAGCCTACGTGTCCAAGGAAAATGTTCATTTTTATGCTTTGTATATTGATGAATAATAAAGATTGATTTGATTTGATTTGATTATAAAACATGATCCAAACATATAAAAGGTTGAAAAAAAGGCATATTTAATAAGACAGTACACAACATGCACATTTTGGGGGTAAGCCTCTTTTTCAAGCAACAAAACAACAAACAACAGTTAAATGGTTATTCTTTTTTGGTTGGTGTTGTAAATGATGGACACCAACACACCACAACCAAAAGCAGAATGGTGAAAAATGAAAATGTAGGCTACTTATCCACTTTTTGCGGAGAAAGCAGATAAGTAGCTTACATTTTAATTTTTCACCATTTAACTTTTGTTTCTCTGGTTTTGTCACTTGAAAAGGCAGCTTACCCCCAAAATTTGCATGGTGTATACTGTCTCATTAAATAACTATACACTTTATTCACCCCTGCAGGAAATTAAAGTTTTTGCTATATTTGTCATTCAACCTCACACAACCAAACATTTTAGTGGAGGTTAGGTGTAACCTGAGTTTAATCACCAAACGCTCTTGTGGGGAAGGAGGGAGAGAGGATGCAGACGACGGGAGCCAGTTCCAGATTGGCATGTTGATAAGGAGGAAGGAGTGGTGGTGCATGGGGGCTGGGGTAAGCAAGAGAGAGAGAGAGAGAGTAGCTTAAAGCATCAAGTGATAAAAGTATGCGGTGCAGTTAGGATTGGGCCAGCTTATTGTTCGCATCGGCATCAGCATTAGCATCAGCATCAGCATGTCTGACTACAGTAAATTTACTGCTCAATGGGATCTGTCGGAAGACAGCTACACTAGTAAGGTGGCGCTCCTCAGCCATACTGGTGAGGACATTGATGACTTTGAGGGCCTGAAGCAAGGGGACCCGGTGGCCATTCGAACAGCTGCGACCCAGCTGCAAATGGAGTTCAAAGACAGTCCCCTGGTGACCAGGCCCTCATCACAGAGTGCAGCATCCGCAGGTTTCCTGCATGAAGTGCTGGACATGAAGGGTGCAGATGGCGGTGATGTGGACCACATCACATGTGGAACTGCAAGACTGGACGTGGATCCACAGTTTTATTTAAACCTGGCCCCAATAGGTGAGGCTAAGCCACTGGTCATCACAGATTTTGTGTTTGTGACGTCTCAAGATGCTGGTGACAAGATTCAGTTGGGCCAAGGGGTGATGCTGCAGTTGGCAGGCATGGCCAAACCTGAACTCTCATCCATTTCCCCAGCTATGTGGATAGCAGCCAGTGCCAGAATTATGGCAACGCTGGTGGACAGGGGACACCTGAATAGGACCAACATCAAAGATTACATGGCTTACACGGCGAAAGTGGGGGAGCTTGCAGCCTGCTACACCTGGGCTTCCATGCTGCTGTACGACCAGGAGTACAGGTGTCTGCAGGCAGCAGCATGCTTCCACTGTGGTGTGGATTCTCAACACCTGTCTGCAGTCCTCCTAAAGGAAAAGTCAGCGACACCTGGCCAAACTGCACTTCCAAAGCAACGCACCACTACTGGCCAATGGTTGGGTCCTGGGGACAAAGAAGTCTGTCTCCAGTTCAACGCAGGGAAATGCTTGCACAGTGGAAAGTGTAACTTTGAACACGAGCACACAGTGTGCCTGCAGGCCCACCCCCAGTGTGACCACCACACGTCACAAACCACCACCAAGCAGGACTAGGACGGGCAGCAATCAGTAAATCAGGTAGGACATGTTCCCTCTGTCCAACTCACATTAAGCCCATTTAAAAAAATTAAAGACCGCTTTACTTGCAAATTTTTGGTCGATAAGTAATTCATAGCATCAAAAGCAACGGAATGGGAAAAGGAACTGAAATGTGATCCTGACAAAACAGTTCTCATGGAGGGTATTAGAAACGGCTTTCACATCATGGATTCAGGTAGCCATGTTCAAAAGCTGCAAGTAAAAAATCACAAGTTGGCTATCGCGCCACAGAACAAGCCCATAGTAGAGAGAGAAATCAAAACTCAAATTGAGCAAGGCAACTACATCCTTGCAAGCAAAAGGCCAGCTATTGTTATCCCAATTGGGGCATTCCCCAAAACCAGTGGTTTAGTTCGAATCATCCATGATGGTAGTTTGCCTGAGGGCTTAGCAATGAATGACTATGCAGACCTTTCATGCAGATTGTCCATTACAAAACAATCCAAGATGCATGCCACATGGCAAAACAGGGCTAATACTGTGCCAAACTAGACCTGAAATAGGCATATCGGTCCATGCCGATACACCCTGATGACTACAAAGCCACAGGCCTGGCCTGGTGCTATGAAGGAGACAACAGCGATACCTTTTTATTTGATGCCTGACAGCCATTTGGCTCGGTGTGTGGGCCATCACATTTCAGCCACTTGTCTGACACCATACGGTGAATCATACACAGAAAAGGATACAAAGAAGTCATTAACTATATTGACGACTTTCTCCTGGCTTGCTCAACTTACGAAGAATGTAAGAAAGCCTCTCCATTATTTGATTCACCTCATCAGAAAACTAGGATTGCACGTGAGTTGGACAAAGGTAATTGGTCCTACCCAGCATGTAACATTCTTAGGTGTGGACATTGATACTGTGGAGTGTACACTGTTGCTAGGGCATGAAAAACTGCGAAACTGCATGGCATTCTAAAGACATTTAAAGCCAAATGGCGGGCCACTAAAGTGCTGCTGCAGAGCCTTGCTGGCTCACTCAACTGGGCATGCCAGGTGGTCAGGGGAGGCTGCTTTTTTCTCTGATGCATTGTGGACATAATCAAACCGCTACTTCAGGCAGGATACAAGACAATGCTAAATGATCAGTTTCAGGAACATGTTGACAGATGCATGCAAAGTGGCCAGTGGGTGCTTCTGGGCTGGAGACTGGCATTACGGCACCTTTCATGCAGACTGGCCACTAGCAGCACCGATGCATATTAATTAGAGGTTTGCGCCATCACAAATTCGGTGGTGTGGTGGGCCCCAGTGAGGGTGGGGCGAACAGTTGTGGTGCACACAGACAGCACAGTCACTAAAGCTATACTGAACAAGGGCAAAAGCAACCATGCCTACATTAACAATGTACAATATGCTGGAAGGCAGTCACTCACAATTTTGAGCTGCATGCAATTCACATACCAGGCAGTCTCAGTTGCATTCTAGATTCTATCTCCTGGCCAATTCACATACCAGGCAGTCTCAGTTGCATTCTAGATTCTATCTCCTGGCCAATTCACATACCAGGCAGTCTCAATTGCATTCTAGATTCTATCTCCTGGCCAATTCACATACCAGGCAGTCTCAATTGCATTCCAGATTCTATCTCCTGGCCAGTTCACATACCAGGCAGTCTCAATTGCATTCCAGATTCTATCTCCTGGCCAATTCACATACCAGGCAGTCTCAGTTGCATTCTAGATTCTATCTCCTGGCCAATTCACATACCAGGCAGTCTCAGTTGCATTCCAGATTCTATCTCCTGGCCAATTCACATACCAGGCAGTCTCAATTGCATTCCAGATTCTATCTCCTGGCTCCACGAGCCCCGTCAGAAGGAAAGACTAGCATGCTTACTCTCATACTGGCACTGTAATGTACAAGAGTCTTAGAGCTCGTAAAAGTAACTATGTAAAGCGCCTATGCTTAGTGGTTCCTTTAGTGTCTAGACCGTAATGTCCTTATTTGGTAAAGGCTTCAAGACAAAGGTACATGCTTCCCCGCCATGCGGGCACTTGGCATTCCACCCCCAAGCAGACCGCTTCCTTCCTTCCTTCTCTGTACATTTTACCAGTAAAGTAGTAAACCATGATGTCCGCAGTTCTTTTATTAATTATGTTGTACGTCTAACTGACAATAAAAAGAACATAACAGTGGTGACAAGATGTGCAATTCCTGTGTCAAAGACTTGTGAGCAGAGTGAACTTGGTGCATTCACTCCCTAGTTTTGGCAACAGGAGACCACCAGCCTGGCGAGACTCAGTGCAGATCTATTGTGTTGGACTGTTGCTGGATGTGTGCTTGCTTTGATCAAGGACAGTGTGTTTTCTACTGTATGTCGACATCACCGAACGCAGGTCAGATCAAACCATTTTTCTTATCATCTGCATTATTGCTTGTTGCATCATGTCTTATTTTGGAAGATTAGAAGAGTTTGACTTATTTTGGAAGATTAGAAGAGTTTGACTGTTCATCTACTGACATTGATTCCTATTTTGAGAGGTTACATGCCTTCTACAGAGCTAACAATGTGCGTGACAGTGCAAAAGTAGATGTCTTCCTCAGTGTAGTTGGTCCCAAAACATACAAACTTTTGCATTCACTTATTGCACCAACACTGCCTTCAGACAAAGCCATAGATGAACTGTACCAAACACTGAAGCGGCATGTGCAACCAACAGAATCCGTTATTTCACACAGAGTGATAATAATAATAATAATGGACATTTCTATGGCGCATGATCCTTAGCAAGATCTAGGGCACAATGCGCCGTACAAAAAGCTGCAGAAAAATGTATAAACACATACAATGGACAAGATTTATAAAAAAAGAAAAAAAAGAAAAAAAGAAAAAGAAAAAAAGAAAAAAAGAGAAGGTTTCGGCCTATACGCCCACCAACCACGCAAGAATTTACATACAGGAATTTCAGTAAATAAACCAAAGTTGCCAGTAACCAAACATGACCAAACTCTGATTTAGCACACATGTATGATACAAGTAGATATACTGCAAATACAAAAAAGTACAGCGGGATATTGCACACACACACGCACGCACGCACGCACGCACGCACGCACGCACGCACGCACGCACACACACACAGAGGTGGGGCGGGGGTGGGTGGGTTATTAATTATATGCAGATTTGAAGAGATGAGTTTTTAAGGCCTGCTTGAAAGACGATGTTGACACTGAGTGACGAACATCATACGGTAACGAGTTCCACTCTGTCGGGCCCGTGAAAGAAAAAGCTCGTTGTCCAAAGGTCTTTGTTTTTGTGAAAGGTATGCGGAAGGTTCTGGTGTCAGAAATGGAGCGAAGTTGTCTGGATGGACGGTAGACAGTCAGGAGTTCAGAAAGATAGACTGGGTAACTTTCAGTGAAAGAATTGTAGCACAGAGTTGCAACTTTATACTGGATTCTTGAGACTACTGGTAGCCAGTGAAGTTTCTGAAGGAGGGGTTTGATGTGTTTGTGCTTGAGAGCTTTGAAGACAAGTCTGGCTGCCGAATTTTGGACCTTTTGGAGTTTGTCAAGAAGATGTTTTGGAGAACCTGATAGAAGAGAATTACAGTAGTCAAGTTTTGACAAAACAAAGGCACAGAGGAGGGTTTTTGTAGCATCAGTAGTGAGATAGTGACGGATGTTACTAATTCTCCGAATTTCTATATAGGCAGATCTGCAGATGTTGGTGACATGCTTCTCCATGGACAGGTTGTTAGTGAGTGTCACGCCCAGATTTTTTGCTTGCAAGGAAAACAGAATATCAGTGTCTCCTATGCGAATGGAGGTTGGGTGAGGGTTTGGGAGAGAGGTTCTGTTCGAGACAATGAGCAGACACTCTGTTTTATCATCATTCAGCTTGAGTTTGTTTGATGTCATCCATGTCTTTACATCTGAAATGCAATCCTGCATGCCCTGGACTGAGGTGTCTATTTGATCTGGACGGCAGGAATCGTGCAGCTGGGTATCATCTGCGAAAGACTGGTTAGATATGGAGTGAGGTTTTATACAAGAAAGCAGAAAGACACAGAAAGTGTCACAGACTTCGTAGTGGAGCTGAAACTTTTAGCAGCAGAATGTGAATTTGGTGCTTTTCTTGACCAAATGTTGCATGACATTTTTGCTGTTGGAATAGGAGACAGAGAAACACAGAGAAAGCTGAGAGAAGCGAAGCAATTGACTTTCACCAAGGCGGTAGAGATCGCTCTCGCCTGCGAATCAATTTCATGGGAATTAAGCAGTACTTCAGACAAAGACGCAGCGGGCGGCATGCATGCATTAGGTCACTCCAGCAGTGGACAGGAGCAGCAGCCACGGCCAGTGTGCAGCAAGCAAGGGCGGGGTGGTGGCCACAATGGGGGCAGTCGGTGAGGTCAGCAGCAGAGCAGCACAAGCACAGGCACCTGCAAGTGCTATCGCTGCGGCCAGAACCATCACACATCGACATGCAAGTTCAAGCAGTATGAATGTCACGAATGCCACAAAAAGGGTCATCTCAAGTCAGTGTGCCGCAGCAAAGTCAGGTTCCTCGACGCGCAAATGTCAGGGGAAGAGGAAGATGAGGAATAGACTTTAGGCATCTTTCACATAAACACTCCAGTGAAGGCAAGCAAAGAGCCATGGTCAACAACAATGGTGATAGACCAAGTTCCTGTAAGAATGGAAATTGACACCGGCTCAGGAAAAAGCCTCATTGGCAAGGACATTTGGAAGCAGAGCTTTCCCAAGAAGAAACTGAGGGAGACACCTGTCAATCTCACGACATACTCTGGCGAGAAGCTTCCACTCCTGGGTACCTGTCTGGTTGAGGTGCAGCACCAAGGGGAGAGACATCGTCTGGAGCTCCTGGTAGCTGATGTCACGGACCAGCCGCCGATCATTGGTCGTGATTGGCTCAGCAAGATTAAGATTGACTGGAAGGGGGTGTTCCACATCAAAAGCAGAACACTACAGCAGGTCTTAGACAAACATGAGGCAGTCTTTGAAAAGGGTCTAGGTACCATGAAGAAGTTCAAGGCAAAGCTGCACTTGAAATCTGGTGCGACACCCAAATTTGTCAAGGCCTGGCCTGTTCCGTTTGCACTTCGCCCTAAGGTGGAGGCATCGCTTCAAAAGGTGGAGGCATCGCTTCAAAAGCTGGAGTGCTGGAGAAGGTCACTCAGTGAGTGGGGATCACCTATTGTCGTTGTCTCCAAGAAAATTGGAGGCGTGAGGATCTGTGGAGACTACAAAGTCACCTTGAATCAAGTACTGGATGTGGACCAGCATCCACTTCCAAAGCCCAGCGACCTGTTTGCCACTCTTGCAGGAGGCAAAGTATTATCAAAACTTGACCAGGTGGAGTACCTAGGTCACATTATAGACAAGGACGGACTATACCCTGTGCCGGAAAAAGTGAGAGCAATCACTGACGCTCCAGCTCCATCAAACGTCAGTGAGCTTAGGTCATACCTAGGGATGCTGCAGTACTATGCGAGATTTCTCCCCAATCTCTCATCAGAACTGAGCCCACTCCATGACCTACTGAAGGACAAGACACGATGGCTGTGGACGGACAAATGTCAAGCAGCTTTCCTGCGAACCAAACAGCTGTTGACATCTGCCAGTGTCCTGACCCACTATGATGTCAACCTGCCGATACGGCTGGAGTGCGACGCATTCTCCGTGGGCCTGGGTGCTGTCATCAGTCATGAAATGCTGGATGGAACGCATGAAATGCTGGATGGAACGCATGAAATGCTGGATGGATGCTGGATGGAATGCATCGACCAGGATGCTGTCCAAATCAGAAAGAAATTATGCACAGATTGAGAAAGAGGCATTGGCTTTGGTTTTTGGTGTCAAGAAATTCAAGGTTTTTGGTGTCAAGAAATTCCATGGCTTCTTATACGGCCATCCCTTCACACTCATGACAGACCACAAGCCACTCCTTGCCATTCTTGGACCAAAGAAGGGAGTTCCAACACTAGCTGCTGCAAGGAGCAACGTTGGGCGCTGATACTGGCGGCGTACCAGTACCAACTGCAATTCAGGTCTACTGATGAACACAAGAACGCAGATATGCTGTCTAGGTTGCCTTTGAAAGAAGAGGATTTCACAGCCAGTGAAGAGCCAATCTTCAGCATCACCTGTGCTGCAGAAGCAACCAGAAAAGATACTGTCATGTCCAAAGTCCTGTCTCACACACTACATAGATGGCCTGCCCAAAACAGTGATAGAGACATGCAGCCCTACTTCAACAGACACACTGAGCTGAGGGTCTACGAGTCGTGGTACCTCCCGCTTTCTGCGACAGATTGCTTGAGGAGCTACACGAACAGCATCCAGGCATCTACAGAATGAAAGCCTTTGCTCGCAGCTATGTCTGGTGGCCAAACATCAACACAGACATTGAAGGGAAGTTGAAGACTTGCCACGACTGTACAAGAGTGTGCAACACTCCACCAAAGGCACCACTTCAGCCATGGTCATGGCCTACACAACCTTGGCAGAGAGTGCATATCGACTATGCCGAGTATCAAGGGAAATATTTCTTCGTGGCCGTCGACGCCTACTCCAAGTGGCCAGAGATCTTCGCCACAACAAAGACAACAACAGAGAAGACCATCACCATTCTGCGTCACATTTTCTCTTCATACGGCTTTCCAGAACAAATAGTGAATGACAGCGGTCCTCAATTCACCTCAGACCAGTTTGCTGACTTCCTGAGACAGAATGGAGTCAGATACACCAGGCCTGCTCCATACCATCCTGCAACCAACGCAGCAGCTGAAAGAATGGTCCAAGTTCTGAAGAAAGGTCTCAAGCTTGCTTCATGACTTAGTGTTGATCATCAGCTTGCAAACTTGCTTCTGAGTTACCAGTCCATGCCACAGTCTACAGCAGGAGTGCCTCCTGCAGAGCTGTTTTTGAAGTGACAACTGAGGACACGTCTCATGTTGCTGAAACCAGACCAGGAGGCTGCTGTTCGCCAGAAACGGGTGCAGCAGAAGCAGCAGCATGACCAGAACTCCAAGCAGATGCGGATGTTTCGGCCAGGAGATCATGTTGCTGTTCTTCAGTTCCAGGGATCCAAGAAATGGGTTCCAGGTATTGTAGTTCAAGCCCTGGGTCCAATGGCATACATGGTGAACGTCAACAACAGAATCATCCATGTACATGTTGACCACTTAGTGGCAGCACCTCCATGCGCCCCACTGCCAGACACATGGGTGACAAAAGCCCATCCTGACTCTCCCAGTAGGCCCACCAGTCTGATTCCAGAGATGCGTAACCCTGCCAGGATATATTAGTGTCACCTGTGCCTGTCCCTGACGGATCCACTACATCTCCAGTATCCAGTCCAGCTGCTAGCAGCCAGGGGAGAACATCGGACACAACTCTGGTACCAAATCCCAAAGCCCAACCCAGCATCATGTCGATGATCAACAAGGATGCAGAAACCACCTGCAAAACTTGATTTGTGAATGTGCATTGACTCACTCGATCCGAGACAGTGCTTCAAAGGACAATCATAACAGCTAATTGAGCTATTGTCGGTTGCATGAGATCCACCGTGTGGAATTGTATCGGGCATCTTGGGCTGCTACATCTGTTCACGGTAGTGTTGCCTTCGTTAAGGGGGAAGGAAGTGTAATGTACAAGAGTCTTAGAGCTAGTAAAAGTAACTATGTAAAGCACCTATGCTTAGTGGTTCCTTTAGTGTCTAGACCGTAATGTCCTTATTTGGTAAAGGCTTCAAGATAAAGGTACACGTTTCCCCATGCGGGCACTTGGCATTCCACCCCCAAGCAGATCGCTTCCTTTCTTCCTTCTCTGTACATTTTACCATAGCATTATTTAGTAGAATACAGTAGTAAACCATGATGTCCGCAGTTCTTTTATTGATTATGTTGTACGTCTAACAATAGAAAGAACATAACAGGCACGACGGCTGTCTGCCACCATCCTACATCATGGCACATATGTTGTAATCATCATACCATTTTCTGTGTCCACAGGTGTGGCAGCAAAGCTAGTCAAGTATCTGAAAACAGAAGTGGCAACTTTTCAGGCTGAGACATTTTCAGACAACACTAAATGAACTTACGCAACCCACAGGAATTCGTACTTTGACTTTTGTGCAAAACTAGGCATCCCGCCAGAACTGGCGAGCCAAGAAATGATAGCAATGTATGCAGCTTATTTAGCCCAAAGGCTGAAGTTCTCATCAGTCCGCCAGTACTTAAACATCATAAGAATAATACACTTGAAGGCAGGATTGGTCAATCCTCTGAAGGACAATTGGTATATTTCTTCCACTTTGAAAGGTATTGACAGGGTTGAATGCAAAGCAGGGAACAGAAAGAGTCCCATCACTCCTGACATACTCTTTAGAATTAAGGTTCAGCTTACCAACACTAAGTCGTTTGATGTCCTGTTTTGGATTGCTTTCCTCTCGATGTTTTTTGGCCTGTTTAGGAAATCCAACCTGTTCACAAAGGGGGCTTTTCACACGCAAAAGCAGTTTACATGTGATTCCTTTATCCTCAACATGAACAAATCTCTAAGTGTTGTTGTATGCTGGTCCAAAGCTATTCAGCACAGAGAACATGAACAGAAAATGACATTGCCCGCTATCTACCCCCACCCCCTCTGCCCAGTAACTGCGGAGTGCAAAGCGCTGCAACATACCGCTGGCCAAGGCACGAAAACGCCGCCAGCCTTTCCCGGTAACTTCTGCCCAGTTTGACGAAAAGCTGAAAGTGGTGAGGGTGGGAGAGGTAAACATTTCTGGTCACAGTTTCTGCCGAGGAGGGGTGTGCTGGGCACTGAACATCCCCGGAGAAATCATGAAGATCATGGGCGACTGGAAGTCTGCTGCTTATCTAGCCTATCTTGACCAAATTCCAGGCAAAGTACTTGACCATTACAGACATAAATTTTCTCATGCCCTACCAAAAATCTAACCTAGAACAAATCTGTATGATTGAGTTTTTTTTATAGATATATATCACCTGCTTTGGGGAGGGGGTGGGAGGGAATGAGTTGTGTTTTTTGTTATGGCTTGTTGAGACTACGTGGATAGTGTATTGCTGATGTTAGCTGTTGGTTGCCAGTGGAACTTGATGTATAATAGAACTCCTTGTTTGATGCCCAAACCAGGTGCCTTGTTAGATTACCTTTGTGTGGGTGTCATGCGTGCACTCTGGTGTGCATGCTTGTGTGTGTGTGTGTGTGTGTGTGTGTGTGTGTGTGTGTGTGTGTGTGTGTGTGTGTGTGTGTGTTTGTGAGTGCATATGTTTGAATGCCAACATGGGGGTTTGAGAAGAGGTTAGGTGTAACCTGAGTTTAAACACCAAGTGTTCTTGCGGGGAAGGATGCTGACGACCAAGCCAGTTCCAGATTGGCAGGTTGATAAGGAGGAAGGAGGGGTGGTGCAAGGGGGCAGGGGTAAGCAAGAGAGAGAGAGTAGCTTAAAGCATCAAGCGATACCAGTATGTGGTGCAGTTAGCATCAGGGGTCAGGGGTAAGCAAGAGAGAGAGAGAGTAGCTTAAAGCATCAAGCGATACCAGTATGTGGTGCAGTTAGCATCAGGCCAGCTTATTGTCCCACCCACCCATCCCCGGTCCCTTGCACTGTCAGTACTGGACAAACCACATAGTATACCTTTGATTGTGAATTGTCTGCTTTAAAATTGTTCATGTAACTTATTTAAGACCTGTCTGATTGCAAGGTAGTTATTATTATTATTGATCGCTTTTATATAGCGCTATTCTCCGCTCTCGAGCAGACTCACTGCGCTCGCATGTGATTCTACATGAGTGAATATCTTTTTATAGCGCGTTTTTGAATATCCACTGAAGTGGTGTACTTACAGCGCTGGCATGGCTGGTGCCACAAGAATCTGCTGCCATCTTGGCGTGTTCTGTGTACACCATACAACCATGCACCGTGTCACTTCATGCAAAGCCACGTACGTAAGTGTATGCGTGTTTAGCTGTAACCTGCCACCTGCACTTTTGGCAGAATGACCGGGGTCTTTTACTTGCTACTGCGGTAACACGGGGGTGGAACGGATACTGAAATAAGAGTCAGCACATAAAGTTGACCCTGGAGAAGAAAATACATATCAGCAGGGAAATCGAACCTGCGACTTTTCGATCACGAGTCTGACGCTCTAACCACTGAGCTATCCCCACTCCCCCAATTAAATTTGCTGATTGCCAGGAAAATCCTGTTGTGAATTGTTGTTGTTGTTGTCTCATTAAATAATTAATACACTTTATTCACCCCAGCAGGAAATTATTTTTTTGGTTATATTTGTCGTTCAACTTCACACAACCAAAATTGTTATTTAAATATTACCTTAAAAATTCAAGGTCATCACACACACACACATACACACACATGCACACACACACACATACATGCACGCACACATGCATGCGCACACACACACATGCACACATGCATGCACACACACACACACACCCTGTCTCTCAATCTACATAATCTAATGTTAATACATATCAAATTCAAACTGACCTGGAAGTTATATCTGAGAGACCAAAACAGAAAATTTTGTAATTAAATCAAATCATGAGGTATACACATCCCTCCTCGCTCACTTTTTAAGGTAGCTGTATTGTAATGTTATTTGTGTTGATCACAATAATGTTGGGGTTCTTTTTTATCCAGTACACTAACACATGGCTGAGTCACAAGGCATTCTTTGTTACTAGAGACATAGACATATAACCACTAGCACATAGGACAGAGGAACATGTAATGGGTAGCAGGAACAAAGAGCAAGTGGCAGGCCAGTGTGTGAGAAACAGTGAAGAGAGGGGAAGGGAGTGTCTCTGGGGCATGGTCACTACTGACCACACTAATGTCAGTCTGGAAGCTGCTATCAGGTTGTTTATGTGTTGGGGTGGGAGCGTGGGGTTTCAGACTGTAGGGCAGTAAGGGAGCAGAGGCCAAGTGTGAAATGGGACTATACCATTACAGTAGCATCCTCAACAGATGTCCTGACTCACACACACACACACATGGTTAATGACTACTATAATTTTCATCAAAACCAGCAGAACAGTGGGTAGAAACAAGGCTTTATGATTGCTTTTGGGAGTCAAAATCAACCAATCCTGTTGCTGCAACTGCTATCAGCACAGTGTCTCATTGAGTGTGTAGGATTGTTTAATATTTGCATTAATTTTTTGTAGTCTTTTTTCCTGGTGATTCTTAAAACTGTCCAGTAGCTTTCCCACCATATAACCTGCTTTTTTTTGGTGCTTTTTTTCTTCTTCTTTTTTGCAGTCTGTTTCAACTTTCCTCTATCAGATTTTGAAATCTTACCCCAGCAGACGGAACCAAACATAAGGCTACATACTGCAGCATTATGAAAAGTTTTTAACATATCTGAATTGACTCCAAAAGCCTTCAGCTTTTTCAGGTTCACTTTTTTCAGCATAGAGTTGATGTTCTCTTTCCAGTTTACTATCAAAAACAAAACCAAGTACTTATATGTTCCATCCTGTCCACTGCTTCTCCTTTAGTGTAGACTGTATTGTACTCTGTAAGTGGAGATAAAAGGCCTTATCCAGCTTCACATCATGTTCTGTTCTGGGGTGGGGGTGGGGGAGGGGGATCTGAAACAAGAATGACAAGAATGACTGCTAGTTTTCTGGAACAAGATCCAAATGTGTAAAAGATTAAAAGAAAATGGAAAGAAAGAAACTGCTGTTTATTAGGACAAAATGTAATCTGTCCTAATGAATAACTTTTTAACTTTTTACGTGTTTGTTAGTGGAGATAAATGGCCTTCATTTGTATCATGCTGTTAGCGGAAATAAATGACCTTCATTTGTATCATGCTCTGTTAGTGGAAATAAATGACCTTCATTTGTATCATGCTCTGTTGTGGAAATAAATGACCTTTATTTGTATCATGTTCTGTTAATGTTAGTGGAGACAAATGGCCTTCATTTGTATCATGCTCTGTTAGTGGAGACAAATCGCCTTCATCCAGCTTTGTATCATGCTCTGTTAATGCTTTCATGATTTGGGGATGACTGGATTACATATGTGTCCCATCTTACTGCAAGTGTGTGTTCATGTTCACAACACACATTTTGCTTATGCTTTGTGCATCACGTGGATGTGATTCCACTGTAGTCCATTAATTCAGTTTGTTCAGCATATACATATATATTACACTGTGGTTAAGCCTCTGTGACAAAGGAAATCATTAACAACAACAAAATGGTCAATGGCTGTGGCTTTATAGTTGGTCACAAAAGAGGGATCTCATTGCCCTGTTTTGATTTACTGTGGTAATTGTTTTTGTTTGTTTGTTTGTTTTCAGACTAAAGAGTCATTTCACAAAAGGACACGCAACACAATTATGCAGAGTGCAAAAGACGTTCTTCGGATTCAGGTAAAGCTTATAATTTTCTTCTTTTTAATATATATCATTATGATGAAGCAAATAATACAAATTATAAAGGAAAAGTCCAAGGTTTTTAAGTATGCAAAATGACCATCAAAATGATTGACAAATGATCCACTAGTTTGAGATTTAATTAAATAAAAATGGAAAAAAATGTTTATGTTGGTTTATAATCAATTTTATTTTCTGTAGGCTGGCCGAGACTGCTGTCTCGGGTTCTCCATCAGTCACGTGACTTTCTCAGAAGTGATGTCAGTCCTGGGAGTCAGTGCAGTTGCCATCTTAGATTGTTCATTGAACGTGTATGCGTGTGGTCGACAAAAAGCTCTAACCATGCCAGCCTACTGTGTTGCAGCAAACTGTAACAACTCACAAGCAACCCAAAGCATAAATATGCGCAAGTTCCCGCAGAATCGACCCACTGTGAGGCGAAAATGGGTCAAATTTGTACTTGTCAAACGAGCTGACTTCAGTTGATGCTGCGCCCCAGTCATGCCCATTTGTGTAGCGAGCACTTACCTGAGTGCGATTTCATAAACTTTATGGTGGAATACCAAATGGGGTTTGCTTCAAGGCAGAATTTGTAGGGCTGTCCACAGGATAACTGACTTGGGAAAAAATCCAGTTCGAATCTCCAGACAAGCAGCAAGCGCACAGCATGATACCAAAAATTGAGACATACACTGATACCCTGAAACAAGCGCTAACAAAGCAAAGACAAAAAGTCTAACATAAATGCCTATGGCAGAAAAGGCCATGAGTGGAAGACTGTACACAAATGCCTGTGGCAAAGAAAGAAAGAACAGACCACAAATGCCTGTGGCAAAGAAAGAAAGACCAAACCACAAATGCTGGTGGCAAATGAAAAATGGCTGCCCTAATCAGGCAAGCAAACAGCTGACACCAAATGAAAGAAACAAAACAGCTGAAACCATCTCAAAACCCCAAACAGCTACCTACCTGCAAGCATAAGGTGGAAAAACACACACACACAGTCTAATAGACTACTGTCTGCAATAAAGGAGTGGACGTCTACACTGAGTCATAACTGAGAGCACAGAGCAAAAATAACTGTGCCAACGACAAACAGATGGAAAGCCAAACTAACCATAACTAACTCTACTGAACTAACCCCTCTCTAACCCAGCTTCCATCTAGAAAAATAAAGACTGCAGACTGATAAAGCAAAACACTAATCAGGACTACCGATGACAAAGCATCAGGATGTAAACAAATGCAGATGAAAAGAGAAATGCAAAATGGCTGCCCTAATCAGGCAAGCTAACAAATGGGTACGAAATGGCCAATATGCCAAAGATAAAAAAGAAAGAATGCATGGTAAAAAAGAAAGGGAAAAGAGAGAGAAAACAACAACACTTTCTGCAAAGAAAGAGGAGGCAAGTAATGTCAGCGAGCAACGTGACAAAGGCTGGATACACGTAATCCGTGTACACGATACAACCCACTTAGCGGCAGTGACAACAACATGGTAGGGCAACAGACGCTTACGAACTACCCCACACAAAGAAAGAATAAACGGTCTCATTAAACATTGAGACTACCTCCCCCACTCATACATCGTAAATGAACAATATAACTTGAAAAACAAAAGGACAAGCCAAGAGAAAAAACTGTGAATGGCAAGAACCGGTAACTAGCCCAACCCCAAATTCTAACCCAGGGAGGCCATGAAATTGCTAGTCTATTGAACTAGAATGAACAACAACAACAACAACAACAACAAAATTACATATGATAAACAAGGATAAATTGGGAAAATTAAATAAAACACCCAGTAAAAGGCAGCCTCCCTGATGAGGTCCAGCCTGTTGTGAAAGCTAGAGTAAACAGAATGAAAAAGACTGAAACCCCACACACCTAACAAAGTTGAAGAAATATGAAATAACAAGGAGGAAATAAACAAAGGCCCAACTACTAACAATGGTGTTGGAGCTTCATCCTTGGAGATGCGAACTGGAATTTTTGCAGGTCAGTTACCCTGTGGTTACTAGCAATTTTGCAGCGACTCCCCAGAGTGACATAGTGTGCATATGTGCACATGATTTTCAGCGTCATGGTGACGCTTTTGGCATGATGACGCTTTTGGTACAACAGAAAATGCCTGTTTTCGTGCATTTATAACCCTCAGATCACAATTTCACCTGCATCATTGTTCTCAGCAAACTTTAATGGAAATTGTGTCAAAAATCACCCCACACCTTGGACTTGTTCTTTAACATTTCATGGTTGGGGGTGGGAAAGGACAAATGAGGGACACAAATGTTACTCATTATAAACTACTTCAAAAAGAAATTAGAGTGCAATTTTCAAACTATGGTGCAAGCCATTATGTTTATTTATATCTGAATATGCAAGTATTAGTGTTGAGATCACTGATGTGAGTAATGTACCTTTGATAAGAGCTGGAGGTCATAAGCAGTGATGCTAAATTATGCTAATGGTACAAATAAGAAATTGTTCTGCCACATGCATTTTTTCAAGACATTGTTTTCTGAACACAAGTTGTTAAAAAGTGTGTGAATAAAGCCAAATGTTTTAAGCCCATTCTTAATTGGGCAAACTGTTTGTTCGCCAAACATACTTTGGACAGTTTGATGAACTATAATTTGCTTCTTAATTGAACTTTTAGTTCACCAAACATGGTGTGGACAGTTCAATGAACTAGACTTCATTCTTAACTGGTTTATAATGAGATGCAAACTTCAGCCCAAACTCACAGCAGAAGCACAGCAGACAGCATGATCCAAAATGTAGGCTAAAGTCAAGTCAGTATACGTTAATCATTCCTCACAGGGTAATTCAACTAACTGCTATATTATTCTGGGCCCCAGAGACAAGGCTATGCCTCCCACAAGTCAACAAATAGGTCCTTTTCTTCTGAAGCAAGTAAAGTATTGACACCACCATCCAATTCGCTGAACTGGGTGAATATTCCCATAACATATTGAGTGAAGCTTTTAGGACACCAAATACAGCTTCATCTCAGTTTGATGAAGCAAAAGTTCATCCAATTAAGAAGCAACTATGTTTGCTGAACTTTTTTTAAGTTTGATGAATACCCCGAACTAGGTTTGCAAAGCAAATGTTCACCCAATAGACCCCTTTGTTTATCTCTCTGTCACATAGTGACAATCAATCAGAGTCGGATACAAAGTTCTACAACTCCTTCAAAGCAGATGTAGGGGGGAATGTGCTGACACTGACTTAGAGCGTATTGAGATTTGACTGGACAAAATCATTTTAGATGCCCACAGACTTCGTAAAATTTCCAGTTAATTCAATCTGTTGACTGACAAAGAAGCTCCAGCACCTGGCTGGCCGTTGTTATTATTAAAAAAAAAAAAAATCCCTTCGGGGTGAGCCAGTAAGGTGGGGTAGGGGGTGGGGGGCATTTAGTGTATGCCAGTACAGGTGTGCGCGATCCGCCTAGGTGTGTGTGTGGGGGTTGGTGTGCGTGCATGTATGTGTGTGTGGGCATGTGCACAGAAACCTGTGAACACGTGTGTGTGTGTGTGTGCGCGCGTGTGTGCAGGTGACTCTACGAGTGCGGGGTGTTTGTGTTCCAGTGTGCATCAGTTTCATTTTGTTTTGTATGACTAAGTATGTGTAGTGATGTATTATTATGCTATTTCTTTTGTGTGTGAGTATTTATGCATTCCATTCTTTAATTAAATGACAAAGCTCTTTGAATCGCTCAACTCACTCCCATTATTTATTTGCTGCAGGCTATAGTCTTGATTGTTGTGGTTTCATGGTGTGTTTACCATTAGGTTTGTCAGTAGTCCACCGTTTCTATTAATTTTGTCAGGTAAAGCTAAGTACTTCTTTATTCCATTTAAAGGAACAAGGAAACCAAACCAAACAACAACAAAAACAAAAACATATTTTTTTATATTTTTTTTTAAAGAAGAAGAAAAAAGAAAGACAATGACCATGTATAAGTGATTCAAAATTTTCGTAGAAAAAATGCGTTTTGGGGCATCCTAAAGCACGAGCAACAAGTTATTGCTTATTTCCAGACACATTATGACTACGTGCCTCAAAAAATGCCTTTAACGTTGGCAGTGTAAAATTCGCAAATTCACTGTCACAACATTGCTTCTTCCTTCCACTGCCACACGTGCAGATTGGAACTCAAAATGCCGCTGGTACCAGCAAAAAAACAAAAGACCCCAGCCTACATAAGGGAAATACAGGTTCACAAACTTTGGACTAAGGTTTACTCCCAACAGGGGTTGACAGCTATGATATATAGAAAATAATAAAACTTCCTTCTTCTTTTATCATTTTCTATCTATCTTCTTACACCCAACGAAGACTTTCTGTTGAAAGTGCTTGTGTATAATTGTTCCTTGTGTTTTGTCGTATAGGTGAGTACATTTCTCTAGAGCTGTTCTATTTTGTCAACCTCACCAGCAGTTGTTCATTCATGCCATGTACGTAAGTAGTTGTGGTGACAGGTAGCGCTTCGTGGTTAGACCCAAAAAAAAGCATGAAGATAAACAGGTTGATTTATTTTAGGGTAGGTCTGTGTACTGGGCGATTCAACGAAGCTGGTTTGCTAGAGTGAATGTGCTTTGTAATCTTTTGTGCAAGATGTTGCGAGAGGTTGCAGCGCACTTCCGGGCCGATTTCTACTCAGGCGCTGCTTCATGCTGTGTATAACAGTGGAAGTTGAACCTAGAATCACGAAGCAGTACAAATGCCAATACTGTTGCAGTTGCAAAAATTACCGTGGAAAGGGGATGGAGGGTGGAAAAAAAGTGTCTTTGCATTCTTTTTTGGCTGACCAGAAGATCGCGAGTTCGTAGAAAAAATGCGTTTTGGGGCATCCTATAGCATGAGCAACCAGTTATTGCTTATTGCCAAACACTTTATGACTACGAGGCTCCAAAAATGCCTTTAAAGTTGGCAGTGTAAAATTTGCAAATTCACTGTCACCGCCTTCCATTGTGAAGAAAGTATGCACCGGAAGTAAAAGCAGCCAAGGGACTTAAGCGATGCTGGGCAAACATCAAGGGAGTTAACAACCCCGCATGAATCACCCAATAGACTGACACACATGCATGCACACACGCATGCACACAAATAACGGACCAAGCCTGGTAGCCTCATAAATTATTCCTAAAACAGGATGAAAATCGGCATGAAATTAGTGAAAGCTGTTACAGAGAGAGAAACAGACGGACAGACAGATGGAGAGACTGAGAATTAGCCTAAACGATTGTACATAATTATAGTAAAATGTAAGGTAAGAGATTATAAATTAAATGTCTCAACACAGCAACACCCTCACCCTCACATGCACACAACACAAGTGACACGTCATGCTGGCAAAACAGCCTAATCAGTTAATGCAGCAGTTACTCCCCCACCTTCCTCACACACACACACACACACACATTCTCTCATTCTAACAACAGTGGTATATACTGTAGTAATTAAGTGCATAGCCAGTACACTTGAATAAGATGAAGAAAAAAGAGAAGAAAACAAAAAAGAGAAGAAAAAAGTAAAAAAACAAAAACTTCATTCTCAACAGACTGGGCCGGGAATCATTCTCGAGTCAGCACCACAGAATATGATACTTTGCCTTTTTACTGAAACTAAATGACAGATGTTTCGCGGGATTCCTGACTTTTATTTGACCAGTGGTGCTGTGGATTACATGGCACTGATCTTTTGTGCCCATCTTGTCGCTGTGAAATGCGAGGTTTTCACTACTACAAGTACTAGGGAAATGCAGCTATGCGCTTGGCCAGCAACCCAGCTGGCATGTTCCCCCCTACTTCCAGCAGATTTCACATGCCAGTCCATTGCGCATGCGCGAAAATCTAAGTGAAAGGGGTCTATTAAGAACAAACTTTAACTGCTGTAAAAAGATCATGTGAAGTCACTATTCTTTATACACAGCTTTGGAGAACAGCCCAAATGGCCATGAGTGTGAAAATCACCAGAAGTGTGTACAGTGTACTCATGTGTGTGGGCACCCATGTGTGTGCATGGGTGTGTGTAGCTTAGAATGGTTCTGCTGGATAAGATTTTACACCACATAAATACTTTAATTATTTTTATCATTAGTGGTGAAATTTATTTTGTCTGTGTATGCAATATTTTTTGTCCTGAAAGTGTCTTCTGACCTGATTAAACATTTAGGACCAAACTTTGTATGGTGGTGCATCACTATGAGCTGGAGTCTTCTGCACATGCAAGAAGAGTGATTGCTACCTTCAAGGTCAAGATCATGGCAAGGGTTTACCTCTAATAATAATAGATAACTTTAATGTAGCACTATCTGGTGGTCTGCACAAACTCACTCAAAATAATGACTGTTCACTCCATCTCTTTCAGACACTTGAAATATTTGGCTACCAAAGTTTATGTTGTGATATATCATCATATGCCAGAGTGGCATGCATATTTGCAATGAAAATAAGTATTATCATAAGGCAGAGCATCACATGAAAGGTGTGGAAGCTTTCTTCAACATCAAAGTCAAAATGAAGTTTGATATTAGGCACTCTCTTACTCTCTCTTTCTTCAACATCAAAGTCAAAATGAAGTTTGATATTAGGCACTCTCTTACTCTCTCTTTCTTCAACATCAAAGTCAAAATGAAGTTTGATATTAGGCACTCTCTTACTCTCTCTTTCTTCAACATCAAAGTCAAAATGAAGTTTGATATTAGGCACTCTCTTACTCTCTCTTTCTTCAAAAGCAAACTCACAGCATTTCTCTTCTTCAAATATTTCAGTTAGGCAACTCTGTCCAGTCCTATTAGTCTTCTAGAATGTGCATGCACATGTGTGTGTGTGTGTGTGTGTGTGTGTGTGTGTGTGTGTGTGTGTGTGTGTGTGTGTGTGTGTGTGTGTGTGTATGAGTGAGTGTGAGTGTGTGTGTGTGTGTGTGCATGTGTGCATGCATGTGTGCATCTTGTACATAGTTATGCTTGAGCCCTTGCTGATGTGTGCATTATGTGTTAGCTTTTGTTACATTGCAGATAACATTCTCCATCTCAATGTACATTATCTGTGTTATGTTTGGTCAGTGCTTTGAGCTGCAGGGTAAAGAACGGATAAAGAATGCTTTTTATAGGACAAAGGAAGACAGTGTGCAACTTTTCACAAAGATGCTTTCAGCTAAGCAACAGGCAAACATGCTGCACAAGAAACAGTAAAAAAGGTAAATCACACTTAACTGTGTGATGTGTCCCCAAAGCAGCATTGATAAAACACGCTGTCTTAAACTAAGCATCTTTCATGTTAATTAGCAGGCTAACATGGAATGAAACTGTACTGAAATATAACTGGGCATAAAATCGGGGGGGGAATCTTACCATGCAGGTGACAAGCCTTTTTAGCAGTGGCTGTGATTTGTTTCTTGTTTTGTTAGTAAAAAAACACAGAAAGTATCAGACTTTTTGTGATTGTTGAGTTGCAGTTGCTGGTGAGTTGACCACCCATGCACAGTTTGTCCCTGTTTTTGAACTTGAACTTGACACTTCATTTTACAAGGATTGTAGTTTAGATTTAGTCAAACCCTAACTACTAGTCCTTTCTAAGCTACTAATGAGTAATAATTAAAAAACAAACGTACAAGGTATATAGATGGGTCATTTTCCTGAAAACTGGACCAAAGAGGGTGCCGCTTTTCTGATGAAATAAAAATTAATCTAAAACATCAAACTTTTAAACTACCGCTATATTTCTGATGTAATGTGTTTGGGGAAATAAGGGAAATGCCACAGTGGGTAAATGCATCATTATTTCTTGCGCTGTGAGCCTTTTTTGATAAAAAATCACGACATTTCATGGTTTTGGGAAGGTTAGCTGATCGCAGATATTTCCTTGGAATCGTTCATGATTGAATAAAAACAGGTTTCATGAAAAAGAAGGAGGCCAATTCTTACATACAAATGGTATTTATTGTGTGTTGCTTGCTATTAACAGCTTCAAACAAAGGAAAGATAATCAGTGTCTCGCACGTTGCTGATGGTGTCTTCTGAGTGTGTATCATGATATTGTGACTTGTTCACAACAGAAACAAAAAAACATTGTTTTTTTTCATCAGCTCTGTAGATAACCACATTTCACCTTATTTTTAATGTTTGTTTGATGACAAAAGAGTAGATACAAAATACAGTAATTTCTTCAGGGGTGGTTGACATGGTGTCTTACAGTGGTGTAATGTGTGAGCACACAAAATAATTATTTCTGCTTGTACCATTGACTTTTGACCTACCATAATGTACCAGTCCACATCAGCTGACTTGCGGCAGCAACGTTTGACCTTTTTTGTGTGCTGTGTGTGGTGTATTATTTTACTAGAAAAGGGAAAGCACTGTGGTGTTTGCATGGGTAAGGGATGTAATGCTCGTGACACATATTTGTTCCCACTCAGCTGGGTATTTGTTTGCAATCTTTTGTAACCAAATTTGGTATTGTGGTGCACCACCATGAGCCGGAATGTCATGTATGAAAAATGGGATTCTATCTTCAAGGTCAAGGTCACAGTGTGGGATTATATAATCAAAATATGACAGTTTCTACTATATCTTTTATTAGTTCTAAACCAGTGAGTCTTTTGCAACCAAACTCAATTTGAGTGTCCAGTGAAAATGTTGGATTGCTGTGTTCAAGGTCAATGTCACAGCCAAGGTTAAAAGTTTCAGTTAATGTTAGTTTGGATGATATCTTATGCATCGCTGAACCATTTGTAACCAAACCCAGTATGGTGAAACATCATTATAAGCCAGAGCGTCATATGCGAAAAATGGGTTTCTATCTTCAAGGTCAAGGTCACAGTAACTGAATTTCAGTTCATGCAATCAGATATGACTATTTCTATTATATGTTCTGAACTGCTGATTTTTTTTGGCGACCAACTTAATTTGACAGTGCATGTGGAGTGTCTTGTGAAAAGGTTGCTTTGCTGTATTCAAGGTCAAGGTCACAGTGAAGGTTCTGAACTGAAGTGACTGTTTGTCTGGACAATATCTCTGATCGGTCAAACTTAGTATGGTGATGCATCATCATCAGCCAGAGTATCATTCAGAAATATCATTTTGTGATGTTCAAGGTCAAAGCCACAGTCGTTTCAACTAGATCTTCAGAAATAATGAAACTTTTGCAATCCAAATTAGTTTGATGCTACATCATCGCAAGACAGGGTAAGACACCGTGAAAAGATTTTCTTGCTTTTACACAGGGTGCGAGACAGAGAATATGGCTTGGGGGACTGTGGACTAGATTGCTGCCACTCTTGGCTATCCCAATATCTAAAGCAGGGGTCAGTACCGGTTTCAATCAAGAAAATGTGGAAAGAACATTGCTTTTGTAATGAATATACTTGTTTATTACATTTTTAGGTCAATGGTTCAAATGTGTTATTCTTATATCCTTTTGCACTTGTGATGATGTCCACATAACATGTGAGACAGATTACTAATTAAGTGCGATTGGTTATTAACTTTAGAAAGCAAGAAACAAATATCCCTCTGACATGTATATTTATATATACGGTTCAGACCAAGTTAGTGCAATGCATCCCCCCCTCCTCCAAACTACATTGGGGATAAAAAGAGAGAGAAAAACTAAGGAAAATAAATGTGTAATCTATTTTGTGCATGTCTGTGCTTCGAAGAAGAGATTTTAAACCAAAATCGTTAAAGGGGCAGGGCATTTTTTTTTTTATGTCAGAAGTGACAGATATTCCTTTATTAATTAGGAAATATTGTATAATAAAAAAGGCAAGAGTCAAACTGGCCACTGAGCCGACTCTGTTCATGCATTTCTGGTGTCTTCTGTAACACGTGAGACACTGACCTATGACGCAACATAATGCACAATTAACTAAGTTCCTGTCACCCTGTCAATTTATGTCTTATATTTATGTACACAAGAGATGTCAAGCTTTCATTTCCAAATAATAGCATTAAAAAATTCACACTTTGAATTTGTACCCTCTGTGTCACAAGTTTGACCAGTTTTCAGGAGAATGACCCATATATATATATGACCCATATATATATAAAGCATGAATGAATAAATGAAAATTAATGCATGAAACATAAATAGTCCCACACAAAACTTGTGTGTTGACAGTGTGAGACACATACATGCATACAGTACAGACATCACTCAGTTATACATACATGTAAAGCATCTAGCTAGGCACTAGAATATCTCAGAAAAGTCTTACTCTCTCGTTTGTGTCTTTTTATATTTTTGTCAGTTTGGACGACTGGTGACATGCATGGTGTCCCCAAGAATGGAGTTTGATCAGCGCATATTCGCAGTGTCTTACTTGATGGGAGAGAGTGTTGGGCCAGATGTTGTGCGTCTGCTGGCTGGAGCGCAACATGTGGTAAATGTCACTTCTTCAACTGTTCACAATAATGTTTCATTAAGTATAGGGTAAACTGGTCATGAGTCATGTGTGTGTGTATGTGTGTGTGTATCTGTGTCTGTGTAGCAATGGAGAATACATTCTGTCATACACGCATACTATATATATGTACACACACACACACACATACATGCATACTGACTCACACAGGAACACACATACGCATCTTTTGAACATTCCCAATGCAATGGTACTTGTTTTGGCAATCTCATGAATGATTATTCTCATTCATGTTTGTGTATGTGTACATGATGTATGTATAGCAATGAAACATAAATTCTCTCTCACAAACACATACATATGCACACACACACATACACTGACACACATACATTGGAACATGCACACAAATCTTTGAAACTCTCCCTGATGGAATGGTAACTGGCAATTTCTTGAATGGTTACTAATGCATTGTCATCTGTTATTACTTTTGTGTCAGTCATCAGTTGCAAAATTATGTAAAAGGAGTATCTCTGAGGTTACCTCATGATTGCAAACATCAAACTTGCTTCAAGCAACAAAAATCTTAACGCTAATTGTGAAATACTTCTAAAGCTTTTTGTTGTCAGTTTTGCAGGCTTATCAAGCATAGGGGCACTTTCTGTGTCAAGAAGAATCCATAGTTCATCTTTAGATCCAAGTGTGACCAACTCAGGATCAAGAGTGACCAATTCAAGATCACTTGGACTTTTTTTTCTTCCGCCAAAGTATTGTTTTGAATCAATTATTAAAGAATGGACTATTCATTTTGAGCTAAACAAGGTAAATCTAATCAATTCATTTAAATGTTTGTAGGAAATAAGGTGTTGCTGAAGCAGGTGATAAAAAGTTTGAAATTCCTTCTTTTTGCACTTTGGGGATCCACCATACTGCTAACTAGTGTTGCAGACAGAGCTGGCAGTGGCTGTGGGGAAAAGGCTGCTGTCAGTATAAACAGGCAGTAACTCACAGTGACTGAAAGCTTAAAAAAGGCAGTAACTCACAGTGACTGAAAGCTTTAAAAAGGCAGTAACTCACAGTGACTGAAAGCTTAAAAAAGGCAGTAACTCACTGTGACTGAAAGCTTAATCAGTGTATTGAGATAAGTTGCTTTTTTTTTCTTTTTTTTTCATTTACTTTCAGAGGGACCCCAGGCATGTTCAGTTCTGAAGCAAATGTATCGGACTGAAGATCACTGTCCAACTCACAGTCACTTTACCCCATAGGCATGCAGCAGTAGGGATGCATACATGTGTCTCTCATTTCTGATTTGTTTAAAATGCCACACTGTTCAATGTGTGTTTTTTAATTTGCATTTCCTTTGTTTGGCAGGTAAATCTGGTCTTAACTAGTGTTTTCTGTTTTGTTTTGGTACTGAAATGTGACTGCTTGCTCATTGGTATTCACAGTGTCAGATTTTTATTTTTATTTTTTTATTTTTTATTGTAGAATATAAAATGTAATCTCTCTTCTATTTTTTTTCCTTGGCCCAATTTTTTGAGAATGTTCATGCATTGGAATTCTTTTAAGGTGGTCTATATGTACAACATGCAAAGATCTGTTTCTAACATGTGTGTGTGTGTGTGTGTGTGTGTGTGTGTGTGTGTGTGTGTGTGTAGTGCACAGATTTTGGACTACACATACATGACCTGCTCTCACTTTGGCGGGACTGGCTGAACCCTAATCAGCGTGATCTGGCCTTGACCCTGCTGACCCTGTTACGACAGTGTGGCTGTTCTGTCACATCTCCTGATAGGCCTGTCCATCAAGAACAGGAAGAAGCTTTACGAGAGGTGAGTCCTTTCTTTTGCCTGTTCTGCTTGATAATTGTGGCCTTTTTGACTCACTTAAAAATTATTTTAAAAAATTGAGTCTTAAGCCCATTCTTAACTGGGCGAATGTTTGTTCACCGAACATACTTTGGACAGTTTGACGAACTATGATTCGTTTATTAACTGAACATGGTTCAGACAGTCCAAATTTTACTTCGTTCTCAAATGGCTTGTAATGAGATGCAAGCTTCGGCCCAAACTTGCGGCAGATGCGCAGCAGACAGCATGATCGAAAATGTAGGCTAAAGTCAAGTCAGGTCAAGTTAGTATATTTTCATCATCCCTCACAGGGTACTTCAACTAACTACTATCTCATTCTGGGTCTCTGAGACAAGGCTGCGCCTCCCACAAGTCAACAAATAAACAAATTCCCTCTGAAGCGAGTGAAGAACCTAGCAACACCGTCATCCATTTTTATTTTTATTTTTTCTTCATCCACAGGAGAGCTCTGCTCTCAGCCAATCAGAGGCAATGATTGTTGAATAGGGCGAATGTTCCCAGAACATGTTGAGCAAAGCTTTTTGGCCCCCGAATATAGCTTTGACGAATACTTCCAACTAGGTTCGCGAAGAAAAGTTGTCCCAATTAAGAACCAACTAGCTTCGCCGAATACTTCCAAGTAGGTTTGCGAAGAAACACTTTCCCAGTTAAGAATGGGCTTAAGAGTCTCATGTAATGAGTGTAATAGTGTCAATCCAGACTGCCTGGAGCAAAACATGTAGAATTTTCTCACTCTTAGTAATATTTGATGCTGCATTGCTTATAGACTTTCACCCATTCTTACCGTTTTTATTGACCTTGATTTTATTTCAAGGTCACATAAGCTTTAGACAGTTAAAACTGAAAGTTTTGTTGAAGTTTTAAGTAGCCTTCCTTCCAGGGTAAGAGAGGGATTGACATTCTTTTGAGTTTGTGCCAGGGGAAGTGAATAACTGGTGACGTTTATTTTGGCTCTTTTTGCAGGAGAAGAGATCTCTTGAAGTCAGGTGGATTCGAGATCAGCAAATGTGGTGTGCCAAGCGAGCAACATTCAAGGAGAGGTAGATAATGCTAAGATCAGACTGAAAAAATAAAATGAACAGCTAGCATCACTCACCCCCTTCCCATCTCTAGGAATACACATATTCCACTGCTGTTCATACAAAGTGTACAGTTAAACAGTGTCCTTTGTTGCAAACAATCATTGCAAAAAGTTATTTTTGTATAGTGGCAGCTGTGTGTATAAAGACCTCTATATTACTATTATTAGTCTGCATGGAACCATTTTTAACCTGGGACAGAAGGAGGGTCAGGCAAAGTGTGTTCATCTTTTGACCCCTACCACACAGACCTGTATTCAGTCTTCAGGTTCAGTGCCAGGGAAGACTTTTTAGAAGGAAAGGATGTAAGGGTAATATTTCAGTCACATCACTACTTTTCTCCATGCTTGCTTGTTTGCTCATCACAACTTCTGTGCCCATTGCTGGTTGGCTGGCTATCCATGTCTCTCAGTTTCACACAGCAGATGGCGTCTGAACTAGAATGGGAGTTACGTCTGCTGGGACTGTTGATGCCCTGATTATTTTTTGCACATTACAGAGTGCAGGGCAGGTTCCTAGAAGTGGTGCAGAGAGTGCAAGACCATGCCATGGCTCTCACACAGCAGATGGCAGCACAACAAGCACGGGAGCGTAGTAGTCTTGTGGAGCACATTAAGCAGACCATGGCACAGCAGGTGCAGCTGAAGAAGAACTGGCAGGATATTGTGCACAGTCTCACTCATGAACGGTAAGGTCACATCTATCAGGCTGGCTTGTTTGACTTGGCTTCTTCCAGTCCTGCTGACCTAACACAAATTAGTCATGCCCTTGTCTAGACAATGGAATACACAAAATCAGTGTTGTATATGAAAAGATCAATAATCATATTGCCTCCCCACCTCCCACCTCCCACCCCCCTCCACGCACACACACCCCTCCCCAAACACAAGCACACCAAAGTCAAACTGTGCAGAAAAGGTGCATTCGTCTAGTTAAGAATGGGCTTTAGGAACCAAGAGGAAGTACTTTTAAAACACATGAGTTTCGGAGTTCTCTTGAGAGAGGAAGGTGATGAGGAGTTGTGGACAGCTATAAGAACAGAGTTCCAGACTTGAGCTTCTTTAAAGTGGAAGGATCTGTTTTTAGCAGATTTCTGTTAGTTTTGAGGACATTCAAGAGTTTTTCACTCTCGGACAAAAGGGTTCAAGAGGGTTGGTAGATATGAAGTAGTTTAGAAGGGTGGGGAGGAAGAGTATTCTGAAATTACCGGAAAGCAAGTGTGGCAGTTCTGTAACAGCTATGGGCCTCAGTGTGAGCCAGTGGAGCTTTTTCAGATGGGCTGTAATGTTGTCAGACTTTTGTTTGCAGGGGACAAGAGTCTGGCAACATTGATTTGAACTTTTCATTATCATTTTAGTGAAGACATGGGAAGGCCAGAGAGGGTAGAATTGCAATAGTCAAGCCTGGATAAGATGAGAGATGAGACTAACAGGGCAGTACTTGCATCTGATAGGTATAGTCTGAGAGCAACCATCTTGTGGAGGTGAACATAGGATGAGCGGCAGAGAGAGGACACTTGCTCCTTTGTGGACAGCATTTGATCAAGATGTACACCTAAGAATTTAGCTGATGCTTAGAATGAAACTGTGTTTAATGGTAGTTTCACATGATCGCAGAAGTTTGCAACTTTTCTGCAACTTTTTGAAAAAACAAGCAGATGACCAATAGATGAGTTGAATCAAGTGTAAAAATGGGGGGGGGGTGGTGATATATGCATGTTCAAACAGTAGCTTCACAGAGTAAAATTAATTTTTGTGCAGAATTATGTTTTGCATGTGCAGGAATTAAGGTGCTTTGGTGTAATTTTTTGGGTTTTCTTTTTTAGATTCAAACTGATCAGACAAGCCTGGTAAGCACACAGTCCAAGATAAAATATTAGATCAAGTTATCAAAACACTCAAGGGACTGAATATAAAAGCAAAATAGCTCAGACATACTGACTGGTCAAGAAATTCACAAGTAAATATTTGCAGAATCTTACCCCAGAAATATGTTCACTTCTTTGATGTTTGTAGACGGTACACAAACCAAAAAATCTGTACAGTAAATAGTAGTCAGGCTTTTAGTATTTTTTTATTAGAAAAGACATGGTGGTGTCAGGAATAAACTATGTCAGAAATGGCATCAGATTTGTTGCATTGTTTGTGGAGAAAAGACATGTCTTTGTCCATGATTGGATGGCATCCCAAGATTAATGAATAACTGATCAACACAGAAGATCCAAATGTTTAAAATGAAAGCAAACATGTCGCCTGGTGCAGTAAACACCCCCATTGGAATAATAGTCCCTTCTTTTGTGTGTGTAAATTTGGCAACTAAATACACTTACCTGTTCATTTTGATGCTTCACATATGTACATACCTACCCCAAAATAAATCTACCTGTTTACTTTAATGCATTGTTTCCTATAACAAAGACCTGCTGGCTACCCTATAACAGAGACCTGCTTCTTGATTCTACTGCTCCTTTACATGCCCATAGACGCACCCTTTGATGACCCTACCTGTTCATTTTCATACTTTTGTTCTGATTAACCACTAAGATCAACCTGCCTACCTGTTCATTTTCATACTTTCATTCCGATTAACTGCTAAGATCTACCCATCCACATTACTATTGCTCTACATGTCCACAGATATACCCTTTCATCAGTATGCCTGTTCAGTTTAATTCTTCCTTTTGCGCATTTACCTTTCAACTCATCTACTGGGCTGGGTATTGGGCGTTGTTAACTCCTTTGACTTTTGCCCAGCATCGCTTAAGTCCCTTGGCTGCTTTTACTTCCAATGCATACTTTCTTCACAATGGAAGGCGGTGACAGTGAATTTGCAAATTTTACACTGCCAACTTTAAAGGCATTTTTGGAGCCCCGTAGTCATAAAGTGTTTGGCAATAAGCAATAACTGGTTGCTCATGCTATAGGATGCCCCAAAACGCATTTTTTCTATGAACTTGCGATCTTCTGGTCAGCCAAAAAATGATGCAAAGACACTTTTTTTCCACCCTCCATCCCCTTTCCACGGTAATTTTTGCAACTGCAACAGTATTGGCATTTGTACTGCTTCGTGATTCTAGGTTCAACTTCCACTGTTATACACAGCATGAAGCAGCGCCTGAGTAGAAATTGGCCCGGAAGTGCGCTGCAACCTCTCGCAACATCTTGCGCAAAAGATTACAAAGCACATTCACTCTAGCAAACCAGCTTCATTGAATCACCCAGTACACAGACCTACCCTAAAATAAATCAACCTGTTTATCTTCATGCTTTTTTTTTTGTCTAACCACGAAGCGCTACCAGTCACCACAACTACTTACGTACATGGCATGAATGAACAACTGCTGGTGAGGTTGACAAAATAGAACAGCTCTAGAGAAATGTACTCACCTATACGACAAAACACAAGGAACAATTATACACAAGCACTTTCAACAGAAAGTCTTCGTTGGGTGTAAGAAGATAGATAGAAAATGATAAAAGAAGAAGGAAGTTTTATTATTTTCTATATATCATAGCTGTCAACCCCTGTTGGGAGTAAACCTTAGTCCAAAGTTTGTGAACCTGTATTTCCCTTATGTAGGCTGGGGTCTTTTGTTTTTTTGCTGGTACCAGCAGCATTTTGAGTTCCAATCTGCACGTGTGACAGTGGAAGGAAGAAGCAATGTTGTGCTAAATATGCATGCACAACTTCAAATCTCACTGCTGATGAGATAGCTTATTGCACTAGGACAGCCAGTGTGAATGTGGTGATGGTGTTCATCAGCTGCTCGTTTGACAGTTTTTCAATCGTTTTGCTCAGTTTAAAACAACAACAAAATCTCATGTAAATAATGTTTTCCTGTATCCATTTTCCAGTATGGTCATATCCCCCTAAAATAATGAAAAAAATGTATTTTGTACTGGTAAACTGTATGGGTTAACAGGTATGATATATCTTCTTACACCCAACAAAGACTCTCTGTTGAAAGCGCTTGTGTTTAATTGTTCTTTGTGTTTTGTTGTATAGGTGAGTACATTTCTCTAGAACTGTTCTACTTATGAACATGCTCATAGATGTACCTACCTGTTCATTTTCATACTTCTATTCGATCTGATTAACCGCTAAGATCTACCCATCCATGTTTCCACTGCTCTACATGTCCACATATATACCTGTTGATCAGTATACCTGTTCAGTTTATTTCTTCCTTTTTGGCATAACATGCACAGTCACCTTCCAACTCATCTGCTGGGGTACATACACACAGATCTACCTGGAAATAAATTTACCTGTTTATCTTTATGCTTTTCTTTTCTCTAACCACAAAGCATGTCTGTCACCACAACTACTTATGTACATGCTCATAGATGTACCCATTCATGATCCTAGCTGTTAATTTTCATACTTTTATTTGACCCGATTAACTGCTAAGATCTATCTACCCGTTAGTGTTTTTTTCAACTCAGATGTTACTAAAGGTGGTTGAGATACAGATTTATAAGCTTCAGCAATATTGCCTGATGTGCTGACTTGACAATAAAAAAAATTATATTCTGGCAATGCAGGTGCAGGTATATTTAAGATATTATTTCTGAGGCAGCTGTTACCAGCAATAAACCATATCAACAAATAAAACAGGCTGCATAAACAAAAGTACCATCACAAAAATGTGATCAACTGAATTGGTCATATATTTTGGTGTGCCAGTTCCAAGTTGCAGAAGTTTGAAACATTAGGTTCACACATTTGCAATGTCGCAGATCTTTGCAATACAGTCTGGTGTGATGAAACTGAGTGGTAAATAAATCAACATGGATATAGAGTCAGTAGATTAACTTTCCATCTTTCATCTTTTGTCATTATTATATTTTTATGTGCTGCTGGTTTCTAATGCCCACCTATTTCCTGACATATGTGATGATGAAAAACAAGGCAGAAAAATTTGACATTGGGTGAAAAATCATATATATGTCTTTCACAACTATGCAACACAGAAAGGTATGGTCATACCCCATGCAAATGAAACAATCCAGTAAATGAAACTGATAGAAAAGTCATCTTTCTTTCCTAATGGTGTGGTTAATTTTCACTTTGGTCTTGTATATATTTACCAGTTAGCCAATTCATGATGGTACCCTCTGTTGGGAATTTTGCAACTTCCCCAAATTGGCTGTTTCTTGCAGAAGTTTTGCAACACAGTGTGGTGTGGTCAGATTAAAGACAGAATAATCTTAACCAGATTGGAAATATATAGAAAATTCTTTCAATTTCCTGGTGGTACCATCCACTTAATTTTCAGTGCCCTAGTTATTTAGCAATAATCCAGTTTTTGACACAAGTCACAAACAAAATGTGGCAGAAGTATGCAACTTTCGGGGTTGAGTTTGAAATTTCACAGTGCCATCTCGCTGGTATGCATCACAGTGCAGTGTGTTTAAAACAAAAGCAAAGTTAACACACAAAAATATGTAGCTGATAGGAAATTTTCTTATCTTTTACTTGGTACTATTCTCTTTACAGTCCACTGTGTAGTTATTAAGCAGTAGGCCCTAATACAACAACACCATCCAAAAAGTAGTTTGCAACTTTTCGATTTTGGTTTGTTTGTCACAGAAGTTTGCAACACGGTTTTGTGTGGTCAAAGTAAATTTAACATAATTTTCAAAATGTAAGGAACAGATGGAACAGTCTTTCCTCTTTCATGTGGTACAACTCTTTAAATTTTTCATGCTCTAGGTTTTTAACAGTAAGGACATTTCTGACACAAGTGGCTTCAAAAGGATGCAGAAGTATGCAACTTGCGGGACTGATTCTGAATCTTTTTGATGCTGTCACAGAAGTTTGAAACACATTGTGGTGTTGTCAAACTAAACAAAATGTAATGAAATTAGGGTATGGGATTGATAGAAAAATCTTTCCTCTGTTACATGATGTGGTTGTTTTTAACATACGTGGTGTGGTTTTTCAGTGTAACATCATTTCTGACGTAAGGGTAGGCAACCCCATGGTAATACAATTTTGGGAAAAGTTGCAGCTTCTGTGATCATGTGAACCTACTGTAACTGATAGTGATTTTTTCCTTGCTTATACATGTATAAGTGAATGATGTATGCACTGGATGCATGTGTGCACTTGGTGCTGTGAACACAAGTTTTGTGTGGACATTTTTATGCTTCATCATCATGTTTAATGTTTTCACTTGTTCATTCATGCTTCATGTATATGTATATGTAACTGAGTGCATCTCTCCACAAGGCACTGTCCTATCTCCAATCCTTTTTACACTCTATTCAAATGACTGCACAGGCACTGACACAACACCAATCATAAAATACTCTGACAATTCTGCAGTGAAAGATCTCTCCAGCTCAGATTCCGTTTATTTTGCTGCAGTTGAAAGGTTCAGTAACTGGTGCAGGCATAATTCCTTTGACTTGAATGTAAAGAAAACAAAGGGAATGCTGATTCATTTTAGAAAAGCTCCCAGCTGTCTTTCGAGATCTGTTTATTGATGGTGTGAAAGTTGAAAGAGTGACTGAGTACAAATATCTAGTAACAATCTTAGACAACAAGCTGAATTTTAACAAAAATGCTGACTTTATTCACAAAAGATGTCAGCCAAAAATATTTTGCCTTCAAAAGCTAAGATCTCTTAATGTCAGCACTGCTGCTTTACGCACTTTCTACCGGTGTTGTATTGAATCAGTTTTAACATTTTTGTTCCTGTGCTGGTTTAGAGGCTTGAATGTGAAAAGCAAAAATGTCCTGAATAAAGAGGTGAATGTGTGTGGCAAGGTTGTGGGTGTCCTTGCTAAACATTATGAGCTTCTTCCATCTGAAAGATGATTTCGTGTACCTAAATCTAATACAGTCAGTAGCATTTCTGAACAGTTAAATCTGTTTAAACATCAGAGCAGTGTGTGTGTGTGTGTGTGTGTGTGTGTGTGTGTGTGTGTGTGTGTGTGTGTGTGTGTGTGTGTGTGTGTGTGTGTGTGTGTAAGTGTGTGCATGCATGTGTTTGAGTGTGTGTGTGTGTGTGTGTGTGTGTGTGTGTGTGTGTGTGTGTGTGTGTGTGTGTGGTCAAAGTAAATGTAACATAATTTTTGTGTGTGTATGTAAATTATATAAATTACTAGTTTGTTTATTGTGTAACTTTTGTATTTTCAGTAACTGTTCTTTGAGTTTTAAAATATACAATCAGTGTTATTGTGTACTGTGATGTGGTTAATGTTCAGCTATGTTTTAATTTCTCTGATGAGATAATAAAGTAATCTTGAATCTGCACATTGTTTGTGTTAGTGTACTCTGTATGTCACTCTATCAGTGTTATTTCATGTGTGGATGTCATTCAGTCTTTTATGTATCTTTTACATGTTATTATTTGGACGTCACTAAAAGACATACTGTGAGAGTGCAAGCGAAAGTGAAAGGTGATACTAACTGCCTCTCATAGATACCATCAGAAAAGAAGAATAAATCAGGAACCTCTGGCTGTGGCTCATCTGTTGTTGCCTACTTCCAACCTGCTACCTTGTCGACTGTTTACAAATAATAATTGATGCCCTGTATTTTGTTTTTGTTGTTAAATAGCTTAGGACTAGTTGTTAGATAGGTTTTGACTGAATCTAAATGATAATCTTTGTAAAATATTTTGTTTGAATTTGAGTTTGAGTTCCTCACCTGTCAAAAGTGGGTGTGGTCCCCAATGATGAAAAGCTTGGTTTTCTAGAAAAAGAGATGAATTATCCTTGAAAGATTGGGTGAATGGGGAAATAGGGAAATCCAGTTCATGGTTAAATGTTAGTGTCACCAAATGAAATAGGTGTGTTCAGTTTGAAAACTGGTTTTGCTTACATGATGAAAATTGGTTTTGCTTACATGATGACCCATGCATTAGGTTATGTAAATCATTGTTACATTTTCAATGTACAGCTGCTGTAAAGAGTTCTGATTGTTACCCAGCTTAGCCAAGAACTAAGCAGCCTAAATTTTATGTTTGATTATGATTTGAAAAATGTCTTTATACGTATCACCACCTTTCTTCCTTCAGATAGTTACCTCCCCATTGATTAACTGTGTATTTTCTTCTTGTTTCCTTCTTCATCTTTTTTCTCTCTTTTTTTCTCTCCCCTGTCTTCTTTGTAAGTGTGTGTGTTCCTGACACAGACACAAATTTTGTTGAAACTGTTGTGTGCATGTCACATCTTTTTGTTTGTACATTTTCCTAGTTCTTTTCCACTTTGATTATGATCCTTGGAATGATTTTAAGTTTGTATTTGTTGTTGGATGCTTGTGTTCAGGGGGGTGTGGCACCATGCTGACTCCTACCCACAGTCATGGGAACTGGATCCAACAGAGGGGCCTGGTCGCATCCGTCGTCGCTTGATGAGGTGTCACTTAGGCCTGCCCCCCAAGTATGTCCAGCCCCTGTACCGGCACAAACTGGGTCAGTTCTACACCTTGTGTCCGCATGGGGATGCTCTTACAACTCTTACAACACCAATTCTTTGTTGTTTCAGTGTATTGTGTGCCTTGTTTTATATTTTTATACAAGAATTTCCCTTGAGATATTGCTTTTTGTGTGGCTTTCCCTTATTGTGATAGAACTTGGGTTGCATTGCCTACTTTTTTTTGTTGTTACTGTGTAAGACGTAATTTGGATGTAAATCCACTGAACAGGTTCTTGTAGGACAGTCTTCCTCAGCAGAAACTCCAATTCTATGCCTCTTCTCATTCTACACCAGGCAGCTTGCTGAGCTCGCCCACAAGAAATGCATTGATTTGATATGAAAAGCATAGCAGTATCAGAAATGTCAAACTGAAGTTGTTTTATGATTGTCTTGGTTACTTAAAACATTTCATGACTATATATTGTGTACAATGGTATATATATATCATTATACACAATGCATGCATGTGACAGTCATGAAATGTTTTAAGTAACTAAGATATATATATATCATTATACACAATACATGCATGTGACAGTCATGAAATGTTTTAAGTAACTAAGACAATCATAAAACAACTTCAGTTTGATATTTCATGTATATATCAGGGAGATCAGGGACAAATTTTGACACTTTGCAAAAGGATTGATGACTTTTTCTCAAGAACTGTTCAGGTAGATCTTTAAAACTGTGCCTCAACTAAAACATTAAATTGTTTTAATATTGTGAGTATTGCTTACTTTTTTGCTCTGTGTAAAGTACTAGCCTACTTCACTTACAGACATTTTCCTGGAATTTTCTGATGTTTCTTTCTAATTTCAGTGTGTCAGGAGAAAGTCCCACCACTGAAATATTTGTTTGAGGATGATCATCAGATTGCTGATTCAGCAACACTTGTCTATAAGCTCTTCTCCAATGACACTGTGCAGTGAGTCACTTGAAATTCAGTTTCACAGTAGTGTGTTTCGTTAGAAACTGGATGAGAACAATTCTGGAAAGGCTGTTGAGCATCCGTACCCCTTTAAGGGGAGACAAAAATGTGCTTTACTGTGATAAACGTAAAGACAAAAACAAGGTGGCTTAGTAAATCGTAGCTGTTGAGAATATGTATAAAGCCTGATAATGTGACTGTGAATTGAGCTGTACCATACTAATAGTTAGGATTTAGTTGAATAGGAGGAAGTAACTTTTAAAACAAGTTTTGAAAATTGAGAGCCTGTCTGAATGTGGGAGTGGACCTTTTGATACCATGCAATTTTGTTATCAAAGCAGCTAAATGAAGAAAAAACATTTTGTTCAACAGTGTCATAGTTTTAGAGAGCAACTGATGCTTGACTGTTCTGTGAATACATGTTGCTAATTTGTGGTATGTGTCATACATATGTGCCTTGTTGCAGCAATACCTTTGTCTGCACAGCTGTGTCACCAGCATCTGAAAGCAAAGGAGAACTTCTGCTTGGTATGCATTCTTTCTCTCCTTCCTTCTTTTACCTTCCTTCTCCCTCTCTCTCTCTCTCTCTCTCTCTCTCTAGCCCCCTTCCCTCCTCTCTCAGTTTCTCTGTCTCTGTCTGTCTGTCTCTGTGTCTGTCTGTGTTTCTCATGTCCCCAAAATGGGCAAGTATGTCACTTGAAAGGACAAAAAGAAGTCTTCAAGACCTAACACAGTGAGCAGTTTGTTAAATAAAGGAACTTCACAAAAGATGTTTCATTATATGAAAGGTAAAAAAAAAAAAAAAAATCAAAGTAAAAACTGAACACTAAGGATAATGCTTGAAGATACTCTAATGAGAAAAGGGGGGCAGAGAACAATGTTCTAGTGGGAAAGACTGCAAGGAAATTGGAGGCCAACATTCCATCAGGATGAACTGCAAGCCATAGCAAGGCTGGCTACATCTTTCTGACAGACTAACCCAAAGGGTCACTTGCTGAGGTCAGGCAGATCCAGGTTCTCGCCTGCCTACTGTCTGAGGAATCTTAATAGGCCAGCAGTATTTACTGAGATTAGGTGCTGCAACCTGCTGAGGTGCTGCAAACTGTTTTTGCCCTAATCTTTCACGTAGATGGCAGTCCAGCTAGCAGAGAATTGTAGTAGTCAAGTCAACTGAGGATGAGGGAAGAGATGAACTGAACTTTATTTCAAGAAAAGTCTCATGGAAGCAGTCTTCTGGAGTTCAAAGTATGCAGCCTTACAAACAGAGGAAACCTGATATTTAAAAAAAGAAAAAATAGCATCCAGTTCCCAAGTTTTTGATGCAACCACTGAAAGAAATGTTGCTGCTGTTGACTCAGAGGTAGGTAATGTTGCTTAATGTCCTCAGATGTCAATTGACATATTAGGGACAAGCTGAGACCAATGCTGAAGCATGGTTCAACATAGCTTTACATCCATGGAAACCAGAAGGCTCATTAAGATGGACAGCCCAGGACAGCCACCTCAACTCTCACACAGCTCCTGAACTATGAATGACTCAGAGAGATTTCATGTACCTGAAATAGGGAGTATCTGGAACCAGAACAGAAAACTTTGGTTTTGTCACCATTATATTCAGGAATGCCTTGTATATGGACTTTTGTTATGGGGGAGGGGGGGCAATGGGGGGGGGGGGGGGGGGGGGAATTATATCCAGAAGTGTCTTGTAGTTGCACAATTACTGTATCTGTGTGTTTCTGTGAATGTGCTTTCAGTGTTACAGGACAGTTTGAAAAAGAAAAATTCACTGTACATTTTTCTGTTTTGATTGTGACTTTTGACTCCTCATTCCAAATTAAAAAGGTATTGCTTATCCCATGACATTGCTCATCATAACTGAGAGGAGTCAGAGGACTAGTGATTAGCTTCTTGTAACTTTCACTGCTTCCTCCATTTCCTGTCAGTGTTTTTGTGCATGCATTTGATGTCTGTAGATCTGAGTATGACATTTGAACAATAACATGATTATTTCTGTACATTTGGGTTTTCAGGTGAACAGTATGTGTACTTTGTGGCTGATAAGGCCATCACAGACACGGATTACACTCAGGTATATTTCAAATCAGATGAAATAATCATTTCTTTATTATACATAATTTTCACTGGCATCAACATGAATTTGTTTTTTACATATCAGCTGATTCTTTTTTCTTTCTTTTTTTTTTCTTTTTTTTTTTTCTTTTCTTTTTTTAAATCAGCAAAGAGTGTATCTATAAATACAATAGTTAGTAACTGGATTTTAATATCCTGTCAACTGCGAAAGGTCACATCAGGACAACCAAACTCTTCTGTCACAGTAATCACTTATGCTCAGAAGATAATGGTAAACATTGTGGCTTATCTATACATAAAATGAAATTTTAATGTGGAGTCTTTTTTTTGTTTATCTCAGAAAATATTTATCTTCCATTTTTGACTGGCATGAAAAATGTTAGTTGTGTAGTAATAAATTTTAGGCCTCCCAGTGAGTCTAAGTGACAACCTTTTGATGCAGTTTCTTGGACACTGAAAATGCCATTGATGTCAAGTGTTGCAGGAGGGTAGTACTTGTCATCTTGTCTCTCTGATTTACTAGATGATTAAAAAAGACAAAATTAAGAAGAAATAAAGAGGATGTAGTATAGGAAACAAAATGGGGGGGGGGGGGGACATCTACAGTGGTAATATTTTGGAGGAGATAATAATAAGGTATTATGTTTTGAGCTTGAAAGCCATTGTGTATTCTTTGTTCATTATTGGTTAAGCTCTCTGTCTCAATTCCACGAAAAGGACAGGGTGTCTATATCTACAATTTTAAAACATTGATCTGTATGGATAAACAAATGAAGCGGATGATGATGATGGGGTAGCAGAGGGGTGACAGAGTATGCGCGAAGAGTAAATTACATAGAACATTCTAGCTTTCAGTTGTGTGTTTCACTTCATTAGACCAAGTTATATTTACAAAAATATACATCAATGGGTTGTTGACATCATGAACATTAACTGCACATCAGAGATTCATGTCAGCAGTAAGAGAGCTGAAGGCTGTAGAATTGCTACCAGTTCAGGTGTTGTAGGGCAACTTTCACTGATAGGTGTTGTAGGGCAACTTTCACTGATAGGTGTTGTAGGGCAACTTTCACTGATAGGTGTTGTAGGGCAACTTTCACTGATAGTTGTTGTAAGGCAACTTTCACTGATAGGTGTTGTAGGGCAACTTTCACTGATAGGTGTTGTTATTGTAGATGCTGCTAGGCAACAAGGACCAGCTGTCATTGATGTGGCGCTACTCTGAGCTTATGGAGGTACACTGCCGGTGGTACCAGCTGCAGGACATTGCCTTGGAAATGTTTGTTGTCACTGGCAGAACTCATCTCTTGGCCTTCACTTCCACTGCGGTTAGTCTCCGTACTTCCAGCATGTGTGTAAGAAAATGTAGTTGGATAATATGAGCTGTCTTTCAAGAGGGTTCTCTGTTCGTATGGGATGGACTATTTTGCATGTGACTGCCCTGGTTTATTTCTCATTCATCAAGTTTGTTTAATTGTGATTGAAAATTATTATTCTCTTCTGACTTTATGTCCTTACCCTACCTTACCTTATGCTCGTGTGTGACAACTGTCAGGTGCTATTAATTTTCTTTGTCTGCAGATGTCCTGAGTACAGGTAGAATAATGCATTAAAAACTGACTTGGAAATTGGAACAGCATAACATGATTCTGACTGTAGATTCCTGAAAGTATTTTAACATTTTAGTTAGAACAACAAGGCGAAGAGGAGTTGAAACATAGAAAAGGCAAAGAGGAGTTGAAACACAGAGTTTATTTAGTGGGGTAAATTATGGTGAATGAAGAGAGAATGTGCAGTACAGTAAAACTTGTTTTCCAACAGCCTTATAAATCATTCAAAAGTGGTCTTAAAAGAGTCCGGGCCATTAGTCAGGAGTTTGTCAATAATAATATAAAGCGCTGCTCCCTAACCAGAGTTAAACTCACTGCGCTGTACAAACATCTTATGACAAAAAACACATTAACGTTTCAAACAAACAGAACCTTAAATATTGTAGTCTACCATTATTGCCTATCAAACAATAACCATGTTTTACACACACACACACACACACACACACACACACACACACACACACACACACACACACACACACACACAGAGTGACATGCATACACTAATCTCTGCTTGTCCATTCAGATACAAGAATTAAAAAATAATCAATACTCTTTCCTAGATCTCTCATGCCCCCCCCCCCCCCCCCCCTCCCTATTTATGTTCAGCCATCTATATTCAACAGCCACACACAGACAAGAAGGCAAACAAGAAGGTTTTTAGGTGAGATTTGAACTGGGATAATGTTGGTACATTTCTTAGAGTGGCCAGCAGTGAGTTCCAGAGAGATGGTGCCATGAAACTGAAATAACGTTATCCAAACTTCTAATTTTGCTGAATTGAATCAGTACATAATTTGCATGGGGAAATGCTTAAGCAAATATCCCTGCTTACTGATTACGCTACAGCATCAGGCACCAAAGCATGCTGATGGGTGGAAAAAAAGAAAGGGTGAGATAAACACTTGTAATGAACCAGATCCACCGATGTCCAAGTGTGAGTTTCTTGAACATGGCTGGATGTAGACATATGAAATCCCCCCAAAATATTCCACGTCACTGTGCACTTGCTGTTCAGCAGCCAGATCTGATGCATGCATGTTGCTAGGCCCAAAAAGGTGTGTGCCTCCTTTGTCCTTAATACGTATTGGAGACAAAACTCATATTGTCCAACAGAAATATCACAGACTTGCCTGTCAACCCAAGATCCTATTGGTGAGCAGCTTTCCAGACTTTCATCATCTCCAGCCAATTTATGTAATGATCCTTCTCTGAACTGGACATAATGTCCTGTGTTGCATGAATCAATGGTAATAAGTGAGAGCCTCAGATGTGAAGACTTGCATTTGTGCAAAAGACATCTGTGTCAACTGTGTCTGTAAAGGCACACCTCTTTTGAGCCAATGCCTGTCTGTTAAGTGTTTTGGATATTTCTGCAGTGACAGTTATCCAGGTCATTGCCTGTCTCCACTGTTTTACCATTGCAAACTACCAGTCTCACATACACTTGACCCAGTTTGGCAACATCAGCTGCTGCACTGAATATGCTGCCTAGCAGACCCAGGAACTGTTGCCAATAGAGGCCATACTTTCCTAGTCAGCTGACAGTGTTAAAATTACTTGAATCCTTTTGGAAGTCAAAGAGACTTCCTTCAAATGGGCAACAGACAACAGCTCAAACTGTCTTAAGATTCACCCTGAAACCAAAACACATTAGCAACCTTTTGAGCGTCTGCCTCATTTCCTCATCAGTCTCTGGAAACTGATGACTTTGCAGAATGTTGTAGAGATAGTTTGAAGTTGCCGCTCTTCCTATGCATCTGTACACACCACTATCTGAATCCATCGTTCTTATAGAAACCCAAGGACTGATGACATTGAGACTGACCAAATGTGTCCTGAAGGCAGAACATCTTGTGATTGCAAATCAGTGGGGGCTTTTAGGAGCTTGGTTGCATAAAAACTTGCCCTAAATGTCAGCCCAATCTACAGTCATGGCCCAATTTTCTGGAAAAATTGACAGCCTGACTACCTTTCCTGTCTCCATTTGGAACTCTGGCATCTGTAAGAGTTCAGACTGCTTAAGTCTATAACTGGCCTCCATCTGGCACCTGGCTTTGGGACAATGAAAATCCTCAAATAAAGCCCTGGAGATTGAGGCTTTTTGACTTTCTACCACCTGTTTCTGAAGAAGTGCCACCACCTCTTCCCAAAGAGCATACACTTTTTCCACATTGGCAAGGATCTTGGTCTAGGTAGGGGTGTTGATGAGAGAGGGGTCTTTCTAACAGGACAGTGGGAGACCAGAGTCCATGGGGATCTCTTTCCTATAGTGGCAGATTCTCAAAGCTGTGCACCTATTAGTTTTCCAGTCTTGATCATCGGCATCTCAGGTGAAAAAACACGGCAAACAGGCAGAGCCACCCTAGCAGTGCTGCCCCTCTCATCTGGAGTTGGAACCTCCAAGCACAGTCAGTTGATGTTACTGCTCAGTGATGACTTCCATTGTAAAAGTCACTTAGTGAGACTGTCTAGTCTTGCCACACACAAAAATATTTGGCTCCTGCCACTGTTGTTAACAAAATGGCCAAAGCTGATGTCTTTGGTTTGACGCCCAAAGCTTCCTGGAAGTCATGTGAGATGTCTTTCCTCACAATGAACAGTACATTGCCAACCAGTTATCACCTCATATGGAAGCAAACTTCAGCTTCATCAGTGGGTGACCCCCAGGCTGATTTTTTCCATATATGAAACCCTTTAGCACTACTGTAAGTTGAAATGCAACAGCATTGACAAACCTGCCACCAAGACAGCCAGACAATTAATGCCATGGACTGTAAATTGTATAAGGCATCTACATCAAAGAGAACCTCCAGCACTCTTGACTCACCCTTGAGCATAATTAGGCTCATGCACCACAGTCCAGCTCAGACAAAGAGAACCTCCTGTGCTCTTAAAGTAAAAGTCCAAGGTTTTTAAGTATGCAAAATGACCATCGAAATGATTGACAAATGAGTCACTAGTTTCAGATTTAATGAAATAAAAAAATAAAAAAATGGGTTTTTAATCAATTTTATTTTCTGTAGGCTGGCTGAGACTACAGTCTTGGGTTCTCCATCAGTCACGTGACTTTTCCGGAAGTGACGTCAGTCTGGGGAGTCAGTGCGGTTGCCATGTAGATTCTTCAGTAAACTGTGTATGCGTGTGGTTGACAAAAAAGTTAACTATGCCGGCCTACTGTATTGCCGCAAACTGTAACAATTCACAGATGACCCCAGGTATAACAATGCACGAGCTCCTGCACAATCAACCCACAGTGAGGCGAAAGTGGATTAAGTTTATACAATTCAAACGAGCTGACTTTCTCAAGTTGCTGCGCTGCATCACGCCCATTTGTGTAGCAAGCACTTCAGTGAGTGCGATTTTGCAAACCCCATGGAATACTGCATGTCGAAGCTGACATGATGTTCCAGTACTCTTTCAAAATCCTGCCTGACAGGCTCAAACTGATACGGCTGTATCCTTGTGGGTCTCTTGGGCAAAGTATCAGTGTTGTTTTCGGAGCTCGAGTTGGCCATTTTGCAGCGACTCCCCAGAGTAATGTAGTAGGCATATGGTCACGTGATCTGGGCGTCATGGTGACGCTTTCGGTACAACAGAGAATGCCTTTTTTTCATGCATTTATAACCCTCAGATCACAGTTTCACCTACATCATTGTTCTCAGCGAGCTTTAACGGAAATTGTGTCAAAAATCACCCCTAACCTTGGACTTGTCCTTTAACTGTTGTTTGTGGGTAAAAGTAGGCCAATTCCATCCTTACATGGCCATGAGAGCTCTGCAGGGCACTGTCCGATGTAATGAGCCTATCTGGAGCCTCAGGTGAAAAAACATGGCCAACAGGCAGAGCCATCCTAGCAGTGCTGCCCCTCTTGTCTGGAGTTGGAACCTTCAAGCACAGTCGGTTGAGGCTGCCTGTACTACTGCCACACTTGCTAAAGAAGAAATGCCCATTAGAAGCCCAGTCACAAACCTTTCCAAGGTACGATCCCCATCAACAAGTGGTAGACAGTGGGAGAGAGACCAGATCAGTGCTTCTCCCTCCATGGGAGTTCATCTTTGCCACATACAACCACAAGCCATATGCCAGTTCATGCAGAATAGGCAAGTCTTCTCCAAAGAGCACCCTGAGCATCTGACACCAAAGAAATGTTCATCTTCACAATATTTATTGCATCACCAATTCAGTGCTGCACGTTGGCGTTCTGAAACAGACTCAATAAAGATGAAAGACAGAGACAGCAAACCACATCTGTCCCTTTGTCATTGTTCTGTGCCATTTAAGTTTTATGTCACACAATATTAATTACATCACACCTATTACACAACACTGTCATGCCAACATTCTTCCAAACACTGGTCAGGAAAACAACAGCTCAACCAAAAAAGATGTTATTTTGCTTCTCATCTTATTTTTCTTTTCTTTTTTAACCATTTAACTGTTGTTTAAGTGTTGTTTTGTAGCTTGACAAAGGGAATTACCCCAAAAATGTGCAGATTGTGTGTTCATGTCCTAACAAATAAGCATTCTTTTGAACCTTTTATGTGTTTGGATCACCTTTTTTTCTTTGTATTTTTTAATTAACATTTGTTACACAAAGAATGAAAGATGTGACCAAAATTTTATTTACCAAATCAAGTTCATTCATACATGAAAACTGAGGCATATGAACGAAAACCATATGTTAGTTAGCATAAAAACATGATCGCACTAGCTGATATTCAGTCAAATAAAAACAAACCCAGTTTCAGTCACATAGACCACATGCATGCACATGACAAGTAGTGTGCCATCATGACAAGCAGCAAGCTCTACCCAAAGGCAGCGTTGCTTAACTCTCTGTGTACTAAGGACCTGATATCCGGTCCTGCTCTTTTCAACTCTTGTGTACTAACGACAGCATATGTGGTCCAGACATTTTAAAAAAAATCCATACAAGGACGTTTTGCCATGCGTGAAAGAAACTAAAAGGTATGGCTCCATTTACAATTATTACAGTGTGCAAATGTACCCTTAGTTCACTGATAGAGGCCTTTGCTTCAGTGCCAACTGCCTGTCAGTGACCCGACCCAGGCCTATCTATGTGATGTGACTGCCACAAGTTGGTAAAGGGAGGATATTTTTCTACATGCAAGTTAACAGCTAATAATAAGGTCAGAACTAATTCAGCCTAATAAAAACACAACCTGAATATTTTGAATAGCTGTGCAGTTTCTTTATTTTTTTAATGATTCTTTTTACTAACCCATACAAATCGGCTAGTATCCAGGTAAAGTCCAAGGAGAAGCCACCCAGCATATTAAATTGTTGGTTTGTTTATTCTTTTCTTTCTTCAGCCTTTGATATTAAAGGATGGTAATTTGGGGTTGTTTTGGGAACCCAAATGCAGCTAGGTGTTTGGTCCAAGGGATATAACTCCTTGTAGTTAGGTTGAGGTAATGTATTTGAAAGAAGTATCTCTTATAACAAGCTGGTCTCTTAATTCAGTAACATGTACAGATCCAATGGGATTGCAGACACTCTTCATGGGGCCAGAAAACAAGTTTTCTACTGGAATGGCATATGTTGTTGCATGTTTTGTCACCATGGCATGTCAAAACAGTATGTTTTGTCACCACCAACATGACAAAACAAGTCAAATTTGATGCACAGCCTGCATGTTTTGTCACCCTGAGGTACACACACACGCACGCATGCACGCACGCACGCATGCACGCACACTCGATACACACTTTTGGTGACAAAATATGCTGCAGCAGACTTCCATTTTTCTTTGGAGGGTAGCAGTAGCCTGCTGCATGGAAGTGGAGAGATGCTAAATAAAAGTGAAGCTTAATGAACTGCAATGGTAGAGTTCATGGTACAATCCACAACAGTAGGACAAGCAAGTAGCGCTATAAAATATATTTTTTAAAGCATCAGCAACCATTGACAGATGTTAGACACATCACAAGAGATACATCAACAGGGACTAAACGCCTTACAGTAATTGTTGCTTGGCTTGTGAGTAATTATAAAGTACATAAAATCCTCCAAATGTACGTCGTCTCTTAAAGCATTTGAAAGCATGGGGTACTCAATATTTCTGTGTCTGCAGTACCCATCTGATGGATCATCAGGACACACCCACACATATGTGTGCACACAGGCACCCCTTTGTCCCCTCACCCTCCCCCCCCCCGCCCCCCCTCCCCCCCTCCCCCCCGATACGAAACACACACACACACACTGTGACACACATTCATGCACATGCACACTCTCTCTCTCCCTCACACACACACACACACACACACACACACACACACACACACACACACACACACACACACACACACACACACACACACACACACACACATCACATCACATCACTTGTATTGATATCCAGGTGAAAGAAAAGGTACAATGCCTGCATGATTTGTCACCGCCTCATTGACATGTTTTGTTATCTTGATGTCAAAACATGCCATGACAAAACACACTGCAATAGCATGTCTGCTTTTGATTTAAAAAAAATATTATACCTTTTCCACATTTGTATTTGTAGCATGGCACACAACATGAAATACTTATGTGAAGCTTTTACATGCAAACAAGGTGCCCTCAGTAGAGTGACTGGATTGGATTTTCAGGACCGGGATAAAGTGGTGGGGCTGCTACTAGGTCAGCTCGACAGGCCTAAGGAGCCAGGGCAGACAGCTGCCCATGTGCAGAGACTGTGGTTGGAAGGATCTATGACCAACTTTGACTACCTCACTTCACTCAGCAAGTTAGCAGGCCGTTCTTTTAATGACCTGATGCAGTATCCAGTATTTCCATTTGTGCTGCGAGACTATGACAGTGAGGAACTGGACCTGGAGAACTCAGCATCCTTTAGGTAAAACATGTTTGTCATTTTTTCTGCTGTTACATGTCTGACTATAGTGCTGTGCTTTAATGTAGCTACTTGAGGATGAGGATGATTAGAGAAAAAACAAAGTATGCCAAAAACACCTGCAGAACCTTCACAGTAAGGCTAGTCATGACCTCTGACTATTTTTGTATGTCATTGACGAACATTTGATGTAAGCTATAGTCAGTCAACTTAATGACAACATTTTTGCCCTCTTTCAGCAGGTAGGTTTATTATAGTGTTTTTGTTGTTGGTGGTGGGTTTTTTTAACATCTTTCCTGTTCTGCAAAGACTCCTTATGGCATCTCCTCCTTGCTTTTTTCCCTTTGGTTTGCACTAGCTCGCAGCATTGGCTGTTCTTATGTTCTTTTTTCTTTTTACAAATTAACTCCTATTTTATGTAGTTCAGACTTTGTATAATTGCTACATGTTATAGACATGACAAGCTGCAAAGCTCATGAACAGAAACTTTACCATATATTTAAATGAGATTATTCATGTTTCCCAATGGCCAAGAACCTTGAAGGTATCTTTTTCATGATGCTTTAAAAGGGAGATCTTTGAACTCTACAGGATGACCATACTGAGATGGTCATCATACACAAATGCTTTTTAGTTTTTATGATGGGAGTGTGTGTAGGAAACAGGTGCATGTCTTGCTTGGCTTTGGAAAAAAATCAATATTGGTGTTTTGCAGATGCTGTGAAAGTGAAATATGGAACTCAGTGTGATGATTAACCTGTATCATGTTTACAGATTCATACTAGTTTTGGTGACCTTAACTCATTTGTCTATTTCCCAAGGTTTTGGTGACAGTGGCCCATTTTCAAAGTGACAGGAGAGTGAAAAGATTGTAGTAGTTTTATTTCTTTATTTTAAAGGTAAAATTTGAGTTGTTTTAGTCTTTTTGTAAGGTGTTTGACTCTTCATATGCATCCAGGTGATTTACATGTTTGTTCCACCAGGGATTTGAGAAGACCGATTGCTGTTCAGGACAAATCCAGAGAAAGAAAGTACATTGACAATTATGAGGTTGGTTTGTTAACTAAATTTCATTCAGAACATGTTTTAAAGTTATTGACATAGATAAAAATCATGTTACTCTGTTAGACTCTGTAATGGTAATTAAGTGTTTGCGAGACTGTTCATGACAAAAACTTCAATGTTGCTGATTTGCATAGTGCTGTCTTAGCTGCATGCTCCAAAACCAGACCCAATATATTATAGCATTTCCAGCTGTTTTGCTTCTGTCTTCAGATGTACTGTTTTGAACTGAAGTGGATAAAAGAAAGTTTATGCATGTGGGGAAATCTAAAAAAGGATCAGTAGAAAAGTTTACTTAATTTCAACCTGTGATTGTTTTATTAGCACCATCATATTTGGTGATTTGCACAATTGATGCATACTCTGTGCATGGATCATCAACAAGTTTGAAAATTGGAATAACATAGTCTGTCTCTCAATCAGCCTGTTGGTTCTACTTTCACCTTGATATGACCTACACAGTTGACTGGGTGTTGAAAACCAATTGTTCAAAACAAAGCAGGGCTGTTTTTCTGTTTTCAGTCAGGGAACCCTTGTGATTTTTGTCAGAAATAGTTTCCTTTCTTGCAGCAAATTGAAGCAAATGTTCCTCTTGAAATATCTCATGGTACTTGAACTGAATTATAACTGATGTCATGTTTAGCATGTAAGTATTTATATTTTTTCTTTTATCATTACTCACTATTTTTAACAAGTGCTAATGTTTTATTTGGGCATGATTATATTTCTGTTACATAGTACTGTAACCCATGGAGCCCAGTATGTATAGTCTTTGTCTAGCTCAGGTACCTGACATTTTGTGTCATAGTTCTTGCGTCAGGAAATGCTGAAACCTGGGCCAGAGGAAGTGATGCGTGTGGAACCTTTCCACTATGGTAGTCATTACTCCAACAGTGGCACTGTGCTGCACTACCTGGTGCGCCTGCCTCCCTTCACCCGCATGTTCCTCACCTACCAAGGTCAGTCACAAGTTGTCAAACACACTTCTGCATTACCTGTGAGGAATTGTTGAAATATTCAAATGTTCTGTGTAATGATGTTTGTTGTTTTACTTTTTATTTAAAATGCTTCACCATGAAAGGAGGCCAGGGATGTCTGATGTGTCTTCCAGTTTGGAATCTCAGAGCTGTCATTTGATTCCCCCTTTTCTATCTCCTCTGTTGTTTGTTTTGCCTACCCCACTTGCTCTTTTTGTCTTGTCATTTTTCTACTAATGATCCATTCTCCTGACTTTGGAGATTGTGTAAAGGTTAGGCTTTTGTGTATGGCTCTTGTTGAGCAGCTAGGAGATGACAAGTGGTATGTGCAGCTTGCTGCCATATGGCACTGGTATTTGCCAGTATGCATTTATATAATGAGTCAACACACATGGGAGTTAATTGGTGCTCTAAATACATAACACAAGTACAACAACAAAGACTTGAGTCACCTATGGTAACTCTCACCTGACATGCATGTAAACACAAGGTACATAAACTCCACCAGAGATGCATCCTCATGAGTATGTACCTCTGGTGGAGTTGATGTACCTTGCATTTACATGCATGCCAGGTGAGAGTTTTAGCACTCGAAATACATAACACAAGTACAACAACAAAGACCTCAGTCATGTACAGTAACTCTCACCTGGCATGCATGTAAATACAAGGTACATAAACTCCACTAGAGGTACATCCTCAGGATATGATTGCATGATTTACACGCATGTCAGGTGAGAGTTACCGTAGGTGACTCAGGTCTTTGTTGTTGTACTTGTGTTAATTATTTCACGTGCTGATTAATTCCCTTGTATGTTGATTCTGCATGAGCACTCAGGGCCTCATTTTGTTTCAGATTCATTTATATAAAAAAATTAAAAAATTATTATGATGTCCATTCCTTTTTTACATTTTTCTTTAATCAGATACTGAAAAATTAGATGGAATGGTTGGTGATACCAGCATGTCCTAGCCTTATGTGCTTTTTTTAACAAGGGTAATACTGAAGGGAATAACTTCAAAAATGTGTGTTTGATGTTTGTATATGTATGCCTGTGTAAGGATTGGTCTTGTGGACTGACTTGAGAAAGCATTTATATATGAGAAGAGTTTTGAAATGTGCATTTGCTTATAACAGAGTTTGATTGTTTTGAGGTGACCCTATGAGGTTGTCATGAGGTTAAAATCCAATTACTAACTAACTTAAAATAGTAAACATGGTGCTTAACATCCACTGAAACCATGAGGCTTATTAGGGACAGGGTGTGTGGGTTGGGGGGGGGGGGGTAAGACTTAAAATGCTTCCTATAGTAATCTTATAGTGCCAACACAGAGCCCCTTTAGTTTGGCCATGATGTCATCCAATTTTTTATCATTATATATAGCCAATTCAGCATCACAACAGCAGTGCATTGTACAGAGTCAGGTAGTAATGGCATTTTAACATCATGTCAACCATACAGGGTCACCTCAGGATGACCAAAATGTGTCGTAAACAAATGCACATTTTAAATCTCTTCTCTATATAAACCCTTTCTCAAGTTAAATCCACAAAATTATTCATGCACAAATATGAAACAAAACATGCATACATAAAAACATCAAATGCAAGTTTTTAAAGAGTTACTCAATACTGGCCTCATTAAAGAAACATATAGGGCTTGAACATGCTGGTGTCACTGACCATTCCAGTCAAATTCTGTGCTAACTCAACAAAAATCTTTTGGGTGAGACTATAAACTGAGGTCCCTGGTGCGTACACACATACAAAAAGATCACATACACACTTTAAAATCATGTAGTCCATGGTGTGTATACACATACAAAAAGACCACATACACACTTTAAAATCGTGTAGTCCATGGTGGATTATGGAAACAAACAAAATAACACAGCATGCACTAAGACATGTAAAGTACAAGAGTGGAGAATAGCACTACATAAAAGCAATCAATAATGATGATGATATTACTCCTTTTGGATTACAGAAGCAAAGCATACAAAGCATGGCGCTAGACCAGGTGAACATCCCCATCAGACAACAGACTGCCGCTACACCCCTCCATCTACCCCCCTCACCCCACCCCCCAACAGGAATTACTGTATCACCCACACTGTCAGCACATTAGACTGTTCAAAAGGTTATTAACCAGGGCTTGTACTAGGTTTTGTAAAGTTATGTATTGAGCAGTAGATTGTACCTGGAGTGTTGGTCAGGTATTTGAGCAACACTATCACAGATGCTTAACTGGCTATGTGGTCCCCAGTGTCCTGTTAGGGCACATAGTATTCACAGCTGTGGATAAGAAAATTCAGCCAAAATTCCATTATTCTGATAGGATTCAAACCCATGACCTGATCTGCCTTCCAACATCAGCATCTTCTGTTGTTCGTGATTATGGTGGTTATGCAGCCTTTGTAAAGCTGGTGTCATTGTTGCTGCATCATTGTGTTTGTTGACAGACCACAGCTTTGACATCCCTGACCGGACATTCCACAGCATTCGCACCTCTTGGCGCCTTTCCAGCTTTGATTCCTCCACAGATGTCAAAGAACTGATTCCGGAGTTTTTCTTCCTGCCAGAATTTCTCATTAATAGTGAAGGTAGTGCACATTCTTTAATATATTAATTGTTATACACCCTTAACAAAGTTTGTACAATTGTACTGGCATCAGTCCATGTTAATGCTTCTTTGTGTCTGTCTGTCAACTGTCATGCATTATTTCCCAACCTGCATCTTATGAATGATGCATCAATGATAGAGTATTGTGTGATACATTTGGTTGCCTTCTGCAAGGCACAGCGAAATAAATGCTGTTTTTTTATTTGTTGCTACCATTATCTGATTACTAACTAAAAGGAACAGAAATTGACATTCTGGCACACCACTGCCAGACAAAATACCACAACACCTCTTGGTTTCCTGTCAATTCCAAGCATTTTTTTTTTTATGTGTTGCATTTGTGAACATAAAAAGAAAATATATTTATAAAATGGGCACACACTGAATGTTAATGCAGATGAAAAGCCAACTTGTATAAAATCAAAAACAAAAGTGAAAACACCAGATGATGAGAGTTTTGCAGATGGTGGTCACTTCCCTGCCCCAGATGGTTAGAATCCATGGTATTAACTCAAATGGAGCTTGGGAATCAACAATTCTGAGGGAACTCAATGTTAACTTACACTGTGAAGACTACAGGCAGCCTTAATGTCACCACAAAGGAACTGGAACAGTTATGAAGTTGGGATTTGTGAGGAGATGAAAAAGAAAAGTGGCCTGGTCAGAAATCTGCAGATTCCCACCCAGTTTGGGAGGGTTGATAGGTGTGAGTTATGTTGAAGAACCCTTTTTGTTCCTGGTTGGTGGCTTTTGTCTTAGTTAATGACAGAGTCTTTATGTAACTTGGCCTGACTTGCCTCCCCCCTTACCCTCCAACACTGCTCGTTGCATTCCTTCTGTGCATGCCTGTGTGTGTGTGTGGGATGGTGGTGGTGGTGTGTGTGTGTGTGTGGGGTGGGGTATGAGGTACAAGGAATACAATATTATGACTGTATAATTAAAAGTGCTTTATGCTCACCCTTGTTGATGAGATACGACACTATAGAAATGACTGTTATTATTATTATTACTATTGTTATTATGCTATGGTTGTTATTATGCTAATATATGTATATTAAATCAGCCTTGGATACAGTTTCACTGATCTTGACTGATCAGTATAATTTGATTCACTTTAAAAAAAATTGATTCCGTGTAATTATCAGTGTTAGGCTTGCTCGCCAGGCAGGCATAGCATGGCAAAAGCTTCAACATTGCAATTTTCATGATACTATAAATGTGCTAAATGTTAAATTGAGCATGCTGGTAGAACTTACTGAAGTTTACCTGTTTTTTCATTTATTTATTTTTTCATTTTCATAACAATAAGGATTTATTTCATTTGCTTTGATTTGATTAACCTTTTGACTATTCAAGATCACAGTAACCGCACAGTTGAAACTGAAAGTTGTAAGATCCAATCCTTATGCAAGTTTCAGTTTTGTATGATTGTTACACACATGGACTAGATTATGTATGTATTTCTGGTGTGCAGGTATACTGTCAGCAGAAATTTATGTGAGCCCCTGCCCCCTCTGCTGAGAATCCAAAGCTGTTAAAGGTCCCCAATTTTAATCCTGAAGTAGTTAGAATATAGCCATACATGCTTCACCTACTGCCAGGAATTCCACTGTTCATTGAACTCTTCTTCTTTTTTCGTTCTTTTTTGTGTGTTCTTCTTTTGAATCCTCATTAAACATACAATGGCAGGTTACTTTGCTATTTCCAGGCTCTACAAGTTTACATAACTGAGGGCTAATATAATCAAAACATGACATTTTTGACTAGATCTACTAAACTGCTGATCATTTTGCAATCAAACTTAGTTTGATGGTACATCATCATAAGCCACAGTATCTTATAAAAAGATTGGAGTGTTTTGTTCAGGTTCTAGCTCACAGTTGAGGTTCAAAACTTTCTTTAATGTCTGTCAGTCCTATATTTTCTGTACCATTGATCATTTTGCAACAAAACTAGGCATGTAGTAATACTAATATCACATTGATGTAATAATACTAATAACCAGACCAAGCACAAAGTGGGCATATACTGACGGACATAAGCATTATCTGTTTTGCCCTGCACAAGGTTGCAGTTTTTGTTTTGCATTGCAGCCACCAGAGTTCCTCAGGGAGTATGGGTATTAATATCAAGAATCGATTGGTTGTTTGATGTGTTAGATTTTATGCTGATTTTGGTTGCTTGTAGTTAGCAGACTGCAGACCCACAAAGTGAGATTGCCTATGGTAGGAGTTCAGCATCATCAGAAGTTTGTTCCTCACCTTAGCACAGCATAGCCTTGCATAGCTGGCCTCCTGCCATGGGATTTGTGCCAAGCTTCTGCCTTCCTTATGCATTATGCAACTGCAGTTTCCAAATTTCTGCCTTCTGTGTGCATTATGCAACTGCAGTTTCCAAGTTTCTGCCTTCCTTGTGCATTATGCAACTGCAGTTTTATTGTAATCTTTTCTTAACATAAGCAAAATGAGCTAAATCATTTGAATGTGTGCATTTAAAGAATGTGTAAGCACTTAGGGCCTGTGCAAATAAGGCCCTCAAAGTATCTATTTGTATTATTATTATTAAATCACAAAACAACCAGCCAGGCAGCCAGATGTTTTGAATTTGTTGAATACATCCTCTTGGTCCATTAAACAATCTATAAATTCAAGCATATATATATTGATATGCTGCTCCATATATCAAATGACTTTGTCACTGAGCTATGTGACATGTTATCTAATAGCCATCAGTTTGTTGATTTGACAGAATTGACCTGATTCAACACAATGATGTCCTTTATCCCTTTGCTACCAACTTTGATGGTACATCATCATAAGCTTGTGAAAAGATTGCTGTGTTAAGTCAAGTACTTCTTTATTCAAAGGAAAATGTGGGTGCTACAAATGAATAATAACAATGGAAATTTGTAAAGTACTTTCCCCAGGGTTCAAAGTACTAAACAAACATGACACACATAATTTACATCAAGACTGAGACTGTTATCCGCAGTTTAACAAAAGCTAACACAAAGTACACATCAACAAGTTCAAGCATAGCTGTGCAAGATGCACACACACACGCATGCACGCACGCACGCACGCACACACGCACGCACGCACGCACGCGCGCACACACACACACACACACATGGTGCAGATTGATAGGGGTGAAGGACAGTGTTGCCTAACTGAAATATTTGGAGAAGAGAAATGTCTTGAGTTTGCTTTTGAAGGAAGAGAGAATGGTGTTTATAAATCTCTGACTAGTTCTTCACGACTTGCATGATGTAAATCTTCACCTGGTACAGCCCCTATAGTTATCACTGACCCTCTCTCTGTTGTGTGTTGCAAATCTAGCAGATTTGCCAGAAGTGATCTACTGAGTGTGCAGTGGATCTGTGTCAATGTTGCTCATCACAAATCACAAAGATTTACTGGCAGTTCTGCCTAGTGCGTATTGCTGAACAGATCTTTGTCTATGTTGCAAATCACTGACAGGTTAGTAAGATTTACTGGAAGTTCTGCCCAGTGTAGGCTATATTATGATGGATCCGTGTTACTTGTTGCAAGCTTCCGATAGTCAAAAGCAGTCCTACCCAGTGTACATTCTACTGGATCTCTGTCAGTGTTACTTGTAAATAACACAAATAAAGAAATAAAACCTACATTTATAAAATATAAAAAATCAGTGTATTTAACAGGTACAGTAATAAACTAATACCACAAGAATAGAATATATAATTTATGGAAGTGTGCTGTCAAATAAACAGTATCACATGCATATGATTGTCATATGATACATTAAGAGGTACAAATATAATAAATACTGCACATGGTAACAAACCGTATTATAATTCAAAACAGTTTAGGTTATGGTGTACATAATGGAGGTACAGATTTAAAACCAGCTTGTTTCTCAATACCAGATATCATCCTGTTGCATATTTTTTAATGCTGTTACCAAAACCTGACTGTGAAAGACATCAGTTTGGCACAAATTCAGATTGATGCCATTGTAGGAAAACATCAAAATATTATTTGCAGTGGTGCCAGTGTGTGTTCAGTTTCATTACGTTAAATATTTAGAGTGGAGAGAAACATTGCATTCCATTAAAAGCAAATTACATACCTTACTTGTGTTTAATGTGCCTTCACAACCTGTGTTGCAGGCTTTGACTTTGGGACCCGTCAGAATGGTGAGGCTGTGAATGATGTTGTGTTACCACCATGGTGCAAGGGAGACCCTCGAATCTTTGTGCTGATTCATCGCCAAGCACTGGAGTCTGCTGTTGCCACAAGTATGCTGCACAACTGGCTGGACCTGGTCTTTGGCTACAAACAGACAGGAGAGGAGGCAGTCAAAGCCATCAATGTCTTCCATCCCTCTGTGAGTTTAGCTGTCCTTTAAGGTGTTGGAGGAGGAACATTTGACTGCAAGCTGACAGAAATGACAAAGGCTGTGGAATTCACCCCTTTCATGGGTTCAGGGTCACAACACTCAACAGATGCATAACCCAGAAAAGTCAGTCTGTAGTGCTATGTGCACATGTAGAGTCAAATGTTGGGGATTAGGATGGATTTGAAGCAGTAACTGTAGTGTAAACTTACTCATGACATTACACCTGCCTTTCTGTTGGCTCACACATGGTGACATCTGCCAGTAGTTCTTGCACTTAATGCTGAAAATGGTAAAATACATAATCTACATTGATGCTGAACAATGAATATATATCGTAGAACTGACCACATCACTCTTCTGCTTCAGTCTCTCCACTGACTCCTAATCCCACAAACAATTCAGTGCAAGATAAACACTCTCTGCTATAAATGTCACATGCACTGCTCCATCTTATCTCTGTGACTATCTTCAAACTTACAGATCCTCCCATACTCTCCACTCTGCTTCTGATACTCTCTGCCTCCAGATTCCTTGCCAAACTTTCCACTGTTGGTTCCCTCACCTTTTCTGTCTTCAGACCCTCTACATGGAATTAAATTCCCCTGAAACTGAAAGAAACCCTCTCTGGGCTCATTCAGGTCTAACCTCAAGACATTTTTTTCCCTAAATGATAGACCTTCCATGTTTTCTACTCAGTGCTGCTATCTTCCTCTGCTTCAAGTCCCAAGTTTATATCTGAGGACTTTTGAGAACTTTAATATCAAAGTGGAGCTGCTGTTGGATCTACAGTCATTGATGAAGAGGGTGAACAGTAGTGGAGAAAGCACACATCCATGAGGTGCACTGGTACTTAGTGTCAGGGGTTCTGATAGCTAAGGGTTTACTTTGACTACAGAGTCTAGTTAGGAAGGAAATCCAAGATCCACTTGCACATTTAAGGGTTGAAATTCAGCAGTATGAGTTTATTGAAAAGTTTATGATTGTTAAATGCTGAACTGAAGTATATGAAGAGTATTCATGCATAGATGTTGAGGGTTTGAGAACATTGTGTAGACCTAGGCATAATGAGTCTTCCACTGACCTGTTTGCTCTGTAGGCAAACTGGTGTGGTACAGAGTTGGTAGCTGTCTTGAGTTAGTACAACACCAGCTTCTCAAACTTTTGAAGCAATGGCTATTTAGCTCATGAAGAGAGTCCTCACTTCCCATGGCTGGACAATGAAGAGAGGCAGCAGGAGACCTGAAGCTACGTGCACAGTATGCTTAGAGCTAGAGTGGTTGGCAGCTTTGGTGGTGTTCTTTTTAGTGAACCTGCTGTATAAGTGATTCAGTTGATCTGGGATGATGGGGTCAATGTTTGCAGGTGCAGATTTCTGCTTGTACGGGTGATTCACAAAAGGCCTTGCCACACAACATGGGTGTTGAATGTTGAGAACTGATTCTTGAGTTTACTCTGATACTGTGGTTTTGCTTTTCTGATAGGCTTTTCAGCTTCATATTTAGCTGATTTTGTAATGTTCTTTATCACCATGTTTTTGGCATTGAGTTTGTGCTTGAGTCTGTCGCATATATTGTGACAGTCTTTGAGGGGATTCAAGAATCTGTACAGAAGCTGACATAGGAAGCAATCATGTCCATATGCTCATCTAGATCAGTTTGTTAGTGCTCAGTGTAAGGTGATGGAAAACCACCAGCGCAAATTGCAATCCCTGCAAACTGGATATTTTGTTCTGTACAACATAGGGTCCTTAGTCTGTATGTGCTGATGTACTAAGTTGACTTAGTCGAACACTGGGAATGTAAGGAGATTGGGGAGGCATACTCTGGTTTATGTGTTGGTGTGTTTATTTAGACATACTTTGGGATGGATGTGAGCTCAACACACGACCCAGTAAAGAGACAAGCACTGCTGACTATGATCCGTACATATGGCCAGACTCCTAGACAGCTGTTTGTCAGTCCCCACCCTGCAGCTGACACAACACACAGCACCTATATACCTGCCCGAGGACAACAGCCAGAAAAACAAACTTATGTGGTGAGTAATAAATAAAAAATAAATAAAATAAAAAGAGAAAAATGCCGCTGGTAAATAAATGATACATCATGTTCTTTGTAAAGAGCTCAGAGCAATTTAGAAATATCAATACAATATTTATTATTATAACTTTGATGTATACCTTCATGGTTGACTGGGCATTAAATATTAAAAGTCAATCAGTCTCTCTTTGTCATAGCTGATATCTTTGTGCTGTCTGCATCTGGTTGCATTCAGAAAAGGTCACTAACAGTTGAAAACTGAAGATGATTGTACAATAGCAATTTTCCATTTCCAGTGTGTCAGTAGGTAAACACTAAAATGTCACATACTTAGCTAGTAGAATTGGGTAACCTTCACCTTTGGCTGCTGTAACATGACCCAGAGAAAGCAGCCAAGCTAAAGAAAAATAAGAGGGGAAAAAAGAGAAGAAGAAAAAACATGCTTAAAAACAAACTGGAAAAAAATGACACAACAGGCAGAAATTATTCAATTTGTGAATTTTCTTCTTTTCTCCCCCCCCCCCCCCCCCCCCATCACACACACACACACACACTGATTGATGCTGCAAGGACAGGGATGTCTGATGTTTCCCTTTCCGTGTCATGTGTCAGGGCAATGGGACTGAAGAAAAGGTTTTAAAGAAGAGAAAGGTTTTCAAGGAAGATTTGAAAGAACTGACAGAGGTAGAATGGCAGACAGAACCAGGGAGCTAGTTCCAGATAACTGGAGCCTGGTAAGAGAAATTTTGCTGACCACTGGACTTTGTTTGGAAGGATGGTACTGAACACTTGGGGAGGGGGGGGGGGGGGGGTCTGCAGAAGAGTGGAGCTGCTGGGTGTAAAGGAGTGTAAAGGTGAAGGAGTTCTGAAAGGTAGATGGGAGCCTGGTGAGAAATGATCTTAAAAGCAAAGTAAAGACACCTTGTGTTTGATTCTCTGCTCAGTAGGTAGCCAATGAAGAGAATTAAGCACGGGAGTGATGTGGGTGGATCTGGTTACTCTGAAAATGAGTCTTGCAGCATTGTTCTGTACCTTTTGGAGTTTAGAAAGAAGATACTTAGGACAGCCTGCCAAAAGAGAGTTTGAAAGAACAAATGCACACAGTAGTTTTTTGGTGACATCTTTGGACAGACAATGGTGTCTTGCACTAATATGACAAAGTTTTATATTTGTGTTCATAGATTTGACTTGAGAAGGGGTTTATGTGTGAGAAGGGTTTTGAAATGTTCATATGTTAATGTCAACATTCTGCTGTAGACAGCGCGGTAGAACCCCCTCCTCCCACTACCCACCACCCCCGTTTTTGTTTTTTTGGTTTTTTAATTGTGTGTGTGTGTGTGTGTGTGTGCGTGTGTGTGTGTGTGTGTGTGTTTCAGCGCCGGCCAGTGGCTTCAGTGAATGGTTTGCGTTGGGGGCAGTATGTTGGGTCATATGACACGCCACAACCCATGTGGCAGATAGTGACTCAGCTTCCAGTTGCCGTTGCCTCCATGGTGCCTCTGGTCACTGGCCCTGTGTTTGGCATTGAGCCACACTCCACTCTCATCATGCTGCACTCCAAGCCTGCAGGTAAAACTCATCCTACACCTGATGCAGCTAAGCACACTGCACACCAAACAGATCGGCTTCCAGTTTACTGCGTCCAGAGTGTGGTCTGTCAAATTTGCTATTATAACAACCAAGGGTTTTTACATATTTGATATTTAGCAGCAACATTTTGGACAGATGGCTTTTGAATTGTTAGTTGTGGCCAAAATGATTGGCTTTGGTCTGTTGTCAGAATACAGTGAAACTTACTTATTGTGGATAGCTTCAGTTAAAAGATGTGTACCCTTGCCTGAAAGCAACTAGAATGTATGTGATTCTGTCTTGGTTCATGCTGGTTCATGTATTTATTACAGAAACTCACATGAATGATAAAATTATAGATATTGAAAATATAATAGAGATTGCTGCTAAAACACTTTGGGGTGTAGGGGAGCTATAACCACTCAGATACACTTTTGAGTGTAGTGGCATCAAACACCCATCTACGCCATTTCATGTAGTTTTCAGCCACCATTTATGAATGGTATACTGGCATCAACAATTTTTGTAGTGAATGTCACACAATTGAGTGAAGATTACTGCACAAGTTATGACGTAATATGGCATACAGTAGGCATTTTATAGCGTTGGTTTGGAAAATTTTGAAGTTGCGTGGTCGAGGTTTGGAGACTGGCAGATTAAGATGGTGAGAGAGTATGCAATGGCAGTGATACTGAGTTTGAGAGAGCTGGTGAAGAGGAATTTTTAGCGAATGCAGTTGGTGAAAACAAACTTATGGAGCTTCACAATTAGACATTAGAAGCTGAACTGAATGATTACATTAGGCAGATATTTGAAAATGACAGTGAAGATGAAGATTTTCATTTTCAGTGCATGTTGCACATAGACCAAAAGTGCTTTGAACCTCAGAGAACAAAGGCGTACATGAGACACCATGGACTTGGTCAAAATGTCAGCCTGCCAGAGCAACACAAGCTGTTGATTTTTTTCCAGCTTTTGGGGAATAAAGTTTTGTGGGAGTGATTACTCCAGAGCAACAATTATGCTTACCAAAAAAGACAAATGAACCCTCTGCCTCCAAGCTTCACAGTTGGAAGATTTTACTCTGGCTGAAGTCAAAACATATCTTGGACCATTTGATAATGGAAGTTGTAGGTCTCTCCAAATGATCTGACATCTGATGAACAAAACAGCTTTGCTGGCTTAAGGCCACATCAAGAAATTGTTTGGATGCAATCTGGCAGTATCTACATCTCCAAGGCAACCAGGCTCCAAATATGGACAGTGACAAGCTGTTCAAGATTCAAATGTTCCTCAACATCTTGTTGACAAACTTCAAGGCTGCCTACACTGCAGGTAAATCAGAATATATTTTTTCAATTACTTCTTCTTTTTTTCTTTTTTTTCATTTTTTTTTCATTACTATTGATGATTTTCAGCAACAGTGCATCAGAGAGTTTCAGGCTCATTGTCTCGTACACACATTTCTCTTTCAGTTTAACCTTGATTTAAAAAAAAAAAAAAAAAAATCCTCTCCTCCATTCCAAAGTAGATTTCTTTCTCTCTTAAGTCTCATTCATATTCTTAGAAGAATATGCACATTATGTTTTGGTGGCCTTTTTTTTTTTCACCTTTGAAAGTGGAGTAAACAATCTGGTTTGTTTTATTTTAATTCTTTTCTTTTTTGTGTGTGGATTTTGCTGGTGTGGCTTTTGTTTTCAGTGATTTCTTTTTACTATAATTGCAGGTGTGACTTATTCTGTTGATGAGACAATGATCAACTTCAAGAGGCAACTTGGGTTCTACCAGTACATGCCTGTGAAGTCAGTCAAGTGGGGAGTGAAGGTGTGGATGCTCACTGAAGGCAGGACTGGCTATGTTGTCAACTTCCAGATTTACACTGGCCACAACCAGCATCCAGAGCATGGCCTCAGTCACCATCTTGTGACTGACATGTCAGTTGCTACAAGGCACCCAATCTTAAGTCTACTTTGATGGTTTCTTCTCATCAGTTGATGACAGACCTAAAGCACCGCAGTGTCTAAACCTATGGAACTGTGCGGGTGAACAGAAAAGACTTGCGAGTGAATGTCATTCCAGAAACAAGCAGCACCATGACTTCAAACTCACCCAACGTAACAGTTTGGCATTTGCTTACTGACCAGACAAAGAGGCAGTGTGTGTGTGTTGTCCAACTTTTATGACCCTGCAGCCATGGGAACAGGGAGCAGACAAGTCAGTGGTCAGAAGAGTGATGTGCATGTCCGTGCCTGCCTAGCTGACTACCAGAAACACATGAGAGGTATTGATCTGTGTGATCAGATTGTGGAATATTTCCTGTGGAAACTCGTGGAACTGATGAAGGAGAGTTTTCATTCACATGCTGCTGGTGTGTGTGCACAATGCATCTGTGGTTGCCAAACACCATGATACTGTAAAAGCAAAGTGTGACTGGTCTGAGTTTCAGGATTTCATGGAGGCTGTCACCCATGAACTGGTCACAATGACAGCCACATATGATGCACCAAGAGGCTCCTTCTCAAGCAACACTCAAGCATGATGTGGAGATGATATTCAGAACCAAGAAAACTTGCAAAGTGTGTTCCAGAAAGGCTGGTGCAGGAGAGCATCAACCAATCACTTTTGTCCAGTGTCACAAACCCTGCAACCCCTGAAAAAAAAGGGAAGAAAAAAAGCAAAAAGCTGTCTGTGTGTAGTTTTGGGCAAAACGTCATTTGTGAATTTGTATGGGCAGTTTGATTGATTGATTGATTGATGATATAGCGCTATTCCCCGCTCTCTTTGAGCAGACTCACTGCGCTTGCCTGTGGTTCTACATGAGTGACAAGCTTTTTATAGTGCTTTTTTTTTTAATATCCACCGAAGTGGTGTACTTACAGTGCTGGCATGGCTGGTGCCACATGAAACTGCAGCCATCTCAGCGCAAGTCCTGTGTACACCATACAACCATGCACCATGTCACTTCATGCAAAGCCACATACGTAAGGTGTATGCGTGTTTAGCTGTAACCTGCCACCTGCACTTTTGGCAGAATGACCAGGATCTTTTACGTGCTACTGCGGTAACACGGGGGTGGAATGGATACCGACATTAGAGTCAGCACAGAAAGTCAACCCTGGAGAAGAAAATTCTCCCGCCGCTCCTGCAGGGATTTAAACCCAGGACCTTTCAGTCATGAGTCCGGCGCTCTAACCACTGAGCTATCCCCGTCCCCGTCCCAGTTGTGTTTTGTTTTTGCTTTTTCCTCCTTCAGTAGTTGAGATGATGATCATTTTCAATTAACAAGCTTTTCAGTTGGTTTTCATACTATGGAATCACCTTACAGTCTTTTTGTTTATTAATTATGGACAGAATTTACCATTTAAAAACCCGACCCTTTGCAACCATACTTGATGTGATGGTGCATTATTCTGTTCCACAATGTAGTGAGAAAGGATTTGATTGCTAGCTTTAAGGTGAAGTCCATAGAGAGGGTTTCTGCTCATCAAATAATGTTTATCCCATATTTTCAGAACTATTGAACCTTTTGCAACAGACTTGGTATGACGGTGCGTCATTACTAGCCAGAGTGGTGTCCAATAATTAGTGAATGCTTTCTTCATGGTTCAGGTCCACTGTTTTTGTCCCTGCTATGTCTTTTGTACTTCTGAGCTCATTATTGTGGGTGGGAAGGGTATCATCAAAAGACAAAGTACATGCAAAAAGACTGGGCTGCTGTTGTGAAGATCCACTGGAATCGAGTTCTCATAAGTAAAAGTTTTGCACATATCTTCAGAGCTGCATGCTTAACATGTTTAGCCCAAACTTAGTATGCTGTTGTCACATCACCATACAGACTGACCCAAGCTAGGCTAAAAACTGGACATGATTTCGTAATTTTTCACCATTTAACTGTTGCTTAGGTGTCATTTTGTAGCTTGAAAAAGGGGATTCCCCCAAAATTAGCAGATTGTGTTTTTGTCCTAATAAATAGTGTTCTTTTTAACCTTTTATATGTTTGAAGAACTGACATGAGCAGCAGGGTTTGTAGCAAAAGGAGGCACTCACATTCAGATCTTTACCATGCAGTGACCACTGTAGAGGTGTTGTTGTTTTTTGACCTTTTTATACAATTTAAGATCCAAACACAAAAAGGTTCAAATGAACGCTTATTTAACACAGACGCACAGTGTCGTTCTGTGGCTGGATAAAGGGGATATCCCTGAAAATTTGCATACTGTGTCTGTGTTAAAATAAATAAGCATTCATTTGAACCTTTTTGTGTTGGATCTTGTTTTTAGAACACTAGCAGTCATTCTGTTTCATATATTTATACGATTTAAATTAATCTGTGTGTACTGCAACATTTTGCTGATTCACCACATGTGTGTGTGTGTGTGTGTGTGTGTGTGTGTGTGTGTGTGTGTGTGTGTGTGTGTGTGTGTGTGTGTGTGTGTGTGTGTGTGAAATCTGAAATGAAAATTCAGCAGCAACAATACTAAACAGTGAATGAATGTATGGAAAGAAAAAGAAAATTCAACCAAAACAATACTTGCCATTGAATGGATTAGTATGAATGGATGGGAGAGAAGGGAAAAAAAATCAAACACAATACTCATTGGTGACTGATCAGTGTAGGGAGGAAAAAAGAAAATTTGACCAAAACTGTGGTGATCAGTGTATGGAAGAAAAACATAATTAAGCCAAAATGTACTCATCATTGCATGATCAGTACAAAGAAGAAGATTGTAGTGACGATTATCTAACAACAGCCCGCTTATGATGAAATCTGTGTTGTTTTTCTATCTTCTGTTAGACACTGGGTTATGCTCCTTGTTTGTGATTTCTGTCATTTGTGAATAAATTTTGTTGTTTTTTCTGGTTCATTTCAAATCTGTAACTCTCCCCATCAGTCAGTTGTTTGAGTTTCTGTTTTTGTTGTTTATCAACATAGCAGTGATGTACAAGTGTGTTTGTTGTGTGTACCTAGGAACTACTTTCAAGCATGCAGATGTACTGTGGGCTGGAGCTGTGACATGGGAACACCCTGACAACATTCTGCGTGTCTTCAGCCACAACAGCAAACCTTTGATCAACCTCATGCCACCTAACCCTTATGACAAGGTCATTGCTGACATAATTTATGTGACAGGGTAATTTTGTTGTTGAAGGAGACAAACACCAGCAGTCCATTACAAAAACAATGTACTATTAAAGTTGATGCTTAATCAAAAAAGCAAAAGAAACCAATCAAAAGTACTCTTCTTCACACCTTTGAAAACTAAGATTTCTTATAAGGATCTTAATGAATTCAGATAAATGACACGTAAACTACATTGTTGAATAGGTGCATATTTTTAGTGTTCTGGCCTTTGTTTCAGGAAGATTTTATGTATTTCTGGCAATGGTAAAGAGCTTATAGGAAGCAGTTTATTTGACACAGTTTCAGCAAGAGCACTTAAACTTTGCTTGTGATAACAATCTGTGTTAAATTTTAGCTGTACCTGTTGTTAGATGTTCTTATTGTTAAAGTGGTTGGAAGTACACGTGTACACCAGCCAGCTGACAGTTTATGATTCTTAATTGCAGAAGAGACTACAAATAATATGTGTTTCTAAGTATCCTCTTTAGAGACAATTTTGGACAACCCAATAAAGTTTTGTGTTCTTGTAAAATATAACTTAGATTTGTTTGGTATAGATTACTGGTTTAGTCCTTCAGGTAAAAAGAGAAGAAGAAAAAAGAAAAAGAAACTTCAGCTACTGCATAACTTGTATGAACATTCTGGGTCTAGTGGGTTGGTAGCATGACTTGGATGTAGCTGAGTTTGCTTGGGCAGTGTTGTTGTTTTTAATACTTCACTACACTTCATTATAGTTCTTTGCAGGAGTTGAGACAATAGAGTAAAATATACACACACAATTAAAAATACATGTGCACACACACACACACACACACACACACACACACACAACACACACACACACACACACACACACACACACACACACACACACACACACACACACACACATACACACACATTTAGGTACACTGAGAGCTTTTCAGTGTTCCACAGGAAAGATGTAATAGCATGCCATGTCAATATGAGTGTCTACTTTTTCAGTGCCACATTTAATAGAGACAGGAGTGGGGGGAGGGGAGCAGAGACATTCATTAGTCATTTTCTGTCACATTGGTAGGTGGTCATGTCTTTGTGCCAGCTTCATTTGTGGTGTCACTCTGCCATTTCTCATTGTCTTGCAGGTAACATGCTGTGCAGCTGCTCTTGACAGATGTTTGCTGTTTGTAGCTGCTGCCTCAGGGAACATTTCTGTTTTCAACATCACTCACAATGTTGCTAAAGTGAGTACAGTCTTCAGCATCATTCATAACATGTTTAAAGTGAGTGTTATCTGTCCTCACTTACATGTTTAATTATCTGTGCTTAGTTTGCATATGGCCAGGTATGGACGTTGAAGCCAGTGCTGTTAAGATACAAGTTTCTCTGATGATGAGCATGAGTCAGGCCTGCTTCCCATGGCAACAGTTTAACCTTTTTTTTTTTTTTTTTCAGATGCTGTTGAAACTAGATCTTTTTGATTTTTATATGCACTGAATTACGATTTCACTTGCTGATTTTGTTGTTGACAGCCCAGCACACTCCATGTGTGGGGACTGCGACGCATGCTGTGTGGTCACCAGGGTCCTGTCACAGTGCTACAGGTGTGCAAGGTGTTTGGCATTGTTGTCAGTGGCAGTAAGGACACTACAGTCATCATCTGGGATCTCAACAGGTTAGCAGTTGTCTGCAGGTCATGATTAGTCTCACCTTCCTCAGAGAATCAATTAAGTTCAGAGGTTTCTGAGAGGATACGAGTTCTGAGGAGTTGAGAGTTTCTCTCATAGGACATGTGTTTGTGATATTTCATTATTGTAGTAGTGCTTGATGATGATGAGTTGATGCTTAATGTCCTCAAATGTCAGTTGACATATTAGGGACAAGTTGTGACCAATGCCGAAGCACGGTTCAATAATTCTTTACGTCCACGGAAACCAGAAGGCTCGTTAGGACGGACAGACCAGGACGTCCACCTCGACTCTCACACAGCTCCTGAACTATGTGTAGTAGTGCATATGTTTCAGTTAGATCTTATGCAAGTTATCATTATATGTTATACAGGTGTGCAGTAAATAGTTCATATTGACATCCAACAGAGAAAGTCAGGTTGATATGGTCAGCTGGTTAATGTGCATACCAGAAGATGATAATCAGCAGATCACTAGGATTTAGAGAATATACAATGCAGTGCCAAGCAACACTGTACAGCAAAACATGGAGTTCCATTTTAACCATGTCAGTGCCCATGTTAAATATATGTAACTTCTTACAGGAGCACCAAAGAACCAAATGATTTTTGCTTGCAATCACTCTTTGAAAGTGTGCAGTATGTGTACAATATGTATTTTGCATTTGAATCATCTCGGCAATGAGCTGACATTTATTGTGGTTTGACACTGTGTAGATCTGAATTTTGTTTGAGGGTAGTGACTGTTAGACATGGAAATACTGATCTGCCCATATTAACTGTTTTATAGATATACAAAAGAAAAAATAGAAAGAAGAACATCTTTTACAAGGACAATTTTTTGGGAATCGTACCATCATTCAAGCAGCAAACACATTGGTCATGGTACACAAGAACAATGAAAACAGCAGAAAAGACAAAAGACATTGGCAACATTATTTTTCTTCCACCTTTTATCATTTTCATTGTTCCATAACCATTTCTTCATTACTGGGTAAAGGCATCAGTGCCAAAAATGTGCACAATGTTTTATTAGCATGCGGGGGGGGGGGGGGGGGGGGGTGACACTCTTTGTGTGTTAAACAGTTTTGATAATTTGTTTGAAGGCTGACAGTCAACTTTGTGTCAGATATTCTGTAGGTATTTTAGATATTCTGCAGGTATTTTATCTTCAGAAAATCATTTGGATTAAACAGATGTTTCTTTTACAGACTTTCCTATGTGCGCACTGTGGTGAGACACCGTGCACCAGTCACAGCAGTGGCAGTAAGCAGCACTCTTGGTGATGTTGCCAGTGTCAGTCACACTGGTCAGTATTGCTTCCTGCCTTTTGGGCCACCTGTAGAAACATTGTGTGTATTTATGACAAAACTCGAACAAAGTTAAAATTTCTAAATTGAATAACACACCAAGAAACAAGCATATGACAACCATGATAACATCATTACAAGTGATAAATATGAAAAATAACACCCCAAATAACAAGTCAATAATTGTACGTTATATCTACACAATACCATTAAATATGAACACTAGATAACGAATCAGTAATTGGACATCATTTACACATACATTCTTCATGTATTTATATGTATCTGACGTCTTTTCTATTGGGGGTATGTGTCAGCTGTAGGCACCTACATTTTTCTTTTGATTGTTTTACTATAGACTTTTATTCAGAATGATGTATATTTGCAGGTAAATACTTCGTCACTTTAGTTTACTGTTGATTGTTTTGCTATAGGCTTTTATTAAAAAATTATGTATATTTGACGGTGAATACTCTGTCACCTTAGTTTACTGTTCACTCAGAAGCTGGCCTATGTTCTACAGGTGACATACCCCCATAATGTATATACAATCTTGCCTAAATAGTCTTTTCTTAATTTTTATTCAAGCTTTTTAAGTCAACACACACACACACACACACACACACACACACATGCACATATTATTTACACACACACACACACACACACACACACACACACACACACACACACACACACACACACACTCACACACACACACACACACACACACACACACACACACACACACACACACGCACACACACACACACGCAGATGCATGCACACATGCTCAAGCACATGTAATGTGTTGTTATGTGAACCTGCTTCCAATTACTCATGAATTCTTTATAAGCAAACTGGCTAAACTTCTAAAGTCAGCAGACTGGCATTTGTCAGTCAGCCATGCATAAAATCAGCAGATGGGTGTTTGTCAGTCTGCCATGCATAAAGTCAGCAGAGGGGTGTTTGTCAGTCTGCCATGCATAAAGTCAGTAGATGGTTGTTTGTCAGTCTGCCTTGCATAAAGTCAGCGGATGGGGGTTTGTCTGACTGCAATGCATAAAGTCAGCAAAATGCCCTACAGCAGACTGACACTCAGCACACACTGGCTCATATAATCAAAATATAACTGTTTCTGTTGTATTTTTTTAACCACTGCTACTTTTGCAACCAAATGTAGTCTGATAGTTTTATACAGTGTGCATTCTGGTAAGAGCTGGATGAGGGGTGGGTGTGTGGATATTCTGGTAGGGGTGGAATTATGGTTAGGCAATTTTTTATTTTATATAACACAATTGTTTTCTTTCATGAATATTGCTGTTCTTCATGCACATGTACATTTTCAGGTGTATTGTTATTAGTTATTTAGGTATTTTTCTTGTATATTGTTAGTTGTCATATTGTCATGGTACATTTTTCTCACTTAAAGTTGAAAATATCAAAGAATGTTTGTTGTAAAGTGCAGTGAGTAGAGCTACATAAGAGTTATCTTTTATTAGTATTATATAATCAAAATATGACCATTTCTTCAGAACTCTGAGCCTTTTGCATCCATACTTAGTTTAACAGTGCATCAGTATAAGTCATGTGAAGTTGATGTCAGTTCAGTTTGATTCAATATGATATGTATGCACTTGGAAAGGCCATATGCACTCCATCCAGTCTCCCAGAAGTTTCCCCAGTGTTGCCATTGAAATAGTTCTGAAATAGTTCCAGTGTTCATTGGATTGATGATGGCCCCTTTCTCATCCATTCAAGGAACCCAACTTTCTAACAGAACAGAACCAACCATGTGCATACCTTTGCCAGAGACACCTTCATCCAGCAATGAACAAACAGTTAGAGTGCACAGGAACAATGAAAGGGTTAAATAAAGTGACCTGTTTTCACCAAGAGCTGCTCCTGCATAGCAGAGGGCCAAGAAAATGAACATAAACTGACAATTTTTGGAACTGGACATGCAACATAAAGTTATGGTCATGTAGCAAAGTAATAAACCTTCTTACTGTTACAAGCTTTCTGCCTGTGGATATTGAATGTGCGACTTTCTTGTCTCTGTGGTTGATGTTAATCCTGTGGTGGATCACCAGTTGACTGGGCGTAAAACACCAACTTACTTACTTACAGTGGTGGATGTTCATCCAGCACCTGTTTCTATAGCTGATTGGCACTGACTGTTCAGGTGAAGGTAGTGAGCTGTGGGTGCACACCATCAACGGCAGCCCAGTGGGGCACTACACCTGTGATACAGTCATTACTTGTTTGGCATACTCCTCTGCCCCTGAAGGCCGCTCTGTCAATGTCATCGCTGGAGGTCTGAGCAACGGGGTTGTCAGGTCTGTACATGCAGCCAGCCAGCTGTGTAATGTGAACATCACAACCCTCTAACCAGACATGCTACAAGTGGGGTTACATAGTATGTAGTGCATAGTACAGCTGATTCAGAATATTTACACAAATAGAGGTGTTGGAATAAACTGGTGTTTGTTGTGTGACACTTCTCCGTTTTCAAACATTGTAATCTCACAAATGTTGTCCACATTTTCTGGGTGTTTACAAAACTGAACATTTGAAAAATGGTACACCTTATTCAGTTATAACTTTTTTCCTATGAGAATGATGACATTTCAGTTCATTTCAAGATATGTGCTGGAAAAGCCGAGATATATGCATTCCATTCTGTTTTTCAGAAGTTTCCCCAATGTTTCCTTTAAAACGGTTCTGGTGTTTGTCTGATTGATGGTGGCCTATCTCGTCCTTTCAGAGAAGATCATTGAGCACATCTCTCCTCAAACAATAGTATGATGCCATTTTTCAGGTGGTTGTTTTCTCTGTACTCTTTGTTATGGTGCAGCAGTTCATCATTTTTACAGTTATTACAGCCAGGTGAAGTACATGTTGTGTGCAGTTTTTGTTTTTTAATTTGTTAATGGTCAGGCCCGATGGCACAGTAAAACATGGCACCTCAGTGCAGTATTGTGTTAAAAAAGACAGAAAATACACTTTTCTCTGCTGTTAAAACACTGTACAGCAGATGGTTGTTCACTGCCTGTGCATGTTTTGTAGGCTGTGGAGCAGCTGGGACCTGGGACATGTCCGAGATTTGTCAGATGATGCCATCACCCGACCCATCCGGAGGTAAAAATGTAGCCCAGTTTTTCTGTTGTTTATTGTGTGCTTATAGGTGGTTGTTTTAGGCTTATCTCAAGGCTGTACTACTGGACTATTTTGGCTTTTATTATTATTGATCGCTTTTATACAGCACTATTCTCCACTCTCGAGCAGACTCACTGTGCTCGCATGTGATTCTACATGAGTGAATAGCTTCTTCTTTCTTTTTTTTCAGTGTTTTTTTTAAATATCCACCAAAGTGGTGTACATGGCTGGCATGGCTGGTGCCACATGAAACTGCTGCCATCTCGGCGCGTTCTGTGTACACCATACAACCATGCACCATGTCACTTCATGCAAAGCCACATGCGTGTTTAGCTGTAACCTGCCACCTCCACTTTTGGCACAATGACTGGGGTCTTTTACGTGCTACTGCAGTAACACGGGGGTGGAACAGATACCGAAATAAGAGTCAGAGCTTATGTTTATGGTTCAGGATGTGTTTCATAATGATAATGGGGTGGGATTGGGTGGGGGGGGGGGTATACAAACTAGCAAATTCAACTATGTGTCAACAATGCACACACATGCATGCACACACACACTCTTGCATACACACACACACACATGCATGCGTGCATACACTATTGAGACAGAGAAATTTGACTGGGGAGTAGGAACAGAGTATGTCAAAATCTTCATTGTTTGAAGGGATGTTTTAAGGCCTGTGTGGTGTTTGTGAGTCAGTTTGGTGGAGATCGTATGGCATGTAGAGGAACTGACACAGGTATGTTGGCCAATTACAGTCATATCAGTGAAAGATGTGTCATTACATCAGGTTGTTTAACAGGATACTGTTGTCTTAGAAATCTCAGAATGACTCTTGGATGGATGCGCAAATCATAAGCGATGATAGCAGTCCTGTTTGAGGGATGTAATGTGTGTTGCAGTCTGGCATACACGATCGACTCTCAGGCCCTGTTCGTGTCTCTGTCTGATGGCACCATCATCATGTGGCACACTGATCTGCCATCTTCCTCAGCTAATGCAGCTCTCTTCATGCCAGTGCTGCAACACCGCTCCAGCCAGCAGCACTGACCATACGTGTGGGTTTTTTTGTAGCAGGGCTGCCCTCTCCATATTGTTGTTTCAGCTCCAACTCATTGTGCTAGTTAGGGCTGCACCTTCTCTGTGCCACAGCAGTGCTCCAGCTGGCTGTTCTTCCACTAGATCTTTGCCATTGTACTAGCTGTGTGACTACTTATACTTACAAGTTCTTCGCTGTCATACTTGTCCCGTGACACTGCTTGCAGCATGGACCTGTATATACTGGACTGCCAGCTTCGCGCTTCATGCTCTTATTGCCTTCTAGGCAGTCAACTCGGGTCACTAGAGCAAATCCCAGGGTAGCGCCTTTTTCCAGTGTCGCTATGCTTCAGTGCAGCGACACCATTCTTGTTGTGAGTGTAACGTATAGGCCTTTGTTGTACATGAACATTTGACAGTAAAACATCTTTAGGTTTGTTTTTTGTTTTAAGGAAATGATGTGATTTTTTAAATATTGTTTTTATCACTCATATCGGTCGGAATTTTGCACACGAAAGGTGCATCTGAGCCAGTGAAATGATTATGAGCAAGCAATGTGATGTACCCAGCTGCTTTTTGTTTGTTGCTGTTGTGTGTGTGTTAGGGAGCCAGTTGTATGTTTTTACTTTGAGGATGGAACAACAAATGTATACGTAAGCACTGTGTAAGATATGAAAATATTCTCTTTCTCTCTCTCTCTCTCTCTCTCTCTCTCTCTCTCTCTCTCTCTCTCTCTCTCTGTCTCTCTCTCTCTCTCTCTCTCTCTCTCTCTCTCTCTCTCTCTCTCTTTCTCTTTGTGGCGTGCAGGAAAATTCTGCTCCAGTCAACACTGAACAGTCTGACATGGTAAACAAGACTCCAAAAGCCATGGGAACAAACCATGCAACCCTATGTGCCAGGGACGACTGTATATTAAAATGTAATAATGAATAAAGAAGGCATGTCAACAGTTGATTTTACACTATCAGCTGTCCAGTGCAAACCAGGGTGTCAGATAATTAGGTTTTTCATGTATGTGAGAATTACAGTATAACGATAATTAACATGGCATTAAGACTGAACAGGGGAGCCCCCCACCCCCCATGTTTTGTTTTGTTGTTTTTTGGATTGGATGTGTTGTGAAAAATAAGTACATGTGATATACAACTTGAAGCTCAAAGTACACTTTAGCAAGGAACAGAGAGAAGTAATGATTGTTTTGTTTTGTTTTTGTTTTTTGCAAGTTTGTTTTTCTTCTTGTTATTTTTTAATTAATCTATTTGATCAAACATGTCTTTCAGTTGTGAAACAATTCACCCTTTCTGTCAACAGGCCACATTGTTTTTAGACTTCAGTGAGGCATGTTCAACCCAAACAGGGTTTATTATTCAAATACATGTTCAGGTTACATACAATCAACAAATCAAGAGAAAGCAAGATATGGTTTCCACAAATTCTGCATTTTTTTCTTTTTCAAATTGTTACACTAGCAAAGCTTGAATTATTTAAGGTTTGCATGACTGATTGATTCATCCCATATTTCAATGATTCAGTTACTTTTATGTTTACATGAGCTATATATATGAGCAACATGCATTCACCAATTAATTTGCAGTCTTGATGTAGCACATGTGATCACTGTCATTTGGGTGCCCACAGGTTAGCCAGCTTAAATTTTCTGGTTCAGTCCATTGAGTATGAAGTCCCATTGGAATGGAGAGAAGCAGGAGCTGGCTTGAAGGTGATCTAATGCAAGATTTTGGAATTGCCAGAACTGTGAGAATGTGTAGATGAAGAAGAAAGGTTATTCAGCCTATTTCCTGAAGCTGAATATTTGTCGCAGAGTTCTCTGTGATGCACCATGGAAGCTGTACTTTCCCAAGATCTTCGCAGATGTCTTCAAAGTTGAAGTATGCAGCACAATCAATACCTGGTGGGGGCTCTCTGTTAGACTGAAACATAGAGTCAAAATTTATGTATAAACAACATTATTTATAACTAATGTAATAATTTTCCCTTGGCTTTTGTCTGATAGCCATCCAAACACTGATATTACACATAGACATTTCAATTTCAATTCTGAAATAAAAAGCAATACCACAAAAAGCAAAATGGCTGGATGGCTGGGGGAGGGGGGGAAGAGGAAGATTGTCTCAAGAACTGAAAGTCATAACTTGGTCAAATAAAAATCGCACCCTTAATGGTCAAGGTCACAAGAACTGGTATGACTGAGGTACAGCTCAGTAGAGGCTGAAATGCAACTCAATGTATCTCACAATAATGCAACTTTCAGTTTCAACTGTTTCATTGACACTAATGACAGACTGTGTATGACATTGACAGAAAATTGCAATGTTACACTTCTCACTATGCTCAGACAGCACAACACCAACAGTTACATGTTCATATATGTTAAACAGTTTCAAAAATAAATACACAGGTAAATAAACAAAATGCAGTCATAACATTTTTGAATCACAACAATTTCAAGTCATGATAAACCTAAAGAAATAACAATAGTATTATTAAACACATTACCAATTACTGAATTTAGGAGCACACAAATTCTGCCACAGAGACACATGCAGCTAAGTGTGAAGGGGATCTAACACACAAGTAACAGGTGTACATGTATACTACATATTCATTAACAATAATAACAATTACAGAGTATTAATACTAGTACTACTACTAAACAAATCACTATACAAACATTGACCAGACTTACCCGAGGGAACCACTTAGCAAAAGGAATGGGAAAGAAGAAAAATGATTCAAATTCCCAGTGACCAGGGGACACCAAGCATTATCACAAGAGGAGTCCCACCAACAGAAATTTGAATAATGGAGAAAAAGAAAACAAATAAAGAAAAACACTCAAAGAAGTTTTTCAACTGATTGTTGATGGTTGTAATTTACAAAAACACAGACAAGTGTGTTGAGCACCAGCTTTTGCCAAGTCTGTGGTGTCATGAGCATGGCACTGTAAGTGTAACTTAACATAAGTGCAGCTTTCTTAGGCTATACTTAGTACCAACTTTTTACATTCCACTGATCACTGACAATACAAATATATATGCAGAGATAATCTTGGTATGATCTAATGCCCTGCAACACTGAGTATACCCAAAAGTAGATGCAGCACACTTCTGCGAGTGAACATAGACTCTAAGTGAGCCTGACACAGCTGTGAAGAAAGTGTATAACCTATAGATTTGAAACTGAACACAGATGTGAACACTAGACCAATGTATACAGTATGTTCCACATGGAGGCATGATAATTAGTAATAATATCACAACCCCCCCCCCCCCCGATAAATGTAAACCAGCATGGCTACACCTGTAGAAATTCAAACTCTAAAGCCACAAAGTAATTTGAAATAATAGAAGTTTTATTGCATAACAATGGTAAATATTAATAGCACAACCATATAAATCCTGCAAACAGAAATGTTCCCTGTTTCAGGCCAACTTGTGTCCTTGTGTGGCACACCCTTTAAACCTGAAAGGATTCCTCAGGGGAAGAACATAAAATTCATTCTTAAAAAAGAAAGAATAAAAAAGTATATATAAAAAAAGAACAGATTCAGAATAAGAAATGTTGTAAACAAAGTAAACTTATAGTACAATGCATACATAACAGTTGCAGGCTCTGGTCGGGTTGATTCTGGTGTTTCAGTTGACTTTGAGTCTGAGGGCATGCACAGGGTTGGTCAGCTTTCAGCAATCTGTGTGCTGTGAGGTCCACTTGGGCCTACAGAAAAAGATGAATTTGCTTGTCTCTATTATTACTATTACTGTATTAATAGAGTTACTATTATGATAATAGATTACTGATCTAGAGCTCATGTACTCTATCACTATTATCAGCCTCATATAATGTTAATTGAACTACCTCCCCTTGGCCTTTCTTTGTCATGTAAATTCTCATTTGATAATAATTTAAAATCATAATTATTCTACATTAGTGTTGTAACTCATAACACTAATGTAGTAACAGTACTAATGTAGTCACAGTATATATATGTATATACCAATCAGTATATATATATATATATATGGTATTTACTACTGGCCATGAGGCCTTCACTTACCAGAAGTCAGACATGAGATCTTGTGTACACAATGAGATCTATACAAACCACAAACCAACATACAAACACAACAAGAATAAAACAACATGATAATTTTTGTTAGTTGCAGGGACAACAGTCAGTCCTCATGACTTTTTACACCCATCTCCATAAATTCTGCATTATATGTTGTTATTATGTTTGTTTTGGTCTGCTTATGCGGATTTCTCTGGCAGATTATTCTGCTTACTTATAAGTTAGTTGCACACTTACATATATATGTAGATGATTAGATCTGTTTCAGGGTGATTTCTGAATTTCAAAGTTATTGTTCTCTAACAGTTTGCCACCTCTAAATCTGAACAAATTCTGTAAATAAGGTATTAATTAACAGTACACACATGCTGCTGATGTGCGTGTGTAGCGTTATTTTTGTTTTTTTACACTACCCTTCTGATGTTAAAAATACGGAGATATATCGCTTCACACTGACACACAACACCAAGCTGTATTATTTGCAGTTTATACAGGAAATTATCCACACCTCAAAACTTACCATACTGTCTTTGGTGAAATGTCTGGAGAAGATTGTTGACTGCAGCAATCTGATGCAAGTGATGGAATGGAGTAACCAGTTTATACAGGAAATTATCAACACCTCAAAACTTACCATACTTCAAGCAGTCTTCAGTGAAATGTCTGGAGAAGATTGTTGACTGCAGCGATCTGATGCAAGTGATGGAATGGAGTAACCAGCTTCGTTATTCCTGGTCCTGTATTCAATCCTCTGCCTGCATTAGCTTTTGGTAACCCATGAAGCGCTACTGACAATGTAGCAGTGGCTGCTGATGATTTTTACATTCCTTCTTCTTAATCAAGAACATGGTGTAAATAATGAACGCTTGCAGTCGATTCAGTCAATCCGCCATTTCAAACAGACACACCAGATGGTGCCTACTTGCGAAGACCATAGTGTGCGAGAAAAAAAATGTTTCTAGCACACAGCTGGCAGTCCAGTGTATATAGGTCCATGGCTTGCAGCAATGCTGGTCCTCCTCCACTAAAGCAGCTGTCTGCATGCAGGTGTTTTGAAACTGATCTGCTGCTTCTGAGAAGGACATCTTCAGTGAGTCTTCCAGTTTTCATTCGGCATCTGATGGATGGAAAGATTTCTTATTTTGTGGGCCTTTTTCCTGTTGTCTGTCGTAACTGACAAGTGAAAAATGAGGATTACCAGGTGTGATGTTTACAGCTGAAGGCAGATTTTAAAGGTGCTCTTTCATTGGGGCTTCCTCTGTACTTATGGCATTACAGTTTATTGTTCTTACATAGTCAGTGACCAGTGGAAATAAGTGTTGCATACAATTTTGTTTCTAGGTCAGTCAGTGAGAATGCAGCTGAAGTGAGACAGATGAAATGAGAGTTATATGCAGTTTTTGTTTTCATATTGTTCAGTTACTGCATGAAATGAGTGTTTTAGTTTTCTGACTTACTTCATACCAGGCAATAAAGTTACATGGTGGAAGTGACATGACTGCAGTTGTATATTAAGGGACATCAGATAAAAATGATGACTTTACTCAAATAAATCTTTGAAGTTCACCCTGTGACTGGTGAGATGGTAGCATGTGCCACCATTTCCACACACCTGTACATACTGTCATGCAGTTGTGCATACAAGGGTAATGTTACCCACCACTACAGCAGCTGCATTCTGATCTCAGGGGATTCACCAGGGGAGTTTGTCATGCCATGTCACAGCATTCTGGCTAGCAAAAATAAAGATGCCAATGATCACAATGCCCGTAGCCTCTGATCAAAACCAATAAACTATATGCATGTACCTTTATCCTTTGGATGTCTATGTTGTCCTCTTCAGTGTGAAATGTTGACACTTGGAAGGAACAATGGTACTTGGAATTTGTTTTACTACATGGATACTTTGCATTCCCCCATGTTGAAACTAAAACCTTCAGCCAACATTCTTTCTTTTACTGGAATTCTCTCCCTTCTAACATCTCTCTCACTGAATCCTCACAGGCCTTCAAAACTGCATTAAAAAGTCATCTCTCTCTCCCTACTGACATCTGTCATTGAATTCTCCCAGGCTTTCAAAACTGCATTAAAAAGTCATCTCTATAAACAGTATCAGAACAGGTGATTTCAACGTCTTCTTCCTTTTACCCCTCCCACCTTCCAATCCTTCTGTGCAACCATGTGTGTGTGTGTGTGTGTGTGTGTGGAGGGGTGGGTGGGGGAGGGTGTGGTGTGTGAGGAATACAGTACTATGTTTTTATATCCTTTTTGAGGTTTTATGTAGATAATACACTTTTGTCAATTTGTAAAACATGATGTGCTCACCCTTGTTAGTGAAATACCACACTATTGGAGAGAAATAATGGCTATTATTATTACTATGTCATTGTTGTATTTGTTGTCATAATTATATCTGTGAAGATAGGATATTGCATATTAAAAACATACAATTTAAAATATTGGTTTTGACTATCCAGATGTATTGTTTCTTCATCTGAAAAATAACATTCTTTTATAAATGGTAAATAGTCTGTCAGAATGTTGTTGATAGTCTTAAACACATTTTTCTTGAACATTGGTGCAAAGAAATTGAAGATATAGCGTCAAGTGTTTTGTTTGATAGACACTTCAAAGCAAATTATTGTCAGAAAAATATGTAACATGTTTACCAGACATAGGTGTCTGTGCCCTGATTGCGACTGAAGCAAGTCAACATGGTGGGAGAACAAAACATGTCTAAAGAATAATTTATCTACTGTTGGAGATGACTGTGTTTCTTTTCAAATGTCCTGTATGTATTGACTGTTGTACAGAATGTTTCATGAAAATATATCTTCAGCTGCGTACAACATACATTTTCTGTTGATCTATGTCTTCAACAAAGAAAAATATGCTTCAGCTTTCTCAAAAATTTGTAAGGGAAGCAAAAATTTAATGATTGATGGATTGATTGATTGATTGATAGTACTGTTTTCTGCTTCTGAACAGCATCTGTGCTCTAATCACATGTGACTGAATAAGTTACTGTAGCTTTATTTGACATGTGACAGAATGAGTGTCTATAGCTTTATTTTACACAGCACAGTTTTGAATATTCACTGAGTGTACTTAAACACTATTTGGTTGTTACATGGCTGGTGCCATGCAAAACTGCCATGTTGGTGCACATTCTGTGTATACCATACTACTGTGCACCAGTTTACAGTTTCATTCAAAGCTATATTTGTTTATTTCATCTTTTAGTGCATGCTGGGTTATTTTAGTGTTTCCATAATCCACTGAACTCTGACATGGACTACAAGATCCTTAATGTGCATATATAGAGAGAGAGAGAGGGAAAGAGAGAGATGTGATTGCATGTGTATAGACACATGGTGACATCATTCTATTGTATCATTTGAAGGGCCTTTGTAGAGCCTGCACATAATTTTGAGCCTGAAGAAACTGTGGGGCAGATATGCAAAGCCTAGCACCCGTCCATGTGGTGACCATGCTTGATCATCTTAACTTGGCTTTCGAGAGTGAGATTCTCCTTATGAAACAGAATACTACTATGGACTGCCAATTCTTTTAACATGTTACTTGTATACTTATCCAGTTAATTATGGTTATGTGTTATTGATTTTTGTACCTTTCATCTTGGTTGTACAACCTTGCTGCATTGCTGATTTTGACGCTTAATGTTTCAAATCCTCCATACACAACAAGCGGCTAAGGAAAAAACATCTTTTGGTAACCCATGAAGCGCTGTCTTTTTCACAATATATATAGTGGCCATTCCTGTTTGACCTACTCCCTTTCATTGAAAGGAGAAGAACCCCCTGTGTGATTGCTTACATTGGAACACATTAAATTTTTATTCTGATCTTGATCTTGATGATTACATCGACTTGGGCCTTGTCCTGGCATGAATGTCGACAACATACTCTACAACTAACTTTTCCAATGACTGCAAGCAAGCTGTCACATTTCTTCCATTTCATTGTTGGTTAATGTTTTGTGCGTTTGTTGTTTGAAAAAGGTGCTTGAACTGAAGATACGCATTTTTTGTATTGTCTAATAAAAATCTGCATTCTTTTAAACCTTTTGTGTGCTTTGATCTTCATTCAGAATGTTAGTCTTCTTTTTTTGTTTTTTGGTTGTGTTTTTTGGTTTGCGTTGTGTGGACATAGCTGAAATTAGAGACAAATATTTTCAGATACGTTATTTTGTTGTTGAGAATGTTGTTCATGAATAGCTGTGTGACACACATACATTTGTATGTGGATTTGTTGGGAATGCATATGCTATGGATGACTTTATCAAGCTAAGCTGGTTTGTCACTTGTGTATTATTGAGGTGAAATGCTTTCCAATGACTATTTAATTCCGTTAGTTTAATGATCATTGTTTTTATTACTGGAGAAACCCTCAAAGAGCCATACATGTTTTTGTACATTTATTACTCACAGTTGCTTTTCATTTTGGCTTTGTAGATCAGTTTTTCAATGTTGTTGCGTGCATTGCCTTAATACATGAGATACTATATCATTACTGTTGTTAGTATTAATGTTGTTATTTGTTGTTTTATTTTAGCTAGGTCATCATTATTGCCTCTATTATCAATGATGTTGATGTTATATTGTAACACATTTTTCATGCTCGCCATGCTTTGTTTGCTGCATTCCAAATTGTGATTGTGTGTAGAACTTGCAATGTAGGTATGGTCTAAATACCTACCAGGTAATGGTGATGTGAAAATGTTCAGATTTTGTTGTTGTTAGCGCATTTCTACCTAACATATAGTTTACTGTAGTTATCATCATTACTGTAATATTTACACCAATGTTGCATGCATACTTTGATATAATTATTGTTAAAATGAGTTCTTTTTGTGACAGATGAATGTGTAAATGACATTATTATTAACACTTAAGCAGATGTAAAATGCATTGAGAAATTTGGAGTTCCTGCACTGGTCACCTAGAAATAGGAATTCAGATGCATCTGGCTTTTCACATTTCCTGTTATTTCTTTCGTAAACAAACAGCAGCAGATATCAGCTGGTTAGGATTTCTCTTGGTAGGTAATTTGAAATTGCGGAATAATCTCAACATCAGTGTGCCTGTTGCTTGAAGCCTTTTGAGCCTGCTGAACTGTGTGCTCTATGTGTCTGCAACCCAGGGATTTTGAGTCTGAACATCCCCTTTTGGTTTCAGTAAAATCCTAGGAAAATAGTTCCTGTCCCTAATAAGCCTTATGGTTTCTGTGGACATTAAGCACCATGTTTACTAGGAAAATAGCACAAGGGAAGTCACCCATTGATCCTGCATCCAAAACAGCAGCAAAACTGTGGCTGTTCGATTTAGTTGGTGATGAATGATCAATAAGCAGATACTGAATGCATGGTCCAGATGACAGAAAATTGGACAGTAATTTTGATTTAAATGGTACTCGAGTACTAAAATACGTCTTTCTTCTTTGCTCAGAATGTGGATTTAGCTTCTGTTTGATGTTTATATGTCTTGAGGTGAGAAAAAAATGGAACACTTTGAGGGTATTTTTTTATCTGTTGAGGGATATTGTCAACACCTGTTCATTTTACAGTTGTAACCCTCATTCCATTGCCATTGTACAGAACTTGAACAGGTTGTTGAGTTATGGTCTTTCAGTTTTACCAGCATGCTGCACTTTCCCCCCCATTTCTTTTATATGTTTGTGTACATTTTGTTTGAATTTTCCCCATGTTTTCCATCGCTGTAGATTTCAGGTTTATGACCATCTTTTTTTCTGAAAATTTGAACAGTGGTTTTTATTTCAACTAAACATGTTGTGAGAACTTTGCTTGTGTTTTTTCAGAATTGACATTGTTGCTTTTCAGCTGTTGCCCAGATTTCCTTTAACCAGCTTTTGTTATCATTGCTGTGACTGGCGGCCACCTTGCTGAGCCAGCCTGTCCCATACAGTGACCCAGTTCTTCTTGTGCAGACCACCACCACCCCTTCCCCCCATAGCATTGGCTTGGATTGTGAGTGAAAAAAACCCCAGCAGATTACCATACTGGTTTTTGCCTATGTAAACATATTCTTTATTTTCATGATTATGTAAAGTTCTTTATACTTTGAATGTTTTTCTTGATCCAGTGTATTTGATAGGCAGAACACTGTATATGTTTTTATCCTCTTATCATGTATTTATTATGATGTGTAATCAGTCAGTTTTATCAAGATATTATAATTATTATTATGCTCAATGGATGATTTCGAGGAGATGCCTCTGACCCACCAGCTGAAGTTTTCTTGATAAGGGAGTAACACTGTCCAGAAGTGGGTTAATACATCCAGTTCAAGAACACAGATTTGTTCATCCCACAAGGGACAATGTTTTGTTTGAGGAGGCTGTAGATCAGTCAAAATGTATAATAATAATGAAATATGTGTAAAGCATGAACTTAAACTAGAATATAAACTAGAGCTTGGGGCTGTGTATGAAAAACATGTGTTACACGGAAGTTTAGACACCAGAAGTGGAAAATGACAGCAGTGATTACAAGCTGTTGAGAGCACATAAAGCCAGACAGCTATACCTGCCTTATACCCACACACATGCTCACATGCATGCACTTACACCACAACACTAAACTGACATAAGTTCCAGGAGGTGGAGGGAATAGAGAGTTTGCTAGCAGTACTAGATAAAAAAGATATGATATATACATATAATACATGTTTATACAAGACAAAGTACATGAAAACAGTCACAGAAATAATGGCAGCTTGCATGCTTCAATTTAGCACAATACACATTTAACTAGGTTGTGAAAATAAGAATGGTGTCAAATCCATAACAGCATGTGCTCAGCAGGAAGATAACCTGGATATATTGAACAGGGCCCAGTGGCACAGCTGTAGGCACACCATCATGTGGCTGGGTGAACATGGTAGTATCAAGCAGAACAGACACAGCTACAATCGGGTTGCATGGTCACAACAAAACTTGAGAGAGACACTTGGAGCAGAGGCAGACCTTACCAAAGGCATCCTACACACAGATGGGCTCCAGCAGTGTTACTTTCATCCAACAATCAGAAATGCTTGGGAATGGTGGTATGCATAAAGGGACACATGACCAAATTGTTACATTTGCCTGCTGCCATATATGGCCTTTAATTGGAAGTTTTTCTGTAGGGGACTTTACTTGGGAGACACTGATGTTGATTGCTTTTATATAGCATTATTGTCTGCTCTCAGTCAGACTAACTGCAGTCTTGACACAACCAAATCCGGCTTGTATCTATCATCTTTATCTCAGCTTCACTGTGACCACAGTGACTATTTGTTGGCAAAAGTCCCCAAACTGCCTTGCGCAGAAGCAGCTGAAAATCCAGAGTTTATGAACCCATGCAAGACTGTGGTCTTGGTGAAGATAACATTCCAAAGTCCAAGCCATTGATGATAATTATGAGGTACAAACTCTCATCTCTTATAACGGTACAACTTTGCTTGACTTTTGCAAACCTATGAACTATCCTGCTGCATGCGGTAATAACACAAAAACTCTGTCCTCTTATACAAGTACTGTCAACAAAGATCATCTTCCATCATGGTCCTGTAACTGGGTGGTCAGCTTTTCTCCATCTGTCATGCCTCTCTCTACCCCTCATTTGTATCACTGACTGTTCCCCCAAGCCTCCCAGTATATATCCATCTGATTCAAGTCTCTTGCATTTTTAAGAGCATTGTTGTTTTACTGTTCTTCATATTCATGAGACACCTGTAGTCTGTATATTGTGGTATTAATTTATGCTTGTACTTGTAATGTTCATACATGTTACTGTTTGATTTTTTACATATATAGTTTTTTTGTATTGATGATTGTGATGTAAAATTGGTTTGGTTTGTAAAGGGCTCATGGCCTAATTGAATATGATGCTAGAGAGGTGTTGCGTATTATAATGTAACATTATGACACTTTTCCTGCCCTAGTTTACAATGTTAATGAGGGAATATGAAAGATTAAAGAATATTACTTACTTCCAATAAGTAATTTCTGTTCATTGTTTGATTGAGTGAGTTGATTGTTTAATTAACACACAAGGGCTTGAAAGACATCATGCAAACAACAAAGACTAAGAGTTGTTTTACTCCACCAGTTACACACTTGTTTGCTTGCTCAGTATTTATCAGTTTTTGTATTTAATTACCTATTTATCTGCTGTAACCCCAGCGTTAGCTTATTCAGTATTTGTAAGTTTTTATATTTAATTACCTGGTTACCTGTAATAACCAGTGTTATGTTCATATTCCAGAATGACCATTTATCTACAAGTGTTCAAAATTGCACCAGACATATCAGTAATTTTGTTAACTGACCTGTCAATAATTGTCCAAGATGATAACATGCCTCAGTAGTATTTTCCCACATAAGAAATAATGCAAAGTAGTCTAAAACTACCAAATAAGACGACAAATGAACAGAAAGGAAAAAGCAACACATTGTGAGTTTGTACTGCGAATCATCATGGGCACTAAATTTCCCTAGCAGTGGGTCACAGTTAATCAGTCACTTTTCATTGCCTGAAATTCAGGCCCATTTTATTTATGTGTCAGTCAGGACCTTGGACTTTCTCCCACTTGCTCACACAGATTTTTATTTCTTTTTTTATCACATAAGGATGGCATGACGTAACGGTGAAATAGGAGAGAGTGGAGTTAGTCCAGATTTTGCCCGGGAGCTTCTTCAGATACAGGATCCAAACACATGAAAGGTTAAAAAGAATGCTTATTTAAAGACAATACTCAGTGTGTGAATTTTCAAGGTAAGTTCCTTTTTAAAGCAACAAAACAACAAATGGTGAAAAATGAAATGCAGGCTTCTTTTCCACTTTGGGTTGTAGTGTGTTGATGTCCATTATTTGGAAGAATGTTAAGGTACCGTAAAACTAAGTTTTGTTACAACAGGTTTAGTGGCTCAGAAGACATTGTCTGAACAAACATTTACAGAAGTTATGAACAACAACAGAGTCCTGCTACTGAAATATACACTGGACAGATCTTTTGATTTGTAATGTTTCGTTTCACTCTCCTTAATCAGTTTGCTGTCACCAAATGTTTGTTATTAGTGTACAGTAATAATTATGAAGTGTCACTTAAGGGAAAATAAATATGTGAAAAATGAAAGCATGTGTTTGTGTTTGTACCATATATATGTTGTTGTTGTTTTTTGTTTTGTTTTCTCAGGATTTTATGATAAGTCTAGAGGTCTTTGGCTTTGTCTCAAGCTCAGTACTGGAAGCAGCCACATGCTTTCCACTGACTTTCTGAAAAGTTACCCAACCAGACCAAACATTATAACCAGACCAAACATTATATATGCAAGTGTTCTCACAGATTCAGTAAGTTTACAACAATGAAGTGGAATGGGAACTCCAAACTGGCACGCGACAAAATTCAACATCCACCTTTCTAAGTTTTGATGTCCTGGGAGGCAAAGCAACCATCACAAATGGCTCATATTTTGGAAGATCTGAAGTGGTGAGAAACTACTAAGCTATCATCAAGACACAATCAAGAGACAAAAATTCAGTCAGACATGTTTGTCCATCACATATACATTTAATTTCAACAGATGGTTATGGGAATCTTTGCAAATAGCATGCATGGTTTCTTGTAGGATGGAGAAATAATGTGGCATCCCATTTTCTTCTTCTCTTTTGGGGCATGGTGGTATGATGTATTCAACTTGGTTGAGAGGAAGTACATAGGAAATGAGAGACAAATGTTACAAGTTTTGTGGACTACATGCTTATCTGCACTGCAGCCAAAGCAACATTCTAGTGAGATGTCTGCTTGTGAAAGCCAGTCTTTTTTATCCTCTCGCCATTATCACACCATGTATCTGTGTTCCAAAATGTTCAGCTGGAGCTCCCATTTCAACAGATCCCATTGCAGTAGCTGTAACAAAGTAGCACTAGAAGCTATGTGAAAAAGCACAAATCATGTTATAATTTGGTTTGGTGGTTGAGATAAAGACATCTCTAGCCCCAGTTGGTTCTTGCAGTATTGTAGTGGACTTGCCACAATTTTCGTTTGAACACAAAACGAGTATGACTGATGTTGCATTTTTTTCTTTTGTTTTCCTCTTTAAAATGCGAATGATACTTGATGGGTATTCTTATTCTTATTTGCTACATATGCTTATTCATGATTTCTGAAGTATGATACTTAGCAGATTTTTTCTTCTTCTTCTTTCATTTGGGCACTGGCACCTGAGCTTTTATTTCAGATTTACCAGAGCATAGTACAAATTTATTTGTAGGAGAAAACCAATGTTTTTCTGCAGCCATGTCACCCTTCCATTTATTCACACACACATGCACGCACGTGTGCAACCACTACACAGTGTGTGTGTGTGTGTGTGTGTGTGTGTGTGTGTGTGTGTGTGTGATACACAATTATATAGCATAGGCCTACTATGTAGAGGAGACGTAGTAAGGCCATTTATATTATTTATTTTAACCAATCAGTCTTACTATATCAGTGGAACGTTGAAAAGGTTCGCTGTGAAAAAATGATTAATCTAAAATGTGTGTGCATGCGTGCGTACATGAGTGCACATGCCTCAGTAGTAGTTGTCAAACAACTGACAATATTGACCACACAATTGGTGAAAAAAACACAAATTACAACAAACAATAAAGTTTGTTTGAAATCTTGTCACACACATCTGAGTTGCCTGCTGCAGCCCATTTGCTACTGTGCTTAACTTATGGAAGCCTGTAGAGCTACATACATGATTCTGGTCACCAACGCAAGAATTAGTAACAATGCGCTGATCAGCAGATTCTTTCAAACTTATTTAAAGACATTAAACAAAGCCTATCTCACCCTGTAACAGATTTGGGTAACAGATTGCAGTCAAAACACGTTTACATAGCAAAATTTGGTTTGCGGCCATTGTATATTTGTTCAAAAGATCTTCATTCTAACAATTCATTCACACTGCCCAAAACAAAACCAACAAAAACTTTCCTGTTTTTGGCAATGTCATGATGCCATCTGGAGGTACCAGAATGGCATGAGATGTACTGCTTTACATCAATACCAAGCCCTATAGTGTGGCAGTATCTGTTTCATATGACTTGAAATGCTGTTGCACTCCATGCGCACCTTTGCTGGGCTGTGTGGGGATGGACAATGCAAGAACTAACTCAAACTTGTGATATAACTACGAATGAATACATATATCTATTTTAGATGGGGGTGGGGGGGGGGGGGGGGGGGGGGGGAAGAGGAGAGAGAGATAGAGATCTATTTGCTGAGATCTAATCCTCTTGAAGAACTGAATTGTGATTGTTTTGTAAAGTATGCTAAGATTTAAAAAAGAAAAAAGATGAAGAAGCACACATGATTCTCCTGTTATTATCAATTGATGCACAAATCACATCACAAACACTCAAAAGAATTGCATTTTTCTAAGGTTTATGTTCAGCGTGGGAATTTGTTGTAAAGTTCATTGTTTGTTATTCAGTTTTTACTCAACATGACCCGAGGAGATGTCTTTGTTTTGACGAGGTGTAATATATCCACTCAGCAAAAATTGACAAAGCAGTTTGATAAGATTGACGTTACTCAACTCCATCTATAAGACTGAATCCTCAGATCTCGTTCATAACCTAACTGACATATACCAAGAAGAAAAATCGCCCCAACAGCGCGCTGGATCGGAACACAGCACAGCTCAGCATCGGCATCTGGTTCAGAACACAGAAAAAAACAGGCAAAAGATTTCCTATCCTTCTATCGCAACTTCTAAATACTCTTAAACAGTGATAGTTCATCATATCATGCATGAGATATTTAATAACATAGTGACAATAACAACAATGCACCAAGTGATTGTGTTCTCCTGTCGGTTTTGAAGAAAGTACTATTTTGTCAGCAAAAGGCTGAATTCAAAAATGAAAATGTTGATTATGAGTTGTACAAGAAACCAGATGTCATGAAATTTACACCACAGGACACAGGAAAGCTTCCCTGTTTCAACCATGATGATCTGTTAAATGTGCAATACCTACATTTGACGTAAATCAGTGTAGTTTACGCGAATCAGTGTTTGCTCCTGCCTGCTCCAGCTGGGCCTCACTGTAACGGCAGCTCCGGCTGAACATTTTCAAATGCGGATACACGGTGTGATTATGTGCTGGTGGTCATGCCTCTCAAGTAGTGAAACATGTCTGACATATTAATGGTCCTCACCAGGATCTGATTTTTTATTACCCTTCTGCTCTGGTTTTGGGTGAACAAAATTCTGAAATGGCTCTGGGAAGGACAGATGCACCCAATAAGCTGTTCATGAAGGGGGTAGGCTTTTCTTATCTTTAGTTTTTTGCTTTGTTTTTCTTGATCTTACTCTTGGTCTTCCAGACCTAAACGCACACACACACACACACACACATGAAACTGAACAGTCTGCTAACATTGTGAAACCAGGTAAACATGCAAAATGTTAAACAGAATACTTACTTCAGTTAGACAACACAAAACATGTACAAATTTTCAGTGAAAACATCTTCCTCAAGAAACAGACAGATAATACACTAACAAATGATGATATGAATTAAGTTTGATCTATTTAACTTGCAGTTTGTGAAGATGTTTGTGGTAGAATACAGGCATGAGGCTGACATGTATATGAAATGGGTTAGTTAGTAACTGGATTTTAATGTCAACCATACAGGGTCATCTCAGGACAGTCAAACTCAGGTAATAAGCAAATGAACATTTCAAAACTTTCATATTTATAAACCTCTCTGTCAAATCAATCCACAAAACCAATCACTTCGCAAACATAAAACAAAACATACACAACCATCAGACACAAATTTTCAAAGTTAGTCCTTTCAATATTACCCCTGTTAAAAGAGCACATAAGGCTAGGACATGCTGGTATTGTTGACCATTCTGTCTAATTTATCAACAAAAGATTAAAGAAAACTATAAAAAGGAATGGACAGACACAATACAAAATTAAAAAATGTTACATAAATGCAAATGGCAAATACCAGTGCCATATGGCAGCAAGCTGCACATACCACCTACCAACTAACATCTCCTAGCTGCTCAAAAAGAGCCATAGAAAAAAGCCTAACATTTAATGAAAGATATTTGAGAGTTTTCTGGAGAAAAAAAAAACCCTCAGCAGAATGGACCATTAGCAAAAAAAAATGACAAGACAGAAAGAGCAAGAAAAAAACAAGAGAGGAGAGAGGAAAGGGAAATCAAATAACAGCCCTGAGATTCCAGACAGGAGGGTGACATCAGACATCCCAGGCCTCCCTTCGGGGTAAAACTATAAAGTAAGAAAAAACAAGAAATGACATGTCATATATGTATTATTTTCTTGGACATCATATCTTTGATATTTTCCTAAATTAACCTTGAAAACGTCAGAGAATTTTGTAAAGTGCAGTGAGTTTGTGTAGATCTGAGAACAGTGCTATGTAAAAGTTATTCATTATTATTTATTATTACTGTTATTTTAACAACAATAAAAACCAAAACGCCATGAATCTGACAAGGGCACAGAAAGAAAGAAACAAAAATGGACTGTGCATGATATGGAGGGTAAAAAAATAAAAAAGGGAAACAAGAGATGGAGAAAATAAACAAAAGCCAAACCGTTGGCAATGGCACTGGAGCTTCATCCTTAGAGATTTGGACTGGAGTTGATTACCCTGTGGGCACCATAACAGCCATTTTTTCGTGTTTGGGTGTTTGAAACAAAAATGACAAAACCGCACTGAGTAAGCCCACTGATGCTGAGCCAAAGCTTGTGATACCAGCCTGTGAGACAAAATATGTGCTAAAAATAGCAATAAACTGCATCTCTGTTTGGCTGAGGTCAGTGGCCTCATGGCACCTGTGGATGGGTCTATTTTCTTAGTTACTGAACTAAAGTTGATGACAACCCCTCTTTCACTACACTTCATGTCCAAGTGTCTGCAACTGCCACCTCAACAAGTTCAGCTGTAGTCTATGTAGTGTTAGCTGGTTCTTTCACAGAAATGTTCATGATACATTTCTACCTGTTAGGTCCATTTTCTAAGGCCATGATATATATATATGCTCTGATGACAACAGAAAGTGACAGCTCCGGGTAAACTTTATTCCACTGTGCAAAGGACACCAGTTTTATGAAAATGTTTCATCTTGCCTCCAATTGTTAAAAAAAAGTTTTTAGTGAAGACATCTGAGCAGTACAGCAAGAGACACCAACTGCTTTTTTGTGTGGAAGCATGTGTGCATGTACAAATTATCTTGACAAAACTATGTCATATCCATAAAAAAATTAAAACAAAACTGACTGCCAGTGTTCACAAAGCAGATTAAAACACACCAAATATTAAGAATGAATGTCTGTGAAAGGTACACAGGCCAGCATTCACTATTAAACCTTTCCTGCTTTGATCATCACTCACTGAATTGGACCAGCAACTGATCTGTCCACTGTACTATGGCAGAAAGCTGGCACTCATTTGATAACTGTGAGGTACTATGGCTTTGTCTACTTAAAACAATAGAAAAAATCTTGCCAGAGAAAGAGAGAAAGGTTTATCCAGGCTATAAATGTGTATTTTAAATTGTATCAAAATGTCTGATTTCTAAATGCCAAATGTTTTGCACCAAGATCTGGGTTAGCACTCTTCTTGAAAACTTCAAATATGTCTTGAAATCCTCACCCAAGACCAAATGATGCTGATGCTGCCACAATACCACAGCATGGACTTTGGCCAGCATGGGATATTGTTATGACCAACAAAACAAAACAAATTGAGCAATGCTTAAAATTATAGATAAACAAAAATACACTCTCCAAGTGCAAAATGCTCTGTCAACATGCATTAAAAAGATGCTGATTTTATCCCAAGAAAGTCACAAGGGCAAGATATAAGTAATCAAGTCACAGATAATGTCTTATATAGAATACTTAATACCTTATTAAACAGCCTCCAACGGATTGTCACTTTTCAGGTTTTTGACAATTTTCCCCATAAATATACATTTATTTAATTAATCAATATGCACTTTCTTAAATCATCATTTGCATGGTCATACCAATATATGTAATGGCTAATGCTTATACAAAGTTTAAGTACAACCCTCCATGGTCAAACATATATATTCTGTCTCATGTGTTTCCATGCTACGATGACAGAATATGAACACACAATTGCTGAGAAAAAGAAAAAGGAAGAATAACTTGTCTAAATTTCTGATCGTTATGTAAACTTGGAATCTGAGCAAGGTCACACACTATTATGTAAGTGTAAAGCTCAATGAAGATTATCATAAAAAGTTTAAAGGTAATTATTTACAGTCTCCACAAAAACAACAACAACAAAAACCTCAATTTTTGCAGAGTCCAGCTATGCATTATAATTTATATTCTCTTGTCATGCCAGTCACAAAACGTATTTAAATAGCATGTATGTTGCACAGCAATGATGAACATTTTGAAATTGATCAGATAACTTGCAGCTGTAACTTTTTGACGCTCAAAAAAATGTACCTCTCATGGAGTTTACGTTCCTTGCATTTACACTCATGCTAGATGAGAGTTAATGAAGGTGACTCAAGTCTTTGTTGTTGTACTTGTGTTCTGTATTTTGAGCTTTGTGTGTTGATTCTGCATGATTGATTCTGGGCCTTGTTCCATTTCAGATTTCTGAAACTTGATCTTGTGAATTAAAATTACATAAATTTCCAAAGCTGGTAAAAATCTTCCAGAAAGTTATTATGCTAAGTATGAAAGCTCACCATTAATATAATAACTGAGAGAAAAAACAAAAACAAAAACAAAACGAGCTTTTGCTACAGCCAAAAGAATGCTTATCATTCTTCAGACAGATTCACATGATTTGTCATTTAAGTCAAAATCAACAGATCACAGTCAATTATAAGCTACTTCACAACTGTCCCGAAGGACCACATAGTGTCATCAATCAAATCTCAATGCAAACATACACCCACAAAAAAACATTGCTGCCTTGGATCCGCTTAAAATCCTTTTATATTACATATCACATACTGGCATGTATTAGTATTATCCATCATAAATGCCTGCTTTAAATATGACATAAACCACCGGTTGTATTTTTTACTTTCAATGACAGCAGATGCATGGTCCTGATGTTGAACACTTCTGACTATTTAGTATTATCCTGATTATGATTGTTATTGACATTAAAAACTGTGGAACCCTGATGACAGACCACTCTGATGAGACCACCTGTGTCATGGTAAAATATTTTCATGTAAGCAATAATACAGGTGATTTCTATAGTATCCATTAACACACAAGGTGGGAGCCCAGACCATTTTACACTAACATAACCCAACACACACAAACCTACAGGGTGGAGGATATACATTTGGGGGTTGGGGGGTGGGATATATATATGACTGTAAAAAAGATGGACAGTTCAGAAATAGTTACTGAGCAGCTGAATCCTGAGGGCAGTTTCGTGAAAGAGGAAGAGGTAAAAGTTATGGAATGCTTAAGGCAAAATGTTCCAAACAGGTGGGCCAGTGTTACAAAATGATCTTTCACCAAATGTTTTTGTGTTTACATGAGGGGTGACGAAGGATCAGGCAGTGGATACAAATTATAATTGTCTGTCTGGAGTGCAAGGTTGAAGGGGATATGACAGATACACTAGAGGGGACATGTCAGAGATGCAACTGAAGCAAACAGTTTAAATTTTGCATTGAATGCAATGAATAACTTGCAGCCAGTGCAGTTTTAAGAACAGGATAGATTGGTCAGATTTCTTAGCCTTGCTCCTGCATTCTGAACTTTTCGAAGTTTGTCTAGCAAGTACTGATGGCAAACTGAGCATACAGAGTTACAGTCTAACCAAGAAAGGACAGGAGAACAAACAACAGTCTGGATTGCTTGAGTGGTGAGGTGTCATATGGAACCAATATGCCTAATTTGTATGTATGCAGCTTTGCATGTATCATTTATGGGTTGTGACCTACTGAGAGTTGAATCAAGGGTAACACCTAGGTTTTACCAGACAGAGATGGGACACTGACATCTCTGATGTGAATGACAGATGGCGAAGGCCCATCAAATGAAACCAGAAATGTCAAATGAGTGTAGAAGCCTAGTAAGGAGAATTTGGTCATCTATTATACTAAACGACACTGAGAAATCCAATAGTGTTAGAATGTAAATCTCACTGTCCATATCTATTAGAAAGTTTTTAATGATCTTGAGCTAGACAGTTTCATTGCTGTGGTTGGACCTGTGAGCCGACTGCCGAGGACTGAAAAGGTTGTTGTAGCTCAGGTGATCATTTAGTTAATACAGAACAATTCTTTCTAAGACTTTTGACAAGAAAGACAAGTTGGACACAGGGTGGTAGTTTTTTAGTCATCAGGGGCAAGGAATGGCTTTTTCAAAAGTGGTTTAATGAGAGCAGACTTGTAGACCAACAGGAAAACATCAGAGACCAAAGAATTACTGAATGCAGCTGTAATGAATGCTAACAAAGTGTTATGGTATTCTACTAACAGAGGGGTGAACCCCAGACCAAACCTATTCCCCCTTTAACTGTTTAAGACCACTTTTGCTGGATTGTTTTGGAGGGTGGGTCTTAAAAGAGGGGTTCCACTGTTACAGCAGTAGTGGTTGTAATAACAATAGCAGCAGTAGTCAGCAACACAAAATTAGTCAATAACATGGTCAACTTAAAACAAACAACCACCACTCACACAGAAAACATAGTTTTTCCATCTAGTCTACAAAATGGTGCTTTACAAGTTGCAAAGCTGAACACATCTTCCATTCACTTCAGAAACTGCACTGAAAGTTGTGTTTATGATTCTGAAGCTCTACTTTGTGTGCCAGTGACCTCTCAAATAATGGAAATAAACCCCTGAAGACCTTTGCTGAGAATCTGGGAAATGAACTACGGTGTTTATTTATCTTTGTTTGCAGACACATGCACACCCACACATAAACTCAAGCACATACAAAGACAAATTTACAACTATACTGATCATGCAGCAAAGATCATCTAACCACAAAATAGCTTCACTTTAAACACCCAAACCAGTCATAAATGTTACAGGATTTCAAAACAATACAAATATGATACATCTCAAACAAGTTTTGCTGTACAAGTAGCTGTACTATAGCCTCCAGTATGTTCAGGCACATCTGAAATGGGGTGGGGTGGCAGGGGTTTGGGAGTAGTGGGACTTAAACTGGTCTCACTTAGACCTTTTTTCTTTTCTTTTTCCCTTTTCTCAGGCACTGTAGCCAATATCATAAAGTTTTCATCTCCTTTCATCATACTAGGCCAAAGAATTCACACTGCTATTCAATGGCAACATAAACTACACTCTTCACTTTACAGTAAACAAGGCATCAAAATGTAATAGCATGACTCCAGAATGTAGCAATGCAAATCAGTCATCAGATATAACCTGTACATAGTTAGTTGGATTTTAATGTCCCATCAACCACACATGGTCACCCCAAGATGAATATACATTTAAAAACCTGTGCCAGTTCAAAAACACAAGTCACCAAACAACATCAACAACAACAAAAAGAGCAAATCTGACAAACTTCTGTAGCAATTGCACCAACATTGAGGATTAATCATGCTGGGTATCTGGACTTCTTCAAGAAGCTTTACTCATGGAATATTGCCCACAGTCCCTACCTGCAGGGTCTGTTCAGACAAATTCTGTTGCAACAAAAAGCATACATAGAGAGCAAACACTCTGGCACTGACTGGCATTTAATTTCCCAGGAACAATCAGGTCACTGCTCTGCTGGGCAGTTTTATGGCACAACGGAGCCCTCCTTAGTCTTAGACTCTCTTCAGGTATGATACAGTGGATGGAGACTCTGGTTGACCTTTCAACCACTAACAGCATTTTTTTTTTTCAGTGCTGAGGAAGAATGGTGGACAAGTGCAACCCATTCCATCTTTTCATGGTATTTGGGTATTTGCCCTTGGTAATCATTTATTTAAAGTTTGATGTGAAAAGCCTGTTCAGTACAGTATGGCACAATGGGGTGTGCTTTTACTCATGGTTCTCTGAGCATGCACTGTACCCACAGCCCTAAACACTTGTGTGTTTTGATCTAAAAATGTGCAATAACAATCTGGGTGTTTTGATCTGTAACTGTGGAATAACAGTCTGTGTTTTATCTGAAAGTGTGCAATAACAGTCTGGGTGTTTTTATCTAAAGTATGGAATAACAGTCTGGGTGTTTTGATCTAAAGTGTGGAGTAACAGTCTGGGTGTTTTTATCTGAAGTGTGGAATAACAGTCTGGGTGTTTTTATCTGAAGTGTGGAATAACAATCTGGGTGTTTTGATCTGTAACTGTGAAATAACAGTCTGTGTGTTTTATCTGAAAGTGTGCAATAACAGTCTGGGTGTTTTGATCTAAAGTGTGCAATAACAGTCTGGGTGTTTTTATCTGAAAGTGTGCAATAACAGTCTGGGTGTTTTGATCTAAAGTGTGCAATAACAGTCTGGGTGTTTTTATCTGAAAGTGTGCAATAACAGTCTGGGTGTTTTTATCTGAAAGTGTGCAATAACAGTCTGGGTGTTTTGATCTGGAAGTGTGGAATAACAGTCTAGGTGATTTGATCTGGAAGTGTGGAGCAGTATGGGTGTTTTAATCTGGAAGTGTGGAGTAACAGTCTGGGCGCTTTGATCTAGAAGTGTGGAACAACAGTCTGAGTGTTTTGATCTGAGTTTTTGATAAAGTAACACTGCTACACTTGTGAACCATCCTACTGCTGGGTTATAATCACAAAGACATGGCACAACAGTGCAAGCATTGTTTTAAGATATATACAAAAGCATATCCAGTTTCTTTATTAATATGACTGACAGCTATTTCTCCACTGGGAATAATCCTGCTCTGTTTAGGCAGCTGAAGATTAGCAGGCTATGACAATAACCATATAAGGAACAGAAGTAAGATGTGTCATGACTATAGTGACAATGTTCTTTGCAATGTACTGCAGCCAATTCAAGCGTGTTGTGTGGTAATATGCTGGTCATAAAAACATCTCTCTGTACAACTGGGGAATCTCCAGATGGGGATGTCTGAGCAGGAAGCTGCTGATGGCCTGCATGTGCTGAGTTGACGCCAAGATCAGCTCACTGATGCGGAGCATCATCTCACCAAACCGACTCATTCCATTTGCATAGGTTTCTGAAAGTATAAAATGTTCCCAAATAATTAGATTTTCCTTTGGGAATAATAACTTCTGTTATGTGAAAGACTCATGAACACACCCCAAAGCTCTTCTAGCCCCCTGTAACAGTACAACCAACTCCTATAACTAATGACTTCAATCCAAACCTTAGAGATTAAAACTGCATCTATAGAACAAAACTTAGAGATTAAAACTGCATCTATAGAACAAAACTTAGAGATTAAAACTGCATCTATAGAACAAAACTTAGAGATTAAAACTGCATCTATAGAACAAAACATACACACCCTAAAAATGCAGGTAGGAATGTAGTAGGGCTATAACAATAACATCACACAAATCTGTACATGAAAATTACACATTCAAACAAGTATGTAAGTACATATACTTACAGAACACACATGGCTATCTTTTGGAAAAGGAGCAATTGAGTAATGTTAAGTTAGTTCTTGGATTGTAACATCCTGTTAAAGGGTAATGTTAAAACATGAAGCACCAAACCAAAGATATGAAGTGCCAAGATATTTAACAATATCTGGTTTGGTTGAAAACACTCAGTTTAGAATATACAGGATGGTCATTCTTAAGGTTTGAACCTCACTGTACAAATTATGCGAAAGATTGACCTAAGTGTCTACTTTCATGTCTGCACCTTCAGATTCTGAAAAGTTATAAGTGGAACCCTGCTTCAACAGGCCCCCAAAAGGTGGATGGTGACTAACAGAGGCACCTACTGCTTTCATAGACCTGAAAGAAGTGGAGGATGCGATCCTGGAGTTTTTCAACTGGGCCAACAGCCTCAACACCAGGACATTCTGGAAGAGAACAAAAAAATATGAACAAGTACATGCTTAATTGACTAAAGAATTAAAAACAGTATATGACTAGAAATGCTTCAGTAAAATGAAAGGCCATAAACTGACCTCAGACTCAGCTATTCATTAATCTTATTCCACCAAGTGTTACATAACACCAAGGTTGATTTATCCTTCCCACTTCAAACAATGGATTATACTGTATTTGCAGCTGAAAACAACGAAAACAAACTCAGCATAAACAAGAAATGAGCTACACTAAAAATATGCATAACAAAATGGCAAGAACATGGGATACATACAGAAATATAACCACAACCGTCAATGCTGATGTAGGGTCAACACTAAGCTACAGGACAGTTTCATCCGGGCAAGTATTTCTAAGCCACACATATTTCAGTCTGCAAAATCCTGGCTTGTTTTAGATGCAACAGCATCAGTAAAAGCTATCAAAGCACTTGTAGAAGTGCTGAAGACATAATCTGAGATGTTTACATGGTATCTGTACAGTATTCTAATTCTGAACAATACACAACTACTTGACTGTGTGCAGCTGCCAACCAAGCATTCCAAAGACCTTTTCACTGGCTACAACTTCACTTTCCACTCTTTTTCAATCACCATTTACACAAGCAGTTTGCAAAATCTGGCCTAAATGCTGTCCTTGACTTGGTTGGACAGCAGGCCTCATGCCAGTAAAAATTTAGCTGAAACAGGGGTGAAACCTACAAAGCATGTCTGCTGTCCACAGAATGTTTGTCTGGCAATTAACAAAGCAGATATGGTAGAAACAGTTAAATTTTCTTGAACCTCACTTGAAGAGAGCAGGTTAGAGTGTCATTCAAAAAGACTGATAACGCTTTGTTATACCAAATTTAGTCACAGCATGTGCTGTGGTTCAGGATATCTTCCAGATGAACAGTCATTCAAAATTTCAACCTCTGCTCTGAGCATGACTGAACAAACCTATCTAATTTTTTTGAAAGACATTTCAGCTATGATAATGTACCACCCAACCAAATCTGCTTGGAAAAGGATCAGCAGTTCAGAAGACATGAAAGAAACAGTTACATTATAATTCAACTCACTGTGGCCTTGAACTTGAAGATAGCAAACCAATATTTTTGCATGACGCTCCAGTTCCAGATGATACAACATCATACCAAGTTTGGTCACAAAAAGTTCTGCAGCTCAGAAGATACTCTCCAGATAAACCTTGATTGAAATTTTGAACCTTAGCCGTGATCCATATCTTGAACATGGCGTATGATGCTGCACCATCAAACAAAGTTTGTTGCAAAAGTGAAACAGAATGAGGCCCAGAGTGCTCATGCAGAATCAACAAACAAGGGAGTTAATTAGAGCTAGACATATATAACACAAGTACAACAACAAAGATCTTAGGGGGGCGGGGATAGCTCAGTGGTTAGAGCGCCGGACTCGTGATTGAAAGGTCGCGGGTTCGAATCCCTGCTGGAACGGCGGGAGAATTTTCTTCTCCAGGGTCGACTTTCTGTGCTGACTCTTATTTCGGTATCCGTTCCACCCCCCGTGTTACCGCAGTAGCACGTAAAAAATCCCGGTCATTCTGCCAAAAAGTGCAGGTGGCAGGTTACAGCTAAACACGCATACACCTTACGTATGTGGCTTTTATTGAACCGTGCTTCGGCATTGGTCACAACTTGTCCCTAATATGTCAAATGACATCTGAGGACATTAAGCATCAACTCATCATCATCATCATCAAAGATCTTAGTCACCTATGGTAACTCTCACCTGGCATGCGTCCTCTGGACAAGTTTATGAACCTTGTATTTACATGCATGCCAGGTGCATTAGGCAACTCAGGTCTTTGTTGCTTTGGCTTATGTTATGTATTTTGCATGCTAATTAACTCCCTTGTTTGTTGGTTTTGTTACAAAAGGATCAGCAGATCAGAAGACTGAAAGTCATATTTTGTACATCAGCCACCACTGTGACCTTCACACCGAAGACAGCAAACCAATTGTTTTAGCTGATCAGCTGGTTTTGTCTTGTCCCAATAAACAGCATTCTTTTGAACCTTTTATGTTTGCAATTGTTTTGCATAACACTCCAGCTCATGGTGATGCACTGCCATACCACGTTTGGTTACAAAAGGCTGAGCAGTTCAGAAGATATCATTCAAACCATTCCAGACACCCATGTACAGAGAAGCTGATTCCAGCCCCCCCCCCCCCCCCCCCCCCCCCCTACAAATTTCATTTTATTACTGGGGTTATAAAAATTGAGTAACATGTCTAAATTGAGACCTGCATTGAAAAGAAGAACACAGGAGAGAAGGGTGTACTCCATGTCTGTCATTTTCATGGTCTTGGCCATCATTCCTACATGTTTGAAGTGATCCTGCAGTGTGGAAAATTCAGGGGCACTTTCCAGGATTGCTTGCTCCTCTTGTTTGTTGAAGTTGAAGTAATTGTAGAATCCTGTCTCCATCTCATAGCTACGACTGTGGTTCAGAATAACAATGGGGTATATGGCATTCTGAACCAAAACCACTTGATCATCAAGGAGTAGCTGTCGGAAACCTGTACATGTATGTACAACATGTTATTCATGAGATATAAACATACATCAAATGAGAAAACTTTTATTAAATAAAATGAAACAGTGGAGATTGCAAGTAGAAAAAAAATTGTTGACCACAATACCTTCACTAATGAAACACAACTGCCTTAATTTAAATAGTGTTGTACAACTGTCAATTATTTATAACCAAAAATAATGAAGTATACCAATATAATTTATATAACAAAGTTGAAACTGAACAGTCATCTGTATATCTTACTGAAAGTCTCGACTTTCTTGTCTCAAATGATGCCACATGACCTCAGAAAACTGACTTAGTATTTCTGATATTAGGCAAATGGACAATGTCTGGTGGGTAGGTGTTGCTCTTCCTCAGTTAGCACAGACATAGGTTGACAGACATTGGTTAGTGCTGAACCTGAACCAAGTAGGTCATTACAGAAGAATGTGCTGAGCCTACAGCAGGGCTCCTCATTTTTCATGACTAGATGATAGAATCAACATACAAGAGAGTTAATTAGCACTCAAAATATGTAACACAAGTACAACAACAAAGACCTGAGTCGCCTACAATAACTCTTACCTGACATGCATGTAAATACAAGGTACATAAACTCCACCAGAGGTACATCCTAGAGGGCAGACACAACCTGTCTTGCAGTTTAAAAGGTATTTTCACCCTCTTCAAAACTTCTAAAGGGTACATGCACCCTTTGATATACACTCACCAAACATGAACATTTTAAGAAAATGCAACTTTCAGTTTCACCTTTATGACACTATCATAACCTTGAAATTAAATAAACGTCAGCAAAACTGGCATGAATTGTTATCCCTCCCTGACATCTCACGGTTGTCTGATCTTGAACCCTACACGGCAACATGACAGCAAAAGGTTCAGAAGATATAGGATGAATAAAAATATAGAGGACTCAAGTTAAACCATTGCTGTGAAGAATGGAATTTCCAAGCCTTCCATACAACACTCTGGCTTATAATTATGCACAACCATACCAAGTCTGGTTGCAAAAATGTTCAGCTGTTCAGTATATACGGAACAGTCACTTTTTCATAAATGAACCCTCACCGTGACCTTCAACTGGAAGACAGCAACCCATTTTGCACCCCTACCCCTGTAAGTGTCACAGTCTTCTAAATGTTGAAGTTAGCTCCTAAATGGTATGCTACTCTGGCTCATGATAATGTTACCACCATAAAGCTTAGTTACAATTTTATTTTATTTTTTAGCTGAACTCTGACCTAACTTTTTGTCTGATACTCCAGCTCATGATAATGCACCACCATTCAAAGTTTGGTTCCAAATTGTAAAATGGTTCAGATAATATCTGGATATGGAACAGTGGTTCCAAATTGTAAAATGGTTCAGATAATATCTGGATATGGAACAGTCAATTTTGAGGATTTGAACCCTTACTGTGACCAAAGTTTTCATATGCCACTCTGGCTTGTGGTTGTATATCATCATACACAGGTTGCACTGAAGCACTTGTTTCAAGAATTTGTTTCATTCTCTCTTCTTTCCTACATTTAGCTACTAGAAACAACTTCTCCACAACAGACCTGTGACTGCCACTGTTGTGGATGAGTTGGCTGAATTGGGTATGTTGCTACTTACAATTATCTCAGTGTCAACAGTGGCTACTATCATGTAATGCCTGACATATCTTGTTGTCTTTACTTAACATTGCTAATCAATAAAGCAATGGTAGTGCATACTTTATTTTAACTATAAAACAAACATACTAAACCAACGAAGACAGAAGGCAGCAAAAATACCTGGAACTTTTTTTGCAAAACGAAGAACACATTGTGCATGGAACTCAAAATGTTTCATTTGCCTCTTCCACATGGAGGGCAGGGATTGAAACACTGCTTCATCAAATGTGTTTGACTTGGCCCTCTCCTGAAACATGTTTTAGTTCAGTTGACATCATGAAGGGACAGGATCTATGCATTCAGGAAGGCCCACAAACACCCAATGCTATCTCTAACAAGTCTGCCAAGTGTAACCTCTGAAACAGTTCCAACAACTGACAGCAGCATTCTCTGGCCTCAACTTGTTTTTATTTAACAACACTCATTCTAAATTCTGGACATGATGTCAAGTTCTGTGACTGGAGCACCAATAGCCCACTTGGCCCCTGGGGGCAACAATCACAGAAATTGAAATAAAAATGTCAACCAGATCCATTTCAATTAGGGTGATTCAATTCTCTGAAATAAAAATGTCACCATGTCCATTTCAAACAGGGTGGTTCAATTCTTAACCTTCTTCTTCATGTCATCTGCATTCATAAAGTCAGAGATCAACGATGAACTGTATCAAGAGAAAACAGAATATATTTCAAACATAACTTACCTGCAGATGTTACTCCCCTACTGGAAAACCTACACTGGCTCCCTGTTGAGGCCGGTATCCACTACAAAATTGCCACACTAGCTTTCAGGCACTTTGAGAATTTTCTTCCTCCATACCTTTCAGAACTGCTTCACACCTACAAACCCTCTCAAACTCTTTGGTCCAGCAGTGAAAAAACACTGAAAGTCCCCAAAACTAACCTTAAATCTGCTGGAAACAGATCTTTCCTCTTTCAAGCAGCTAAAATTTGGAAACCTGAAAAACATGTTAAAGAATGCTTCTCTCTTGGTTTGTAAAGCACCTTTTCTGCACAGTTTGACTATTGAGTGGATGTGTTTATGCAGAGGCGATGGTGTTAATATGATTATTGATGTTCTGGACTGTGTAAATACTTTTTTGTGTAAAGCGCTTTGGGCTAAGTCATGTTATGGACATTGTACTATTGGGCAGTTCAGGCAGCATTGTTAACTCCCTTGATTTTTATGTTTATGTTTTTATTTGTTTAAATCATCGATACCCCACATGGGGCTAAAGGAATAAACATCCTTGAAATCAAAATTTCATCATGATGCATCGTTATTTATACTTCCTTCTCCACCACCAGCACCCCATCCCCACCACCCCACCCCAAAGAAATGTCCATTAAAACAGAAGCTTCCTACCTTAACAAGTCTGAAGAGCAGTTTGTATAATCAATTGCTTGGGGCTAACAAAATAAATCTATACAAAAAGCACTGGCTAATTTGACTCTGGGAGTGAGCACAAACCTGCCAACTGTTTTCAGCTACCTTTCATGCTACTAGCAGGCCAAAGTTAAATGTAATGTTTACTGATAATATAAACAGGCGCGTAATGTGGGGGATGGGGGCAGCATTATGCAGTGCACCTGCAAACCTTGCTTGTATTTTCATGACTGAATGCTAATTTTTTGTCACTTTCATTTTTCCCTTCTTTAAGTGGATGTGATACCATATGCCTTCATGAGTTGCCTGAACATGATAACATAAGCTAACAAAGACCTTAATATTGCCTTGCCCAGGTGAAATACTGTAACCCTAAAGGTTGCTACCCTTATCACAGGTATAGACTATTCCCACGAGCGAGGCAGGAGTTTGGTATGAGTATCGCCCCTTGCCAATGGGACGTCCCTGGCTGCCCTTCAACAGCGGCAAGTGCACGGTCATTTCACTCGGCGAACATTCATTTTTAGATTTAAAAAGTATGGTTGAAGAAAACTGGACAGCTAATCAGGCACACAAAGGCAGAACTTGTCCGTTGTAATATATCATACTTTATTTTCCCACAATGAAGAGCAGTTTCATCAGACGGGCTTCAAAAGGGAGAGAGAGAGAAGAAAAAAAGAAAGAAAAAAAAAGAGACAGAGAGAGAAAAGAGAACCTGAACTCGAAAACTTTATTTTACAAGAATTGTAGTTTAGGTTCAGTTGCAAACCTAACTACTAGTCCTTACTATGCTACTGATGAGTAAATATAAAATTAAAGGCATCATTTACAGAGGGAGAGAGAGAGAGAGAGAGAGAGAGAGAGAGAGAGAGAGAGGAAGAAGAAGAAGAAAACCCACAAAGAAGGAAAACGTAGAAGTAAACATAAATATAAATACTGATTAAAATGAGATATAATTATATATATAATATAAAAATATATAAAAAAGAGAGAGAGAGAATAAGAATAGACAAAAGTATAAAGACACAGGTCAACAGGCATATTCACACTACACGCACAGGTAAACAGTACTCACAATATACACACACAGAAACACGCGCAACTCATAATAGTTGTAGCAACAACCAAGTATTACACATAAATGCAGCACTGAAGACCCTGCTGCCTCACTGTAACTAATGATACAGTTTTATCAAATCAATTCACATCTCAAGTATAATCTATTAACTAAGACTACATTTAAAATCATATGTTTATTTATAAAATTAGCCTTACACACACACACACACACACACACACACACACACACACACACACACACACACACACACACATATACACACACACACACACACAATGTCAGACTCAAGTTATGAGTTTTTTTAATGTGATCCTAATCTGCTTGACTAGTGATTCCTTCGGAGACAGTGAGCACAGCTACTCAGAGTGGGAAATATTCAGCTTACAATAAGTGACAGAAATAATCACACATGACTGATAAATTAATTCATAAAGTTAATTCATCAACAGCCAACCTAACCTGCATTTTAGCAAATGGCATTGCCTATCAGTTTGTCTATATAAATTCTCATGAAGGATGAATATGTAGAACGTACAATGTCAGAGACCACTGCTACTCTACTAGATGAACCTTCAGTTCTTGTTTCATTTATTTTGTAATTATGTAATGTATGGCAATATTTTGCTGCTTCTGCATTTAATTTTGTGAGTTACAAGCCAGGGACTTGAACTGTTTACTCGAAATACAAGTACCCAGACACTGAAATGGTTTGCAATACATTTCTCATTATGACTGATCCAGTTAGCCATCTGAACAAAGTGAGTGGAAAAAGATTTTTTCTCATAACACTGAGCCAGAGAGAGGGAGAGAGAGAGAGAGGAGGGAGTTGAGGAGCCAGGGACTTGAACTGTTTACTAGAAATACAAGTACCCAGACACTGAAATGGTTTGCAATACATTTCTCATTATGACTGATCCAGTTAGCCATCTGAACAAAGTGAGTGGAAAAAGATTTTTTCTCATAACACTGAGCCAGAGAGAGGGAGAGAGAGAGAGGAGGGAGTTGAGGAGCCAGGGACTTGAACTGTTTACTAGAAATACAAGTACCCAGACACTGAAATGGTTTGCAATACATTTCTCATTATGACTGATCCAGTTAACCATCTGAATAAGGTGAGTGGAAAAAGATTTTTTCTCATAACACTGAGCCAGAGAGAGGGAGAGAGGAGGGAGTTGAGGAGGAAAGGGAGATTTGTACAATTTGCAATTTCTTCACCTTCACATTATTATAGACTTGTAAAGGTGTACATTAACACTTTGAATATATGGACTACTTATGATAAGTTTAAATCAGTTAGTAATATTAATAATAAAGATATAAAATGGGTGTGTAGAGTGATTTACATCACACACACACACACACACACACACACACACACACACACACACACACACACACTCACACACACACAGAGTTAAGTGATAAAGACAATGAACAGACTGAGGCAAGATGTTTAAAAATAGTTTTTGAGCAGGTGTTTTATGAGGACAGTTTTAAAAGAGGAAGCAAAATCAGCTGGTTCAAGTCAGTCTCTGTACTTGGTTATTTAACAAAACTGTTAATAAACGGTAATAAAAATCAAGTAGACATTTAATGATTTATTCACAGTTACTTGCCAGTTAGTGTTATTTTCCTCTCAGAACACAGAAGCACACATATGAATGTAACTGAAAATATGAACAAAATGTAAAACCACAACACTACATCAATCACTGTGTGAGCACTGCATTTTGTGAATTGCAATTATTTTTTTAAAGCACCATGCATGTATGCAGCTTGTGTGTGCATGCAGTTATGTGTGTTGTTTTGTTGTACTCTTAATCTGTGGCTGTATTTATCTGTACATTAATTTTTAAAGTAAGTAGAATGCACACATGTATACCAGTTGTGTGTATATATGTGTGTGGGAGGGGGGAGGGTGTGGGGTGGGTTGGTGAGGCGTTGTTATGTGTGTAAGCGAGAGGAAGATGTACAGGTGTGCGTGTGTCTTAATAGCTGTATTTTTAATCTGTGTCTAAACTGCTTGCATATTTTAGCAGAGTGTGTGTATGTGTACTGATATATATATATATATAGTGTGTGTGTGTGTGTGTGTGTGTGTGTGTGTAATCAGTAGTTAATGCACTAGGCCTACATTATTTGTTATAATTTATGTTTCTTTAATTTTGCTTGTGGCCATAATTTGAATTTCCTGTGTTTAGAGAGGACAAATGAATATTCCCCGAGTCCTAAAAAGCACTATATGTATAGATATAAATTGTAGATTGCTGCAATGTACACTGTTAATGTTATGATTCAGACCTCTTTAAGTTTAAAGAAATTTTGATAATTTCACAAGAAAAAATAAAAGAAAATTGAAGTGAAAAGCCAAAAGGTAAAACTCAGGCCACATTCTTTACACTAAGTTAGTAAGCAGCAGTGGCTGCAATATGAAAAGCTATATTCTGAACTACTCCTGGGTTTTTAGACAGAAAAAATAATTTATGTGTGCTTGTCAGTGGAAAGCAAATGTCATCAACACCACTGTCTCACTCAAACCTTAGATTTACAATTTGCCATATAAAGGCACAAACACACTCAAACACAGTTGGCATACATGTACCAACAGGAGACTTTGGTCAGGATTTACAAATTAAAAATTACAAAAATAAATTGAAGGCACACTGCTGACAGAGTTAGCACGAGGATTAGGCTGCCTGTCTGTAGCGTAGAAACAGTACTGATAGCACATAGGCTTGGCCGGTGATTTTGTTGCGAATCCTCTTTAAATATACACCCTCACCCTAGTTTTTAAAAGCATCAGGATACCAAAAGAATTCTGTCTGAAATAAAGTAAATAAAATAGTTTTAAAAAATAACGACAAAGCTGTGCAGATTATAGTGGCAAAAATGCTGTCACTTTTTTGACCAGTTTCGCTGAGCGGCGACCCCCTAACTTTCTGCTGTTTCTTGTCGGCAGTTAACCTGTTCAGTTTTACTTCACATCCCTCCATCTCCTTTCCTTTGTAGTTCAAACAGCACACACAGTATCCTTCCCCATGGTAGTTCTTTTTTAATACTGCGGTTGATCGAAACTATCTTTGTTCAGGCGACACCCAGTAGGCAGTGGATAGCAGACTACCACAGCCACCGGAATGTCCCAGTCAACAAACTTCCGCCTTACGCAGGGGCAGAGCGCTCTAAATTTTCCTCTCATGGGAATGGTCTATAGCATAATCATGGCAACAGCTAGACAGTAACTAGTGTATAGCACACTGACTTCAAAGAACATTTAAAGTATATTTTCCATGCCTATACATTAAAGCTTGTTTGCCAAGTCTCAGTGCAATTTGCCTCTTTTTTTTCTTCTTTTATTAAAAGCATTTTTCTGTCCTGATCACTCAAGATACATGTTCTCCAGCAAGCTGTCAACTATAATTTCAGACATTTGTTTCTTAACAAGACTAGGAATCAAACCATTACAGGCTAACTTTCTACAAAGCAGTCGGAGAGTCATATATATATATACAATTAAGGAAGCAGTTGTTCTGCAGTTGTACATGTAGGAGTCCTCAGGATACTAACAAGAGGGTAGTTGTGTCTGTCAAGCCTGCGATTTATCACCAAGCATGTATGGGCCAACTCTATGTGGGAAAGTTGCAGATTTCAGAACATACCACTACCCAAAAGCTGAGCCAGCGTTCTACTGGCAGGCTGAAGAGCCAGCGTTCTACTGGCAGGCTGAAGAATTCATGCATATGTCAATAAGATGCAGGCTTAATGACTTACAACTAAGCACATGTGTGCCAACTCTTTGCCCGCAAGTTGTAGACTTGAGGTCATTAACTGTTCTTCAAACTCTTCGTCTTGTGGCTCTTGCTTCATGTTAACCTCTGCTGGCACCTGCAGGACACAGATAAGCAAATCAACCAAAAAAACAGTTGTGTAAACAAAATGATGGGCATTATCTGGCACAGTGCCCTATTTGATTGTCAGTGCATGTCACATTCTTTGTAATACTAATACTAACAGTGCATCCAGATACAAAGTGTGAAACACAGAAACATGTTTCACTGTTGTTTTTGCACTTATATTAACGCACCTGGATACAAAGTGTGATGAATTGATTAATGTTATGTTTGAAGAAGAGTTGGGGAAAATGTTGCATATGCAGGCATAATTTGATGAAGCAGTGCCACAGATTGGAGCCTGGCTTGTTTGACATCACACCATTTCAGGTTTTCTTTGAGGGAGACCTGAATCGTTTGTAGGTCATCTCGTGGACACCAGACATCCCTGTATATGGTGTATTTGTTATTTTTAATGGACTAGAACTTTGATAAAATGATAAAAATAAAAATAAAAGTTAGTTTTAAATGCGGCAGTTGACTGAATGTGTCTAATTTTATGAGGCAGGTAATTCCTGCCAGAAGGAACAGCACTGGAAAAAGAATGACGTCCAAATGTTTTGCTCATAATGTGTGGAATCCATATAGTTCCTGAGTTCTAGAGGATCAGAGCTGTCTTGATAGAGAGTATGCATGAAGAAGATCAGACAGGTAAACAGGGGCTGTATCAAAGAAAATAAAGTGTCAAAGAGTTGATAACTTATACTCAATACAAGCTTGGGAAGGCAGCCAGTAAAGAGTTCTAAGGAAGGGCAGAACATTATCTCGTTCAGAAGTCTTGCAGCTGGATTTTGAATCTTGTTAGTTTCTCAAGGTATGTAAGACAATCTTCAACTGCCAGATGCTTAGGCATTGTGAGGGGATTCTTCTGAGTTCTGTCCTGTGGAGTCAACTCACTGTGCGTCTTGTCTTTGTTTGCACAGGATGACCATTCCCCACACTGTCTGTTTAATTTGATTTTATGTATCTCGCTACACTACTGACATTAAAATAAATGAGGTTGTCATAACAGAGTTATAATAATGTGACAGCAGAGCAGAAATCAGAGCAGAAGAGTAGAAGAAGAAAAAAACTGTGTTTAGACGAGGAGGACCACTATTTAGCTTACCTCAGACAATTCCATGTCTGTAAGGGAAAGGATGGGGTTGTCTTCTGCTTTTACCTCCACATCAGCCATGGGATGGCTGCCAATTATGGTTGGGGTGGAAGCAAGATTAGATGTCTGAGGGTTGGCTTCCAAACTGGTTGATGCCATACTGCTGGACAAGCCACATGGCTCTATAGCAGAGGCAGATACTGGCAGAACAGCATTCTCTGAACACTGCTTCTTCACTTCCAAGGAAATGGCATGCTTCACAGCATTGGGCTGACGCCCAATCCTGCTGCCTGCATAACAAACAAAGCACACAAAGATGAATAACCTCTGCTGCAATAAAAGCAAGGCTGGTCACCACAACATCATTGTTTCAAAAGTTACACTGGCTTCTCATCTCAGAATGAATTATGTTCAAAAGATTTACATAATTATGTGCTCAATTATATAAATGGCTCTGCTTCTATTAACAGTACCTCACTTAACTTCAATGTCTATACTCTCTGGTGGGGCACACCAGCATACAAAGTTTGAATGTAAACGATTGCATAGTTCATATCATCTAACTCAGACACACAGATAGAAATGAGAAATCTGACTGAACAATTATAACAAGACAAAACATGGTTTGTCATCTTGTGCAGCAAAATATTCCACCACCCCCCCCCCCCACCCCCCCACCCACCCACCCCCCGAGTGCCTAGATACTGTAAGTCACTGCTACTAGCAGTATACTATAAATACATGCTCCCTTTCTTTACACTATATCTGGTTATTAGCAACAGTGCATCCACACATCTACTGTGGTTGCAAATCTATCAGTGGTACTGAAAATATAGAAGTGACAAACATTCAGTGAAGTACTGAACCATTACTGTGACCTTGACCTTGAACACAGCAATCCAGTCTTTTCACAAGAGCTTATGATGTAAAAAACTGGTTTATTATAAATTATCAGATTCTTAAAAACAGATTTAAAAAGTGGATAAAATACAAACAGAACCAAAAACGATCAGAAGTTTATAGTCTGCCAAAAATATTGATTTCTTTCAGAAAGTTCAAGATATTATTTAATGATGTGTTTTGGAATAAGATCTGCAGTTACTGAACTATAAAATGTCCCTCTCTTAACTCTTTCATCCCTGTTTCGTATTTGGCATTACTTCCCCTTATTCCTATGTTCCTATATGCATAACAGTCCTTTCATTCCTGGGTTTTCATAAGGAAAAAATCTGTGAAAGAGGGTATGTGGGTTTGAGTCATCTGTATCTGCAAACTCTTAGTAAAACCATGGCAACCTATATATTGCTGTGTAGGTAAATGAAGTCAGAAGGCAATGGTCACACTTTCAGAGTCACTGTGACCAGGAGGGTGACACACAGGTGCAAATAAAGGTGACACATACCCTTTTTAAGACAAACAGACGAAACCAACATTTGCAGGCCCACAGAACATGCCAAGAGAAATGGAACATGCTCCCTACTTACAGTCTGATGTCCCAGATAACATCCACATAGAAACTGTCTCCAGAAATTCCGTTTGTCACATTGTCTGTGTCCTTGAAATGGTGATGAAAAGGTGACGGTTTGCACAAGAGTAGGAAGCATGAGTTCACAGTATGATTGTTTCATTTTAGTGTAATCCATACGCCGTTTCTATCATATATATACACAATGTTTCCACCGTAACTCTGTACAACTATATTTACTATGTCTCTGTACACATCTGCATTGGACATCAGAGGTATGTCTCGTGTCACAGCAGTGTCCCCCACCTGTCCACTCAAAACGTGGCTGAGTAAAAAACAATGGCAGGTTTTCATCATCCAATTCATCACCACTCTCACTATCATCTTTAAATGCATTTGCAAGCTCTGCTCTCTCCTCTTCTGTCAGTTCAAACAGATCAAAATCATTTTCGCCCCCAGATTGTCATAAACATCATCTGAGAACCGGTCACTGTCATTGTACTCATCCGCCGCCATCTTTCCAACTGTACAGAATACCCTAACCCCATCCTAGAAATGGACAAATTTTGTGCACTGGACACTTTCCCACAATCTGGCAGTGGCCAGGCACGGCTAATCAAAGCATTGTGCGGCTTATCAAAACATTCCTCAGGTCCCGTTACACTGGCCAGGGGGAACTGACGTGCTGACCATGTGACAGATAGGCGCGGATTTTAAAGGCAGAACCGGATTTTAAAGGCAGAACCGCTGCAGCGGCCAGCCGGAAGGAAGGGAGTGTTTATGACTACAGATTCTAGAGGTTCTCAGGAATGAAGGGAAAGATTCTCTCAACCGCTGTAGCGGTTTTCAGGGATGAAAGAGTTAATGGGATCAGAACAGAAAAGTCAAATATGTTCCATGGTTAGTCACTCATCACACACAATACACATTGGTGGCTCCTCTACTACTGGTGGCTCCTCTCCATTCAATAAAAAGGAATGAGTAACGTACAAGTGACCAGTGTGTAACTGAGAAATCACAGTCTCTTCTCTTCTGTTAGTCAGAGGACAAGTAAGGCAATCCTTTAACTTTGCAATCATCTTATGCTGTTTATTTTCAGGGAACTTGTCCCAATCTAACAATCAAAGCTCTAATAGATATTTGTTTACATGTGACTTTAGTCAAAGAAGGGGATGAGCTCATCAGCGATGTCGCCATTGAGGGCATCCTTAGCAGCAGTCTGCAGCTGAATTTCCTCTAATGCCCACATGCTGGGAACCCAGATAAAAACAGTCCCCTTCCCATCTCTGGTTAATTTCATACGTAGTTGATTATTCCTTAGAATGGTAAACATGACTGAGAACCAAAAGAATAGCTTGTAGTTCCCCGGTGACTACAGAACTGTCACCTGGAATCCGACAAGTGTATGGTTTGTGCACAAGTTTAGTGGAGACAGCCGCTGCAGCAACTCCTTCCTCTGTTTTTGAACTGCCTGTGAACATTATTTCTCATGAAGGATAGTTTGTAATAAGTTGCAAATAAAACTGTTTGTAGGTTGCAATTTTTGCATGGTTAGTTGTGTCTTTTTTTAAATTAGTTAGATCAAACCAGACTGTAGGGGCTGAAAGCATCCAAGGAGCGATGTCCAAAAAGGAAGCATCATCAATCAGTTTAACTTTAAGGTTAAGTTTGTATTTTTCCAGGAGAGGTAACATACAAATGCCAGGAGGTGGAATTTTCCACCATGTGTCTTCAGACAGTTTTTAAAAAATTGGTTCAAAAATGCAGTTGTAAGCTGGATTTTTCAGTGGAGATTCTTGTTTCAAAACATAATTTACAGCAAGGTTTAGATGGTGAGAAGCCAGGAACAGTTCATGTGCTACCACATAAAGAATTTGAGCAGGAGATGTGCGGAAAGTTCCTAACACAATATGCAAGCCTTGATGGTGGATCAGATCTAATTGTCTTAGGTCAAAGAAAATAGATACAATCTTTGTTAACAAAAGTGTTTGTGATCACGGTTTCAACATGAACGAGGCAATTAAGCACACATAGGTTCTTCCTAAAACTGCATTGCTTCTCCAAAAGAAGCCTTTGCAACTCAAGGGACAACATGAGCTAAGCAGTTATCATTCTCTCCAGCTAGTTAATGTGAAGGGTCTGAAATTCCCAGGGTCCAGATGGTCTTTACTGGGTTTGGGAATGGGAATTATGACTGCCTTGTGCCATGATGGCAGAAGACAGCCAGATTCCCAGACATGGTTGTACACCATGAGAAGAACAAATAAAGCAGTTTGGAAGATGGGTTAAAAGCTGATAATGAACCTGGCCCAAACCAGTGGCTGAGCTGTTGGCTCTTTGCAATGACAGTTTTAAGTTCAGTAATTGAAAAATGCATTTTTAGAAGAGAAGTCCTGGTATCTTTTTTTAAATTATTTTAACCCTTTAAAAGCCAAAAAATCAGAAGAAGAATTTTCTGTTGAAGAATTTTAGAAAGATTTGTGGCTATGAGTTCTGTGATTCATTTTTTGTCGGTAATAAGAGTACTGTTAACCTTTAAATGGTTAACTGAATTCAAACCAACCTTACCCTTTATCTTTCTAATGGCTTCCCAGCCTTCTCGTGTTTTGAAGAATGTTGGCACAATAACACTGACTGTCAACATTCTTCTAAACACTTGACACCCAAACAACAAAACAGCTGAACCAAAAGCAGATCAATATCCTACACCTCATTTTTCACCATTTATCTGTTGCTGAAGTGTTGTTTTGTAGCTTAAAAAAGGGGCTTAACCTCAAAATTCATATTTTGTGTTTTGTCATAATAAATCGCAATCTTTTTAACCTTTTATGTGTTTGGATCTTATTTTAGAATGTTAGCAGTCATTCTTGTTTTAGATTCTTTCTTTTCTTAATTCTTTTTTCTTGTCTTTTTTACAGATTGTGCATTTTCTTTCTTTCCAGGTTTTGCTTGCGAAATTAGTTTGCTGCTTGGAAAAAAGCAATATATCACCACTCTTTTTTTTATTAGAAGCATCCAGTTAAACCTTTTTGGTGCTTTGGTGTTTGTTCTGAATGATGGCCTGTAAGATTTGATTTGTTTTTACACAGATGCACACACACAATTGAGGTGTTCTAATATACTACAACCCTGGGGGGATGTTGGAGGGGGGGCACCTTTCTCTGCTTGTACAACTGCAAGCTGAAAGTGTCTTTGCAGTCCTACTCTGCAAGCCATAACTGCATATTCAGACTACTGTCTTTATAGTACCTATCCCGTGTGACCAAAGTACAATATGAAACTGCTTTTTTAGAGTAACTCACAAGTGCAAGTTGAAACTGCTGCGTTTACAGTACCTACTCAGCAAAACCTTGAACTGCAATGAAGCTGGAACCACTTTACCATCAATGCTAACTGCAAGCTGGAACCATTTTACTGTCAATCTTACCTACAAGCTGAAACCATTTTATTGTCAATCTTGACTACAAACTGGAACCATTTTACTGTCAATCCCAACTGCTAGCTGAAATGATTTTACTGTCAGTCCCAACTGCAACTGTACAGTAGTCCTAACTGCAAAGCCAAAATTGCTTTCTTCACTTACTTGTAATTAGCACTCACCTTCTACTGACATGCCGATGTTGATGCACTTTTTGTAACGGCATGCCTTGCACATGTTGCGTGTGTAGGTACTGATCTGACAAACATCTCCTGTGGAACACTTGTAGATCCCAGGGTCACGCTCCTTTACCATTCGACGAAAAAAGCCCTGAAAGGCATTTGCAATTACAGGCATTATTTACAGAAAATGTTTAACTGCCCATTCTGTTCTAATTCTTGAAGGTTATGTCATTCACAAAAAATCTCAGACATGTGTATCATAAAGAAAGAGACTAGCATAAAAACTTATATGAACTGTGGCTTGAAGGCTAATAAGCGGGTGATGGCAAGAAAGAAAAAAAGGCAAATATAAATTATTTATCCCTAAAATTTTAAGGCAACATATGTATACCTATCATCTCCTGAGTGAATTAGTTGATATGTATATTACCTGAAAATATTCATAATCTCCAAATATACATAATAACTGTGACATCTGTATAGTATTCAAGAATTTGATTTGGTGTTTAACCCCATTATCAGTACCCCAAGGGAAAAGATGCTGCTGCATTGTCAAAATGTGCCTGCTGACTACACAATGTGTCATGCTGTTCTGTTGTAAATGTAATGAGCTCCCACCCACTCCTAATAAACTTTACGGTTTTTGTGGACATAAGCACCACGAAAGAAGAAATGAGCTCCCATTTTTGCTTGAAAATCTGCGTGAATGTGAAAACATTTTTCTGTGACTGCATGATCAACAAGCAGAGAAGAAAATGTAACATTACTACCGACAGTGCTGTATGCTGTTTTTCATGCTAGATTAGAAGGCAACAGGAATCATAACGAAACCCAGTTCTCATCAACAGAGGCCCAATAATACATTGCAGAATACAGCCTGCCTCAGGCTGGAGTCTTAATGGAAATGTATTTGACAAAACAACAGAGGCCAGTTGTAAACTCTGTGTTGAAAAATAATCACCAACAATATGCATCCTGTAATTTTCACTAAACAAATCTAAAATAACATTTGTGATTGAAAATATAATTAGATTTTAGTCTTCTGGTGGGTGTAAAATGAAAAAATAATTAGATTTTAGTCTTCTGGTGGGTGTAAAACATTTTTGCAGGAAAAAGACTGCAAATTTTTTCATCCGTAAGTTTTTTTCTTTGGCAACCATCTTTTACATGTGGGGATCACATGGGCGTAAATGGTTATATGTATGCAAGATCAAAAAGCGACTACTGAAATGTATGCATGTTTTGCAATTTAGCTGTAATTAAGTTTGAAATTTGAGCCCTGTGTCACATTCTTTCCACACCAAATCAAGTTCTAACCATGTATTGTATACATGTATATAATATCATGCTTTTTGCAAGGTAATACTTTGCATCCTTCACATGTGAGAGCACCGAAGTGAAATCCAGAGGATGGTGCCCCACATACACGGCAAGGAATGCCTGACACACGTGGTGAACTCACTGATCTCTTCCCTTCCCCTGAAAGACAAAAATGGTCATGTAGATCAACCTGATTTTTCAGGCAAGTCAGAAAGTGGAGGCCCAATCTGTAAATTTGGAATACAACTTTACAAGTATTCTTCATTCACAGTTTGTACTCAATTAGACCATGGCTTATTCATATTACTGGTAATTAGCTTGCATGACATTTTGTTCAGAATTATCTGTCTACGCTCTCTCTTCCAGTTTGAAGTAAGACTGCTCAGCAGCAAGCCAAACTACTTCTCTCTTTTTTTTTAAAGCTGTGCTTACAGGAACATAAGGAGAAAACAGGGTAAGGAAAAAATAGGGTAGGTAAGAAGAAGAAAAAAATCTTTCTTGTTTCTATTTATGAAATTTGAACAGTTCTCCCACATATTTTTATTTTTTTATTTAAAACAAAACAATCCAGACACATAAAAAGTTCAAAAGAATGCTATTTATTAGGACAAGACAAAACCAGCAAAAAATTAGTCATACAGCAGAAACCCTATGATATTAATCTTGATGAGGGTTTCACTGCTATCAAAGCTCAGAAAAAACAATAGCAACAACAAGATAGAGAGAGAGAGAGAGAGAGAGAGAGAGAGAGAGAGAGAGAGAGAGAGAGAGAGAGAGAGAGAGAGAGAGAGAGAGAGAGAAGGGGAGGAGGGGGAGGGAGCTACACATGCGCACACACACTTTCACACATGCACAATTGCAGTTCTGTGGTAGGCTACAGTGAAAGCATCAAAGGGAGTGGGGGAAAAAGGGGCCTACATATTCAACAGCATGTTTACAGATACGTGAGGCCTAAATAGACAGCCATGCATTCCACCTGGTTTCCTGCTGCCAAGTTTATCAATCAAGTGTGATTCCATGTCTTTTTGTCATTCACACTATCTGTAAAGAGAAGCCACAGTCCTTTTATGCGAATGTTGTGGATGGTGTGGCCAGTCTGGTTGAAGTGATTAGCAACAGGTGTCATTTTGTAGCTTGACAAAGGGGATTACCCCCACAATCTGCTGGGTTTGTCATGTCTTAACAGCGTTCTTTTGAACCTTTTATGTGTTTGGATATTGTTTTAGAATGATAGCAGTCATTCTTGTTTCAGATAATTTAAAGAAGAAAAAAACAAACAAAAAAAACAGTTATTATTGTCAGAGCAATTCTTTTCTTCTTCTTCCTCTTTTTTTTTTTTTTTTTTGCTGCATTTTTTTTTTAATAATATATTTGTCATAAATAACATGTACTTGATTCTATGACCATAAAGGCTAGGATGGTCCACTGATTCAGAATATCCAGATTCACCCACATCACTCCTACGCTTCATTCTCTTCACTGGCTACCTACTGAGCAGTGGATCAAATCAAAGTTGTCTTTGCTTTTAGATCAGGCCCCCATCTACCTTTCAGAACTTCTTCACCTTTATACTCCTTTCTGGCAGCTCTGCTCTCTTGCAGACACCTGAGCATTCAGAATACTATTGTTCCAAACAAGGTCCAGTGGTCTTTATCTTACCAGCCTCCACCTATCTGGAATCAGCTCCCTGTTTCTGTCATTCTACCTCTGTCAGTTCTTTTAAATCTTTCTTGAAAACCACTCTCTTTTCAAAAACCTCTTCTTCAGTCCCATTACCCTGATATATGACTCTGTGTGTGTGTGTGTGTGTGTGTGTGTGTGTGTGTGCGTGTGTGCATGCGTGTGTGCGTGCATGCATTGTATGTGCTGAATCTTGAAAATATGTACATTTAATGAATGTGCACAGGTTAGGTGCTCTAATTACCCATTATCATTACTCAAATGCAAACACATTGAGAATGGTCAGTTTAAAATTACCTTACCTTAAATGCCAGTGGTGTATATATATATATACCACTGGCATTTAAGGTATGGTAATTACCTTACCTTAAATGCCAGTGGTGTATATATTTTTATATATATATAGGTCATTCTCCTGAAAACTGGTCAAAACTGTGACATAGAGGGTAAAAATTCAAACTCAAAAGTGTGAATTTTTTAATGCTATTATTTGGAAATGAAAACTTGACATCTCTTGTGTACATAAATATAAGATATAGATTGACAGGGTGACAGGAACTTGGTTAATTGTGCATTGTTACATCATAGGTCAGTGTCTCATGTGTTACAGAAGACACCAGAAATGCATGAATAGAGTTGGCTCAGTGGCCCGTTTGACTCTTGCCTTTTTTATTATACAATATTTCCTTATTAATAAAGGAATATCTATCACCTCTGACATAAAAAAAAATTGTCCTGCCTCTTTAACAATTTTGGTTTAAATTGGTTTAAAATGTCTTCTTCAAAGTACAGACATGCATGAAATAGAGTCCATATTTCTTTTCCTTATTTTTTTATTTTTTTTCCCAAAAGTAATTTGGAAGGTGCATTGCACTAACTCGGTCTGAACCATATATATAAATATACATGTCAGAGGGATATTTGCTTTTTGCTTTCTAAAGTTAATAACCAATCACACTTAATTAGTAATCTGTGACACATGTTATGTGGACATCATCACAAATACAAAAGGATATAAGATTAAACACACATGAACCATTGACCAAAACACTTCATAAACAAGTATATTCATTACAAAAGCAATGTTCTTTCCACATTTTCTTGATTGGAACTGGTATTGACCCCTGCTTTCGATATCAGGATAGCCAAGAGTGGCAGCAATCTAGTCCACAGTCCACCAAGCCATATTCTCCGTTTCATGCCCTGTGTAAAAGCAAGAAAATCTTTTCACAGTGTCTTACCCTGTCTTGTGATGATGTACCATCAAGCTAATTTGGATTGCAAAAGTTTCAGTATTCCTGAAGATCTAGTAGAAACGATTGTGGCTTTGACCTTGTACATTGCAAAATGATATTTGACTTAGTGCCAAAAGGTGCGCATGCAAGGGGTTATGCACTTCAGTTGAAAACAAAACATTGTTGAAAACTGTTTTTATCTGAAATGTTGTGTTGTGTACTTGCATGAATGAATGAATATATAGTACAGATCATTTTAGCAACCAGGCTGTGGTTGATTTCAAGATACTGTCATAACACACTGAAAAAAAGTGTCGAAAAATGACCGCCAAAAACGGACATCCACGTACCGAGTGATTTTCGTCACTTTGCTTACAAACAAATCTGAAGCACATGGAGAAACAATCACTGATTTGTACGTGGAAAACATCATTTTATACGGATAATATGACATCAACTCTCACGACAGTTGTATTTTCAATAAATTTATCGCTAATGTTTGCCCTGTATGTATGTCGGATGTGTTGCAAACTCGAACTGAAAACTCTGAACAACTGAAAAACGACAGCATCACTTTGGAATCACCGGAAACGTTGCGTGTGTTCCGATCCATGCATTTGCGCTACACAGCAATACTTCTTTTTTTTCAGCAAAGTTTTGCACGAAATCTGAAGAATATTTCCCCGATCGTTTGATATTGTTGTAACGGCCGATGTCCCTACAAGATATCTAATATTTTGTACAAAACAAACGAGAAAGTGGTCTCTTTTTTTATCGACAACATCCGGAAAGTCATGTGACCTTTCTTGAGTGCCTTCATTTTCCCAGCCACATGGCGTGTCTTTGTTCGGAAACACCGAAAGGTGTGTTGTAGTGTGCGGTCCGACGTAGGTACTGCGGTCTGATGTAGAACATGCACTGTGCGCTTTTTCAGGAGTTTATTGAGATTATTTTCAAGTTTTCTGCTGATTTGGGTGTGCGAAATGTAAGTACTGTGAAAAGCGGCATATTCCCATGCCGAAGATTTGAAACCCGTTTTTTTATACTTAGCCGAGTACAGCGTGAAGAATTTCATTACGACAAGGCAATATCTTGTAAATCTTACGTGCAACTGTTGATTCAGGATGTGTACTCAATTTCATCAAAAACTTGTCAGTTATAAGTGCATGCTTTTTGTAGACTGTTTAGTGGTGTTGCGAGAATATTTTGCTAACTGAGCGAGAGTGACGAAGTTATAGTTTTTTTTCTGGAAGTAATTTTTGTCCTGAAAGTTATGTCAGACGTTATGTTTGCCACACAACTGTTGTTGTAACATGACATAAAACATTAAACTTTTTAAGCCCAGCAGATGTTAGTAATGGTGGTACAAACTGAGTACTGATTTGTGTAGAAGTCATGGTGTATAGGTTTGACATGTTTGTACTGAGCATATCAGTACTGGGACAGTTGCAGTTTATTGGGTTAATCATTTCATATTCATAACACTTCAAATTCATTGACATGACCAGGGTATGCTGAACTGAGTGTACTCCTGAGCCAAGTGGTACAGCAAGGAGGAAAACATCAAACACAGACAGTTGCAGAAGGTACAGAGAGAGGCTGGCCGCAGAGAATCCATATCTCAAAGAGCTTGGGGGGGGGGGGGGGGGGGGGGGGGGGGGTCGGGGGGGTCTGGACTTAATTGTTAATTACCTTGATAAAATCAGGTCATTCTGATTTGTTTTTGTTAGACTGATCTAAGCAAACAGAATGTTTTTTATGCTAAAAATTGGGGAAACGTTATTTTATTGTAATACTGATGTAATACAGAAATTTGTTTCATTTAATGTTTATGACTTGTTATTAAAGGCAAACTGAGAAAAAAATCTTCTCACTGTGTTTTTGCATGCACTTGTATGGCTGATTATAGTATATTGCATGAAAGGGTGTGTTACTTGTTATATAAAAAATGTTGAGTTACGGGTTTATGTCACCCATCGGATATTACAACAATCAACATGTCACAATCATGTGTTAAATTATATGAGTGTACAAAATTTGGCACAAACATAGTAGGGGAGATGTGCACTAATAGTGTGACTTGATTTTGTGCATACTTGTGCAAAACTGAAGACACAATGAACTATGCATGTTGTAATATCTGATGTACAACATGTGGCCTTTTATGACCTTTGCCAGCAAATATCTCCAAAAGTGCACAAGTTTTTATCTTTTGCTTTTAACAATTCTTTCCTAGCATTGTGCACATTCTAAAAACACAACTAGGTTCAATGTATCATCAACTTTATTTTCTACCCCCTTTGTCCTGTTTTCATGCACACCTTTTGGCACTAAGTCATTTCTGAATGATACTCTGACTGAAGATGATGCATCACCATACTAAGTTTGACCAATCATAGATATTGTCCGGGCAAACAGTCACTGAAGTTCAGAACCTTCACTGTGACCCTGACCTTGACTACAACAAAGCAAACTTTTCACAAGACACTCCAGCTTATGAACATGCACTGTCAAACTAAGTTGGTTGCCCATAAAAAATCAGCAGTTCAGAACACAGAAACAGTCATATTTGATTGTATGAACCGAATTTCAGTTAATGTGACCTTGACCTTGAAGATAGAAACCCATTTTTCGCATATGACACTCTGGGTTATAATGATGTCTCACTATACTGGGTTTGTTTACAAATGGTTCAGCGATGCATAAGATATCATCCAAACTAACTGAAGCTTTTAACCTTGGCTGTGACACTAACCTTGAACACAACAATCCAACATTTTCACTGGACACTTCTTTGCTTATGATGATCTACACTCAAATTGAGTTTGGTTGCAAAAGACTCACTGGTTTAGAACTAATAAAAGATATAGCAGAAACTGTCATATTTTGATTATATAAGCCCACACTGTGACCTTGACCTTGAAGATAGAATCCCATTTTTTTGCATGACATTCCAGCTCATGCACCAACACCATAATACCAAGTCTGGTTACAAAAGATTGCAAACAAACACTCGGCCAAGTGGGAACAAATATGTGTCACGAGCGTTACATCCCTCACCCCTGAAGGCACCACAGTGCTTTCCCTTTTTTAGCAAAATAATACACCACACCCAGCGCAAAAAGAGGTCAAACGTTGCCGCTGCAAGTCAGCTGATGTGGACTGGTATGTTAGGGTAGGTTGAAAATCAATGGTACAAGCAGAAATAATTCTTTTGTGTGCTCGCACATTACACCATTGTAAGACACCACATCAACCACCCCAGAAGAAATGACTGTAATTTATTTCGTATTTACTCTTTTATCACCAAACAAGCATTAAAAATAAGGTGAAATGTGGTTATCTACTAAGCTGATGAAAAGAAGAACGTTTTTTAGTTTCCATTGTACTTAGAAGACACCACTGACTGCGAGACACTGATTATCTTTACTTTGTTTGGAGCTATTAACAGCAAGCAACACACAATAAATACCACTTGTATGTAAGAACTGGCCTCTTTCTTTCTCATGAAACCTGTTTTTATTCAATCATGAACGATTCCAAGGAAATATCTGTGATCAGTTAACCTTCCCAAAGCCATGTCACAAATGGCGGCCATGAAAATGTCACGATTATTACTAAAAAAAGGCTCACAGCGCCAGAAATAATGATACATTTACCCATTGTGGCATTTCCCTTACTTCTCCAAACACATTACATTAGAAATATAGTGGTAGTTTAAAAAGTTTCATGTTTTAATTTAATTTTTATTTCATCAGGAAAGTGGCACCCTCTTTGGTTCAGTTTTCAGGACAATGACACACATACATATACATATATACAGGCCAGTACTGTCTATTGTTTTAAACATTTGTAGTATTTAAAAAAAAAAAAAAAACTACAACTTTTACCACTCCTGAATGGCCAGATAATAAATAATAATAATAATAATGCAGGGCACTTCTATGGCACCCATCTTCCACACAACGTAAAGCAAAGGGCGCTTTACAATAACACTAACAACACACACACACTCATTCTCACACATGTTGGATGGGGAACAGACGCAGATGTGAACAGGACAGTTTAGAAATAGTTACTGAGGAGATGAGTCTTGAGGGTGGCCTTCAAAGAGAATCAGTGGTGGAGTGTTTGAGGCAAACTGTTTCAGAGAGTTGGGACAGCATTTCACCAAATTTCATCACAGACCCATAGTGGCCACACTGGCATGGTGTACCTGGGTAGTACATGTGGAGCTGCAGGCATTTCTGGTAGCGGCAATACTGGCACTGCACACGACTTTCTTTTGTTATCTTACACATTCCCTGGCGAAGGCACACAAACTTCAACTTCTCCTGCTTTGATGCTCGAATAAAAAATTTCTGAAAAGAAAAAAAAAGAACACCTTTTTTCAACCAAGGATCCAAAAACCAGTCAAGCCTACTGAGTAAAGTCTATGTCTCAGGTTCTCCTTTCTCTTTTTTTTTTTTTTTTTCAGTGGATATTTAAACTGAGCTCAAATCCTAATATGAAAAGATGCAAGAACAGAGGTGAGAATGGAGCCAGTGACTTTGCTGGCAATAGTTTTCAACCATCTGACAACTAAACAGCGAGAGAGAAATCCATTAAAAAATGCCTGGACAATGCCACCTTTTGCAAGTATAACTCATAGATCAAATATATAAAATGCACATTAATTTTTTTCAATTCACTGTATTTAGTTTACATACAGTCTTGCGCAACATCTCATGCATCAAAAACATGACAAGTAGAACTACACAGTAAGTGCAAAGAAATCAACAAATATTCTGTTATCTGTCTCTAGAAGCAGAGCAATTCCTTCCACCCCACATCACCACCAATAAACGGTCATCCACTTTCATGAAAAGACAAGGATCACTTCAGAAGCAAATTCGCTTAGTACAGTTGTAGGCTCCACAGTAATGGTAAATGCTGTCAACACACCCAAATGCAAGTTGTTTTGGGTCCATTCTGTAGGAGTGACATCCATTGGAGCAACACACGTACATATCCACTGAAGTGAATTTGCCGCAAGTTTGTTGGGCTTGATATTGGCACTGTGAATGGAGTCAACTGACAGTGACACATACAGCCTGCATAGGAGCTTGTCAGATTGCATAGTAAATGTTTTTAAGTCTGAATGCATGACAACATTGCGCATTTGTATGTTTGTGGATGTGTGGAGTTTGTGCATGAGTGGGTCAATCTGTGTGTGCATGCATGCATGTGTTTTTACATTTTCACTGCACGTTAACAATACACACACACTACCCACCCATCCACCACATACTACCCAACTACACTTACACACACACACACACACACACACACATTACCTGTCCACTCACCTACACATGCGAGAAATGCACACACACACACACACACACACACACACACACACACACACACACACACACACACGCACATACACACACACACACACACACACACACACACACACACACACACACACACACACACACAACTCACACTACCCACCCATCCATACACACACTACCCACACATGTATGTACACATATACACACAACGTACACAATCACTGCCATAACACCACTACCCCCTCCCCACTTGGGGCTCACACAGGCAAGTTAGCTCTGCCCACAATGCCTTTACCATGTGCTGTGAGCTTGGGGCAAAGTTGCCCCAATGGATGTTGCTCCAATGGATATCACCCCAAAGGAAAGATGCCACTGACTAAAAATGAAAGTCCACTTAGCATATATATATGATGATGAGTTGATGCTTAATGTCCTCAGATGTCATTTGACATATTAGGGACAAGTTGTGACCAATGCTGAAGCACGGTTCAATAAAAGCCACATACGTAAGGTGCATGCGTGTTTATATATATACATGTGCAAACAGGTTTGTCTAAATTATATCTATTAAACAAAATCAGGGCAGGGGCACAGTCTCCTGAACAACCTGTATAAGTATATAAATTCTGTGATATTAAACAGTCAATGTGAATTTTTTTATGCTCAAAACATTGCATCTCAAGAGATTAGCAGAGTTCTTCAAAGAAATGCTTTCTCTCTCTCTCTCTCTCTCTCTCTCTCTCTCTCTCTCTCTCTCTCTCTCTCTCTCTCTCTATATATATATATATAAAACATGGTGTACAACAGATAGCACTCACCTTACAGGCCTCACACACAAAGGCACCACAGTAGAATCCTGCAGCCACATCTTCGCACACTTGGCACATACCAGTGTCTGAAGGGACCATCTGAGGAACCACTGTAGAGTGTGGAATCTCCTCTGCAATCTGTTCCTCCTGTTGGCACCTGTCTGCATGTTGGAATATTTCACATTCAGTCTTGTCTGCTACACTGCTTCTAGAGCTCCCGGTCTTCTGATCTGCCACTTCAGGATCTCCAGTCAAATTACTGGCTTGCTGACTGTACTGCAACACAGTGGAGGACACAGTGGCTCCTGACTGTCCTGCCATACTGGTGCTGATTTTTTTATGAACTCCAACAAAGTCCACAGGGGTGACGTCTTCACTGCCGTCCCATTGGTGGTGCAAGTAAGATGAGTTGAGTAAGTACTGCTGTTTGTCTTCACCACCACCAGAAATGTTCTGACTTGGTGTCTGGTGCCTACTATCAACATTGCCACTAGGATACAAATGTGGCTGAGCAGGCTGAGACACACTAGTGGTGTGGGATGAAGAGAGGAGAAAACAAGAACTGTCAACTGAATTTGTGCTGCTACTGCTGTCATTATGGCCACCAAGTCGCTCCCCTTCATGAGGATTCATCCCAGAAATCAGCTTCCAAAATAAATGGGTGCGTTCAGTGGGAATAGCAGGAAAATATTTTGAAAGGAAGACACTTTGCTTTAAACGAGAATCAGAAACATCAAGTTTTCCAGTGAAGTTGGGTTCCTCATAACTACTCTCATGTTTGTTTGTTTTTTCCATCAGGCTCTAAGGAGTTAATGGAACAGTTAATTTGTTGTAGATCAGCAATGTATTTGGACAGAGTATTTCTCTAGTTGCTGATCAGAACAGCAATTTTGACAATTCTGGTTCACAGTTCCTGCCATGTCTGAAAATAAAAAAATAAAAACACAAGGGTATGTACATATTATTATAATTATATTATTATGTCAGACTCAGAGTTCAGTGGATTGTAGAAACACCAAAATAGCCCAGCCCAGTATGCACTAAAACTGATAAAAGTGTCAGTCAGTCTTCAAAACTGTAAAGCTGGACACCATCTACTGCATATAGCAGAGAAGAAATATAGCAAATAATGCATAATTACAATGTGCCAAATTGTCACTTTATTGTGAATGAGAAAAATATTCAATCGTGCTGTTTTCCCTGTTAACTGATTCCTTGTTGTATCCTTCTACAAAACATTAAAAAAAAAAAAAAAAATCTTCTTGGGCTTGACACTATCATTTTAAAATGACATGACTTGCAATCTGCAACATGAAGCAACTGAAGCAACCAACCTTCTCCAAAAACTGTGTTGACCAAGAAAGCCTGCCTTTCTCAAACAAGATATCAAAGCAAACAACTTAAAATGGAGGTATATATATATATAATTTTCTTAATCAAGTTAATGCCCTGTTGATTTATTTTCAATTTAAAACCTAACTTTTGTCTGTGATGATTACTGACCGCACACCATCCAGCTCTGCCCACAGCACCTTTACCACACCCAATGAGCTTACAGTTGCTGTGCTCAATGTTCCTCCAAGTCCAAGGGACGTTGCTCCAGTTGATGACAATCAAAATCCAAGGGAAAGACACTAGAGCTGCTCAGCCTTTCAGGACCAAACTTGGTATGCTGTTACATCATTACTAGATCTAGTGTCCTGTGAAAAGTTTTTGTTCAAAGGCACAATGACATTTAAATATTCCAAATGGACAGTCATTCTTGTCCTTTTTTCTTCAGATTAATGGAGTTAAAGGTGTTTGTCAAGTACCTCAATGTGGTCTTTCTAGGGCACATGCAACCAGCTCTGGAAGTTTAACTCTTTCTTCTATTATCTTTTTCCATGTCTTTTGGCCTACCTTCTTGCACAAGGGAGGTAACTTAATATTTGATTACCTATCCAAAAAAACTTGCATAGGCATCACACAGACATGGAGTTCATTCATCTCACATTGAACAACATAACCTTTTTTTTTTTTTATTCAGATGATGGGGGGAGGGGTGGGGGAGAGCTGAAACAGGGCTGCCTTGCTCTCATCCTAACACCACCATCTTTCTTCACTTCCTGGGGTGAAAATGTTGCTGACCACTTACTTTCCTTCATGTAACAAACGAGAATCACCAGGTGACATGAAAAACACTAATATAATGATAAACAAAGAACAAACTGAACTTGCTGGTAAGGGCAATTATTTGCATGATGTGGAACATGGTAACACTTCTAAGGTGTCAGTCAGTCAAAATGGGATTGCCTCTCAATTTTAGAATTCCCACATTGAGCTGTTCAGTTGGCTGGAATTGGACCAAATCAGTCTGGAGATTTTTTTAAAAATGAGCTGAGTTATCTGCATCTGTCAGTGTGTCACAGTGTTGGCAAGAGGCTGACAATTAAAAAATGTCAATGCTGCCAGCATTTCTTTTTAAAAAGTAATGCAAAATGATACAAAACTACGGAGAACAGATTTTTCTCTTCAGTTATAGCAATTTTCATGATGTGTATCACTCACAGACCTGGTCGCATAACATAATGTTCCAACAATCAGCCATATTCCAACCTTGCGTGCTCAACACAATTCTGGAATTGAGCAGAGGATCTGGGCAATCCGGGAATTGGTGCTTACTTTATGAATCCACTTTGAGCTGCTTAATTCTAGAACTGAGCAAATTACAACTTTGTGTGTAACAATAACATACAACTGCTCTGTCACCTGAAGCCTGTACAAGTAAGTCAAGGCCAAATACCACTAGCCCATGTAGCATGTCATAATTTTGAGAACTCTTAATTTATGATTCAAAGCATGCAGTGCCTGTTATTTGCATTGCAATGTTGTCACAATTTTAACTCCACTAAAATAAAACTCCAAAACCAAGTCCAAGGCCAAACTTGTTTAAAATATTAAAAAGTTGCGTTTTTTTGTGTTTTTGGTTTTTTTTGGTTTTGGTTTTTTGTTTTTGTTTTTTTTTTGGGGGGGGGGGGATCTTGCCGGGCAAAAGTCATATTTTTTTTTTACATTTTTGTTTTGTTTTGAATATTCGGTCATGAAAATTCACTAGCCTGGCCGGCTAATAAAAAATATTCTGCTTCTGCAGGCCTCAAACCGGTTGTGTCAAAACAGTTCACATAAATTTGAAGGGGGTCCACGTTGGAGTGGAAAGCGGACGCAGGAGGGTGCGGCCACGGGTGGATTCAAGGATCCCATCAAGCTGTTGTAACACCGACACTCTGTCGACCTAAGTGTTTGTTCCATTGTTTTGTATCATTCCAATGAACGAATTATCAACCTCGGGAAGCAATGTTTTTCCTTTCCCAGAATCAGATTGACATCCCAGGATATTTAAGTTTTATACGTTTTTTGTTTTTGTTTTTTTGTTCGTTTTTTTTTTTTTTTTTTTTTTGGGGGGGGGGGGGGTTGCAGGTTTTTCTTTTTCTTCAGAATCCCCCCTTACACATTGTTTATCGTGTCAGTAAAAAAAAAAAAAAAAAGGTGAACTACCGATTCGGGACTTACGCGGGCATAAAATGTTCTCACGATAATCAACACTCGTCTTAGCCATAAAATTACAAAAGCACTGCTCCATGATGAACGGAATTCCCAAACAGCAAGTCCCCAAAAAGAACAATAGACAAAATAAAAATTACCTGTCCATACATTTTTCATTTACAATCACTTGTTCTCTTGACCTTTATCTTGTAAGGCTGCAAAACATGGTCCACGTAATAAACATACTGCCCACTTCTCTCACTTGCGCACTGCTGCGAAACAACCTTGACCCAGTAACACAGTTACCTCCCTTCCCTTTTCCGGTGTCCCCGCAAATTCTGATCCGCTACCATTTGCTTTCCCCCCGGATACCATCAACAATGGCCATAAAGGACAGGATGGGGCGGCGGAGGGGATATTCCATAGGATTCTAGGCAGGCAAATGCGGCCGTCAGTGCGCACAGGTCACGGGCTGAAGAAACTGACTTGAACATCGGTGACATGGGAATGGCTTTTATTTTCTTGAGTGTCAGTCCGACCTTTTTAGCCGGTGTTTATCACTTTGGAGTGAAATTGTGATCATTTTGTGCAGGGTACAGTCAGTCGCGTGGTCACACATGGCTGATGCTAAACTGAATTTAAACCGAGGAACTTGCCTTCTCAGTTTCTTTTCTTTCTTCAAGTGGGGGGGGGGGGGGAGGAATGGTCAGTAACAAATACAAATATATCGTCGGTTAAAACTTGTAGAAAAAAAGAAAAGAAAAAGAAATGGGGGGGGGGGGGGGGGGGGGGAGAAAGAGAGAGAACTCGAATTCGTTAACTTTAATACTCAAAGATAGTAGCGTTATGTCCACTTGGGCCTATCATCCAACCGCCAGTCCTTAGCTAGTAAGTATAAAGTAAGCCGAGGACCGCCTCCTCTCTGCTACAACATCCCCTCCACCGTTCTGTTTCCCCGTTCCGCCGAACACGCTAGCCACGACACGACAGGCAAGTGTAAACTCTGACAATCTGGTCACTCTTACAGTACCGCATAAAGCCACTTCTCATCCGACAGGCAACAGCGGCCGTCCTGCACAGAGCTCACTGAGGTTAGCTCTACTTCAATGCCCAGTCATGCCGCCAGAAGGCCAGCGAAATAAACGATCTCGCTGTTGATGGTGATTTTGATATTCTGCTGATGACGGAAACCTGGCTTTACGCCAGTAGTGACGAGGCTTACATCACAGAGATGACGGCCCGCAGTGGCTACCTCTTCCACTCGTTCCCACGCATCGGCCGCAGGGGTGGCGGCATTGCAATCATGCGGTTCAAGTCCGCTCCGGCTGTCTGTTTCCATTTCCATGCATCCTCTGCCGTTCAACTCGTTTGAGTCCGCCGTGGAACTGCGGATATCAAATGATAGTACATCAGTCTCGGTGATTTGTTCATGTCGTCCCCCTCCCAGCAAGCAAAACAAACTGTCAAACAAAATGTTATTTGAAGAATTCCGGCCCAACGCTCGGGTTTCTGAATACAGTCACGCACACAGAGATCTCGCGTTTATTGGTGATTTTAACTTTCATTTTGAAGACTCTTCCGCCAATGGCGATGTTGACCAGTTGAAGACTTTGTTGAACGACCACGATCTGGTTCAGCTCGTGGACATGCCGACGCACAAGCGAGGCCATGTCTTGGACTGGGTCATAGTGCGCCGTGACGCCAGCTGTCTTTCTCTCGAGACTGTAGAGGACATTGCTTTTTCAGTCTGACCACAGTGCCATCTACTGTAGCGTAAATGTCGGACGGCCCACTGCACGGAAACGGCTGGTTACATCGCGTAACCTGAGAGCCATGAACTCCGCTGACTTCCAGGCTGACATGAAGAGCTTCGCGGAGACAGCAGGCGACCAGTGTGCCGACCCGGGGCTTCTCGACGTTTATGACACCGGCCTTCGTCAGGTGCTGGACCGCCACGCTCCACTGACCACCAGACGCGTCAGCGCCCGTCCCTCAGCCTCCTGGATGACAGACGGTATCAAGGCCGCTAAGCGCGAGCTGAGACGAGCAGAACGCCAGTGGAGGAACACACGCCTGACCGTGCACCGTGAGATCTACACCAAGCAAAGAGGCGTCGTTTAAGACTTTGGTGAGAGCAGCGAGGAAACTTCACTTCAGTGCCAGGACTGAGAACTGTTCAAACACCAAGCAGCTCTTTTCAGTGTCCAGTGGGCTTCTTGGCAAGTCAAAGACCACTCCACTCCCGTCTGACATACCACATTCTGCACTCCAGGACAGATTTGGCATGTTTTTCTCTAAAAAAAATCCAGAACATCCGACAAGACCTTGACGCTCACGCTTCTGAACCAGCAACATTTTCTGCCTATGATGGTCTCTGTCTTTTCCAGCCTGTCAGTGTCACAGAAAAGGAGATTCGTCAACTCATTGTTGAATCGCCTACCAAAACCTGCATGTTAGACCCCATCCCTACTTCTCTCACTAAAGAATGCCTTTCCGATCTGCTGCCTCTTATCACAAGAATTGTAAACAGTTCTCTCTGTTCTGGAGCCGTCCCACCTCAGTTCAAGCAGGCCATAGTAACCCCTCTGTTAAAGAAACCTGGACTGGATCCGAATGACTTGAAGAAGTTTCGACCCGTATCAAATCTGTCCTTCATCTCCAAAATCCTAGAAAGGGTAGTTTTAACACAACTGCAGAAACATCTGTCGGAAAACGATCTGCTTGAAATCAGGCAGTCTGCATACAGAAAGAACCACAGTACAGAGACAGCTCTACTTAGCATTGTTGATGGTCTTCTCAGAAATGCCGATGACAGACTGGTCTCAGTGCTGGCTTTGCTTGACCTCAGTGCAGCATTTGACACGCTGGACCATCCCATATTGTTACAGAGGCTTGAGACTACATTTGGCATTTCTGGCACTGTACTTCACTGGTTTGCGTCCTATTTAGAGGGCCGTGAACAGTCTGTGAAGGTTGACAACATCTTGTCCTCTCCCAGCCCCCTTCAGTTCGGGGTTCCACAGGGTTCGGTCCTTGGGCCAATCCTGTTCACATTGTACTCTCAGCCCCTCTCTGACTTGATATTTCGTCACAAGTGTGATTATCACAAATACGCTGATGATACCCAGTTGTCAAAAGGGGCTCCTCCCGATCAATTTCAGTCTCTGTGATATCCAGACCTGCATTGAAAGTCTTGCAGGCTGGATGTACAGCAACAAGCTCAAACTAAATGCAGAAAAGACCGACGGTCTTCCCGTTGCATCTACCTCCCACCTTAGTTCGGCTGGCAGAGATAGCGTAGACATAGGTGGCAAGCGCATACCATTCAGATCTTCAGTTAGGAACCTATGAGTTCATCTCGATCAGACACTGTCTATGCAGCAACACATCAGCAGTGTATGCCGTGCAGCATACCTAGAGCTTAGAAGAATAGCTTCAGTCCGACCATACTTGACTCAGAATGCAACTGCCCAACTCGTTTCATCTGCCATAACATCCCAGCTTGACTACTGCAATTCCATCCTTGCAGGATTACCCTTGAAGCAGATTTCACGCTTACAGAGAGTCCAAAACAACGCTGCAAAACTTGTTCTTAGAAAGTCCAAATACGATCATGTGACACCACTCCTGCAAGAACTACACTGGCTTCCGATTAAATTCCGACCACAGTACAAGATAGACACTTTTGTCTACCGCTTTTTTGACAGCTCTCTACCAGGTTATCTTTCTCAGACTCTATGTGCATGTGAACCAACACGAAACCTTCGCTCATCGTGTGAGAAGCTCCTCAAAGTCCCAAAGCGCAAAACCAAAACGTTCGGAGAGCGTTCCTTCAGCTTTCTTGCACCTTCTGTCTGGAACTCTCTGCCATCCGCTCTCAGAAATTCTTCTACCCTTCCGCTGTTTAAATCCAGACGCAAAACACACTTGTTCACGACAGCTTTCTGCCAGTAGGATCTCTGCAGTCTTCAGCCCCCGCCTGCCCCCCCCCCCCCAACTCCCCCCCCCCAACCCCCACCCTAACCCCCCGCATGAATGTGCTTCCTGCGTGTTTTAGTTGCTTCACGGTCGTTAAGAGAGCGAGAGTGACAGTGAGAGAGAGTGCAGGGAGCGGGAGAGATGGTGGGTGAGGAGAGAGAGAGTATGTGTGCATGTGAGACAAAGAGAGGGGCACAGAGAGAGCGCGCGCGCATATGTGTGTGTGTGTGTGTGTGTGTGTGTGTGTGTGTGTGTGTGTGTGTGTGTGTGTGTGTGTGTGTGTGTGTGTGTTTTAGCGTAGTAATAATGCTAATTATTTAGAACACAGCTTTATAATTATGTACATGTTTTAAATTATTGTAACGCCTCCATGTTTTATAACAGTTATGCGCCATTTTACAAGTACTTGTTTTACATTAGTGTAATTTATTAAGTATGTATTACTGCTTGTATATGATTAGTAAATGTAAATGGTATATATTGAGTACATGTATGTGAACAATCGCCTTGAGCTCGCTCAGCGGGGAATAGCGCTATAGAAAATTCATGCATTTATTATTATAAGCCTAAACCCGGCATGGTGTTTCAGTAACGTCCCGCACTGACAGAAACCATAAGGCTCAAGTTATCATAGTTAGGGACGGGGAGAGGGGGGGGGGGAATAGAGATGGGGGAAGGGGGAGATTATATACTTATCACTACATTGTCACCACCAGAATGACTTCTGCATTAAGGTGGGCAGCGACAACAGCCATTTTAATGTTTCATAACTGTGAGGGACAAAGTCACAAGACAGTGTCCACAGCAAACTCCAAGCACTGGTTTACGACATCCTTCCTTCAACCACTGCCGTATTTAGTTACGCCATAGGGTTCAGAAAACTGTCAGCTAACGAGCAGTTTTTTTGTTGGTGCTCAAACAGTAGTAAGTTTGTTACAAACAACTCAAATTATATCAGACGTTTGTTTTATAACTGACCATGTTGCTTACGCCAGCTCAAATAAAACCACTATCGTTTGAATCGAGACGGAATTGGGGGGCGGGGATAGCTCGGTGGTTAGAGCACCGGACTCGTGATTGAAAGGTCTCGGGTTCGAATCCCTGCTGGAACGGCGGGAGAATTTTCTTCTCCAGGGTCGACTTTCTGTGCTGACTCTTATTTCGGTATCCGTTCCACCCCCGTGTTACCACAGTAGCACGTAAAAAATCCCGGTCATTCTGCCAAAAAGTGCAGGTGGCAGGTTACAGCTAAACACGCATACACCTTACGTATGTGGATTTTATTGAACCGTGCTTCGGCATTGGTCACAACTTGTCCCTAATATGTCAAATGACATCTGAGGACATTAAGCATCAACTCATCATCATCGAGACGGAACTCTTTTTCCACCCGGGGTGGATGCGCCTCATGTTTACGTGCATGCTTGGGCGCTAGGTTGCTTCCACAGTCTTATCAGTACCCGAACCTTTCGGAGGGCGCTGACCGCGTCGGTGGACAGCTGCGCGGAGATAAAGAGTGCCCCTTCAGTGGAGTAACTAAATCTGGCAGAGTTTGGAGGAAGGTGCCGGAAAGCGATGCTCGGAGTGTGTGTCCACAGACCACAACCTTTGAAGTAAAAGGAGAGCCGAAGCATGTTCAAACTGAGGTCCCTCTGCTTAGCAGCCTACCGCCTTACCGCTAGGCGCCAAACCGGCTCACAAAGTCCTTACTATACCACACTGAAACACTGACAAGTAAGCCGCACGACTATACCACAACTGAATGTGCAGATGACATTGGAAATACTGAAAGAGAGAGAGAGACGCAAGACGGCGAAAGTATTTGACTGGCCTGTGGCCTTCTCAAAGGTTAAACGGAAATCGTGTCAAAAACCACCCCAAACCTTGGACTTATCCTTTAATTGACCCATCCACAGGCCCACGTGGTCGCCGATCTCAACCAATCAGAGACGCGAAATGCTGCTATTTTTAGCGCGGATTTTTGTCCCACACGCTGGTATCACTAACAACGGCTCGGCACACACTAACCCAGTGCGGTTTTGTCGTTTTTGGTTCAGTCACCCGAACACAGCAAAATGGTTGTATGGGTGCCTACAGGATAATCGACTTAGAGCAATTTCCAGTTCGAATCTCTACGGATGAAGCTCCGACACCAGACAAAACTTGGGATTTGTTCTTTCTTCTTTTTCATCTTCTTCTGTCACTCTCCTTTCTTTTTTTCTTCTTTCTTTCTCTGTATCGCCTTGTCAGATTGATGGCGTTTCAGTCCGTTTTAGTTGGGACGACCCCTGCCTTCACAATAGGGGGCGGGGATAGCTCAGTGGTTAGAGCACCGGACTCGTGATTGAAAGGTCGCGGGTTCGAATCCCTGCTGGAACGGCGGGAGAATTTTCTTCTCCAGGGTCGACTTTCTGTGCTGACTCTTATTTCGGTATCCGTTCCACCCCCGTGTTACCACAGTAGCACGTAAAAAATCCCGGTCATTCTGCCAAAAGTGCAGGTGGCAGGTTACAGCTAAACACGCATACACCTTACGTATGTGGCTTTTATTGAACCGTGCTTCGGCATTGGTCACAACTTGTCCCTGATATGTCAAATGACATCTGAGGACATTAAGCATCAACTCATCATCATCAGCCTTCACAATAATAATTAACAGTACTAAAAGATAACTTTTAGGCCAATATATCGCTATTCTCTGATCCGATCTCACCGCGCTTTGCAACATTCTCCGACATTTTCAACGTTGAGAAAAATATCAAAGATAACGTTAAAAAAAAATTAATACAAAATATATACGACAACTAACTGTACACAATAAAAATAATGTACATGTACCGTATGAAAAGCGGCAATGTACAATAAAGAAAATAATCTCATCACATTATTACCTACCTATAATTCCACAATTTTACCTCTCCCTATAAATTCTTTGCGTTATCCTGCCTGTTATTTCTTCTAGTTGATCAGACTAGCTACTTTGTGCTTTCCCTGGGTTAGGGTTTCGTGTTTGGGTCAGTGAGGTTCTTGGTATACACTCCAACTGTTCAGTTTGCTTTTCCTCTCCATGTGTTCCCTTTTGCTTCTTGGGTTGTTTCGTTCTTTTTCGGTGTGGGGGTGATGGGAATAACCTCGAGGTGCCTCGCTTGTCGAGACAACTTGATTTAAAAAATTTTTTTTTTATATGGGTACTTCGTGAGCGTCTATTCAGTGTCCAGTGGCTGTTAGCATCATTGGGTGGTTTGTATTGTGTGCATCGATTACGCAGCGTTTCTATCCTTTGTCACATTGCACGCTGTCAGAGACTTAGTTACCACGTACGGTTTTCGATCCGGGGTGGGAGTAATGGATTTTTTTCCATCCCTCTTTTTCCTTGATCTTTCTTCGTCATTTTCACCATCCTTTCCATCTGGCCATTTGGTTTCAATTGTTTGCTTGTCTGATTAGGGAAGCCATTTTTTCATTTAACTCTTGCATTTGTGTTGATTTGTCTTTCGTTACAATTTTGTCACAGGCTTTTGTTTTCAGCTTCTTTCTCGGCCTTTTTTTCTTAAAAAAAAAACTTTTTTCTTTCTTTCTTTTTGTTTGTTTGCCGCAGGCATTTGCGTTCAGTTTATTTCTCTGTTTAGCGCTTGTTTTGGTTTTAGGGTGTCAGTCTACCCCTCGAGTCATTTTTAGGTAGACAGCGCGTGGTATCGTATTTTCGGTGATTTTCTGTCTTGAGTAATGTCCAACTCAAACTTGAAACTCCATATGAAGCTTCGTCCTTTCGCATCATCTGTAGCATCGGACCGTCATTTCCACAGTCGAGTCTACTTCTTCGTTTGGTTCAAACACTTTAATATCGTCCAAAAAAACACGAAAACTATCTGACCATGCCCCTATTGTAGTTTAGGAAATCTTCTCACTGTCGGGCAGGAAAGAAACGTGACATGGTATCAGTCTGGACTGACGTGACCGCAGTAACTCGGTCGCTTTCCTAGTGGAAGCCCTTTGGTAAACATGGTGCTCAACTTCCACAGAAACCATAAGGCTTATTAGGGACGGGGAGAAGTGGGAGGGGGTATGGAGGTGGGGGAAGACTGAGGGAGAGTATATACCTATCGCTTCACTGTCACCACCAGAACGACTCCTGCATTAAGATGGGCAGCGATGAGAGCCATTTTAATGTGACATTAATTGTGATGGACAAAGTCACAACAAGTCTGTGTTCACAAACCACAACCTTTTTGAAGAAAAAGGAGAGACAAAAAGGAATCCAGCCGAGGCCCCTCTGCTTTAAACCGGCTCACAAGCCCTCTTGCCGGCCGCCGCTTGTGATACCTCCCGATAACAGCGGGAAAGGGGCGGGGCCGTGGATAGGTCCCATCCAGAGCTCAGGTCCCGAGTGACTCGAAAGTCGAGGTGGCCGTCCTGGACTTCCCGTCCCTACTCCTTATGATCTCTCAGCATGGACGTAACTGAACTAAATGATTCACCGGCCCGTCAGTGCCGTTTGATCAGAAACTGCTCAGAACCATCTAGGTTTCAGAGTCCTGGCCAACATTTGTCTCACTAGCCAGTGCTTCAATCTTCAAGCTCCGTGGACCTTCTCACTCCTCCTCCCCAGTCTTGCGATTCCGGCCAACCTCATGTCGATTCTGTACCGATTTTCCTTTTAAGTGTAGGGGAGTGGGGTGGGTAGTACGGGAAGCAGGTTGGAAGCATGGATGAAGAGTCACAAGTCAGAGGTTGCTATAACATTTTATTTGCACACCAACCAGGAAACAGTGTAGGCTCTCCTCTGAGATGAACACCGGCCGCAACAGCAAACAAACAACCTGCCTCTGCAGGGACATTGGGGGAAAAGGGACGCTGCTAAGTAAAGTAAGTAAGTAAACATGGTGCTTAACGTCCACAGAAACCATAAGGCTTATTAGGGACGGGGAGAAGGGGGGGAAGGGGGCATGGAGGTGGGGGGAGAGGGAGACTATATACCTATCGCTACACTGTCACCACCAGAATGATTCATGCATTAAGATGGGCAGCGATGAGAGCCATTTTAATGTTTCAGTAGGAAGTGATGGACAAAGTCACAAGACAGTGTCCACAAACCACAACCTTTTTTGATGAGAAAGGAGAGCCGAAGCGGTATCGAACCGAGGTCCTTCCGCTTACCAGCCTAACGCCTTACCGCTAGGCCACACCGGCTCACTGGGACGCTGCTGGCCCAGCGCACAAGTTTTAACACTTTAGATTATTGGGCCATACAACTCCCATCCAATCAAAAAGGAAAAGGACCGGAAAGAAAGGTTAAAGGGTCATGGCCCGAAACATGTATACAATACACTCGGTTACATAAGGATTAATGAACTATTGTGGAAAAGTACAGACTACAGCACAGTGGTCGTGCTTTCTATATGCTTCTCTGATGGGGCACAAATCTGGAATTCTTTTCCTTTTGCATTTCCGCTACTGCCACAGCTCTGAGTCCCTCCCTGTCTTTAAAGGACAAGTCCAAGGTTAGGGGTGATTTTTGACACGATTTCCGTTAAAGCTCGCTGAGAACGATGATATAGGTGAAACTGTGATCTGAGGGTTATAAATGCATGGAAAAAAGGAATTTTTTGTCGTACCGAAAGCGTCGCTATGACGCCCAAATCACGTGACCATATGCCAACTACGTCACTCTGGGGAGTCGCTGCAAAATGGCCAATTCGAGCTCCGAAGACGAAACTGATACTTTGCCCGAGAGACCCACAAGGATACAGCCGTATCAGTTTGAACCTGTCAGGCAGGATTTTGAAAGAGTACCGGAACATCGTGTCAGCTTCGAAGCAAACCTCACTGCGGTATTCCATGGGGTTTGCGAAATCGCACTCACTGAAGTGCTCGCTACACAAATGGGCGTTATGCGGCGCAGCAAGAAAGTCAGATCGTTTGAACTGTAAAAACTTAATCCCCTTTCGCCTCACTGCGGGTCGACTGCGCGGGAGCTCGTGCATTGTTATACCTGGGGTCGTCTGCGATTGTTACAGTTCGCGGCAACATAGTAGGCCGGCATAGTTAACTTTTTTGTCGACCACACGCATACACAGTTTACTGAAGAATCTAAGATGGCAACTGCACTGACTCCCCAGACTGGCGTTACTTCCGGGGAAGCCTACAGAAAATAAAATCGATTAAAAACCCAGTTAAACATTTATTTTTTATTTCATTAAATCTGAAACTAGTGACTCATTTGTCAATCATTTCGATGGTCATTTTGCATACTTAAAAACCTTGGACTTTTACTTTAAGGACTTTCCCTGTAGCCTATCATTGGCGGGAGCTACCACATTTTTTTTTTTTTTTTTTTTTTTTCGCGCCAAAACTAAACACGTCTTTTGTCGCGACAAAAGTATGCTTGTCACGACAAACATAATTTTGTTACAACTACAAGCATATTTTTGTTGCTACAAACACGTGTCTGTCGCAACAAAACACGTCTTTTGTTGCGACAAGACACGTCTTTTGTCGCAACAAAAGGATGCTTGTCGCAACAAAACACATTTGTCATGACAAATATTTGCGACAAACATAATTTTGTTGCGACAAAAGTTTCGTCACGACAAGCATACTTTTGCCACGACAAAAGACGTGTTTTGTCATGACAAAAATGATACTTGTGGCAGCTCCCGCCAGTGATAGTAGCCAGCCAGGATAATCTTTGCTACCTTTGAAAACTAGTCTTTGAACTTACCTAGCAGTTCAAACAGTATTCTGATCAGTAACAGCGTAATTCTGCTGCACAAATCTGTTTTTAAGTTTTAAGTGCGTTTCTTTAGCTCTCATTCTCAGGCCCCCTCTCTTCCTTCGAAACTACTCTTTAAAACCAGTAAAGCCCCTTTCCAATGTCCTTCTCAGCGCAAAACGGGTCACGTATAGTTCGAGTCTCTCAAACTGGAATGGGGTTATGGATAGTGGTGGTGTAATATGGATTGGTGTGTGTGTGCTGTGGCATGGAATGTGGAACGTTGTGTGATGTGGAACGAGGTAGAGTGTGGGCTGTGACACGGCGCGATATGTGGTAGTGGAGGTGGCGTTATGCGAGATGTGATAAGTGGTGGGATGTAGAATGTGGTGGTGTACTGATGCGTGATGTGGAATGTTATGTGAAACATGGTTGTGGGATTGGGTGTGATCACGGTCAGATGTGGTGGAATGATGCAATTACGCAAGATACGGAGCGGCATGTGAAATGCGGTGCAATGTTGCGTCTTGAAAATGTGGTGTGATGTGAGATGTGGTGGTGCAATGCATAATGTGGCCAATATATGATGTGATCTGAAAAGTGCCGTGGAGTACATGTGGCATTATGTGGTATGTAATGTGAAATGGGGTTCAATGCGAGATGTGGTGTGAGGCATAAAGTGTGGCCGATACAGTGATTTGAAATATGGTATTGCAAAATGGAATAGTGTGCTGCGAGAGGTGTTGGTGTGATATGAAATGTGTGATATGGTGAGGAATGATGGTCTGATGTGGAATGTGGTGTGATTTGGAATAAAGTCTGAGATGGTGTTTGATGTGGAAAGTGTGGCCGATACAGCGATTTGAAATATGGTATTGCAAAACGGAATAGTGTGCTGCGAGAGGTGTTGGTGTGATATGAAATGTGTGATATGGTGAGGAATGATGGTCTGACGTGGAATGTGGTGTGATTTGGAATAAAGTCAGAGATTGTGTTTGATGTGGAATGGTGCAATGTAAAATGTGGTGGAATGATGTGATGTGGTGCGATGTGTTATACATTCCACATCTCACCGCCACTGCTCACCAATTTTCACATCAAACCGCATTTCCGGCACAGCACACCATACACACCATACCACATCATTCCACATTTTCAGTTCAATACCACCAGATCACACGGCGTGATGTAGAATAGTGTGATGTGGACTGTTTTGCAATGCCAGATGTGGGATGTTGTGTCTTATTCATCGTAATGTGGCTGTGATGTGGAAAAAGATGCGATGTAGAATATGTGCGATATGGTGCGATGCTAAATGTGATGTCATGCAATGTCAGATGAGGCGTGAAATGTGGTGATGCGATGTGGAATGATGGTGTGGTGCATGGGGAATATGGTGGTGTGCTGTGATGGAAGATGTGAAATGTGGTTGTGGAATACCGAGTGATGTGGAATGGTTTGACGCCATATTAGACATGGTGTGATGTGGAATGATGGTTGAAATGCAGTGTGGGATGTGTGCTGTGGTTTGAAATATGCTGTGGGATAGTGTGATGTGTAATTTATATTTGAATCTGGTGATGTGCAAGGCGTGGGGTGCAGTGGAATGTGGGCGTGATGTGGAATGGCCTGCCGAGATGTGGTAGTGATTTGATGTGAAATGTGGTGTGATATGGAATGTCAGTTGCAGTTTCAGATATGGTGTGATGTGGAATGTGACTGAAATGCAAAATGTGTGATGTGGAATGATGTGGTGTGGAATATGATGTCCTGGTATGTGGAATGTTGCATAATGCTAGGTGTGGAAAGTCATGTGATGTGATGTGAAATGTGTGGAATTGTGGTGATGAAGAATGTGGCATATGCAATGTGCTGTGTGATTGTTATGAGATGTCAGATGTGGAAAATGATGCAATGTGTTGGGATGTCAGATGTGGTGGTGTGATGTAAAATCAAGATGTGCTGGTGTAATGTGATGTGGAATATGGTGTGGTGTGAAATGTGCTGTAATGTTGAATGTAGGTGTGGTGTGGAATAGCTGTGGATGTGGAATGGTGTGAGATGTGGACTGTGGCTGTGTGATGTGGAATATGTTGTGCTTTGAGATGTGGTGGTGTGAAATGGTGGTGGGATGCAGACTGCGGTTCAGTGTGATGTGGAATATGCATTGGTGTGAAATGGGCTGTGATGTTGAATGTGGCTGTGGTGTAGAATAGTGGACGTGGAATGGTGCGAGATGTGGACGGTGGCTGTATGTGGAATATGTTGTACTTTGAGATGTGGTGGTGTGAAATGGTGGTGTGAGGCAGACTGCAGTGGAATGTGATGTCATATGTAGAATATGGTGGTCCGAGGAGTGTTGCGACATTAAATGTCTGTGAGATGTGGCATGGTACATGTGGTATGCAGTAATGCGATGTGGAATGTGGTGCAATGGTGGCGTGATGTGGAATGGTGTGTTGTGGAATGGTGTGCTGTGAAAGGTGGCGTGATGTAAAATCGTTTGGTGTGGTGTGATGGAATGATGTGTGATATGAAAACGTTTAATGTGGTGTGGAGTTGAATGGTATGATGTGAAATGTAATTTGAACCCTACTAATTACATAAACACTACAGCACTTGTGATGTAGAATGTGGCTAGAACACACACACGCATGAAACCAGTGGCACACAACTTCACGCACACAGGCAAAGTAATCTGAGTCCAGAGGAGAAAAGGTGGGTGTCGAGGGCAGAATTAAATGATACTATGGAAGATATATACTTATTATAAGGTGTGATGTGGAATGGAATGTTGTATGATGTGCAATGTCTGTGGCCTGGATGGACTACAGAGTGTGAAGGGGTGCAGAACGGTGTGGTGAAGCGTATGGTGTCAAATGGTGGCGTGAAATTGCGGTGTGGTGTGGAATGTCATCATGTGATTTTAAATGTTTTGTGGTATGGATAAGGTTATGTGTAGCATTCAGAGCAGTTTGCTCTTTCTGTATTATGTAGTGTTCAGTGTAATGTCAGTTCAGTACTGTTTATGTGTCAGTAGGATTCAGTGTACACAGTGTTCAGCATCAGTCTATAGCGTCAGCTCAGTTCTATAGTGTTCAATGCAATTAGTGTTCGGAGTCTTTAGCATCAGTTCAGTTTCTTAAGCATTCAGGCTATAGGGTAGAGCTGTAGTATACATAGTCAATGGTCTTCAGTGATAGCTGGGTTACAGTCTACGGCATTCATGGTCTGCCTATTCAGATGTCAGTGGGGTTCAGAGTCTGTAGTGTTCAGTGTCAGTTCAGTGTCTGTAGCGTTCAGGGTGTGTACTGTTCAGCGGGTCATTCTCCATCTGTACTCTCCAGTGCCTGCAGTGTTCAGAGCACTGGCTGTTCACCAAGAGTCTGTCATGTTCATGTCATGTTCAGAGTCCACACTTTGAATATCCTCTGCCCCTGCGCAGTTCTTGAATTTTAACATCCCGACAAGCACAGTGGGTTACCCGAGGACAAAATACAATGTAAAAAATAAATTAAAAATCCACTTATCTATCAATGCACAATGACACATTTTGGTACATATTTATTTTTGGTAGGTACTCACCAGGGTAACATACTTGTCAGCTCTAGGTCCTCAACAGGGGATCTTAATTTCTGCATCCACAGTATCCCACTGTGGGAGCCCTGTGCAGAAAAACGGATCATGCTCAGAGCATCAATGCATAGGCCTGTTGGAGGAGCACTGTAGTAATTATATTATGTCAATGTTAAATCTGAAGTTACATCTGCTGTGGGCAAGTTCATGACAGCATGAGTGTGGCATAAAACAGAACAAATTATCGAGTCAATCTCGCCTTCAGTCATGCTTGGGTGAGTGACTACATTTGTATGTACATCTGTCTACTTGTGTAGTATATATATATATGACTTAGTGCCAAAAGGCGCGCAAGAAAAGAGGACAGAGGTACTAGAAAATAAAGTTGACAGGATGTGAGTAAGTAATGCATTTTTTTGAATGAACACATGTGAAGTCATCCACCAGTGAAGGGAGAAGGCAGTGCTGCTCTTCGTTCCTGAGAAATTTGACTTTCAGTGTGTTTTGTGGCAAGATGTTGAACATTACACATTACAACAAGCCCACATCACTGTGCTGCTAATCATCATGCAGTTAACTGTGGAAACCCAACTGATCTAACAAGATTTGATCCACATGAGTATTACCAAGTCAACTGTTGTTGTTCTGGGTCACACAGAACAGCATGCTACGCATAGTTTGTTGTAATAGATAACGTTCAACATACAGCCAATCTTGAACATTTTTAAATGAATAAAAAGCAACACATTTTGAAACATAAACAGTTATTCTTTAATAGAATAATATGTGACAAGAAATATTTGAAGATTTTTTCCCTCAAATTTAAGCTTTCTTGACATAAACAGCAAATGATGTAAGAAATATGTCGTACATTACTATTTCAACACGATGTACAATACTGTTTGTTTCTTGATGAAAATGATAAATCAGTAACTTTTTATTACTGTAAAGTATAAAGACACATAACTATTTTCATGTGAACAGTTTTTGCTGCATGAATTTTGTTGTAGTGGATAACATAACGTTAATAAGACAATACGGTACTTCGTTTTTCATAACAAAATAAGTAATACTTATTATTTAACAAACAAGTGTTTTGTAAGAGAAAATGGAGCAAGTAAGAGTGAGTGCAACTTTTGCTGCTTTTGGGTGTCGCAGGAAAACACACACGCAACCTGTCATCCATGCGTTTCTTGGTGATGTTGACTCGGGTGCCTAGGACAAAAATAGTTGAACAGTTAACTTAAAAGTGAAAGAATTAATGATAATAAAATATATTTAAAAAATCATAATAAATATTACTAAAACTATCACAGCCAAAGAATAATGCTATTAAAATCGGCACCTTACATTTTTAGAACTCTGGAAGGCAGACAGGCATGGTCACTATAATTACGTCGAACGTTATTATTTCCACAGCTCGTGTTGTAATCGTAATGTTCAACACCTAACTTGACGACTTTAACCTGTGTAAATTCGAATTGTCTACCATATATGATGAGTTGTTTGAAGACATAGTTTGTAAACAAAACGAAATGCGTTAAGTGCAAGCAAAAAATGTAAAGAGTACGATCAGAATATACTGTTTATAACCAATCTGCTGTCGCACATTACGATTTCAACACGCACCCATGTTGTAAGAAACTCGGTGAAAACAAATTTACGAAAGCATCTGAACGACAGCAACAAAAACTCTCTCCCTATACTAACTTTCCGATACTTTTAAAAGATTCGGCATATACCAATATAAGTATCATCGTATAACCAAAAGATTTGACTAAATCTCTGCCAAATCTGCGATGAACGTTTAAATAAAGTTGAACGTTACGGTCTTCAAAAATATTACCACACACCTTTCGCATATCAGAACGTCTCTTCCATGCGGCCATGGGCTAAAAGCAAATGACCCGGATGTGTATCATGGCTGACCGGAAGTAGTGCAAACACTTACTTTTTTTCTTTTTGCTTGTTTAATCTAATACATTGTTGAACGTTATTTATTGCAACAATTTTATGAAGAATGGCAAAAGATTTTTTTTTAAACTACCCAGACATTTGGCAGTAAAATAAAACATTGGCGCCTGATGCAGTGACGTACCACAGTGACTGGAGTAAAGTTTCGACGAAAGAGAAAGTCCGTTCTTCACTACATTGTCTGCCGATGCTTGTCATGAAACATTTCAACACACATAACGTTCGACCGAGGAATATTTCGGAGCCTCTAACTCCAAAAACAAAACTTAGAGATAATCGATTTTATATGAACTGTGTAAAGCGATATCTCCTCTGTGCAAATCGGTGACTAAGGTAATGTTTTGATTCGTCATGTACGTGAACGAAAGCATCGAAAGTACTCACCGTGAGCGTGTCCGTTTTCAGGGGTCGAATTTCGTGGCGCTTTTCACTTTCAAAAAATAATATTTCTCCAGCTGCTTCAGATTTGGAGCTCATATTGTTTCCACTGTGATACTGACCAATTACGAAGGCACACACAAAGCAACAACAAGACAAAGTGTTTCAAATGGATTTTATTGACAGTCAAAAATCCGACCCTCCATTTGCGGACCTTTTGGCACTAAGTCATACACACACACACACACACACACACACACACACACACACACACACACACACACACACACACACACACACACACACACACCTGGATATGCGTGTACAAGTTTATGAATAAAGTGGTTTTCCAGACACATCTGGATACATGCATGTGCGAGTTTATGAATAAAAAGTGGTTTTCCAGACCTACCGTTTTAAGACGGCCACAAGATGGTGTTATGTACTGACTCGGTCATTTGTTCAGTTACAAGTGGGGTGTTCACTGCTGATTCTGTTTATTTATACCAGAAACAAAATCAGCATTTGGTCAGACATACCGGCTATCATTTTGTTTGACCAGTTCTAGAAAACACGGTGTAAAACACCAAGTTATTTACTCTAGAAAACAGCACCAAACCCCCCCCCAGCAGAGTGAGAGGTATTGTGTGTGTGTGTGTGTGTGTGTGTGTGTGTGTGTGTGTGTGTGTGTGTGTGTGTATGTGTGTGTGTGTGTGTGTGTGTGTGTGTGTGTGTGTGTGTGTGTGTGTGTGTGTGTGTTTTAGGTGGGGAAGGGAGCTTGGTGTTTGCTAGTACAGCTCTGGTTGTAAGCAGTATGGACGGCCATGTATCTGACCGGTTACAGTGATTATTTAACTGGTTTCTGTGAACAACTTTTGCCACCTTACAGATGTCTCATCGGTTTGAAAAATGTCTAGCATGATCACTGACATTTCCATAAAAAGCACACAAACTCAGTATATGCATTCCTTTACGGCACAAGCAGGCTATCATTAAAAGAATACTGAAGAATATGTTTGACTTCCAAGTATTGCAATATGCATAAAATAATGTGTAGTTTTCGTTAGGTCTATGTTTAAAGAGAATGAGGCCAAGAGCACTCATGCAGAACCTACAAACAAAGTGATTTGACAGGGCTCCACAATCGATGTCATACCCTAGAAAGCGACATAATTACAAAAGAAGTAAATAGCCCATGATACATCTTCAGAGTGTGGTCTGTTGTGCTTCTTCTTGTTCAATGTTACAGGTTCTGCTGATGTTCATTTTGTTTGCTTGCTTTACTTCATATACCTTCTTGAGGGTGAGGAGGCAGGAGGGGGAGTACATGCATGCTGTACTTGTTTGCCCTCTGTGTGCGTGTAAGGGGGGCTGGGGCTAACTTGACTACTGTGAAGAGAATAGTTACTTTACACTGGAATCAAACCAATCTTATACATATATGTAAACATTCATCTGGAAAAAAATAATTTAAAAAAATCAGTCTTCAAATGAACCTAAAAATACCTTGTACTTCCTGTTCTGATTGACAGCCAAGCCTGTTTCATCACCCTGCTGCTCATGCTACTGCTGGCCAAGGTGAAGGCTGATGTCTTCAGGGTATGGCCATTTAGCTTGTAGGTGGCTTGTTCCTGCTGTTTTCTGCACTGGACATGGACCATTGCAGTTCCCAGCTGAAGTCTGGAGAGCATCCAGCGCCTTCTACACACAAGCACACAACTGACCCCCACTCCCCACCTGCACATACTGACAGTGACACAAATATGCACCCCTTGGCAAACACATATACATACAAGAACATACATATGCACACAAATATGTATACGCTGACATAGGCCAACACTAAACTGAACACACACATAATTATAGCACTCTCTTTCTCTCTTTCGTGCACTACTATGATACCTGAATGCACATTAGCATTGTTCAGTTTTACGTTTAGCCTGCATTGAAATGAATACACACGTAAGTTGGGGGGAGTGGGGGTGGGTGGGGAGGGGGGGAAGAAGACACGAAACTGAAGCATACAACCAAAAGTTGAAACAGACCCTACTTGACTTATCAGACTGGGCCTATTACAAACCAATTCTTGTATCTTCATTATTCAATCCTCTCCATTTTGTGTGCGTGTTCTCTCTCTCTCTCTCTCTCTCTCTCTCTCTCTCTCTCTCTCTCTCTCTCTCCATACTAATTTTGTTCTACGACTGCTCTGCACAAACATGGAAATGGTAGCTGTTCAGCTATATCTGCAATACAAGCAACTAGAGACCAAGGATTCAATCAAAAAACTATTTCTGGTCTAAAAACAAAACCCACTGTTATGAAGAGCTGATGAAAGTAGGCTCTAACAGAAAGCCTTAAAAATCAGCATTCAGAGTAAAAAGGAGCCCTGCAAGTGAAATCTCACAGCCAAAGGCTGAGACCCACACAAGCATTGTCTTTGTAAAGTTTACAAGATAGACATTTTTTCAAATCAACATGACATCTATAAGGTGGCAAAAATGGGTCACAGAAACATGGCCACTTAATCAGTGTAACTGGTCAGACACAAAGCTGTCCCTGTTTACAACTACTAGAGCTGTACTAAGAGAGCTGTACACCCAAGTCCCTTCCCCATCTAGAACACACACACACACACACACACACACACACACACACACACACACACACACACACACACACACACACACACACACACACACACACACACACACACACTCTCTCTCTCTCTCTCTCTCTCTCTCTCTCTCTCTCTCTCAAAGTGCTGCGTTTTTTGTTCATTTGCTTTTTATTTTTTGTTAACAGACTTTCAAACAAAATAACAACCAGTGCATGTATCTGATTGACTGCTGATCTGCTGAATAATATGTGGGTAGAAAAAAAGAGAAAAAAGAAAGAAAGGGGGCAGTACTCAGAACAGAGAGGAGCCCTACGATGTGCCAAAAAGAATATGATGAAGAAGAGATGGGTAGACTGATCAAGAGACAATTATTTGATTTTAATATACCATCAACCACACAGGGTCACCTAAGGACAATGGTTAAAAAAAAAAAAGGGGGGGGGGGGGGAAGGTGTAACCGAGTGTATTGTATATATACATGTTCCGGGCCATGACCCTATAACCTTTTCTTTCCGGTCCTTTTCCTTTTTGATTGGGTGGGGGGTTTATGGCCCAATTATCTAAGGTGTTAAAAGTTGTGTGCTGGGCCGGCAGCATCCCTTTTCCCCCAGCGTCCCTGCAGAGGCAGGTTGTTTGTTTACTGTTGCGGCCGATGTTCGTGTGTTCATCTCAGGGGAGAGCCTATAAGTAGTTATTTTTCTATGGCTTGTTGTTCTGTTGTTTCTTATTGATGTAAATAATGTATGTTTATAATGTTACCATGTTCACAACGTGCCTTGATTTTGCCCAGACTAGCTGCATACATTATGTGGTCATCATGTGGTATAAAAAAGCTTTGATGATCACTTATATAGCGCTATTCTCCGCTCTCTTGAGCAGACTCACTGCGCTCGCCTGTGGTTCTACATGAGTGACAAGCTTTTTTTATAGCGCGTGTTTTGAATACCCACCGAAGTGGTGTACTTAAGCGCTGGCACGGCTGGTGCCACATGAAACTGCAGCCATCTCGGCACAAGTTATGTGTACACCATGCAACTATGCATCGTGTCACTTCATGCAAAGCCACATACGTAAGGTGTATGCGAGTTTAGCTGTAACCTGTCACCTGCACTTTTGGCAGAATGACCGGGATCTTTTACGTGCTACTGCGGTAACACGGGGGTGGAACGGATACCGAAATTAGAGTCAGCACAGAAAGTCGACCCTGGAGAAGAAAATTCTCCCGCCGCTCCTACAGGGATTTGAACCTTTCAGTCACGAGTCAGGCGCTCTAACCACTGAGCTATCCCCGTCCCCTTAAGATATGAACACACATACAAGGTACTGTGACACCATAACGGCTGCAACCAGGCGGCAATCTAGCGCCGAAATTACCCACGTTCAACAACCAAAATCAAGATTTTTTCTTTTTACATCAATAAGAAACAATAGAACAACAAGCCATAGAAAAATAACTACTTACAGGCTCTCCCATGAGATGAACACACGAACATTGGCCGCAACAGTAAACAAACAACCTGCCTCTACAGGGACACTGGGGGGAAAGGGACGCTGCCGGCCCTGCACACAACTTTTAACACCTTAGATAATTGGGCCATAAACCCCCCACCCAATCAAAAAGGAAAAGGACCGGAAAGAAAAGGTTATAGGGTCATGGCCCAGAACATGTATACAATACACTCAGTTACAAAGGAAAAAAGAAAGAAAAATAACAGAGGTTAAAAGAGCCCTGTAAAGTATTAAAGAGAACAGAACCCCAAAAGTGGAACACAGTCTAAAAAACAAAAACAAAAAACAAAAACAAAAAAGGAGAAAAATATAATTTAAACAAAAAAGGAGAAGAAAAAACTTTTAAAGAGGAGCTACACAAAGTGCTAAGAAGAACAAAATCACTTTAATCATTAAGAAGACAAGGGTGGAAGAAGACCTGAAGTAAAAAATCTCTAGAAAAAACTGAAAAGAAATGAACCACACTAAATCTTAAAAACAACAGTACTCAACTACTACTACTAAGAATAGATGGATATATTACTTTTAAATTTGTTATGTCTAAGGTTTCTGTGTGCTTATCTCTGTTCAGGTTTACAGTTGTAATCATCATTGCTTTAGCTTGTACAGAAACTGGAATAAAAAAGTTTAAAAAAAAATATATAAAAAATAGGAGAAGTCCCTCAAAAGAACCCCTGCAGCGGGAGTAATGCAGATGCAGAAATTAAGGTCCCTCTGTTGAGAAAGAGCTGTGGATGTTTTCCCTTTAAAGCCGGGAGTAGGTCAGAATACAGCCCTGCATGCTTCACCTGCTTCCTGGAATTTCTTGCTTGTCCTAATTCCTACCTTATTGGTTCGTTGATCTACACTTTTGTTCTCTACTGCCTACATTTTAAACTGCATTAGTTGTGGTTAATGCAGTTTCCCCTGTTGACCCACAGAACAAAAGAGGTAACATTGCTAATTGTCATGACTGACTGAAGCATATTCCTGTGTCAAATGCTGTGTGTTTGCTGTTGACTGTGTTGTGTCCTGAACTGTGATCCAGCTTTTTACTTACGGTTTTGTGACTCATGTTTTGAGCTGGTACACACAAATTGTGAAAGTGTGATCTGTCCTGAGGCTTATATATATATCGGTCATTCTCCTGAAAACTGGTCAAAATTGTGACATAGAGGGTAAAAATTCAAAATGTGATTTTTTTTTAATGCTATTATTTGGAAATGAAAGCTTGACATCTCTTGTGTACATAAAAATAAGACATAAAATGGAAGGGTGACAGGAACTTGGTTAATTGTGCATTATGTTACATCATAGGTCAGTGTCTCGCGTGTTACAGAAGACACCAGAAATGCATGAATAGAGTCGGCTCAGTGGCCAGTTTGACTCTTGCCTTTTTTATTATACAATATTTCCTAATTAATAAAGGAATATCTGTCACTTCTGACATTTAAAAAATAAAAATGTCCTGCCTCTTTAATGATTTTGGTTTAAAATGTCTTCTTCGAAGTATAGACATGCACGAAAGAGATTACACAGTTTTTTTCCCTTAGGTTTTCTTTCTTTGTTTTTTGTTTTTGGGGGGGATGCATTGCACTAACTTGGTCTGAACCGTATATATAAATATACATGTCAGAGGGATATTTGTTTCTTGCTTTCTAAAGTTAATAACCAATCGCACTTAATTAGTAATCTGTCTCACATGTTATGTGGACATCATCACAAGTACAAAAGGATATAAGAATAACACACTTGAACCATTGACCAAAAAACTTAATAAACAAGTATATTCATTACAAAAACAATGTTCTTTCCACATTTTCTTGACTGGAACCGGTATTAACCCCTGCTTTAGATATCGGGATAGCCAAGAGTGGCAGCAATCTAGTCCACAATCCCCCAAGCCATATTCTCTGTCTCACACCCTGTGCAAAAGCAAGAAAATATTTTCATGGTGTCTTACCCTGTCTTGTGATTATGTACCATCAAACTAATTTGGACTGCAAAATTTTCAGTATTTCTGAAGATCTAGTAGAAACAATTGTGGCTTTGACCTTGAACATCGCAAAATGACATTTATGAATGATACTCTGGCTGATGATGATGCATCACCATACTAAGTTTGACCAATCATAGATATTGTCCAGGCAAACAGTCACTGAAGTTCAGAACCTTCACTGTGACCTTGACCTTGACTACAGCAAAGCAAACTTTTCACAAGACACTCCAGCTTATGAACATGCACTGTCAAACTAAGTTGGTCGCCCAGCAAAATCAGCAGTTCAGAACATAGAAATAGTCATATTTGATTGTATGAACCAAAATCCAGCTACTGTGACCTTGACCTTGAAGACAGAAACCCATTTTTCGCATATGACACTCTGGCTTATAATGATGTCTCAACATACTGGGTTTGTTTACAAATGGTTCAGCGATGCATAAGATATCATCCAAACTAACATTAACTGAAACTTTTAACCTTGGCTGTGACATTGACCTTGAACACAGCAATCCAACATTTTCACTGGACACTTCTTTGCTTATGATGATCTACACCCAAATTGAGTCTGGTTGCAAAAGACTCACTGGTTTAGAACTAATAAAAGATACAGTAGAAATTGTCTTATTTTGATTATATAAGCCCACACTGTGACCTTGACCTTGAAATAGAATCCCATTTTTTCGCATGACATTCCGGCTTGTGGTAGTGCACCACAATAACAAGTTTGGTTACAAAAGATTGCAAACAAACACTCCACAGAGTGGCAACAAATATGTGTCATGAGCATTACATCCCTCACCCCTGAAGACACCACAGTGCTTTCCCTTTTCTAGTAAGATAATACACCACACCCAGCGCAAAAAGAGGTCAAACATTGCTGCCACAAGTCAGCTATGTGGACTGGTACGTTAGAGTAGGTCGAAAGTCAATGGTACAAGCAGAAATAATTCTTTTGTGTTCTCGCACGTTACACCATTGTAAGACACCACGTCAACCACCCCTGAAGAAATGACTGTAATTTATTTCGTATCTATTCTTTTGTCATCAAACAAGCATTAAAAATAAGGTGAAATGTGGTTATCTATTAAGCTGATGAAAAAAAGACAGTTTTTCTAGTTTCCATTGTGAATAAGTCACAATATTGTGATACACACTCAGAAGACACCATCAGTAACGTGTGAGACACTGATTATCTTTCCTTTGTTTGGAGCTGTTAATAGCAAGCAACACACAATAAATACCATTTGTATCTAAGAACTGGCCTCCTTCTTTCTCAAGAAACCTGTTTTTATTAAATCATGAACGATTCCATGGAAATATCTGTGATCAGCTAACCTTCCCAAAGCCATGTCACAAATGGCGGCCATGAAAAAACACGAGAGAAAGAAGAAAGTTTGTTAAGAGACATCAAATTATTTGAAGAGAAAGAAAGTAAAACAGAGACGGATATTAAGCATATTGCAGAGAAAAATAAAGAACTAGTTTCACTACGGAAGAAAACAATGGAGGTTGTACTACTGCGATCAAAAGCGAGGTGGGTGGCAGAAGGAGAAAAGATATCAAAATACTTTTGTAACCTGGAGAAAAGGCACTATGTTAGTAAACAAATGATAAAACTAATTGACGCAAAAGGTGAGGAAATTAAAGAACCCTAGAACCATTTGACATAAATAAAGAAGTTAACAATTTTTATAGTAATTTGTATAAAGCCAAGGACCTAGAAGAGTGTGAGATTGAACAATTGGTAACGGAAATTCCCAAACTATCTGAGGAGGAATCAAGATCATTAGAAGGGAAAATAACAATAGAGGAGGCAGGAACAGCGTTGAAAAATATGAAACATGAAAAAAGCCCTGGTACGGATGGTTTTGGGGCAGAATTTTTCAAGTGCTTTTGGAAGCAGCTTGGACCATTTGTTGTTAGAGCTTTAAATAAGGCATTTGAAGATGGCGAACTATCCACCACTCAAAAGGAAGGCATTATTACTTGTATTCCCAAGGGCGATAAACCTAGAGATAACATTAAAAACTGGAGACCAGTCTCTCTCCTTAATGTCATATACAAAATTGGATCTTCCTGTATTGCCAACAGAATTAAATGAGTACTACCATCATTAATTGATGATGATCAGACAGGTTTCATTTCCAACAGATACATGGGTGATAACGTTCGGTTGATTTGTGACTTGATAAACTATTTGAATACAAAAAATGAGCCTGGATTGGTGCTATGCCTCGACTTTGAGAAAGCGTTTGACTCTCTTGATTGGCGGTTCATGTTTAGGGCCTTCGAGCATTTGGTTTTGGAAAAGACCTTTGTAGATGGATAGATACTTTTTATAAAAACATAAAATCAACAGTAATAGTGAATGGACAGACAACCCAATGGTTTACAGTAGAGCGTGGGTGCCGACAGGGCGACCCCATATCACCATACATATTTATTTTGTGTACTGAAATTTTAGCAATCATTATTCGAGAAGATAGTGACATCAAGGGAATCTGGATAAACAAAGTAGAACACAAAATCTCAATTCTCAGATGACACACAACTAATGAACAATGGGGAGAAAAAATCATTTGAAAAATCAATAGATGCAATTAATAAATTTGGAAAAGTATCTGGCCTGTTTTTGAATGCGGACAAAACACAGGCCATATGGTTAGGTAGCAAAACATATTCAAGAGTAAAATATATGCCGCATTTGAAAATGGTATGGAATCCAACTATGTTTAAGATCCTTGGCATATGGTTTACCCAGGATTTAAAAGAGTGTGCACCAATAAATTACAATAAAAATTTCGACGAAGTTAAAAAAAACTGTTTAAAATTTGGTCACTTAGGACTATTACTCCGCTAGGAAGAGTTGCAATACTGAAGTCACTGATTCTGTCAAAACTGATCCATTTGTGGATTTTGCTGCCTGACCCCCCTGAAAACTTTGTGAAAGATCTTCAAAAAATATGTTTTCAATTTGTTTGGAATGGAAAACAAGACATAATTGCCAGAAAGACGACAATAAAAGATATAAAAAGTGGGGGTCTAAATATTCCAGATATTAAAACGTATATTCTAGCTCTAAAACTCACATGGATAAAAAAAAAGTTAAAGATATCAAACCATAAATGGAGAAATGTTCCGATGGAGTTGTATCCATTTCTTCATCAATTAGAGTGCTACGGCCCCTGCTTTTTCGACCAAACTGTCAAAAATAATTCCTTCTGGTCAGACGTCTTCAAAGCTTATGGAATTTTCTGTGACATCTCAACTTCTTTCTGAACCTGTTTTCTATAACAAGAATATGATGATCGGAAACAAGATGATCAAATACACACAGTGGGTTGACAATGGAGTGTACTGTATCGCTCATTTTATATATAAAAAATGGGCGGTTTCGCATTCTTGCAGAATTTAATACAAAGTTTGGCATGACGGTTGATTTCTTGACTTTTAATAGTTGCACCAGTTCAATAAAACAGTATATCAAGAAGTCTACGATACTTATTAGTAATAATATGGCAGATGAGGTAAATATCTCACTGAGTACAATTTACTCTGCACCAAAGGGTGCAAGGCTCTGTTACAACATTCCCGTAAACGACAACTGTATGCCAAATTGTTGCTTGAAATGGAGCGAAAAACTGAAGTCAAATATTTCTTGGAATACAGTTTTCATAAAAGTACAAAAAATTAAAGATGTAAAACTTAAATGGTTACAAATGCGCATTATACATAGAATAATAGCTACTAACATAGTATTAAACAAAATGGGAGTAACTGCTAACACTCAGTGTGGCTTCTGCAATGACGAAAAGGCATTGAACATATGTTTTGGAAATGTGCTTGTATCAGACGTTTTTGGACTTCGCTGGAAACAATATTGAAAGAAAAATGTGAGACAGCGTTAAATGTAAAATTTACACAAAATCTTGTATTGTTTGGAACAGAAATAGACATCAAAACTGACACACTCTTTGACTTAGTAATACTTCAAGCTAAGCAATTTATATACAAATGCAAACTCGACAAGTGCTTGCCAACTCTCTCCTGCTTCCTTCAACAACTGATACTGAAATACAAAACAGATGAATACAATGCAAAGATCAGCGGCGAACTGCCCACCTTTATCTTGAACTGGCTCTGTTATAAGCCTATTTTGAAAACAGAAAACTGATAACCTCAGGGCATATGTAGTTATTTTAGATTTAGAATATATGCACATATGTGACAGGCAGTCAATCACTCTTTGTGCAAGGCAAATATCTGTCTGTGAAGTACTTTGTCCAACTCTTTGTCTGTATGGATGTATCCTTTTTGTCTATTATGTATGTATAACATGAGCATGTATATTTGTATACGTATGTTATCCACTGTTGGAACGGGTGTACTGTGGAACGGGTGTAATATGTTCTATTATTGTGTTATATTTGTTATATTGAATATAAAATATATTTTTTAAAGATAATGGTCCGCAGTTTTTGGCATTTTAAACCGCGTTATAATGTGTTTAGTACTTTTTGAGTTAGGGCCCGATTAAAAGTTAGAAGAAACGCAAGCTAGTAGTTTGAAGTGCCTCAGGCAGCCTGCACAGATTTTGCTGGACAGTGCTGTCCTTGTGGTCCGCCCAGCTGATATAAATAAGAGGCGAGTGCAGCAGGTGGTAGCCATCTTGATTTAATGTTTCGGCCACAAGTACGGGAAAGTCGCCTCGTTGCTACGTGCTGTCTTCTCAACCAATAAATGGTGAAACATCTATTTTGAGTCTGGAGTCCATTCACCACAACCTGTCACACTTGGCGTCGACCGACAGGATCCAGACAGAAGACAGCACCTGGCAACGATGGCTGCCCGTGACGCTCCAAGCGGCAACCTCCGGTTCCACGCTCAGCGGAGACTTGGGGATGGTCCGGTGGAGGACTTCATCGCCGAAGCAGAGCGCATCATAGCAGCCTATGATCTGGAAGGCCGGCTTGCGGTGGAGCTCCTCCTGAAGCACCTCGATGGCCAAGCTCGTCGGGAGGTGCTTGCGCAAGCACCAGCAGCAAGGGCCATCGCGGGGGACGTCCTGGGGTTGCTGCGTGAGGCGTTTGGTGACCAGCGACCACTGACGCAGCTGTTGACGGCATTCCACTGCCGACAACAGCGGCCAGCAGAGACGGTGCTGGAGTTTGCCACTCCCTCCAAGTCCTGGCCACCAGGATCACCAGCCGGGACCCAGTCGCCCTTTCATCCCGCTCTCTCCGAGATCGGTTCTGCGAGGGGTTGGCAGAAATGGCCCTCAAGAGGGAACTGCGCCGGATGACCAGGGAAAATGTAGACATCACCCTGGCCGTTCTGCGCCAAGAAGCCCTGCGCTGGGTGAGGGAGGAGTCACCAGTGGACACTGTTCATGTTCAACAACTGAAGACGGACTCCTCCGAGATGGCGCTGCTGAAGACGCAGATGGTGACCATGACTGAGGCCATGAGAGCCATGCAGGTGGCAGTCGCAGCCTTGGCAGCACCACAGCCCCCCACAACAACATTCCAGGGAAGGTGCTACAGATGCCAAAAGATTGGGCACATGGCCCAACACTGCCCGAAGGGACAAGGTTAAGGGGGAAACTAGAGGCTTTCACTGCCAGAAGCCAAACAGTGGAGGCTGAGTCGACGGCAGCACACCGGAACCTGAGGGGGCAGTGCCCAGAGACTTTAATGGAGGTGGACGGAAAGGCGGTGATGGCAATGATCGACACTGGTAGCAAGGTGTTAACCGTCACCGAGTCCTGGTTCGATGAACACTTAAGGGGACGACCCCTTCAGTAGACAAGTTGGCTTCCATAAAGACGGCTAATGGGCTGGACATCCGATATGTCGGCCTGCTGGAGGGAAGAATCCGGGTGTTCAGGCAAGAGTGCCATGCCTCCATCTTAGTCATTAAGGACACTGCCTGCCCTTTGACCCGGTTCAGACGACGACAGACCCCTGCCCTTCTGGGAATGAGCATTCTCCAGCAGCTCCTTCCCACTGGCTAGAAGACCCCCCCCCCCGGATTGCCCCCCCCCCCCCCCCCATAGAAGCAGCCGTCAGAGCGACGACCCTTCAATGCCGAACTGTGGTGGGTTGGTTGCGGGGACGACACGCGTGCCAGCCCACTCCATAACCACAGTTCGAGTCAGTGGTGCCCAACGACGCGTCCTGGTTGCTGAGCCCTGTCACCATCCCCTGCCCCCTGGCTTGATGTTGGTCCCTGTACTTGTTGGTGGAGACCGATCCCTCTATCATGTCCGGGTGGCCAACCTGACTGATGAGGACATAGTATTGCAAGGTCGGACACCAGTTGCAACCCTCCATGCAGTCGATTCGGTGGACAGTGACATAATAGTGCACGTTGCCTCACAATCTCTGCATGCTGATGTCCAAGAGCCAATGCCGCTGACCCACCCTGACCTTAGCGCCAAACTGCAAAACTTTCAGGGCACTGCACAGGAGAAACGACAGCTGCTGGACCGCCTCTTGCGCTACCCCAAAGCATCTCACGCGACGACATGGACCTCGGCTACACAGACCGCGAGCTTCACAGCCTGCGGACCACCGACGACAACCCAACGGCCCAGACATACCGCTCCATCTTGCCCAGAGACTTCCGTGAGGTCAAGTCACACATACAAGACCTCCTAGCAAAAGGGTTGGTGACACCCAGCCACAGTCCCTATGCTGCGCCAGTCGTCGTTATTCGAACGAAAAATGGGAGCATTAGGCTCTGTGTCGACTATCGACGGTTGAACAGCAAGACAGTCAAGGACGCTTACCCACTGCCACGCACTGAGGAGAGCTTCAGTGCATTGGCAAGGTCAAAGTACTTTACAACCCCCTGACCTTGCCAGTGGGTATCACCAGATTGCCATGGATCCCAAAGATCAGGACAAGACGGCCTTCACAACACCCTTCGGCCTCTTTGAGTATACCAGAATGCCATTTGGTTTGACCGGAGCCCCTGCTACATTCCAGCGATTAATGAACGGGGTCATGTCAGACTTCCTCTTCAACTTCCTCCTGGTCTACCTTGATGATCTGCTGATCTCAGAATCCTTTGACGGCCATCTCCAACATCTTGAGAAGGCCTTGAAGAAGATTTGTGACACTGGCTTAAAGCTGAATCTAGGGAAGTATCAGCTGCTGCGGCCGGAAGTCAGCTACCTTGGACACACCATCTCCGCCAAGGGGGTGAGCTGCCAGGACGAGAAGACGGAAGCAGTCCAGAAGTGGCCAGTTCCTCGCACCACCAAAGAGCTTCGGTCCTTCCTGGGCTTTGCAGGGTACTACCGCCGCTTTGTCAAAAACTATGACGATTTGCCGCTCCTCTGCACCAGCTAGTCAACTGCAATGCCAAGGCAAAGAACAAGCGACCGGCACCCACTGGCGGCCTCTGGATGGAGGAACACCAGAAGGCCTTCCAACAACTGAAGGAGGCCCTCTCCAGTGTTCAAGTACTGGCCAGGGATGACTGAGGACGTCCGCCAGTACATCCGGGCCTGTGAGCGCTGCACCTTGGGCAAGCATGCTGCTGTACATCCACCCATGGGACACTTGTCGGTCAACCGACCACCTCAGATATTGGCCATCGACTTCACCAAGCTCGACACTGCCAGCGATGGCCGGGAAAATATCCTGATCATGACTGATGTGTTCACCAAGTACACTGTAGCAGTCCCCACCAGGCGGTGACGGTCGTGCAGGTCCTTGTCCGAGACTGGTTCAGCCGCTACGAAGTCCCAGAACGCATCCACAGTGACCAGGGCAGAGACTTTGAATCGGGCCTGGTAAAGGGACTTTGCCAAATGTATGGCATCAAGAAGACCCATACCACGCCGTATCATCCTCAAGGGAACGGTCAGTGTGAATGCTTCAACCGCATTCTTTATGACCTGCTACGGACCCTGTCAGCCGAGAAGAAGAAGTAGCCCCAGCACCTACAAGAAGTCGTGCAGGCCTACAACACGCCCCATGCTTCGACTGGTTTTGCGCCACACCACCTGCTCTTTGACCAGGAACCTCGCCTGGCCATAGACATCCTACTTGGGCGACCAGCAGAATGTGCAGTAGGTCCAACAGACTGGGCGAGACAACACCGAGAGCGCATAACGGAGGCCCATGCTAAGGCAGCTGCTCGCCTGGCTGAAGCTGCAGCAGACCGGGCCAGCCGTCAGACCGTCAGTCACGACACAAGACTGGCAGTTGGTGACTTTGTCTATGTGCGGAACCGGGGCGCTGGTCATGCCAAACTCCAGGACCGACGGCGATCAGGTCTCCAGGTGGTGACGACCCAACCATTTGCAGAGACACCGGTGTACACAGTGCGGCCTCATTCAGGGGGTCCTGAACGGACAGTAAATCGGGCTGATCTCCTGCTGGCGAAGAGGCTGTTCAATCAGCCCCACCACACTACCTGTGTGGTGCAAGACAGACCAAGCTACTTGCACTTTGACAGTGACAGTGAAGAAGAGGAGTGGTTCTGTCAGTCTGCACCTGCTCCCCTCGGGGTCGCCCCAGTCCAGCCACCAACTCCAAACCCACTCCCGCTGGTCCTTCCCATTCCAGCTGCACCTCGGGTGGTTCCCCACCTGACCCGCCACCGGGAACCGTTCCCTGAACCCAACTAGGCGTCAGACCACGCCCTCACCCCCCCCCCCCCCCCAGCCAACGACACCTTCCAGGATCACTGTTCGAAGAATTGAACGCAAAACTGCAGGCAAACATTCGAACCCAGGGAACGAACCCCGGAGGGAACCTTGCATTGACTAGGTTATGGCCTGTCACTTTGTTGTTCAATGTACTGTTTGATTTTGTATTTTTGTTTAATTATTGTGCATTACGAGTGCTGTTGATTACAATATGTGTATTTTGTCATGCTCCACCCAGCAATGAGGACATTGCAATAAAAAGTCGGGGGTGGGTGTGACAGTCTGCTAGTTTGTCTATTTTTTCCCCAGTTTTATTTATAACTACTGGTAACACCATCGAGATTCCTTGCTTGTGGGCGAAATTATAGTAGCAGACGATATTGGCGGCCATTTTGTTTTTTGATTGCCGGCTTTACAGCCGCAATGACTGACGTATTTATTCATAAGTTTGTAAAACTTCAGAAATTAGGTATTTATTATAATTATATATATTTATAGCTAGACTTTGGTGTTTGTGTTTGTAATCCAGGCTTATTTCTTGATTTTTACGTAGATAAGTAGGAGGACTGCGTATATAGTGAATGTTTGGTGTATTTTAGGGCCCTAGGTTCAGACCTATAATAGTGTTTAGGGGTATAGGTCGTGTTGTAGTTAATTAATTTGAGGTTAATTGCTGCGAATGCGGTTTCACGGTTTGGCTCACGGAGTTAATCTTATTTTAGCTTCATTTGATAGACTAGATAACAATGATAATTTTTGATAGATAAAAAGATAATGGTCCGCAGTTTTTGGCATTTTAAACCGCGTTATAATGTGTTTAATACTTTCTGAGTTAGGGCCCGATCAAAAGTTAGAAGAAACGCAAACTAGTAGTTTGAAGTGCCTCAGGCAGCCTGCACAGATTTTGCTGAACAGTGCTGTCCTTGTGGTCCGCCCAGCTGATATAAATAAGAGGCGAGTGCAGCAGTTGGCAAGGTTCCAGGCGAGATCAAAAGATCAAGAGATCTTAGAGGAGGGAGGTGGAGCTGGACCTTCAAATTTGCCCAGAAGAGATCATGAGCTGGGCTGAGCAAGTTGGACCTCTTTCGCTTCGAGTTGTCCAAGTTGTTCATCAACAGCAGTGCAACGGACATTGTCTTTGTGACTCTGTCCAAGCACAGCAGTTGAAACAGCAATTGCGCCGTGCACAAGTCGCTGGGCAATGGCGAGGGGACGCCGCCTTAACACTTCCATTGTTCTGGCGGCGGTCCACGGTCTCTCCGGTCTTTTTCGGGCGGTTTCCGCGGTCGAGCCTTCGCTCTGTCGTACCCTTCCTACTCTGTCCCCGTCCCTAATAGGCCATCTCGCCTCCGTGGACGTAAAGCAACATGAAAGAAAGTGGTAGCCTTCTTGATTTAGTGTTCCGTCGGCCAGGGTCCATGAATGTGTTTCGGCCACAAGTACGGGAAAGTCGCCTCGTCGCTACGTGCTGTCTTCACAACCAGTAAATGGTGAAACATCTATTTTGAGTCTGGAGTCCATTCACCTCAACCTGTCACATATGAATTCAGCACAGTAAGATGTGCAAGGTGCAACCAAAGACAAATAGTAAACAATTTGTTTTGCATCAAACAAAAATGTTTCACCAGTGATCTCCCCTGAAATGATGACTTTGCGAAGGGAAATAACTGCAAGTACGAACGAGTGTTCTTGACATCAGTGATCTCCTCTGGTGACATATGGCACAGTAACGGTATTTATTTACGAGGGTAAATATAGATAAGCATTTTAGTTTTTTTACATCCAGCCCTCGCCCAACAAGGGACTATTTTAGACACGTTTTCTAAGCTACGGCACACCAGTACACGCATGGAATAAATGATGTTTAGACATCAAACATGATATAAGACACTGAAAGGGGGCGGATATACGGCTTTGAAATCATCAGTAGCAATATTATTGGTGGGTAAGTGTGTGAAGAATGAGAAACACAATGAGGTTGAACGTTGCAGGCGGGAACAATCCATTTTAACATGCAAGGACAATCAATCAGCGCATAATGCACAACATGTAACGTGATTTACACGTGTTGGCCGTGCAGGCTGGACGGCGGTACTCTAAGAGAGTCGGGCAGTGAGTTCCAAAGAACGATGCCAGAATATACTAGGCTTGACTCGAAAAGGTCAGTCCTAGGGATCGGTATATTGATCTTTCCAGAATGCCATGACTGGGTTAAGGAAAATTTAGCCATAAGAGAGGGTGGGAATTTTTAGTCCAGACATAACTGTGCAGTCAGGGCTCCGTTGTCTTATCAATCTTTCTTTGAGGGGAAGAATGGCTAGGAAATTATAGTCTGAAATCGCTAGAGTTATGGTCAGTTTGGGGAGAACTGCCTTGAGCGCTCTCCGCTATGTAAACTGGGCGGTGTGTGTGTGGTTGGGGGGTGGGGTGGGGGTGGGGGGATGGATACCACATCAAGTCAGCACGGAGTCGAGTTGCCGATCAGGACTGAGAACCGCAAATGACTGAGCCAACTCATCCAACACGGCCCACCCCTTCTCAGTCGTTGTTCAGTCGGGTTTTACGGAAAATGACCTACCCGGGCCGTTTTTCCCACCCAACAAACAAGGCGCGCGTGTATGTGTGTGCGTGTGTGTGCGTGTGTGTCAGTGTGTGTGTATGTGTGTGTGTGTGTGTGTGTGTGTGTGTGTGTGTGTGTGTGTGTGTGTGTGTGTGTGTGTGTTTGGACGATTCGGCGTATTTTACTGTGTGTAACTGAAAAACAAATATTTAGTGTTAACAAAACTGTCTTTGTGAACTGTTTACCACAGCATTTTAGGACTTCATAAAATAATTGTTAAATCTAAGTTTTGTGCCTAAGCCGGTGTAAAATATCTGAATAATTTTATCTGTGCGAGCAGATCACATCCACCTGACCACATAACTGATTTAAAATCAGGGGAAGCGGCAAACCTTCGGATAGTGACACGTTTTCGCACAGATTAAATTCTACTCTTGCTTGCCAGAAAATCCTGTCCTGCATATGTAGGCGACCAACAGCACAGTGAGAAGGTGCCTGCGTGCACAGCATGTCGGCACAGCGACCGGGATCATTTACCAGTTGCCTGGAGAACCGCCGGCTCTCTTCGACGCTCAACCGATTGAGCCAACTCAACTGGCCCCGCCCCTTCTCGTTGTTCAGTTGTGTTTTGGAAATCACTCCCACCAAACGAGGCGTGCGATCAGCCCCCGATGTGTGTGTGTGTGTGTGTGAGTGTGTGCGTGCCGTGTGTGTGTGTGTGTGTGTGTGTGTGTGTGTGTGTGTGTGTGTGTGTGTGTGTGTGTGTGTGTGTGTGTGTGTGTGTGTGTGTGTGAGAGAGAGAGAGAGAGAGAGAGAGAGAGAGAGAGAGAGAGAGAGAGAGAGAGAGAGAGTGTGTGTGTTTGCGCGCGCACGCGTGTGCTTAGGACGATTCTTTATCAAAGCATATTCGGCTGTATGAGACAAAATTAATGTTAATGTTAGCAAAATTGTCGTACACACTGTATCGAAGTAAGACTTCATTAAAAACAAAAAAACAACAAAAAAACAACTGTTAGTTGAATTTAACTTTGTGCCTCGGTGTAAAGCATCTAAACAACTTTATCCGTGTGAGCAGATCAGGATACCTGTTCATGCCTGCAGATCAGATCCACCTGTTCATACGTAAGACCATAGCGAAAAATGTTTGAATAAACTAAACTCAGGGTTTTTGCATAGTTCACCTGTACTTGAATTAAAAATACCCAAGAGCTCTCACAGGGGACAGTTGTTTTTAGTAATCATGAAGACCTAATCAAATACTAGCAGCTGACACGAAGACCAGTAGCAATTAAGTTCAGTTCAAATCAGTTGAAAATGGTCTCTATGCACTCGAAAAAACCCATATGCGCTCCATCCCGTCTCTCAGAAATTACCAATGTACGTCCGATTTGACGATGGCCCCTTCTCCTCCTTTCAAGGAAGACCGTAAAGCAAAACTGCGCCTGTCTCCTGCAGGCGATTGATGGTGTGGTGTCCTTGGCTGCAGGTAGTGTTTCAAGCTCCAAAACACTTTAGATTTTCAGAGGTACAAGCCACTTGTGCTGGTTGCTTTAGCCGCTAGTGTATCTGCTCGGTCATTTCCCTTCACTCCGGCATCTCCAGGGAGTTTTTGAGGTTGATGCTAAACATGAACACATACCAATCTGGGTTTCCCATTCTACTTTTCACTCTTTGCGGCAAGCTCACTGAATGTGTGAGGAGGATGGCACCACACTCCAAGCCTCGCTTTCCGGCATCTCCTTGGAAGAAAGATCTCGTCAACCAGTGCTTGAAGTTTGTGATGGAGTGTGTGTAAGTAAACATGGTGCTTAACGTCCACAGAAACCATAAGGCTTATTAGGGACGGGGAGAATGGGGGGGGGGGGGGGGTATGGAGGTGGGGGAAGAGGGAGAGTATATACCTATCGCTACGCTGTCACCACCAGAATGACCTGCATTAAGATGGGCAGCGATGAGAGCCATTTTAATGTTTCATTAATTGTGAGGGACAAAGTCACAAGACCGCGTCCACAAACCACAACTTTTGAAGAGAAAGGAGAGCCGAAGCGGTATCGAACCGAGGTCCTTCCGCTTACCAGCCTAACGCCTTACCGCTAGGCCAAACCGGCTCTCAGGAGTGTGTGGTTTGACTGTCACCTTTTGAGGCAAACCAACGAAGAGCATGACTTGTGTGACAGCTTCCAACCTCCATTGTCAAGCTGGAGAACAAACGAATGGATGTGTAAATGGGGAAGTTGTATTATTGCCAAAAGGTTTCTGAAAAAAAAAAAAAAAAAAAAAGGTCACCAACTGCTCCAGACCTATAATAGTGTTTAGGGGTATAGGTTGTGTTGTAGTTAATTAATTTGAGGTTAATTGCTGCGAATGCGGTTCCACGGCCACGGAGGGGGGGGGGGGGAGATCATATTTATGTCGCTACACTGTCACCATCAGAATTACTCCTGCGTTAAGATGGGAAGCGATGAGAGCCATTTGAATGTTTCATTAATTGTGAGGGACAAAGTCACAAGACAGTGTCCACAGACCACAACTTTTGACGAGAGAGGAGAGCCGAAGCGGAATCGAACTGAGGTCCTTCTGCTTACCAGCCTTACGGCTGTCGAACCAGCTCACTGAACAAAGAACTGTCGCTTTTTTCTTCTTTTTTAAGGGCGTATATGAATCTACCGAAGTGGTTTACTTACAGCGCTATTTGGTTGTTACATGGTTGGTGCCACGTGAAACTGCTGCCGTCTAGGCGCACATTCTGTGTCATGCACAAGTTTACAGTGTCTCTTCATTCATGTCTAGGGCCGATCGGCTGCTGCGACTTAGCCCTGAATTGGTGGGAGCGGGTCACACCAACATATATATATATATACACACGCACACAAAAAAGGACCTCAAACGGACTAGAACAGTTGTCAAACAGAATTAATTCACGGAAAGTGCTGATACGACGAATATATAACACGACGACGTAACTGGTTTTTGTTGGGTACTCTTAATCTAGCGATGTGTTGATTGTTGCCCTGAACGTGCATCATCTTACTGCGGCGATTGCACAATTTTGTCAGCCCAGGAATTTACTGACAGTTATTACCGCTTGTTGCTCCATACTTCAGTCGGGTCGGCCAACAGTCGTAGACGGTCAGTGGCCCGTTTCTATTCCCGTCACTGCCGAGTGCTTAAACACCGACAGTCAAATGGGCACGCCCATAGCACGCAGTGTTCGTTTAGTATGTAAGACCGAAGTACAGGGGTCGACGTTCCTCGCCTCAGTATAGTTATTTCATACATATATCACTGAAATGTGCCCTTTCCCCTCTCCTTTTCTCCAGTGTAAATGGGCTAACTCAGCGAAAGAATGGCCGTTTTGCCATTGTAAATGGGCTAACTCAGCGAAAGAATGGCCGTTTTGCCATGTTTGATGGGCCGTGTGATCTTGTTTATATTCCCTCTGATTTTATACTTGTTCACGTCATAACCCCAAAATCTTGTACTTTCATGAGATGCTTTCGGTTCTCTCTGTCTAAAACGACTTCACAGAAAATGGTGCTTGAATACATATAATACTAGTAGTTGTCTTGGAGCACTGAGATTTTCCTTTCACAATACGACATTCAGAGAAATGGCTGATAATGTGCAGTACAGTATCATCTGTTTCTCCCAACACAATTTTAGGAAAATAACAACTGCAATATATATGCTGAACTCTTTATTCAAACAGAAATGCAAAGAAACATGTTCATCGCACTGACTGCTTCCCAAAAAGCTGGAACTTCAACGATCTCAGATCAAACACTTACAAAAACAAAAAAACATGAATAATGTAGCATAGTTTGTGTAACATATTTACAAATATTTATTATGGGCGACACACGAGTCAACTGCATATTTACAAAATCTCTCTCTCTCTCTCTCTCTCTCACACACACACACACACACACACGCACGCACGCACGCACGCACGCACGCACGCACGCACGCACGCACACACACACACACACACACACACACACACACACACACACACACACACACACACACACACACACTCACACACACACACAAACAATCACAGCGAATAAAGCAAGTTATTATAACAAAAGCAAGTTTGGACATCAAGCTGTCAAAATGAAAAGATCAAATATGTAAATGTGTAGCCCTTTTAGGCGTGTGAATCACAAATATCATTGTGCACAGCACTTTCAATGTTTCATCATAAATATCGACCTAAAATGTCCACAACTGAAACAGTTAACATCATAGAGTTGAGAAGTAATACAGTTCAGTGGCACGATGTGGTGCTGGGGTAAACAACGCCTTCCGCAGTGAATGGTGCATGACAAGTACCACCATAGAGAATGGTGCACTACCAGTACCACCACAGAGAATGGTGCACTACCAGTACCCCCACAGAGAATGGTGCATTACCAATACCACCACAGAAAATGCTGCACTACCAGTACCCCCACAGAGAACGGTGCACTACCAGTACCCCCACAGAGAATGGTGCACTACCAATACCACCACAGAAAATGCTGCACTACCAGTACCCCCACAGAGAACGGTGCACTACCAGTACCCCCACAGAGAATGGTGCACTACCAATACCACCACAGAAAATGCTGCACTACCAGTACCCCCACAGAGAACGGTGCACTACCAGTACCCCCACAGAGAATGGTGCACTACCAATACCACCACAGAAAATGCTGCACTACCAGTACCCCCACAGAGAACGGTGCACTACCAGTACCACCACAAAAATGACGCACTACCAGTACCACCACAGAGAATGGTGCACTACCAGTACCCCCACAGAGAATGGTACACTACTAGTACCACCACAGAAAATGGGGCACTACCAGTACCACCACAGAGAATGGTGCACTACCAGTACCACCACAGAGAATGGTGCACTATCAGTACCACCACAGAGAATGGTGCACTACCAGTACCACCACAGAGAATGGTGCACTATCAGTACCCCAACAGAGAATGGTGCACTACCAGTATCCCCACAGAGAATGGTGCACTATCAGTACCACCACAGGAAATGGTGCACTACAGGTACCACCATAGAGAATGGTGCGCTACCAGTACCACCATAGAGAATGGTGCCACAGAAAAATGGTGCACTAGCGGTACACAGACAAAATGGGCACTGCCGTCACACAGAATGGTGCATTACCGCCACACAGACAGAATTGTGCAGTATCGATACAGAGAATGGTTCACTACTGTCACACAGAATGGTACACTATCGCCTAACAATACACTACCCCCACACGACAGAATTGTGCAGTATTGCTACAGAGAATGGTGCACTACCGTCACAGAATCAAGAATGGCACATTAGCACCACACAGCATGGTGCACTAGCGCCACATAGAAGGGTGCACTAGCGCCATACAGAATGGTGCACTAGCGCCAGACAGCATGGTGCACTAGCGCCACGCAGAATGGTGCACTACCGCATTAGCGCCACACAGAGTGGTGTACTACCGCCACGCAGAATGGTGCACTGCCGCTACGCAGAAAGGTGCCACTCAGAATGGTGCACTACCGCCACGCAGAATGGTGCCACTCAGAATGGTGCACTACCGCCACACAGAATGATGCCACTCAGAATGGTGCACTACCGCCACACAGAATGGTGCCACTCAGAATGGTGCACTACCGCCACGCAAAATGGTGCACTACCGTCACACAGTCGAATGGTGCACTACCGCAACACAGACAAATAGACTGCTGCACTACCGTCACACAGAATAATTTACTATCAGCACACAATATGGAGCACTACCATCACACAGAATGATGCACTACCGCCACACAGAAAGAATGGTGCGCTACAGCCACACAAACAGAACGGTGTACTACCGTCACACAGAATCGTGCACTGTTGGCACACAGAAAGGTGCACTACCATCACACAGAATGGAGCACCACCGCCACGCAGAATGGTGCGCCCTGTCCCCTCATATTTGATACAGATTGATCGCCTGGATACAGTCGTACAGAAAAAGAAAGATGGCCTACCGTCGTGCAGGGATAGAATGATGGCCTAGCATCTCAGAGAGATAGAAGAAAGGCCTGCTATGGCTGAGGTGGAATGATAGCTACCCGTCGTACTGATATAGAATGATGGCCTACCGCCGTACAGAGATAGAATGAAGGCCTGCTGTCGCACAGAGATAGAGTGATGGCCTACTGAGTAGCGTGGGACACCTACCGCCGTACAGAGATAGAATGAAGGCCTGCTGTCGCACAGAGATAGAGTGATGGCCTATTGAATAGCGTTGGACAGAGATAGAACGATGGGCTGTTGTCGTAGAGAGATAGAATGATTGACTGTCATCGTACATAGAGATAGAATATAGTGTTCTATTGTCGTACAGTTAGAATGATGGCCTAACGTCGTCTAGAAATTTAGAATGGAGAGAGAGAGAGAGAGAGAGAGAGAGAGAGAGAGAGAGAGAGAGAGAGAGAGAGAGAGAGAGAGAGAGAGAGAGAGAGACAGACAGACAGACAGACAGACAGACAGACAGACAGACAGACAGACAGACAGACAGACAGACAGACAGAGACAGAGAGACAGAGAGACAGAGACAGAGAGAGACAGACAGACAGACAGACAGAGACAAAGAGACAGAGACTGGTGACCTACCATAGCAGAGATACACCGCCATATGCAACCATTCTCTGCCAACGTAATTCACCAGGTCAAAGAACCATAGGTTCGTTTCAACAACTGGTTGTAGTTACTACACCTTAGCCGTCTGTGCTGCATCCGAACATCTATCTTCGTGCTGTCGACATAAGCGTAACCCCTCCTCTTCCTGTGACGCCGTGAAGGTCGTCATCACAATCTTTGACTGCTGGAGTGACAATCTCCCTGACGACCTCATGTCGTCATGATCAACATCTTTCACGATACTGATAGTGATGATTTTCTTTGAGGGCTCCATGTCATCAACATCTTTGATTGTGGTGATGGTGACCCTGGGAATCTTTCTAAAGCACACAATGCCATGCTCCTGTCAGGCTTCTTATCTTGATTGTTTGGCCCTTGAACTGATGTATCAAAGCACGAACCTGTCTTTACTGACAGGCATACTTCCACTGATACATACTCGCAGGTCAGTACCATTCAGTGTCCATTACTTTCTCGTTACACAGACGGATAATGACTATTATTTTATGGTTAATACGATATTATATCAGAATTCCAGAGGACCCGTGAGTAATACTACGATAAGGACGAGATAGAATCAGTGGCGTATGACACAGTAAGCACTATCGAGAGCACATAATGAACCACAATGCTGACACAGCATTGTAGCAGCATGTTCAGCTTCGGCAATATGTCCAGCTTCAAAGGCAACATGCTGTCATGCGGACAATGCACGTCGACAATGCACCTGATCTTGTATATCTCCCAAGACTTTGTGTTGCCTGTAGACCTACCTATTTCTACTTTGGCATCGGCCTGCAAGTTTACTGCCGAAGTACAGCGTCAAAATTCCAACCAGGTGGATCGAAAGAAAAACGAGAGACAGACAGCGCGCACGCCCATTCTCTGGTGGAGTTTATGTACCTTGTATTTACACGCATGCCAGGTGAGAGTTACCGTAGGCGACCCAGGTCACGGTTGTTGTACTTTTGTTGCGTGTTTCGAGCGCTAATTAACTCCCTTGTTTGTTGATGCATTCATGTTTAGTTATTACAAGTCAACTGTTAGAAAGAACTATTCTCGTTTTGTGGTACATTTTTCAGTTACCAACTAGGATCTAAACAATTGGTGCCTTGTACTGTGTCATACGACGTCACTGCTAGCCAAGGACAAGATGGTGTAGATCTCGGTGAAGGAGGGTCGCTGAGATGGCTGATGAGCTGTACATCGCTGCAGCAAGGCCATCACTGTGGGAGAGTAGAGTTCGCTCAGCTCCAGGGCAGCTTGCCCATGCTGCAGAGCTCGCAGCACTTCCTCGTCACTCAGCAGCCTGTAGGGCAGGTCTGCCAGCTGCATCACTTCCCACAGGAACACACCGTAAGCCCACACGTCTCCTGCACTGCTCCCCGCATCCTCCTCCAGCACTGCCTCAGGGGCCAGCCATCGCAGTGGGACAAGACGCTGGTGCAGAGGATAATATTCACTGGCATAAACATCGCCACACAACGCCGGTCGCGCCACTTTGAGCTGCATCCGTGAAGTGAGGAGCACGTTGCGAGCTGCCAGGTCTCCGTGCACAAATCCCTGGGCAGCCAGAGCCTCCATGCCGGCCGCCACCTGCTGTCCCATGCCCATCTTCTGACTGAGGGTCAGGGCGGGCACTCTTGCTCCTCGCCTGCCGTTGTCACTGCGCGTGGCCAGCAGGAACTGCTTCAGGTCGCCCTGAACACAAGAAAACAGTACAGTCACCAGCAGCCCAACTGTCTGTATATGTCCCTGTCTGCCTGCCTTCCTGCCTTAAGGTCTGTCTGTCTGTCTCTCAGTATGACGATCTTATTCACATGATAGGGTAAAACTGGAAAGGTACCGAGCACGTTGCAGTTCAATAAAAAAAATCTGATACTGGCCGGCAGTCAACTTAGGTTTATATGTCCTGATGCTAGGACAGCAAGAAAGGGGAAACCAAAACGGTCAGCAATACACATTCGTCCGAAGCGCACGTGTGCTGACAGTTGTTGTATCACACCGGGGTCTTAGGTAGCTTTGACCTAGAAGTTCCTGTCATTTCAGTGAGAATCTGCGCACACATCGGCAAAACACTTCTGAAACTTGAACAGCTATAGCCTAATATGTGACTACGTAACGGACTCCTACACAACTTTAGATAACCCTATGCAAATCATTATGTTGTCTTGTCTGTCTTTGTATTCTCGTCATGAAGTACCTAAATCAAAGTACAAACGCAAGACGACTGGCATTCTCTTTAATCCTGAATGTGCATTTCTACCCTGCAGTGGGATTTTTCTCAGCCCGTTGGTAGTTGGTATACTGGTTTATCGTTTGGATAAGACGCTCACGGGTCCTCTGTACGTCAAGCTGTGTATGACTGGTCTTTTTTTTTCTTTTCTTTTTTTCTTTTTTAACAACCACTGAAGTCGCACCTTTGAAATGAACTCGACAGACAAGGTCTAGTTAGTTGGTAACCTACTTGGCTTTTAACCTCAGGTCGACTGCAACGGGTAGAAACACTGCCAAAACTGTACAAATTAAAAAACAAAACAACAAACAACCAACCAAACAACAACCAACCAGCCAAACAAAAAACCCAATTCCTATCTGAAACGATGCTCAAGCCAGAACTGCAAACATCTACAAAGTTATGCCTATCAGATAGGTATAAGGGGTCTGTTAGCATATCTTACGATCCTTAAACTGAAGGAGGTATCTAGATGTGAACCTGTTGGTACACAAGTGTAGTAGTGTACGTACGTACCCAGTCGCAATACTCTGTAATGATGAAGTGCGGCTCCACCTCTCGACATGCTCCAATCAAGTGCACCACATTAGGATGTTCCACACGCGCAAACATGTCCATCTCAGCATAGAAGTCCCGTATCTCACGCTCCCCTTTGGTCAGTAGTGACTTCACCACCACCAGTAGCTCCGGGTCCCCTGCCCGCACCCCCTTCGTTTGCGCCAGGAACACGTCCCCATAGCAGCCTTTGCCTGAGGAACCGACAGCACAAAACGTTCAGACCAAACACTGAGTCACCCTCAGGCCGGGCGGCGGCTGAAGCACAAAGGCCTCATCATTTTTGCTGTGGGCTTGGTCTTTTAAGGGAAATCAAAATTATGCGTATATGTTTCGTCTCAGTGCTTTATTTGTTTCTTGTGGAATATCGAATCGTCAGCTCTATAATAAAAATCCTAGTTGATTTTAATATGAAAAAAGAAGAAGAAAAAGAATTGTAGTCTAATATAGTTCTGTTGGTAATCTTTATTGCAACAGAAAGGTGCACAAGCATACGGAAGCCACTTAACAAGTCAAACAAACTAACCAGTCAAAAAATCTTGTTTCTGATATTTATATTACATCAAGAAAATGCCCCGGAAGCAGCTGTGGTGATCATCACGATTTCAAGCTACAAATCACAGACCAGCATTACCGTAGGCTGGTTCAGATCTTACAGCCGACCTACCCATAATGCCCAGCGTATTGAGTTGATGTCGCGGGTAGTGCAGACGCTCAAGACTGGGGCGACGACTGCGGGACTGTTGGGACTGGGAAGAGTGGGAGGGATGGGAGGACAGGGCGGAGCCTGCGTGAGAGCGGTTGTCACTGTCGCTGCGGAACTGAGTACAAGAGTCTCTATCCTTCATCAACAGCTCGTGTTGCTCCCGGTGCAGGTCTCCGTTCTCAGTCTTCACTAGAACATCATAACACAACACAACGATCTGATTCAGTCTTCACTGGACCACCACAACACACAACGCTATGATCTAAGTTAGTCTTCACTGAAGCACCACAACAGAACGATATGGGTCAGTCTTCACTGGAACATCATAATACAACGGTCTGGGTCGGTCTTAACAGTTAGTTAGCTTATGCTTTGAGCCCAGTCAACCACATAGGGTTATATCAGGGCTCAGTTTTAACAGGAACACCGCAACATCATTTTAGAACACTGTGATCTGGATCTTCACTGAAACACCAAAGCATGCAACACACGGTGATCTTTGCCTTCACAAGAGTATAAGTCAAAATACGCACCATAACTATCTCTGTGCTAGATTACCACACCACACGACACTGCCTATGTTCACCGAAACAGTGCAGAATTCTGTGAGTGAGTTTCATGGAAATATATGACATAACACAAAAGACCACGGTCTTCATAGATGATCACCATGTACTTGTAACAAACACTAAGACGGTCTCTTGCTCAGGACTATAATTCATGTATTTCTTTGTCTAGTTTGTTTTCGTCCGACAATGTCGCATTACCCCATTATAAACACCACCCACTGTTGACTGGATTTCTTTGTAACTTGGTTATGGCATGATCTGGATATTCAGTCTAAAATAATATACTACACAGTTAGTTATAGTAGAGTTTACACGGTTACTACAGCATTTAAATTCACGAATATACGTCATATACTCTAACATTAAAAACAGCTCTGTACGGTCTGTGAAAATGATCAACATTGTAATCGGGAAAGTCCGTTATGTAGTAGTATAAAATTTATACTTTACACCTATCGGGTCAGTAGGGACCGTGATTTTTCACAATTCTAAAACAGTCTGAATTAGAGCTCCTCAGAGCGGAGAGACGATTACGTGCGAGTGTGACTCCTCAGACCGCCGGGATGGATTTGACTGATAGAGCGCGTGCGAGTCCATGAGCCAGTCACCTCAGACAGGCGACTGACTGGGACCATAAGCTCCTCAGACCTTTAGGAGTGAGATCAGTAAGCGTGAACGTGAGCTTCTGAGACCTTCAGAACAAACGGATGAGCTCCTGAGACCTTCAGAACAAACGAATGAGCTCCTGAGACCTTGAGGGACGACGACTAGGAGAGGCTTGAGACAGGAGAAACGTCTGAATCGGAGTCTAAACCAGGAGAGACAACTGCGTGTGATCCACTGAGACAGGACAAACATCTGAGTGTGCGCTACTCAGACCGGAGAGACGACAGGGTGTGAGTCTGAGTCCCTCACATCGGAGAGACATCTGAGTGTGAATCTAAGCCCCTCAGACTGAGAGACGTCTAAGTGCGAGTCTAACTCTAAGCCCCTGAGACAGGGCAGACAGAGCTCCTCAGACCGGAGACCGGAGAGATGACTGCACCACCAGTATTTGTTAGAAGTGTCAGTACTTCAATTCGGGTCGTGTTACCGGGGTAAGGCACAGCAGCCGCAAGAACAGCGCTACCCATTCCTATCAGTGTGTGTAGTATTTTCATGTGTCCAAACAATGGTATGGTTGCCAGTGTTTGGGATTTTTAACGTGCGCACAGATGTTGATGCATGCGATTGTACACGGAGGCTGTACGGACACCGTAAGAGAGTCTGCGCTGCAAGCTGGCTCTGGTCCCTGAAAGAAAACACCTTGCCACACCGGTGCTCGAACCCGCGTCAGTATTTCGCGTGGGCTTTTCAGTTGGACGCTCTACCAACAGAACTATCCACGCTATCTTGGTGGTTGTGTGTGGTGTAAAGCATTTACTCACACGGAAGCGCCTTGTGACTGCGGCACTGGGTTAACAGACGATAGCTACAGAAGGCTGTGAGACCAATGACCAAGGCTAGGTAGGCACCAGCACTGCACACTGCGATGATGATCGTCTTCACCATGTTGAAGTCCTCCTCCTCATCCAGTGGGTGATCTGTACATATCACACACACACACACACACACACACACACACACACACACACACACACACACACACACACACACACACACACACACACACACACACACACACACACACAAAGTTGAAAGATTACCCTAAAACAATGATCATTTTACACGTACTTGAAATAATGTCTAAAGCACTTAAATTAGTATGAACAAATAGAACTTAAAGGGCCTATAAAGGCAGTTGTGGTGTACAAAATCCCTCCAAATCGTTTCAAAACATATAGGTCCGTACTAACGTTCGAAGAGAAGAAACAGTCTATTACTCATTTGTTTAAAACTTTTTCAGGGCTTCGATTAGGTTGTAATGCGTTTATTTTGGCGAAAAGGTCGGAAAATACGGTCAACTGAACGTTTCAAAACCAACACCATTTTGAATGCGAGATTCCGCGAGAGCTATTTTAAGCTAAAGGTCAACGGTCGGGCATTGACGTCACAAACAGACAAGCAACCAAACGTTGAAGTCGGGTCTGTGTGAGTGTGCACAGGGCAACCGACTTGGACAAATTTCCATCGACAAATTTCCAGTTCGAATCTCCAGGGATGAAGCTTCTTTTCAGTAGTTGGGCCTTTGTTTATTTCCCCCTTGTTATTTCATCTTTCTCGAGCCTTGTTAGGTGGGTGGCGTTTCGGTCTTTTTCGTTGTGTTTACTCTAGCTTTCACAACAGGCTAGACCTCATCATGGAGCCTGCCTTTTATTGGTTTTATTTTATTTTCCCAATTTAGCCTTGTTTGTTTCATCGTATGTAACGATGAAAAAGGCTTGTTCGTTCTAGTTCAATAGACTAGCGATTTTGTGGCCTCCCTGGGTTAGGGTTTGGCCGGGTTGGGCTAGTTGCCGGTTCTTGCCATTCACTGTTGTTTTTTTCTCTCGGCTTGCCCTTTTGTTTCTCGAGTTATGTCGTTCAGTTACGATGTACGAGTAAGGGGGGTAGGCTCGATGTTTAACGAGCCGCTCATTCTTTCTTTGTGTGGAGTAGTTCCTGAGCGTATGTTGCCCTGCCGTCTTGTTGTCGGCTGAATGGATTGTATCGTGTACACGGATTACGTGTATCCAGCCTTTCTCTCGTTGCTCGCTGACATTTCTTGCCTCCTCTTTTCTGTTTGTTGAGAAAGTGTTTTTGGTTTGTTTTTCTCTCTTTTCCTTTTCTTTTCCACCATGCGTTCTTTCTTTTTCTTATCTCTGGCTTATTGGCCATTTCGTGTCCGCTTGGTAGCTTGCCTGATTAGGGCAGCCATTTTGCATTTCTCTTTTCGTCTGCATTTGTTTACATCCTGATGCTTTGTCATCGGTAGTCCTGATTAGCGATTTGCTTTATCAGTCTGCAGCCTTTATTTTTCTAGATGGAAACAAGGTTAGTGAGGGGTTAGTTAGAGTTAGTTAAGATTAATGTTAGTTATAGTTAGTTTGGCTTTCCATCTGTTTGTCGACACAGTTATCTCTGTGCGCTTATGGCTGCAACAAATGTAGTCAATATATGCAGTCGTCCACTCATTTGTTGCAGACAGTAGTCTATTAGACTGTTGTGATTTGGTGGTGTTTTTTCCACTTTATGTTTGCAGGTAGGCCACCGTTTGCGTTTTTGAGGTGGTTTCAGCTGTTTTGTTTCTTTCATTTGGTGTCAGCTGTTTGCTTGCCTGATTAGGGCAGCCCTTTTTCGTTTGCCACCAGCTTTTGTGGTTTGGTCTTTTTTCATTTGGTGTCAGCTGTTTGCTTGCCTGATTAGGGCAGCCATTTTTCTTTAGCCATCAACATTTGTGGTCTGTTCTTTTCTTCTTCTTTTTTTTTTTTTTGTCACAGGCATTTGTTTCTTTCTTACACGGTCTTTTCTGCTGTAGGCATTCGTGCTAGACTTTCTGTCTTTGCCTTCTTTCTTTCTTAATGTCCTCAGATGCTAAAGAGCATATTAGGGACAAACTTCGATGTCGACCGACTGATGCCGTGGCTTCGGCGCGGCCCCGTGAGAGTGCCGCTATTTTTCCCTAAGCCAGGTGTTCGTTGGTCTAAAATGTGAACAGGCCAGCCGAGTTTCTGTTTACCTTTCGGCTTTTACTTTTCTCTCGGTTGTTTTCATTGATTTTTGACAAAGCAGGGGTATTTGTTGGTAGTTCAGTAGTTGTACCTCCTGTTTTTCCTTTCTTTTCTACGTGTTTACCATGTCCATTCGTTTTTTGTTTGTTTTTTTGTTCTCTTTTTCTCCCTTCTTCTTCTCCTTTTTCTTCTTCTGCATTTATTATGAGTTTATTCTTGATGAGTATTTGTGTGTAAATTTTCCTCTTTTGTTGATTTCCCTTTCATTTTGTGGAGGGTTTCTTGTGACGGAGGTTTTTCCCCTTTTTTAATTTTAATCTCTGCACTGGGTGCCAAGGTGTCAAAATGTATTTCTGAGTCCTTTGGTCGGTCTGGATATATTCCCTGTAGAATTGGCAAGGACGGATGTTTCATCCGAAGAGACCGTTCCTTCCATCTACCAAGGATCAACCTAGCAAAAGCTGGGCGATGTGTGACTGATACCCTTAGTAAAAAGTTCATGTCTGTGTGGGTGTCCACAAGGTAACCGACTTGGAAAAAATTCCAGTTCGAATCTCCAAGGATGAAGCTTCCTTCGACTGCTGTCTTTCGGGAAGGTGTGAAAGGAAATCAACGACCCTTTGGTCTGCAGCTCTGCGCATCCCACGGCCACACATTCGCGTGGCATTTTCGTTGTGGAGTGATTGATGGTGAAAACGCGCCTCATTCACCATTCGCCTGTGTCTGTTTGTGACGTCAGACCTACGTCACGGGTCTCGCGCGTATTTCGAGATTAAAACAAGCAGACGAAATTCGGCCTGATCGGCATGCATTTCTTCCTTCCTAAACATACGTACTTTCATGGCAGTGACATTTTATTAGATTTAAAGGTCATGTTATGCACTAGACTTTCATAATTGGGTCGATTTTCAACGTTCCTTTGCACACAAAAACTGCCTTTTGGGGCCCTTTAATGCATTTTGGTAATATTCGTACAAAATATGAAAGGCCCCGCTCAAAGAAGCCGCCAATGTATTGATTTTATTCATGTCTAATATGTTAGTCCATGGGCCAGCTATCGTTGAACAAAAATATTCACAAAAGTGATCGTCCACACTGTCAGTGATTTGACAAATCATTACTGACTCTAAAATACATAAAAATGCATTACTCTCCTTATTTCTTACCGCTTATCATTATGGCGTGAGTGTATTTTTCCCAGCCACAGGTACCAAAGCCGGTGTCCTTTGAGTGACATTCCAGCTGACATATATGTCAGCCTCAAACTGAAGCCATCACGATTCTCAAGCTCTGTGTATTCTTGGTAGTCATCTTCCTTTTGGGCTGCTTCACCTGAATTTCAACCAGGTGATGTAGCATGAAGAAACAGTCTGTCCACTATACCTCCCACTTTTCCATTCACAGTATGCAAGCCATGGCCATCTGCTCGAGGAATGGTTCTAATTACCTTAACTGCGGAATATCAAGAGTGCTTGAAAGCTGGCCCTTTTGAAGTGCATTATTAATGCATCTCTGCATGGTGACATTGTGACTGTTCAACAAGGATGAGGTGTATTGACACATTTTGTTGACATCTGCCACTTATTTACCTCTATAGAGAAGACGCGTGGAATGTTCCAGTTTCATACTTTTTCCTTAAACTGGTAATCTCTTTATCTCTAAATATGGGCAGAATCTGCCCATAACATACTGAACGATGTACTGAAAATATATGGTTTGTTGGAAGCTTGTTCTTCAATGGTTTTAGTGTCTTTGATGGTTTCCTGGCGTCTGTCATCCTCTCAAGTGTAATCTCTCCGACAGGTGGCGTGGTAATGTGCTTCTCGATCAGCCAAGTCAGTATCTTGCACCTTCAAAAAGGATGTACTGATCTTGTTTTCTTTTGGTTGCTTCTTTGACAGAATCCTCAGCTGTTTTTGTCATACATTTCACTGTTTTTTTCAGCATGGTGTTTCCTTGTGATTCGAGTCTTGTCACTGGGCAACAGCTAGCATTATGGTTGCTGACGGATTTGCTGTTGTCGCTTTTTTGAGGAGCTTACATCACTCCCTTCCGATGGGTTCTTTTGTTTCAAAATTCTGCAGTCATTCATAAAGTAGCACAATGTGTGATTCCCATCCGGATTCGGTGTATACTCATATATTTTATCCACCATATCAGGACTGGACCATTGCATATGTTTAAGTTATTTAGTTCTTGGATTTGTATGTCTCGTCAACCGCACATGGTCACCTCAGGACAAATCATAGCCACAGTTTCTTCACACCAGTTCGAAACGCAAGGAACCAAAACACAAGCAAAAAGCTGGCTCACTTTTCTACACAGAACACAATGAATAGCAAACATCCCAGCCAAAACTGTCAATAATTAGCACATTTCACTACCTACAACTGCAAAAGATACTTCCGGCCAGATTCCCTGTAACGCATTCAGTACAAAATTAAAGAACAATTGTTCAGATCACAAGTATGTCTAAATCACCTTTTTGAGGCACAGTAACACATGTTTTGGTGCCTGTTTATATTCTGCAGGCACTCAACATGAGAACCTGCTTAAATCAATTAATTACGAGCAGTGTGACCTATTTTATTTCGCAGGCTAACGCGGGAATTCGCTTCAGCCAAGACTAACACAGTTGAAAAGCATGGAGAGGATTTTGAAAAAAAATAAAAAAATAAAAAAATGAAGGTGAATGGACCTGGGAAGCAGAAATTAAGACAAGGAAGAAATTCTGGCACTGACCAAGCATACTTGGCTATATTATGACCTACCCCGTGCTTTTAAGGGAAAACATTCGTCAGTTCTAGGTTTTTAACAGAGGGGACTTTAATATTTCTGCATCCGCAGCACCCAGTAACAAGGACACATTTAAGACAGAGAGAAACGGAAAGCTGCAACATATTAAACTGTTCAAACAATGAAATAATATTTGGAAAAGGCATTTTTTTGTCATAATAAATGAGTTGCTAAGAGACAAGGTCATCGCAATTTGGAATCCGGATAGTGCATTTATTAGAACGAGCTCCACAGACACAAACAGCAACAGCTCACTTGCAGACAACTTGAACTGTGTACTTTGATGGTCAAGGTATTCAGATGTCACCATGTGGTAAAATCCCCCCCCCCCGGGGGGGGGGGGGGGGGGAGATAGGCTGGCTCATGTTCTCTGTGACTGATGTTATATTTTTGGTAATTTTAATGTATTATGAATATATAATTATTATTAGGTGATAGATGCTAAGCTAATTTTTTTTTTACAAAATGTATGCTATTCATCTGCATTAATATATACATGTTCGCACTTCACCATCGACGTAAAGCCAAGTCAGTCATGTGCATGCATGTGAATGACCCTAGCCGACCTGCCAGTTTTGGGAGAGGGAGTCACAAGTATTTCTGCGCACGGTCTGAATATACTATAGCCTATGATAAAAGAGCACGAACAAGCACGGTCTGAGTATTCAGTACAAGGGACTGAACTAGCTGAGACCCTTCTCTTTCGCTTCAGCAAGAACTCATCTCGTTGACCTCCCACTGCACAGTAATACTACGTCATTCAACTGAAGGTGAGATTATGCATATATATTATGGCATCAGTAACACGAGGTGATCAGTGGGTGTAGTCTTACTTGTGACTCGCAGATAGAAGTCCCACCGTGCAACGCCAGCTGTATTATTGGCAATACAAGCATACATTCCGTTGTCTTCAATAAAGACTTGTCGTATGTTCATTGTGCCATTCTTGAATATCTGCAAAAAGTACGGCAAAACATTTATTTAAAAAAGGAAAGAAATCAGTGCAACAGCGCTTCCTTCAACAGAGCTAGTCACCAGTTATGATGCAAACAAGAAGTGTGACGCTCAGTCGACTCACATATCTTTTAACCTGTGCCATGAAAATGGGTTACGATCACCACACGCAGCATGACAATATCACATGAAGCACGACTGGGGTTGTCAAGAACCACAGCCTATGCAGTTCAAAATGACACCAACATTACGGTTCATGTCCCTGAAATATAAGCTACAGTTGCTTACACTACAGCAGTTTGTATGCTTGTGTGCCATACCTGTCATACTCATTCAAAGTCTGTATTCCACTCAATAAGATGTTGTCAAGAAACAAAACTTTTCGTTTTATCTGTTGAAAACTGTGACCCCAAAACTGAAAATGAAGTCACTCAAACTACTGTGAATGTCTGAGCTCAAGAAAGGTTATCGGTATAGAAAGTTATTTAAAAAAATAAATTAAAAAAACACACGAAAGCAAGCGTTAGTTTAGAGGTTTTGTCGAGTCCTGAAATGAATCAGTAAGTTCCCATAAATAAAGCACACAAGTAAAGTCATGAGAAGCATCTATAATGTGTGTAATCATGTCCGTGTATGTAGCGACAACAAAGAGTTTGACCATGATCGGACAGAACTTATCAAAACTGAAATAAAATAGTATCCGCTTTCTGTCGTCCGTGTGGCCTTAAAATCAGATCAAGACCATCAAAACTTGGCCTCACACAAACGTGTAGACGAAACGTCACCAATACACAGACTCACCATGGAGGCTTTGGGTAAAAAACAGGGAGCCACTTGCACTCATTAATCGTGACTTACTACTATACTGTTATTAATCATCGCAATGTACTGCTATCGCAATTATCATTGGCTTTTTGTTTGTTTGTTTTGTTTTGTTCTTGCGCTTTGCCTGAGTAGGGTAGTTTAAATGAATGGAAAAGTAAGACCATGCCCCCAGTAAATGCCCTGAGAGGTGTTGCAGGGGTGTCGGCGGCGGGTGAGTTACCGTGTAGCGGCGGGCGTCTGGCAGGATGGGCTGACTGTCGCGGTACCAGGAGATGTGGGGGCTGGGAGAGCCTTTGGCCACACAGTGCAGCAGCGCGGGCTGACCCTCGAACACCGTCACGTTGTTGGACTTCACCGTGATGGACGGCCACTCTGCAACACAACGTCACACAGCTCACCACAACGTCGGCTAACTGTCGCCGCGCACACAACATCATGGCAGCAACTCAACTGACAAGCAAAGCTGATGATGTGGGGCTTAATGTTTTCAGAGTGTCGGGCTGAAAAAGCAAAGCCACACGAAACTTTGTGATTCCTGATTGTGACAACCTGTGGGCCACCATGCGCCGGTTTCGTGGGTTGCACACGGTGCTCGCCACTTGCTTGGCGCTCGACTGACCGCATGTTTACCCCAGGTCATTCAAAAGGCCGTCACTTTGATCTTACTTCATATCCCCCCCACCCCCCACCCCCTTTCTCTCCGTCCGTAATTAGCCTTATGGTTAAACACCATGCTTACTTACTTCTTATTACGCCCCGGCGGATAGCTAAAATGGTGCCCTGTATAGTGATGGATTAACGCTCCGAGAACGAGGATAAACTGTTTATCCCTGCTGCTGCTGTCGCAGCGAGTTTGAATTTACGCAACATGAGTATTCTAATCGAAGCCCGCCATTCTTGTTTGACTTTCTTTCATTCGATCTTTTTACCAATATGCGCTGACTGGTCTACAGTCTGCGCGCCACGTGCTTTCCACTCGCGATTCCTTCGCCAAAATGGAACATGTTGTAAAATTCTGCGACGTGCTTTCCGTGGGCCACGTGCTTTCGGCCCGCGGACGATTAATCAGAGGACATGCCACACCTTGCCATTTCAACTGCACGATAAAATCGCATAATCGAAAGAGCATCATGTGGCTTAGACTTAATAGACAAGGCAGAAACAGTGCGTGCGTGTGAGTGAGTGTATGTGAGTGTGCGTGCATACGTGAGTGTGTGCGTGCGTGCGTGGGTGGCTACGCGCGTGCGTGCGTGCATGCGTTCTAGAGCTGTTCTATTTTGTCGACCATACCAGCAGTTGTTCACTCATTCCTAGTAAAAAGTATGGTGGAAAAATAAGCAATAACACAAACAACTGACTCAGTCTGCTGTAAAAAAATGGTCGGCGAAGCCTCAATGCGTGTATAATTATTGGCAGCATCAACGAACAAACAGCGAATGGGGAAACTGCGACTGGAGCGGAACTCCAGCAGAGGGCAGTGCTTACCAACAATGTGGATGTAAATGGTAGCGTTGATGACACCTTGACGCGGGTGAGTAGCCACACACGTGTAGTAGCCAGCATCTTCGCGGCGCGCAGTGTTGAAAACAAGTTTGTTGCCCTGCTGGTGGACATGAGCGGGAAGAGGGACTCTCCCACTTACACCCAGCTTGACCCAACGGACCCTGGGCGGTGTCTCCGCCTCCGCGTGACACTCCACTTCCCCCACCTTCTCCATCTCCAGCTGCCTGTCTTCTGGCATTGGCTGGAACTTGAGGCGTTCTGCACACAGGTCAACAGCAATATGTATATACTAACTATAGTCTATTTGACTTCAGGCGGTCTGCACATAACACCTTGGACCTGCCACGTAAGCTTACAGAATCAAGATCCATGAAACTGAGTTAGCGTGCTGCTGCACACGCATTTAACTTTGCGTATGTGTGTATTGCACGTATACACTGACTGTGTAACTTAAAGTAAAAGTCCAAGGTTTTTAAGTACGCAAAATTACCATCGAAATGATTGACAAATGAGTCACTAGTTTCAGATTTAATGGAGAGAAAAAAAAATTAAAAAATGAAAAAACAACAATTGTTTCATTGGGTTTTTAATCGATTTTACTTTCTGTAGGCTTCCCCGGAAGTCACGTCAGTCTGGGGAGTCAGTGCGGTTGCCATCTTAGATTCTTCAGTAAACTGTGTATGCGTGTGGTCAACAAAAAAGTTAACTATGCCGGCCTACTGTGTTGCCGCGAACTGTAACAATTCGCAGACGACCCCAGGTATAACAATGCACGAGCTCCCGCGCAATCGACCCGCAGTGAGGCGAAACTGGATTAAGTTTATACAATTCAAACGAGCTGACTTTCTTGCTGCGCCGCATCACGCCCATTTGTGTAGCGATCACTTCAGTGAGTGCGATTTCGCAAACCCCAAGGTTTGCTTCGAAGCTGACACGATGTTCCGGTACTCTTTCAAAATCCTGCCTGACAGGCTCAAATTGATACGGCTGTATCCTTGTGGGTCTCTCGGGCAAAGTATCAGTTTCGTCTTCGGAGCTCGAGTCGGCCATTTTGCAGCGACTCCCCAGAGTGACGTAGTTGGCATATGGTCACGTGATTTGGGCGTCATGGCGACGCTTTCGGTACGACAGAAAATGCCTTTTTTTCAAGTCGTGCATTTATAACCCTCAGATCACAGTTTCACCTACATCATCGTTCTCAGCGAGCTTTAACGGAAATCGTGTCAAAAATCACCCCTAACCTTGGATTTGTCCTTTAAGGGTATTCTTCATCTTCTGTAGAGTTATCACAATCATCAGGTTGATTATTTTGTCACAATGGGGGGATGGGGGGGAGGGTGGGGGGGTCGGAGGGGGGTCTGCATGGGAGAAAAGGGGGGTGGGGGAGCTGGCGTTTCTCCAGCAGGCCATTACCCTGGGCGGTGTCTCCGCCTCCGCTGGAGTACTTGCCAGCAAATTACAGCCAATTCCAGATCGTCAGCAACTCCAACAACCACAGGACAGACAGTTTTCATTCCTCCCCAGAACCACTATTTCAGGAATGGAACGAGCTCCCACCAAAGGCAACAGCAGCCAAGAATCTTGAAACCTTTATTTTAATGGCCTGCTGGAGAAACGCCAGCGGAGGCGGAGACACCGCCCAGGCTGGAGTGTCACGCGGAGGCGGAGACACTGCCCAGGGTAATGGCCTGCTGAGCTGTGTGTGTGTGTGTGTGTGTGTGTGTGTGTGTGTGTGTGTGTGTGTGTGTGTGTGTGTGTGTGTTCACTGACTGGTGACTGTCAGGAAGGCAGTTGCGGAGGTGACCAGGGGGTGCCCTGAGGTGTTGGCGACACAGGTGTAGTGCCCCATGTCATTGAGCTGGGCCCCAGTGATGACCAGGCTGCCGGACTGCACGTCCTGCTGGTAGTGAGAGGAAAACTGCAACAGCGAGCAAAACATACACTACTTCATGGCTTGTACGAGAACCACACACACACACGCGCGCGCGCACGCGCGAACACACACACACAACACACACACACAACACACACACCGTAACACAACACACGCACGCACATACAGAGTCACACGCCCGTATGCGCTGAGCCAAAAAAAAACTATATCCGCACTGTGGTGTTCCGTTCATATACGAATCGCTACCACAAGCACAACATGCTCGTACCACGTGCTACTGCCACTTGGTCTACTAAGAATTACTTTTTTACGTGATGTGTGTTATTGCTGCAGTATCACATAGCTCAGAGTATGGCCAAGGAATTATCCGCTTTGCAGTTCCACATTATTGCTTACGTTAATGTTGGATGGAAAGTTAGATTAAATGTGCCAGTTAAATTTCCGTCAATGGGAAGGAGGAAATTAAATATGAAAAATGCAATAGCGCAGAACACACACAGTGTGCTGAGTGAATGTGGCTCTCACAAATTCCACGTGTGTGGATGAGCAATTTTTTGTTACTGACTTCATGGCAAAAACAGCTTTGAGAAGCAAGAAGCATGCCGGGTCTTGTAATGCCGGTATTTGTGGCTGTGGATTGAAGCGTCCTTAGTGCCGGTCGTCAGAGGCCATGCAAACAGTGGTGTTTGACATTTTGAAGAACAGTAGACACGTTGTGTGATAATTCCAAAGATCGCAGTTACCGGGAACAACCTACGCAACTGCTTTCTAGCTGGTCAGTAATAATAATAACGGCGATGATGATGATGGTCATAACAATGGAGGGAGAGGGTCCCACAGTGCATCCACTGCTAAGAACACAATGCGCTCTGCTATAGGCATGCATACACTGTATATAAGCAACACTCCTAAATGCAGTAGGGGCGAAGTGAGGTCAGTAAGACGGGTGGGATGAGGACGTCAGAGAAAAGCAGCTGTGTACTGAGGTGACAAGCCGCCACGTACGGTTGGCAGAGGCACGCTGTCTTTGCTCCAGGTGACGCGGGTGACCGGGTACTGGGTGCCTACCACCTGACAACTCATCGTCACCTCCCCGTCCTCCTCCACGCTGGCTGGCTGAGGGGCGCGGCTGATGATGGGGGGCACTGAAACAGTCATACAACCTGGCTTATTCACTGACAGATTCTAGAACGCAGCTTGACAACTGAAGGGGTGGGGCGGGGGGGGGGGGGGGGGTGCGGAGAGCACTGAAACAGTCACACAATCTGCCTTATTCACTGACTGTAAAATGTGGCCTGATGACTGAAGGAGGGGGGTGGGTGCAGAGAGCACTAAAACAGTCACACAACCTGGCTTATTCTCTGACTGACTAGATCACATAGCCTCTTAGGCCTACGTTAGGGAAGGGGAGGGGAGCGAGAAAAGCACCGAAACTCGTCACAGCCTGGCTTACTGGACCGGAGAACGCGGCCTGCTGATAGGAGTTGGGGTGAGGAGGGGGGATGGGGGGCGGTTAGGTACTGATACACGTCACACAACCTTCCTTACTGTAGACCACCTGATGAGTGGGGAAGGTGGGGGGGGGGGGGGGGGGGGGGCACT